>OX421972.1:39726485-40926485 GCA_949128135.1 Parasteatoda lunata | reverse complement strand
TACTTTATTCAGGAGTTCCCTTGTTCGACTGTTACTTGACAGTTATAAATAAATAAACTTTACAATGCGAGCCGCGGTGACTCAGCGCATAGAGCATGTGCCTGCTTATGTGTTAATCCATGTTCGAATCCCAGCGGTGACTGGTTGAGACGAATTCTGTTCCAGCAAGCACCAAACACTGTACTGACGTAAAATATCCTCAGTGGTAAACAGATCATGGGTTAGAATTCCCTTGTCATCGGACTAACAGTAAGAGAGTTTCGTGGTTTTCTTCTAAATGTAAAGCGTCCGGGTAAGTTCCATCAAAAAGTCCTAAACGAAGGCAAATTTTCCACAATTCTTGATTTAGGTGTCCCTTTATTTTCTGGGTAGGGATCAAAATTACAAGGGCAAGGAGTTGAACATCGATTGTCGTAAACTCAGAATTGGGTCCGCTGTTCAACGTCGGTTATAAACTATAAAATAAAACTTTTCAATGAATTTCATAAACCTTCTCGCGTATGTCATTATAAACCACTGCTCAAAATTAAAGCTTTAGCTAGTGATCGTGGGCTTTAGCTCAAAATTAATCATGATCCCGGCAAAGCCTTTTAGAATTAAATTCTTCAGGGATTTCAATAAATTAGCGTTGAACATATGGTTCATTTACTTTATAATGAAACAGTGTTAGTCTGTGATATCTTTTACAGATTTTGTTATACATTTATTTATTGAGAAGGGTTTGTTTGACGATAATGTAAGATTCACGCTTCACTCACTGGATTAAGTAATGGCTCTCTGAGATTTAGGTTATTTTCTTTTTCTAAACAGCGAGTATTACAGCTTCAATTGTTTACATATTTCTATTTGTTTGTATATTTGTACGCGACAAATATAGTCCGTTTTGCTATGAAATTATATTATTTTTTTTTTAAATATGTAATACCTTTTCACATTATATATAGCATAATATTTTATACTATTTAGTAAAATATTTTGCTTTTATAGTAATAATATTGAATCTCACTTTAAAAATATTTTTTCTACTAAATCTTGTTCAAGCATTTGTTGTAAGACATAGACTTTTTTTTCACAATTGACTTTCCCAAATCGTTTTTTAGTTTCAACATTATTTCATGCATGTAGAAAAGTATAGAATTTAAGCATTCTATATGATAACTATAGAACTATTGAAGTCAGTACTTAGTACGAAAAGGTTAACAACATTCATGGTTATTTAAGACCTTTTTCAATTTTAGACATCGGTTAAAAGGTTAGGTTATTTTCTTTTTCTAAACAGCGAGTATTACAGCTTCAATTGTTTACATATTTCTATTTGTTTGTATATTTGTACGCGACAAATATAGTCCGTTTTGCTATGAAATTATATTATTATTTTTTAAATATGTAATACCTTTTCACATTAATATAGCATAATATTTTATACTATTTAGTAAAATATTTCGCTTTTATAGTAATAATATTGAATCTCACTTTAAAAATATTTTTTCTACTAAATCTTGTTCAAGCATTTGTTGTAAGACATAGACTTTTTTTTCACAATTGACTTTCCCAAATCGTTTTTTAGTTTCAACATTATTTCATGCATGTAGAAAAGTATAGAATTTAAGCATTCTATATGATAACTATAGAACTATTGAAGTCAGTACTTAGTACGAAAAGGTTAACAACATTCATGGTTATTTAAGACCTTTTTCAATTTTAGACATCGGTCAATTAGAATATTTACGGTCAAATTTACATTAAAAACTAAAAAATTCTTCAAAAAATGATCTACGATTACTTAAACGTTCACTGTTAGAATTTTCATTCTAAAATTATGGGAAAATAACCAGCAGTCTGTCCATTCTATTAAACCGTACAGTTTACGGTAAAGGGAACTTTTTACATTTACGGTTTAGAAACGGTTTATATCTAGTACGGTTATAAAACCATTAAAGCAAAACTATATGGATTTTTAACTATTTAAAAATAGCATGGTTTCAAATCCGTAAAAAATGAATCTAATTGGAAATAGTTTATTTAGTAGTTTTATGGAGCGGTCATCTATTCTTAAATGAAAGATGCGTAGTGTAATAGTCCAGAGTCGCAAATTGGAGAGTGCAAGACAGTGGTAACTCTTGATGTGTTGGAGGAAAGGTTTGAAATATTGTGGTGTCAATGCTGTACTCGAACCCCCGTTCTGTCGGTCTAGAGATTGACAGATTAGCCCTCTCAGCTATATTATGTACACGTCTGCAAGAAGCGAAGTGGCTTCATTAGGTGGGCCTAGTTTCTGTGATATAATTCTGGTTGTTTTACCGTATTAGATGAAAGCAGTTAATAAACTGTTTTTATATCAGTTTACAGTTTGAATACCATCTTATGTATGGTTATTCAGCTGTTTTGTTTGAATAATGCAAAATAACAATTAAATAAGTTGTTATTTAACCATTATTGGAGAAATTTCGAATCAGATAATTTACATTCAACGAATCACGAAAAATTAGCTATAAATTGAATCTATTAATAAGAAAAGGACAATGAAAATCAGAGAGTTAAAGAATCAGTCAATAATGAATAAATTACTAAAAATTAAAATAAATTTTATAATAAATTTTTAATTATACAATTGTTGCTAATCAGTACTCTATAATGGAAGAATTATTATAAGTATAACTATCATTAACTATAGTCAAGCAAAGCAAAATGTCGCAAAATACCAGAAACTACAATTGATAGAAAAGTAGTTATATTTGTCTTCCGATAGTAAAATTGTATCGATTAATGCAGCGGAAGCTGAATGAGTCGAGGTATCAAATTATTGGAGAGAGCTCATTCCGAATTCAATGACCTGCAGCAAAGAGCACTCATTCAAAATTTACGCTCTCTTTAAGGTTTATGACATTTTTCAGAAACTGCGTAAAATTCATTTTATTCTTTTGTTCACTATACTGTTCAACAATAAGGCATTACAAATGAAAACGAATGAGAATTTTTTTAAAGTAATAATTGACAATGAATTGCTAAACGTACGTTTATGTTTATTAGAAACTATTTAAATGAATATAAATATCTATAAATGGTGTACGTAGTTTTTATTAGCGTAAAATACTCTGAATACTTTTTTATAACAAAAAGTAAAGTTGTCTTCTGGGTATATTTGTTAAATTATGCATTACAGTTAAAAACAATTAATGATTACCATTAAAATAGACAAAAGCAATTAGATAAATATGTTTAGTCATTCTATGTATGCAAATTTATCAAATCAGAATTAACTAACTACCATTAATAGCAGTATCTAATTTAGGCTATCTAATTTCACATTTGAACAACAGTATTAAATAATTTAGATCAGCGTTCAAGGCAATTAATTTGCAATTAATCTAATTTAATGATTAATTAATAATTCACATTAAAAATTTAGAAAGTAAATTTTTTATATAAAATATGATGTATGGATATTTGCTAGAATTATAAAAATTATGTTAATATTTATGATATTTTCAGAAAAAGAGAGAAAATCCATCTAAAAACAAAACAATAAAAAAATATAATAATGTATATATAAATTATTTTTAATACACATCGATTAATATTATATATTTAAATGTTTAATACTAACATCTTTTTAAACATTAATAATAAAAGAACTTATTCAAATAAAGAAATGAGTTAAACTACACACTAGTTCCCTTACCATCCACACCCTATTATTAAAAATTATTTGTAAAATTTTTTTTAATCAAAAAAATAAATAAATAACAAGAACATAAAGCTCATGTTTGCTAATTTATCCACTCTGAACATAAATACAATCACGAATTTGTGCGCGTTTTAGGTATTTACGCTATTAAACTATACTTAAGTCATAATATGGAAATGCAATAGCAAAAACTCAGAAATCCGCGTTTTTAAAATACAATGAATTGAAGAAAATTTATTTTCATAAGCCCTAAAAAAATAAAAGGTAAAAGTCACTTTATTTTCGAAATGTGTAGCTGAAATTTTCAGTGGTATTAGAGGTTTTATATAACGGTGAAGCGTTCTGAGTGTTTTGTTTTATCTCTGACAGAAATATATTCTTTTTCCTTTTTCATTCAACTTGCATACAAAAATCTTGTTTTATTTCTTTTTTCCTTTTTGTTTTGTGTTTTACAATTTGACTAGGTCGGAAAGTGGTCAAAATTTTATTGAAAACTAATTCTTTCTGGCGATATATAATTTTTTTGCTAAAAGATTGAAATTTGTATTTCCATCCAACCCTAAATTCTAGACCAAAACTCTGAAACTCTAGACTAAAATTTTGAAAACTCTAAACATTCCAAAGGTTGTGAAAATTGTGAAGAACGATAACAAGGTGATAAATTCTGCATCTGCAATGTAAAGAACTCCGGATCAAATTAGGGTAAAAATGTATCGGGACTCAGAGTGCCAGTACTTTATATCGTAAATTTCATTTTTACCGGAACATGTTACAGAACAAAAAAAAAATCATCTGATAAACAGTGATTTTTACAGTCAGAATTATCGTAAATAATTGAATCATTCTTATTAAATAAATATTACTGTAAAAATTACTATATAATGATTTACGCTAGAAATAGATTTCACGGTAAAATAGATTTTACGGATGATTCACCATAGTGCCGGTAATTTATACCGTAATTTGCTTATTTTTTTAGTGTAGAGGTCAAAAAATCATTACAACTTTAATTTTTATTCAACATTGGACTCTAGTTTCTTAGCAATTTAGCTTGCTGATAAGTGGACAAATTTTTTACTTATTCTGGAGGTCAAAATTTTTATCTATTATTTATTATATCTATATTTGTTGATATCTTACTTAGAAATTCTGAGTAATTTAAACTTTATAGTGTTGCAAAAGAAATTTAAGATCTCTAGTTACGATAGTTGGTTGACGATAAAATCTATATAGTATAAAATGCGATAAATTTTGTTTAAAGCAGTCAGTAAACTAGTTATTTTTTTAAATTTTCATTAACTTTCATGCTTAAAACAAATGTAATTCTAAGACTCACATTAAAATAAAGTGGAAAAAAAATTTAGATTATTTTTTTCACAAAGTCAAAAGCCTGCTATAAATATTTTTTGAAAAGGACATAGTTTGGAAAACTTATGTTTTTTCAATTTTTATATTCTTTTTAATATCTTATACCGTGTAAATAACTTATGTAAATTGCTGAGCTTTGTCTCTAATAAGCGATTTGATGAAATTTAAACGAGAAACCAATAGTTCAGAAGAATAATTATATTGAATGAAATGATAAGAATTTTTGGAATATATTTTTTTTAGTTTATTCCCTTAAGGAAGTTTAAAATAAAAGTTGATATGAGTTGAAAGTTGATCATAATTTTTTATTAATTCTTTTAAGTAGATCCACACCTGATTTTAAAATCAAACAATACCCTAACCATAATTAAAACTTTAATTGCAAATTTTAAACTATAAAACTAAATTTACAGAATAATAATTATCTAAAATTGAAAAGATAAGAAGAAATACAAACATCTTTTCAATAATTAAATATATGCATTCAGACTAATGATGTAATTACCAGTTTAAAAGAGAAACAACTTATTTACGAATTCGAAACATTTTCTGTCAACTGATTTCAGCACATTTGTTATATGCCCGGTGCATTATGGGAATTGTTTCTGAGTTTATTCCTTTAAGAAACTTTATAACAAAAGTTAAAATGAGTTGAAAGTTGATCATAAATTTTTATTAATTCTTTTAAGTATTCGCAAAACCTGATTTTAAAATAAAATCATACCCTAATCATAATTGAAACTTTAATTGTGAATTTTAAACTATAAAACGAAATTTACAGAACAATTATTATGTAAAAATGAAATGATAAGAAGAAATACAAATATATACATTCAGACTGATGATTTAATAACGTGTTCAAAAGAGAAACAACTTATTCATTAACGTATTTGGTCCATTTTCTCGCAAACGATTTCATCACATATGTTAGAGGAGAAAACATATTCACTATTCTCCCAAAATCGTTTTAATCTCTCTTTGCATAGAACTGAAGTGAAATAAACAGTGAGAGTCATTACACCACTTTATCTACGAGCAGAGCGGTGGCGAAATATATTATTGTGGTAGAACACGTTGTTTCGGGTAATTATGGGAAAGATAGCCAAATGCGTGCAGGGCGATTAGCCCTTCGTAGATTAACTATATGCAGATAAGTTGTAATTACTTAGAGAGTTAATTAGTTTATTCGAATTAGAATTGCGGTTGGCAATCACTGTCGATGTATATTGCGTTTCACGATATTGCACCGGTGCATTGTGGGAATTGTTTCTGTGTGCACTCCTTTTAGAAAGTTGAATAATTGTTATTCCCCTTTTAATAGGTGAGGGTTGTAAACTAACTGAATCTTCCAGATTCTTAAGCAAATACGTCTTTGCTATGATTTCTGTAGTTATGTATTTTATGCTTAGAAATGTAATAAGCGAAACAAACTTGAAAAGATGCTATAAATGTTGCGAGAACACAATGTAATACAATGTTTTTAAATTAATTTAGTAACAAAACTATATGAAACGAAATTTATCTAAAACTTTTAAGCAATTTTTGCGATTCAAATAAATTATTTATCGGTTTAAGAGTAGAATAATTATACACGAAAGTGCGAAAATATACTGTTTAGAGATAAAAATGTTTATTTATTTATAGAAATTGAAACAAATTAGAACAAATGAAATAATTTAAACTTCTATAATCAAAATGAATTATTTCCCCTTTCCCATGTTTTGTTTTGAAAGCAACAAAGTTCTAAATAACTTTTATTTTGGGAAATGAATCAAATAAATAAATATAGTTAATAGCCCAATCCTAAAATCTCAAAAATTAATAATCAATTTTTATTGTTTAAACAATTGTTATTTAAATGCTTAACTTTTCTTAAATAATTTTATTTCGAACAAAATTCATGAAGTTAAATTAATAATTTTGATTTAACTTAAATAACTTAATAACTTGATTTTACTTAAATAATTTAATAACTTGATTTAACTTAAATAATTTAATAACTTGATTTAACTTAAATAAGAAAATTTGTACAACGAATTTTCCTGCTTTTAGGAAAATTTAAAATGAAGAAAAGAAAAAAAAATTATATTAAAAAAGCATTAAAATAATGCAAAAGGTTTAAACAAGCTTACTTAATTATTTAAATATACTAATTAAAACATGAGTCATTTCATAGTTTTCTCAAAAGATCAAGTTTTTAACAAGTTGTAATAAATCTTCTGACAACTTTGTTAATTTGTGAAAACAAAGTATAACTTTTGCGATTTTGTGAAAAAATTAGTGGTTTCTTTAAACTTTTTATGTAAAGTTTTTTTAAAGCATAAAAACATATATTTTAGGGACTTATACTTTTATTCAATAACTCGGTTTAAAAAAATTAATCAAATTATTTATTTGTTTTGTTTTAAACATCATCTCTT
This sequence comes from Parasteatoda lunata, assembly GCA_949128135.1. Classification (NCBI taxonomy): domain Eukaryota; kingdom Metazoa; phylum Arthropoda; class Arachnida; order Araneae; family Theridiidae; genus Parasteatoda; species Parasteatoda lunata. Next base: position 40,919,009 of record OX421972.1, on the reverse strand, counting down.
ATACCCAAATTTTAACCCAGTGCATTTCTTATGCTGTAAATAATGTACATTTAATGCATTTCTCATGAAACAAAAAAAGGTTTCAAAAATTCTAAGAGAAGGTTTTGCTTCCTTATTTTTACAACAATGGAAGCAATAATGATTTCAGACAAACAAAGATTTATTTCTGAATTTCTCTACTTTTTTTATCTTCTTTCTTTGAATAATTCTTCGTTTAGCATATGCAATTAATAAGCGCCAATAAAGCAAAATAATTTTTCTTGAAATATACTACGTTATATTTAAACACTAAAAACCAAAATTACTTTAAATGTTGATAAATAATCAGAGTTTGCCCTAAAGAACTATATAACAATACCGTTTTGAAAGCCAAAACACTAGATTTTGCCGAGGAAATCTTAGTAGAGTTTTTGGAATTAAATCATCATAAATTTCTAAAACATACTCAATTAGCTAATGAAATGTTATTTTACAAGATGCAAGAAATAAAATTTCCGTTTATAATCCATTATCCATCTCAGTTAAAAGTAATTCTCCAAAACAACTCCAATAAAAATAAATTAAGAAATACTTCTCAGTCCTCCGGGACATACCAAGACATTAATAAAATTAATACGATAAAACATATCACCGTAACTTTAAACGATGTTATTACATTTGTTTCCAAAATAGTGTAAGCTCATTTAATGAGAAAGTGGATTCGAAGATAACTATTAGTAATTACAGAACCACGCAATTAACGTTGAACAGAAAAGGGGGGGGGGGTTCAAACTGTTCAGAGTAATTAGTCGTGAAGTTGATTTGTTAACTAGACAAATAACCACTCTGCTTCTAAGCGCCACGAAGACGACTTTAGCTTTAAAGGGACCTTAACGAGAGGCAAGTAGAATGTTTTACCCTCACACATAATTGCACACTTTCAACGAAAAAGTACATAATTGCAGCTATTAACTCAGATTTGAAGTGAAGAAGGGAATAAAAGTGCCGCAGGGGGGGATGGATTGATTTGATTACATTTCTTTGGAAAGAAGTCTTATTTCTGCATCCATACGAAAAGTCTTTTTGAATTTAATTGATGGACAGACAAGGTTTTTGTAACAAAACTTATGACTTAATTGATTGGTATTGATTAAAAATCAATTAGTTATCTGAAACATATTTAGACTTGCATATGTAAAATTAAATTGTACTATATTTATCGACTAAATGTTTGTGGTTTAATACAAAAATGATAAGTCCCAACAATAAAAAAAAGTAATCGATCACAGTTTTATAACCGTCAATCAGCAAGAATATGCAAAACTAAACCATAAAGCGATGGCATAGTAAACAATGGGGCCCATGGACTAAACGTGATCCGTACATATGTACAACATTTGTACAACAAAATGTATTATAAAGACGCTTTTACCAATCATCTAAACTTTGATGGATGATTAATGAAGTAATAGAAATGTTCAAAGCATACAATATATGCATAGACCATTATAAGTTTCTTTAAAATAATAAAACTGGGTATTATTACTTTACATTTTAAAATTTTAAATTGTATCAAAATGCAACTACGTATAGAAAAAAGTATGGTCAAAACTACCAGAATATGGTAAAATTTACAGCGTTGATTTTTAAAGAGCTCGATAATTTTTACTGTTGCGCTTTGGTAATGAGTTTGGTAAAATTAATAATAAAATATGGTTTTATATATTGTGATAATATTTGATAAATTTGGTGAAAATTGGTAATTTTATCATGCCACCTTAAAACATGGCGTAAAAACAATTTATTCGGTTGAATTTACTTTTCAGTTTTGGCCGACTGGACTGTGTAAGGGTCAGGGAACTGGCCTTGCATCAGAAAGGTTCTGGGTCCGAATCCCGGGCAAGTCATGGATGTTTTTTTCCATTCTCTGTACTATCTGTCCTTACTATGGGAGCAACGTTGGCTCACCTAATATGGTGCCCCTGGCCGACAAATCTGCCCTTCATATACCTGTATTGACGAAAGGTCATTCCCCAGGAGGGAATTGGAAAAAAAAAACTTTTCAGTTTTGTACTTTTTACTGAATATGTGGTAATATGAAGTTCTGGTAAATCATTACCATATAAACAGGAAATTACCAAAAAAAATTCGTTCAATATCCTAAATTTTGGTTTTATTTGCCTAAATTATGTTTTTTTTTTTTTTTTTAAAATTATGAATGTTATTTTAATACAATGCGGTAATTTTACCAGAATGTTTTTTCTTCGTGTATGGCACTATAGTAAAATTAATAACTAGACATAAAATGCATGCTTTTCGTTGCTCAAATGGTTACATATTAAATAAATAAAATTGTTATATGAGTATAGGAATGCAAAGATTGTATTATTATTAGCACTTGTGGAGCTATGCAAAGTGCTTGTTTCAAAAATGGATTTTAAATTTATGATGATTTCTAAATAAATTGATGGATTCGAAGCTTTTAGTGGAACCCTTGTGTAAAAGCATTACTCAACGTTCGAAAAAAAACCTAAAATACATTGATAATTCTGGGTTTCTTTTGTAGACTAAAGCCGTATATTTTATTATGTTATCATTTTAAAATTTTAAAGCGTTCATGTATTAACATAGAATCACAATAAAAAATTCTAGCTATAGAATTAATAGTTTTTGGTACTTAAAGGTTACATACTGAATTAGTAAAAATATTATTTATTTATGAAAACGCAATAATTGTATTATTAATAACACTTGCGGGGCTATTTCACTTAAATTCAAGTTGAAGTGCTTGCTCCGAAAATGGATTTTCAAATTATGTTTATTTCCAAATAAATTGATGGATTCGAAGCTTTTAGTATTTTGAATCGTGTTCTACACACACTACGATTGCTATTTGAAAAATGAAGCTTATCTATAATGTGAAATTGACTTGTACTCATTGGATGATTAGAAATTCTCTATTATATCTCTATCTATACGAAAATGAATTACATCTAAAATGCATTTTGAGAAAGCTTTTACGAATCATCTGAAATCGAGATCAAAATAGAGGAACCCCGAAGTAAAAGTATTATTCAACGTCAAGTAAAACATATAATGCATTTTAAAAGTACAATTTTTCTCCCACTCCTCGCTACCACTTCCCCCCCTTTTTTTTCAGCAGAAGAAAAAGGAGTACATTTAATGTTCGCGCAAAGGAAGAATAAAGTAACGTCGGGCGAAAATAAAAACACGAACAAAAACATGATGGAAAATAAATATATACCGAAAAAAAGTATTTCTCCAAAAGATATTACATTTTGTGTTTAAGAATTGCTTTCTGAAAAGATATTTTGTTGCTTTGCTCTCTCATTCTATCGTTCTATTTTGAAGGGAAATAAAAAGAATGAACGTACGAAGACAGAAAAAGAGAAAAAGAATTTTTATTATTATACTGGAAATGTGGGCTAGCATGTATTTTGTCTTCATTTCCCTTGTTGCTATGGTTACCAGCTCGAAGAGTGCATATCCAATCAGAGTAAGTTTAAACGAGGGGACGGGCAAATAATGCTTTGCGTGTAAAAAGGGTATCCCTTTTTAAATGTTTATACACATCAGTGGGTAAACCAATTTTTCACTCTTATTTTTCAGTTAATTCTTGCTGGGGTGTTATTACGTTCGAGATTAAATGAAAAAAGCTACATTTTCGAACAGAGTTTTCGTTACTTAATGAAAGCGCTGTGATGATAAGGTATTAATTTTTCCTTCGTTAATTTAAAATATTTTTCAGAGAATGTTCCAATATTTTTTTTTAAATAAAGAAATCGGATTTATGTTTTCACTTTCTTTGCAGATAATGATTAATTCATAAGCTCTATACGGGAATTATTTCTAAATAGGGTGGGAAAATTGAAATAATTTTTTATCAATAAATACAGGACGTTTCACAATGACTGCCCTTAAAATATGTTTGGAGTCCTTGTAAAAAAATGAATCGTGGGAGGTTTTCGTGGTTTTCCTCTCCCCGTAACGCAAATGCGGGTTAGTTCCATTTAAAAATCCTCCACGGAGACAAATTTCTCCCAATACTTTATCCATGAGTTCCATTGTCTTCTGGATTGAGTTCAAATTTACTAGGATACGGAGTTGTACATTGGTAGTGTTAAACTGAAATTCGGTCGACTGTTCAACGACGGTAATAAAATAAAATATATTCTGTGCATAAAATAAAAATTATATCCCCCTGAATAGCCTTTGTACTAAAGATCGGATTTTCACGAATTAAGTACCAGCTCTAATGGTTCAAAAGGACAACGTCAAATACGCTAATTGATTCGTGATAATTAATGATTACTTTACAGACTGAGACACAAAAATGCACTTGGTCTGAAGCATAGCTTCAATGGACAGATTCGGATTCTTGACCGGTAAAATATGGAAAATTCGCTATGTGAAAACCATGGCCACAATAGTTTGGACAGAAAATCGGTTAAAACTTTGGACCCCTTAAAGTTAATTTTACTTTTTGTGTTTGTTTCCATATCTCGATGACTTTTTAAGCGCATACAATTATTAAATTCATTTTTCAAAAAATAATTCCACTCAAAAAATAGTTTTTTAATGATTCTTTTTTATTATAAAATAATATTAGAAAAGTTTTCGAATTATAAGACATTCAAATTTAGACTTTCATTTAAAAACATGAGGTTAATTAAAATGTAGTTTCAAACGACAAAATCTAAAATGTTAAGTAAGATACTGCGAAAGAAAATTTATGGTGCAATTTTTTTTTCTTAATGCTTATTTCTCAAAATAATTTTACTGATTTGATGGGAATTTTGGATTTTATCTTTAAAATTATATTTTTTATGAGGATTTAAAAAAATCATTACATTTGAAGACTATATTTTCTGGTCATTAATAAATTAAATAATCAAAATAACGCGTGATTATTCAATTTTATTCAATGTATGAATTCATCTTTTAGTAAGTGAACTTGAGCAAATGTTGTTGATTTGCGCAAATGTTGCAAGAAGGAAAACGTAAAACACGAAAAGTAAAATCCCTTAAAAGGGATATAACTTTCGTCCGCTATTCTAACTTCACTTAGGAGACCACATTTTCCAGATCCTTTCTTTCCCATATTTTAAAGGTCAGAAATCCAAATCCGTCAAAAATTATATTCTTCCTGTGTAACAACAGTTTTGTGTGTAAATCTTTTGGAAATTATTGACACAAAAAATTCTTTTCGTGAAAAAATGACAGAAAACTTCTTGATAGCCGTTTTTTTTTTTTTTTTTTTAATGGAAGGCACTAATGGTTTATTTCAAATATGCTCTTTCTTTAAGCCATTACGATTGAATCTTATTACGAAAAAATTCGATAATTCGATTAAAAGTTAATTAGAGTGAATGGTTATTTTTTAAAAACTTTATTTTGTTCTGTAGACCGTTCACACAGAAATTTGTTACAGCAATTTGTTATGTTCGGGAAGATTGTAACATGTTTCTAAAAATGTAATAAATCTAAAACAATATTTTAATTCTAAAAATAGGCAATCAATACCGGTTTATACTCAAAAGAAAATATATTATCGTGGAAGGCAAATAATTCTTTATTTTTAAAAATATCCTAAATATAAAAAACAAACTCAAACTCATTTAACAAAAAAAGCAACAACAAAAAAAAAATAAATAAATGAGTAAATAAATAAATAAAAATAAAGAAATAATTCATCTTGTTATGGATAAACATTAATTTTAATTATTGCAAACGATTTGAGCAGAAAGTGAATTCACCTATGCAGATCTAAATCCTAATATATGCAAGACTAACACAGGGTTAAACAAATTTAAGCATTTTTAAACTTTAAATCTATATGATACGCTTCATATATTAAAGACTTCTTGTTGTATTTTTTTGCTGCAAATACAAAAAAAAATATTAAAACGCGAAAAGTAACTAGAAAGTCATAAAACTTACGTGACGAATAATTAATACCTTAGAATAGTAATCGATACAATCTGTTCTTTCAACCACAAAGATGGAATTTTTTAAAGTGAAAATCTGAACATCAGATCAAAAGTCATTGAGCATGATCTGTTATTTATTTGCATTTTATTTTTCATTCTATTTCCTTTTTTCTGACCGTACATGCAGAAATTTAAGACAATTATACATTTGTTAACAAAGACTGTGATAGATTTCTTCAAATGTAATAAATCTAAAACATTAATTCTAAAATTAAAGACTTAAAACAGATTTATACTCAAAAGAAATTTAATATCGTCAAAGACAAGTATTTCTTTTCTTTTAAAATTATTCGAAAAATAAAAAAAACTTATTAAACAGAAAAAGCAAAAAATAAAAATAAATAAAATAGAAAATAATTCATCTAGACATGGGTAAACATTAATTTCAATTAATGCAAACGATTTGAGTAGAACAAGAAATCAAAACAACTCCAAGATATGCGGGACTAACACAAAGTTAAAAATAAGATTTGCATTTTTAAACATTTCTTCCGCAAGATACGCTTCGCATTAAATTACATATTAAAAACTTCTTTTTATATTTTTTCCACAAATGCCAAAAAAAAAAAAAAAAAAAAAAAAAAAGGATCAAAACACGAAAAATGAGAAGAAAGTCATGAAAAATTACGAGACGAAACTCGTGTCACTACAAAATCGTGCCAAAGAAGATAAAAAAAGAAAAGAAAACGATTTCATTTTTGGCGATCTGGCGTTAATATATTCCGACAGGAAAAAGCTGTTACATGTTATTTTTAAGTCATTCCAAGGGAGATAAATAGATGAAAAGAGAAGATGATAAAAATCAATCATAATTAGGAAATGTGGAGGAAAAAGAAGTTAAAGATAAAAAGAAGAAAGAAAATAAATGTTGCACGCCTCGGCGACAAAAAACAATTAGAAGAACCCTACAATAGGTGCAATTTTATCAGCTTCGTTACTGCAATATCTTACTGGTTATGTTACAGTGAAAGAACTTTATGGAATCCCTTTTAATGATGGTTCATTAATTTTGATTTAAGACTTTTTACGCTTCAAAATTTACCAACCGTGCAGGAAGGGAGACATTTTTATTTTTAACTCCTACACATATATGGTGGAATTTTAAACGTTTTCTTATTCACCTTTTTTTTTTTTAATACTTGAATGTGAAATATTTCTTTGCAACTATCCGCAATCGCAGCTGGCTTTAACAATTTGGAATTGCAGCAATGAAAATTAATCAACTACACACAAAATTACGCGAAATGAACTTTTTTTGCGATTTATTATCAAAAGAAGATTAGGGAAAAAGAATGAAGTTGTAATAGCTTCTCATGAATATGAAATGCGCTAAATGTGCAATATTAAACATTTAAACTAACTATTGCCTTAGTTACGAATCAAAAAATATTCTTATTAAATTTTTTCTGAAAATTATGTATTATAATTATGTATTGTAATTATGTATCTGAAAATTATGTATTATAATTATGTATTGTAATTATGTATCTGAACATTATGTATTATAATTATGTATTGTAATTATGTATCTGAAAATTATGTATTATAATTATGTATTGTAATTATGTATCTGAAAATTATTTATTATAATTATGTATTATAATTATGTATTGTAATTATGTATCTGAAAATTATGTATTATAATTATGTATTGTAATAATGTTTCTGAAAATTATGTATTATAATTATGCATTGTAATTATGTATCTGAAAATTATGTACAATTATAAATACTATCTCATAAACCATTTAAATTTTATTAAAACCATATTTAAATTTTATAATTACTAGTATAATATTAGTTTCGTAAAGTATAATATTCCTTAAATCCTTAATTTACTTTTTAATTTCGTGGTATTTGTAAGTAATGTACCATATAATAATTAAGATAGAGGAAAATTTGAATTTCGTGTAATGGAAATAAAGTAAAATAATTTATTCGAATATTATAAAATTCTTTTGTACCATTGAAGTTAGAAAATTATTTTTAAAAGAACTTTTCTCGAACATTAATATTTACAAACTTTGCATTAATTACTTTTTATTTAATAGTTAGTGTAAAAAATGTGTCATAAAATAGCCAAATAAATTTAATTGATCGAAAATTTTATTTTGTTTCCGTGTTAAAGAAACAATGATGGAATATTTAAAGAAAGATTTAACTTTAATAACGACATTAACTAACCTTATTTTAAGTTAAAAAGTAGTCTTTCAAAACATTTACAAAAAAAAAAAAAAAAAAAACTTAAAAAAAAAAACAACAACTGCGAATTCTCAAATAATATATTACATTTTTAAAACTATTTCTATATTATTTACGAATATAATATTAGTTTTGTTTCTTGAACCATTAAATAAATATTTATTCTTTATAATTTTGTATATATAGTAACAATTTAAAAAGAAACAACTGCGATAAATTACATTTACTCTTTCATGTTTTCGTTCAGTATAAATATTATGATACAAAATGTTGTATATTAGTATAAATTTTTTATATAATTCTTTTACATTTTAACATGAAATATTAATACTTTTATATTATTACAATATTATTACATGACTTTAGACTTTTTTCTTTGCATTTTTCGATTTCTATTTAAGCGATGAGATGTTTTTCTGTTTTGAGCTGCTTTCTAGTTGAAATTCTGGAAACTTTTAATATATCTATTTATAAAAATTCCTAAGAAACTGTTCTTGTGGCTACAGTAGCAGTATTTTCATTTCTAATTATGACTTTAACAAAAGAAAAAAAAATGATCTCACAGTTAAAGTCCCCCCCCCCCAAGCATTAAATTTTATCTCACTGACAGACATTTTCGTTCTACTTTTTCCTTCCCTGAAAAATAGAAAATTCTCCTTTATAAATGACAACATGACTTAATATCCACCAATGCTATAGCAGACATTATGTGTTTAATATTCTCATGTTTGCTCTATTCAAGGTGATTCTAGATGGAGAAAAAAAATGTGGTAAAATTACCATACTGTATTTCTGGCAAAAAATAAAATAATAATAATAATTCTGGTAAATAAAACCAGAATATACAGTATTTAAACCATTAATTTGGTAGTTTTTCCGTTTACATGGAAACCGTTTACAGGAAATTCTGTTTTAAAATTATAGTTCTTATAACCAAACATTTAGCAACAAATACAAATCTGAAAAGTAACTTTAACCCAATAAATGGTTTGCTTGCCATGCCCTAAGGTATCGTGATTAATGTACCATAATTTACCACATTAACCATCAATTTTATCACACATTATAAATCTCATTTTGTTCCTAATTTTACAAAAATCATTACCAAAGCTCTTTGAAAAGAAGGTTTGAGCTTTTTGGTATATTCCCATAGAACCAGAAACATGGTAATTCTTACCATATTCCGGTAGTTTTGACCATACTTTTTTTCTCAGTGTATATTGACTGTCATATATCGAGCGTTTAATTTGAGCGATTCTATTCTTTACGTAATGCATCTACAATATTTAATTTCTTAACTTAGTGTCTTAAAAAACAAATTGTTTGTTGGCAAGCACTTGTTTCAGATATATCTAAAGTATGAGTTGTAATTAGGTATCGCACCTTAGAGCAATTTGCAATCTCTACTATAAATAGTTGATAGATTTTTATTTTTAAATTGTTTTGAGTTGAAAAAAATTACCGAAGGCAGCGTTAGTGTAATTAAATGCGGTCTTTGAATTCAAAATCTGATTATTATAGCCTAAGATAAAATTAGAACATTTTTCTCGTGCGTCAAATTGTTATAGTGTTAGAAAACTTCACAGAAAAAAATGTTCAAATAACAATTTTCATATTTAATCAAATTAGTCAAATAAAAAAATGGTATTTAAACTATTCACTGTGAGAAAAATCGTTAATTGACTGTTTTCACCAACACTGTAAAAAGACCTGAATTTTATTCGAGCCAACTAGGCGCACAGCCAATGTTCACGTTCTTCAAAGACTGGAATTTAAGCCAGATAAGGATTACGACACGATATTTCTTCCGTTCCTTCAACACATGAGGAGTTTTCCGTGTATTTCTTTCCTTAATTGGTGACCATGGATCATTGGATTATGAAACTCTAATTCATGCACGGATGAGACCACCGCAGAGCTTCTTAAGGCAAAAAAGTCTAGTATTTTCCAACTCTTACGATATTTAGATAAACCAATTAAGCCACATTACATGGTTTATAAAACAAAACACAGATCAACTACAGCCTAACTCCTATGTACCGTGCGCAAAGTAAAAAAAAGGGACCACCATGCATAACTTTTGGTCTAATGATTGGATCTTCACGTTCTAGGACTCAATCTTAATGGTTCGAGAGGGTGACCACAAATATGCTAATTAATTTGTACAGACGATATTTTAAGTTACGAAATCAGACACGAAAACATAATTTCTCTGAATAAACATGCCGGTTTTTCTACAGATTCGGGATTCTGGCCACCGAAATATAGGGGGTAATCGCAATCTGGGTAATACGTCGAATAGTTCCTGAGAAATCGAATTTTAAAAATGTCGCATAGATAAAATTTGGTTTCTCAAGAACTATTCAACCGATTTCACTCAAATTTTTGCTATGTAAAATTGCATAACTTTAAAACGATGTAAAAAGTTGTATGCCTTACAATTCAAATTTTTTCGACTAATTAGTACAATAAAAAATAATAAATAGTTATTAAGATTTATTTTTTTGCATCAAATTTTCTTTAGATAAACTAATTTTATAGCTGCAAAATTACCTTTTAAGTTAATTGCAAAGTTCTCGAGATATGGCGAAATACGCAAAAAATAAAATTAACATTATGAGGTCCAAACTTTGGATCTTTAAAAAGGTATGTTTCTTCTGAGAAAGTACGTTCTTGTGACTGATTTTGTAACTTAAAATATCATCAGCACTAATTAATAAGCATCACCCACTTGAAGTATTAAGGCTCAGTCTTAGAACGGGAAGATGATCCGGTCATTAGATCAAAAGTTATTCAGGGTAATCCGTCTCCCCCCCCCCTTTTTTTTTTTTTTTTTTTTTTTTTTTGATGCAATGTATTTTACCTAACGAAGAACCTGACAAAACCTAACTCCAATGTCCGGTTCAATTTCATTTTTAAAATTTTCAAACCATACTAATTGTAAAAGGTTGACTAAAAAAATGTCCAAGTGTTGATTCGTCAAAAATAATATAATATATCGTATACCATGATATATCGTATACTGTATAATAATATGATATAACGATATTCCACAATATTCTTTCTTATTTAGGTAATTAACATTATTTCTATTTTAATCATAATTTTTTTTTTATCCCAGTGAAATTTATCAAATCTCAGAGTATAATATTCGATAATTATCGTCGTACTTAATACTCTTGATATTATTTGATTTAATATTTATCGTCGATGATATTGATATCTATAGTATATTGTCGATAGTTATCGTATATTCGATTATAATCAAAATCATAATATTCACTTTTTTGCGATAAATCCTTTTAAAATATTGTAATCACAATGCTTTAAATACATTGATATTTCTAGTATAGAAAATATAATCATCGTAGTATACAAAATCATCTAGTAATCATATAACCATCGTAGTATACAAAATCATCTAGTAATCATATTATCATCTAGTATACAAAATATATCACGATGCAAGCAATGACTTAGAGTTATTAGAAAAGAATTGTAGTCACAAGAAAGGTTTTTTTCAAAGTTATAGTATTATTGTAAAAATGAAAAATGGCAAAGGCAAAATTGCGCTCGTTTTCCAGCGAATGGAGCACTCGAAAAGTCACCCTAATATTAAAAACCGTTCCAATTATGAAGTTAATAACGTTTTTATTGTTAACAATTTGCAACAGTTTTCTTTGAATCTTCGTTTCAAAAATGTTTAGTTATTCGTTCGGCTTGTAGGTCTTCTCATTTATATTTATTGCGAGTTGTTTTTGCAATTTAGTGTTAAAAAAAAGATTGATATTTTTTATTTATCCCGATAACTAAAGAACAAAAATAAACTTATAATTGAGTTTATCATTGTGAATTAATTCAACAGCGCATTTTGTAAACTAGTCGGCGATATTTATGGCTAATAATTTAATAATAATCCGTTGTAACTTTGTTTCTACCAAAATTAAATTAACTTTTTTTTTTCTGTTTGCCAAGCTTTCATTTTCTTACAGCCATTCGCAAATAAATTCTCTTTAATTTAGAAATTTAATCACCTTAATTCAGCTGTTTTCGAAAATACATTTTCCCTTTTCAATCAATTCTTTTTCCCTGCCTGAAAAAAAATCCCGATTCTTAACCGAATAAATTGCTTTTACTTTTTATTATTGGAGAACTCAGAAAAATCCTCATTTACTCATCTTTAAACGTGATTAAATGATTGTAGGCTCTGAGAAAATAAATTCCAATCAGTACAGAAGGATAGAGTGGAGTTGAGTTGCCACATTGAAGGAGGTTTTAAATACATTTTCGTCCCCTTTTTTATGACTCGACGGATAATATGCACGAAACTCTACTTTTATTTTATGATTCGAATATGTTGTGTAGGGGAAAAAAGATAGGGAAAAAATTAATCGATTCTTTTTCGATCAATATCGATGATTTTTCGGGCACCCGTCGCGAACGAACCAGATTGCATAATTGCTTTTTTTTCCCCTCTCTTTTTTTGAAACTTTCACTTTCAAATTTTTTCTCATTAAATACGAGGCTATAACGAGTCCTTATAAAAGCTTTCCTTTTTCTTGAAGAACGTTTTTTTTTCTAATTCCTTAAAAATTATATACAAAAAAATCCCTTTAAAAAATCGATACCACTTTCGGTCATTAAAAGGGGATTAAGACAGAGGTAGGAAGGTGAGGGGGTATGTGAAATATAAAAAAGGGGAGGGTGTGAGGGGGTTAAACCTCATTATTCTACATTTCGTACTTCTCTTTGCTAAAAAGGAAGACTAGCAATTTTTATTCTTTTAATTTCATTTTCATTATTCCTTTTTTATACCCCCCCCCCCTGGAAGACATACTTTCCCCTACCTTTCCTCTTCTTTATAAAGAATTTTTCTCCGATGTATTTTTTTCCTTAATAAAATCGTCGTAAAAATATAAAATAAGGTAGGGAAAAAAAGTTGATTTTTTTTTCCCTAAGGAGCGAGTGAAAGTCGGAAAAAAGTTGTGGAAATTCGTCATGAATTTTCTTAGCTTTTTTTATCCACCTGAATTGTAGTTAATTAAGGTTATAATATCGAATCCCAACTTTCCGTTACCGCTAATGAAGACGAAGGCTATTTTAAAGTAATGTTTTCATTTTCTTACAGAGAAGTTGATGTTCTTCTATCTCATCACCTCTTATTTATTATATTCAGGAACGCTTACAGCCATTTTAATAAGAACATTAAATTTATAATAATTTCTTTAAAAACAAATAAAAATATAAATTAAATAATATTTTTACCAAGCTAACATTTTTTAACTGTTTTTTAAAGATGTGTTTTTAGGGGTCATTCAAACAGAGAAATTTTTTTTTGTAAAATCACTGTATAGTTATGACAATACTGGTAATAAAAAAAAAATAAAATAAAAAAATTATATATATATATATATATATATATATATATATATATATATATATATATATATTATAAAACGAATGTATACGGCATTTAAACCATTTATTTGATAAATTTTTCATTCATATTGTAATGGTTTTCCGGAAATTTTGCTTTTTAGAATCATAGTTTATATTACCAGACATTTAGTAAAATGTCCAAAACTAAAACGTAAACTTAATCGAAGAAATAGTTTTTATGCTTAGCTAAGAGATCATAATAAAATTGTCAAATTTTACCATATTTACAAAATTTTATCGCATATTACAAACTATTTTTTATTGTTAATTTTACAAAAATCATTACCAATGCGCTTCCGAAAAAATTACCGAGATTTTTGTTGTTCCCAGAGTCAGAAATACTGTTAATTTTACCATATACTGGTATAGTTTTGATTATAATTTGTTCTCATTCCATATATGATGTTCCTTTTTTTAATATTCTTAACTCGTTCACCAAGTACCATACAAGTAGATGACAAGGTTCGTCATCTACTTCCCCACATCCCAGCAAATCTACCCCCCCCTCTTAGTCACCCTATTTCATATAAACATACACAAGCAGTTTCGAAACAAAACGCAACGCATGCTTTCGATCAGTTTTCAAATTTTGTTTTTAAACTTTAACTACTTTTTTAATGGTACTTTGAGTATAACACTTGTAATGATTACACGCGTATTTATTTTTGTAAAAAATATATATATAAATTAATTTATATAAAAAAATCTTAATGTGGCTTTTATTTTATTTGAAATTACGGATGTCACACTTTTTGTCACCCCTCCTTCTCCCATGTCACAAAGTGTCACAATTTTGCGAACTTCCTACTTCTCCTCCAATTGTCACATATTTTATGGACGGTACCTTATACTATATTGCATTAAGTTATTACTATATTTTATTTAGAATTAAAGCAAAAAGATTCTCGAAGTAAAAAACTAAATAAATGAATAGCAAAACCAACAAAAGAAAAATGAAAATTTGATCGAAAATCATATTTTTAATGAATAGAACAAAATAAAGCAAGACGAACAAATATTAAATAAATTCATTAAAGTACAGTCTTAAATCACAATTTCGGAGGAAAACAGATATTATCAGATATTATTTAATCACTTGCTCACGCTAAAATTCTCTTAGGGGGTACGGAAAGTAAATTTAACGATACAATTCTATTTAATAGCCCTAATAAGGGTGGATTGGAATAATTGTCGAACATGATTTTTTTTTCTTTGCGTACATACCTAAGGGCATGGCCATGGCCTTCAACCTACAGGTGCTAAACTAGTTTGAGAAATGAAATTATTAAGAACATGAATTACTGCCATATTTTTATGGTCTTCTTCTAAATCATATATTTTTTTTTTTTTTTAAATGTGGGTAATCGAGAAAATGCCTCCAATTTTATTTTACTTTTATTCATGTACAGGAACTATTTTATGATTTAAGCGTTTTAGGTTATCAACTTTTAGGATCTGTGCGAGAGTTTTGAATCCGTAAGTGTTTTAATTTACATTTTTTAAAAAAAAATTCCACGATTTGGATTTTTTTTTTTTTTTAGATGTTTGTCTGTAGAATAATGTTATGTTAAACGTGGAAATTAAATTAAAAATTGTTGTGCTTAGTCGGCGGCCGATTATTCTAATGATCGATAAATAAATTTTATTTTTAAATAGAGCAGTTCTTTTACGGACTCGACCAATAATTTATTTGCCTATTGTCTAATACATTTATTCACTGATCCAATGGTACTGATCCAATAATTAATTAACTTATAGACTAATACGATGATTAAGTCAGTTGCTTTTTCATGAATACGCTGGATCATTAATATTTTTCTCATGCATTTTTTTTAAATAAAAAAAAAAAAAAAATTGTCTATGCACTGAGAAAAAAAGAAAAAGTATGGTCAAATCTATCAGAATACAGGAAAATTTACTGTGTTTCTTGCTCTTTGGGAATACCAAAAATATAGGTAATTTTTACCAAAGCACTTTGGTAATGACTTTGTAAAATTAACGATAAAATATGGTTTTATAATATGCGATAAAATTTTGAAAACGTGATAAAATTCGGTAATGTCATGATATTAAAGCATTTCATTGAAAATCATTTATTCGGTTAAATTTACTTTTAATTTTTGATTTTTTACTGAACGTGTGGTTATAAATGTGGCGTAACTACTACTAACACTATTAAACATCAATTCACTAGTATATAAGACATGCTAACTTGATTCAATCTTGAGGCACCTTTTGATAGATAAAGGTGGTCATAATCGATAACTTTTCCCCCCACTTTGGTGACTTGCGGACGTGATATAATCACGCCCACTTCGATGTACGGTCCACATTGAACAGTTGACTTCCTATTTGTGACTGCGTCATCCCCCTCCTCGCGCTGTTGCTTCTCAGTCTCATTTACACACAACTGGTTTCTGCACACACTCGACTGCTAATAGCAACACAGGAGTGACCACACACACAACCATAAACTTAATACAGCACTCATGGCTAAAGCTCCAAACCAGGTGACCTTAATCCAGCTCTACCCGGTCTTTCACAAATACAGCAGCTAGTGGTATCCGTTCATCGAATTTTATCCCAGATAAAATTCTGGTGGACGAGTATTGTGGCGTAACTACCACTAGAATTATTAAACATCAATTCACTAGTATGTAAGACTTGATTCAATCTTAAAGTACCTTTTGACAGATGAAGGTAGGCATTGTCTAATGGTCTTTCCCCACATAAGAACTATTATTTTGAAGACCAAAATTTCCAGTAAACCGTTATCATATAAATAGAAAAATAACCAAATGAATGGTTTAAATACCGTATACTTTGGTTTATAATACCAGAATTATGTTTTTTTTTTTTTTTTTTTTTTTTTTTTTTTTTAAACAGAAATGACATTAACACACACTACGGTAATTTTACCAGAATGTTTTTTTTCGTGACGAATTGAGATTTTAATGAATATAAATTTTTTTATATAATCAATCGCCAAATTTCAAACTACAGCCAATAGGTCCATAAATGGTATGTTTTATATATAAACTGATTCTCCCATTCCCTCCTTCTCTTAATCAAAGTTCTGTCTATTCCAGAATACATTTATTCATTAATACATTTATTTACTTAATTGCTTATTCGCTAATACGCTGATTTACTAGCACGTTTATTCATTACTATGCTGATTCGTTAATCTTTTCACCTTCTTTGCTTATTGACTGATACCGCTGATTCACGAGTATATATGTATTCATTAATATGCTGATTCATTAATTTGTTCCCTTCTTTCTCCGATCTATTCTTTCATTATACAACTAGTTAACTTACTTATTTCTTAATCATTAATTAATCGATCAATGATCATTGTTTAGTGCAGCAATATAATATTTAACAGTAGTTTTAAAGAAAACAAACACTTAAAGTATAAATTTCTAACTACGGGTTTTTAAATTTATTTATAAATAGTCTTAACACGTCTCCATATTAAATTAATCACCCAAAAACTAGCATGCGTAGGAAATTAGAAGATGTAAAAAAAAAAAAAAAGTTTGTTTTTAATATTTTAGATCGTTGTTGTTAAAGTTAGAAACAAACGACAATTAAATTAACTGGTTAAAATATAAACTATTTAAACAAACAAGTTTAACTAATTCAACAAACAAGTAATTATAGTATAAAAAATGATCTCGTAGGAAATATCATCTCGAAAAAAAAAAAAAAAAGGAGAGGTCGTAACGAAAAATATAGAAAAACTCACACGTGCTAATCATGTTATATGAATTGAAGTCAAGCCTTTCTCACCAAATTAACCAAAAATTCATAAACGAATAATAACGAGAAAAAATTCTTATTTAACTATTTTTTAAATTATTTTTAAATATATACTTTTATATTGTATAATGTTCAAGTATTACGAAAATCTTTAGTTTTTAAAATAGTAGTTTATATAACTTAGTTTTTATAACAGTAGTTAAAAACATGAAAACGAAAATTCTTAAGATATTGCTGACGTATATTACTAAAGATATGATTGTTTTCGTATTTACCCAAAAAGCTATTATTTATTACGTCAAAAAATATAGCAGATCAGAGGCATGCACTGCTATTTTTGGCATGCAATTATAAAAAATATATATATAAAAAAAAACAGTCGATGCATGGCGAAAGGAACAATCAAAAAAGAAAGAGAAAAATACTGTTTTGCAATAGTTTATTAAAACTAAAGTAACAATCTGCCTGTCAACAAACAAATTTTGAAAATGAAAATATGCAATTTCACTGCCAAAAGTCAAATTATGATCGAATAAATCAGTGTCTATATTGTGAACAGTAACTTAC
The DNA here is from genome assembly GCA_949128135.1 of Parasteatoda lunata. Classification (NCBI taxonomy): domain Eukaryota; kingdom Metazoa; phylum Arthropoda; class Arachnida; order Araneae; family Theridiidae; genus Parasteatoda; species Parasteatoda lunata. Next base: position 40,901,046 of record OX421972.1, on the reverse strand, counting down.
TCTGCTCTAAATTCCTGTCGAAAAGTTTGTTCTAATTGGATTATGATCATCTTTCTGAATTTAGTTCGCAAAATCAATGGAATAAACCGTATAAATGTATCTAGAATTAAATGAGTACGATTTTCTTCACGCCTAAACCTTTGCTATTGTGAGTTTAATGTTGGTGCTTTACGATTGAAATTTTTTTACAAAAAATTAACTGCATTCATTTTATACCGATTTCAAATCTTTTTAAACGACGGATTTAAAATTATCTATACACCAAATAATTTTCTATTTAGTTTAGTCTGATTTAAAAAGAAAAAAAAAGAAATGCTTATAGAACCAGATTTCGAATCGACAATAGATTTCAGGCAAAGATGCATTTTTGTTTTGTTTTTTAGAACCACACACACACACACACACACATATATATATATATATATATATATATATATATTATTATTATTATTATTATTATTATTATAATTAATAACTGACACACTGATAAAAACTCTGGTAAAATTATCGTACTGTATGGCAATGACATTTTCGGTGAAACAAACCATAATTCTGGTTAATAAAATTAAATTATACGGTTTTTAAGCCATTTATTTGCTAGTTTTTCCATTCATATGGTAACGGTTCATCGGAAATTCTAGTTTTCAAAATTATAGTCTTTATTACCCCATAATAAGAAAAAATAAAAAACTTAAAATTAAATTTAACCGAATAAATAGTTTATTTTAGTAGTATGGTCTATATAATACATGGTTTATATTACCAGAGTTTTGAAACAAAATATACTGAAAACTAATCAAAGTTCCTATACTTAAGGCAGAAAAGATATCCTTTATTTCTAATCCATAAATGGATCATTCATATATAGAGTATGATAGAACACGTCGAAAAAATGATGAATGCATTTTTCATCTCAGCCGTCATCGCCATCATATCCTCCTATTCATAATGATGAAGAAAGGTCATAAAGAGGTCAATACGATTTGCCTGCTATAAGGGCACAAAATTAGTGGCATAAAAATAAAATGATAAAGACCATTTTTTAATTTCTGTAATAAAAAAATTGTTAAAGTTATATCCTGTTATTAGTATGTCGTTAAAGTTACAGTTAAGTGCATCGAAGACAACAATAATGGTGGATGGTCACGAAAATCAGAAGGTAATACGATGTGCATTATATACATGGGGCACCATGAATACCTATTTTGAACATGGTTTTCTCGGTGTTATGGTCACGAATTAGAAAAAAATAATCACTATCTTGATTGTTAACTAAATTAAGTTTATAGGAAAGAAAAAATTTTAAAAATGTGCCTTTTTTTTAATATGTTTCGATTTAATTAACTTGAAAGTAAAAACAATATACAGAGTAGACATGACAAAATAAAAATTATACAGATGTATAATTTGGGAGATGTTTGGTAATATTTTGTAAATTTTTTGAAATTTATGAATTTTGGTGTATATTTTAAGGGTTTTCGGTTTAATTATGAATGAATATTATTAATTCCGGTCCGGTTTTCCCGCTTAATTATTAATTAATTATATTATTTATTAAATAAATCAAAATATCCCCAAAATCCGCAAAACTTAAAGAATTCCTGAAAATTTTTAGAATATCATCAAAATTCCTTAAATCCTTAAAAGTGCCTGAAATATAGATTTAAAAATCCTTAAGATATAATCAAAAATCTTTAAAATTGTATCAAATTACTCCAAGAATTCCTAAATCCTGAAATGAAAAAAAAGAGTTAAAACAGACTTTTTATTTAAAATAATTCTTGACTTCGACAAAAAAAAAAAAAAAAGAATTTGTTTTTTTTTTCAGTGTTTTTTTAAATGTTTTGTTAAAAAAAAAAAACTGTGAGAAAATAGTTAATTGACTGTTTTTACCTAATACGGTTAAGCAACTAAAATTTTATCTGCGCCAACTAGGCTCATCTTATGAAGCCACTTAGTTCCTTGCAATTGGGTACACACTTTAAATCTCATAAACGCTTGGACGAGGGTTCAAATTCAAGCGCTGACCATGATATTTTTTCCATTCCTTTAATTCAATCAGTTTCCAGTGTCCTACACTTTCCAATTGGTAAAACTGGACTATTGCAGTACGAAACTCTTATTCGCGTATAGTTGGCAGCATCTCAAAGCTGTTTAACACACAAAAGTCTAGCGTTTCCCATTTCTAAAGATACATGGTATAACATCAGATAAACTCATTAAACCTCATGACAAAGCACAACTTACTTCAATATCCATTGTTACGGTTTTGAAACCATGCTAGTTGTAAATTGTTTCAGCATTATTTTACTTGGTATTCATGGTTTTCTATCCATGCCCGTTTTAAACGGATTATTCCAAACCGTAAACTTTACGGTTAACCGTGGAAACAGACTGCTACCCGTTATTTTACCATAGTTTTAGAATGAAAATTTTTACAGGGTCTACAGATTTCAGGAACTTGGTGCGAAATTTCTTTATTTGAGGAACTATTCAATTATGAATAAAATTTAGCCAAATATTTTTTTTAAAATTATATTGTAGCTACGAAATTCTGATGCCAAACATTATAAAATTAAGGTAACTTTTGCTCCTCTAAGTTATTTAAATCCAATTTTTTCAGACATTTAAAAACGTTTTTTTTTTAAATCTGAATTCATTATTTAATTATTTTTTATGTTATCCAAAAACATTTAGGAAAAATAACATTAAAGCTTCGTATGTAAAATTAATCCAATTAAAGTCTCATTAAATCAAAGTCTTAAAGATATGAGCATTTGCTAAATGTATTTGTTCACTTAAAATATGTTAATACAAAGCGTTTTACCTTTACTAACTGCCCTATTTGTTTTTAATTTATTACTTAATATCGACTTTAATTATCAAATCATAGAAACTAAATTATTACAAACGATTTAAAAATGTAGAACAATTTTTTAAAATTATTTATAATCAGACTTATATTTTACCTATCAATATTTTAATTTGACGTTTTTTTTATTATCAATAAGCATGCTATAAATCTACAATTATTCTTTTAATTCCATCTCAAGTATATTAGTTACTTGGATGTGATTAAAAAAACTATACAATACCTCATTAACATTCTATTTTATTTAGTTATAGTTCGAAATCTTTACATTATTTCTATCACTTTCTTAAAGTTTTTACAACAAAACTTACATGTTTTGTTCGTTTTTATCTAACTTTGCAAAAAAAAAAATAGTTTCTTTTTTTATTTATCCTACACGTGTGACACTAATAACATGTATTTGAATAAGATGAATACCCGTAAACAGCAAAGAACTTAATAGTTCGAAAAGAAAAAGAATATTTTTGTTTACTTTAATCTCAAAATCGTTTTCTATTGTGACGGTATAAAAATGAAGGATAATACGATGTCAAATTCATCCAAATCCACGCAGTGGATTTAGTCAAAAGAGTGTTTCGAAACATTTTTGACTTAGGAGATGGCAAGACAAATTGTGGTGTTTTAAGTGGAATTCGAAGGCGGAAATTCGACTGCAGATTTTGCCAATTTAACGTGTTTGCATACATTTTGGAACAAAAAAAAAAAAAAAAAAAAAAAAGGAAAAAAAAAAAAAAAAGAATTCAAAGCCCTCTCTTTGAACACGGGGCAGAAATACATTGCATTAGTGGAACGCAAACACTTCTTTTGTACTTCTGCTTTTAAGTACCAGGAAGCTAAAACTATTTTTTTCGATGTTTACTTAAAAAGGTTTATTCAATAAGAAAACGAACTCTTGCCTACACCTCAAGCCATTGAAGTTTGATACCTTGGGAACAAAATTGAACAATTTATGTAAATGTGAGCTTTTTGTAACTTTGGAATTTTAAATTTAAAGATATATTTCATTTTTGGAAAAAGAAAAATATATTTATAAAAATAACATTCTGTTACGATGTCATCTTATATTGTATCGTAACATAATATATTTACTAGGAGGCTTCGCCCCCTTCTCGCTTGCGCTCACCAACCCCCGGAACTGCTTTCACAGTTCATTTCGGATTGCTCCGCAATCCAATGCTCGCTTTGCTCGCTCATTGGATACGTTCTTAACGTCTAGCTTTTGTATACTTTTTTGAATACTGAAGTTCCGAAAACTTTTCACTGTAGAAAATTCTAAACCTGTACATTTCAATATTAATTTGAAATTGCAATTGTTAATTTGGGCAACACTTATAGAATTGAAGGATATGTTACGTCAAGCGCTCAGGTATCATAACTTTGATTTATGTTGCTAAGTTAACTTTCAAAAAATTCTATGGCTGGCAACAGCATTTTTTTTTTTTAAGTTGTTTTTTTGATTTATGTTGCTAAGTTAACTTTCAAAAAATTCTATGGCTGGCAACAGCATTTTTATTTTTTAAGTTGTTTATTTTTATTTTTGCCGCAGCTGAATTAAACAACCTGATAATGCTCACTCTGGTTATTGTTTCCGTTTTTGAAAGCGCTATATGTTGAGTCACCTCAGCTAGATTTGGCATGTGACATTTTTAGATGCAATCATTGGTCGATTTTCTAACGTTGCCATTCGGGAAGTTGTAATGAGGCATTTTTTTTTGGTGCCGTGTAAGAGAAATATATATATAGATTCTAATTTAATTAAATTAATTTAATTATTATTTCGATTTAACTATTTATTTAATTGCTTTTTTATACTTACGATTCAATTCATAAAGCTCAATTTTATTTCTAGTCAATTTTAGAGAACATTTGATTGGGGGAGGAATTGCTGACGTCTTTAATGTTTCCTGTCCGTTTATTCGATTGTGAGAAAAATTCCAATTAAGAGGTTTCAAATGGCGTTTGGCCAGATGTTTTTAATAGGCGTAGGTGGATCCTAAATATCAACATTGATGCCTCAAAAGCTTGATGAGGACAAAGAATGCAAAAGCTTTTACCACTATACCTGATGGCAATAAATAAATAAATAAGTGAATAAAATTTTAGGTATTATAATTCAATTTTTTCTAAAAAAAATTATTAATGGGATCACTGTGGCTCAGGAGATAGAGCTCTCGCCACTCAAAAAAGTGTCAAGGTTCGACTCCCAGCGGTGGCTTGTTGATACGAATTTTTCCCAACTCGCATCGACAACAGAGCTGACATAAAATATCTTCAGTGATAGACAGATAAAATATCTTCAGTGATAGACACGGTCCCCGTCAAGGCAACCGTGGAAAAGTTTTGTGGTTTACCTTTCTATGTAACGCAAATGTGGGTAATTTCGTCAAAAAGTCCTCTACGAAGGCTAGTTTGTCCCTATGTTTGATCTAAGAGTTAGCTTGTCTTCTTGGTTAAGTTCAAAACTACAAGGCAAGTTTTTGAACATTGATGAACATAAACTCAAAATTGGATCGGCTGTTCAACGCCGGTCATGAAATAAAAATAAAATTTCATTCATAAAATGATTAAGGAAGAATGAATATTATTTCTCAAATTTTGGAATGCAATACAATTTATAATGAATTAGACGGGGTATTCTGTTTCCTGAAATGTCTAAATATTATATTAAGAATTTTAACGTAGTTTTTATGCTAAATTCGTTCGCGCTCTACTATTTATATATTTCTCACTGAAATAACAGCAAACAGCACCGGGGAGGTGTAAAGACAATTTGCAAAAACGTCTGTGATACTGAATCGACGAAAATCAATATTAAGACACCCGAGTTTCTGAAGTTTCCATAAATGCTTTTTGAAGTGTCAAAAAACAACTCCACAATTGGGAAAACCGACTCAGGAGTCAGCAAAAAAAATGCCTGTTTAACCACATATCCAGTTCCGAGAATTCACCTAAAAACCCTTTCTTCCCCCTCCCAATTTTTTTCCCTATCTTCCACTACACTAACACACTATCTTATGCACCTATTTGGGGATTTTTTTTTCCTCGGGGGTGGAGAATCTCATAAAATACTCCATAAAATAACACTTCCCTCTCCCCTGTTCTTCACCCACTCTGTACACGCGTATCTTAAACGGGGAAAAAGAGAAAAACGACTCGTTGCTTTTTAAACTTTTTGGAATGAAAAGAAAAATAAAATAATATAAAAAAAAGAGAGGCAGAGAAGGGAAATAAATCCAGAAATCTCCCAGAAAAAAAAAAATTCAAAGAGAAAAAAAAAAACTGACAGTGAAATGACTGATAGTTTGGGACTGCAAAGTCATTTGACAATCTCCTTTACCACCCCTTCCACCCCTTCTCTTTTTCATCGTTACTTTTTTTCTTCTTTCTTTTTATTATTATTCCTTCGTGTTTGATGGAAGACGTGAATCGTCATTTACAAAATGGCACAAACGTAGACGTAAATCTGCCGACATCTTTGTAAATTTTAAATGTAAAGATTTTTTTAGCTGTTGCCACAACAATAATGTGAAATAGTTTTATAAATAAGTTAATGAAGTTAGTAATAGTTGATAATAGTTTAAGGAATTTAGATATCAAATACTTTATCTGCTGTTGTTGTTTCTAATGTCGACTTGGACAAGCCAAGCTCATCAGCCATCGGTCTTTTGTGAATTAAATCAGGAAGGTGCGCCTTTCGTTTGACAAGAACGCACAGCAAAGGTGAAAGTACGTCTTAGCTCAGAATCCCACGGATGGATAGCAGTACCACTCATTCTTCAGGCCAATTTCTCAATTTTTACCACTTTCTTAATTTTTACCAAAGTGCTCTGGTAATCGTTTTTGTAAAATCAACATTAAAATAAGGAATATGTGGTAAATTTGATAATTTTATAATGATACCTCAGAACTGACTATAAAAAACCATTTATTAGGTTAAATTTACTTTTCAGTCTTGTGTTTTTTACTAAATATGCGATATTAAGAATTGTAATTTTAAAAATCAGAATTTCTAATAACCATACCTTTACCTGAAAGCTCATTACGCCACAGAACGGTAACTTTACCAATTATTTTCTCGGTATGTACCTTACATTTTAAACTATACAATTATTCATTGCAGAATGAAATATTAATAAAATTAAAAAAATATATAATTAAAAAAGTATTTTTGTACGAAACTGTTTTAGAGCTAAATAGCTTCTATAATTACGTGAAAAGGTGTATTGTCCCTTACAATAAGGTTTAGTAAAGAACGCAAAAGGTTAAATTAACATTAAGAGGACCAAACTCTTTTCATTTTGACTAAATTTAAAAAATGATATTTTTCAGATTTCTGGTACTCTTTATAATTTGAAGAACAAAAATCCGAATCAGCTACACAAAACTATGTTTGCACAATAAAAGTGTGTTTTAATGTTGGTTTTAGTTATTTAAGTTAAGCCTTCACTAATTATTTAAAATCTATGAAGTGTGCTTATTGAAGTGTTATTTATTAATTCTTTGGTTCTACTATTGCACTGTCACAATTTCCATTCTGATATCACGGTAAAATAACCGGCTGCAGTCTGCCCATCCGATTAACCATGAAGTTTAAAGTTAGGAACAAATTTTTACCTTTACGGTTTGGAAACCATTTTTAACTGATACGGTTAGAAAACCGTAAATACCAATCTATACGATTTTGTAAGCATTTACAAGTAGCATAGTTTCTAGACTATAAAAATGAAACTTAAACGAACACTGAAGCCCTGTCTGTGCTGTGCATTTCTCATTTATGCGTGAATGATTGTTTGTATTCTAATGTCCAGGGTCACCGATCAAAGAGAGCAGGACACTGGAACCTCATGTATTGACCTTTCTGCATGGAACCTCATGCAGGACCTCATGCATTAAAAGAAATGAAATATTGTGGTGTTAACGCTGGGATTTGAACCCCTGCTCAGCCGGTTATGAGAATGACCAATTAGCACTCTTAGCTTCAGCATGTACCAAGCTGCACGGAACAAAATGGCTTAATAAGGTGGGCCTAGTTTTCACGGATAGATAGATTAACCATGAAGTTTAAAGTTAGGAACAAATTTTTACCTTTACGGTTTGGAAACCATTTTTAACTGATACGGTTAGAAAACCGTAAATACCAAACTATACGATTTTGTAAACATTTACAAAACCTATTAGGTAAAAACAATAAATAAACGTCTTTTCTCATACTGAACAGTTTGAATACCATTTTTTTAAGGTTATTTGGACTGTTTTGGTTGCATATGGTAAATTAAAAATTAAATAAATTGCTATTTAATAATTTTTACCCCGAAATTTCTAACAGTGTCATTCTGCACATATTTGTAATGCGTAATAAGCGAATATTTCGATTTAAAAATGTAAAATTCTCCCTATCTTTTAATGAATTTCTTGACCAAACATTCGTGATTTAAATATCTTAAAATTCTATCTATACAAAAATAGTTATCAAAGAAATATATTTAACTATAACGTTCTTTAGAGGTAACTATAGAATTTTTATTACCATACATATTTTAATAAAAAAGAACTTAACTGCATATAAATATAAGATGCTTTATCAATTTATTATAAAAAAGACACAAAAATATTCATCGTTAACAAAAAGGTTCCTTAAAGAATAGATACAGACAAATAATTACGAAGAAGAATTTACTGTGTTTACTTTGCTTTTATTTTTTATACCGTCGAAGAAAAATGAGGAAAGATTTTGAAAATACAGCCGTTTGGAAGAGAAACCTTTAACATTTTTCTTAAAGAAAGAAAAGTCTAGAAGTTTATTGATCAAAAACTTTCTTTTTCTACACTTTTATTCAGATTTTATTCGAATATGCGACTACACGTCGATAAACGGGATCGATTCTTATTTTCACAAAATATTTATCTTAAAAATATGCTTACGTTATAGTGCATCTTAAACACCATGGATAATGCTGTGGAAAGGCTACATTTTTTTCCCTCTCGAAATCTTAAAATAAAGTAATAATATTTAAATTTTATCAACATTATACGAAATTTTATTGAATAACAATAGATTCTAATTACATATGCGCAAGTTTTATTTCGATTTCGAAATTTTTCTAGTTTATAATTTATAGTGATGCTTATTTTTATTTATTTATGTATTCAGTTGGATTATATTTTATGTGAATCAAATTGTAATATGAAAAATTTCAAATTGTAAATTTTTTTCAGGTAAAAAGAATATTAATGGCATTATAAATTTTAGAGAAAATTTGTTAACAATCCTTTTTTGAAAATATTGTGTTGAATAATGTTTATTATGTTTTTTTATACATTTGTTGCTAGAGGCCATGAGCTGAAAATACCGCAAGCATCTATTCTTATTTTTACAACAGATGTATCTAACAATATACTTACAATGTACTGCGTCAGAAACTGCACAGATAATAAATTGCTTAAAATAAATCGTAAAAAATAATAATAAATTACAGCAAGATTACACAAAATCTTATTGAATAAAAATATTGATTTGAATTACATACTTGCTAAGTCTTATTTCAAATTTCAATATTTGTTGTCACCCGTAATGTTGTGGAAAGGCTGCATGTACGTATTTTTGTCCATTTCTATTTTTAGTTAGATTAGATAAATTATGTTTTCATGCGAGTATTTTTTATAGGGTAGTAGAAACATGGAAGAGTGAAGTGAGTCTAATTCTATGTTCAGAGAAAGGTAACAGAAACATGAGAGGTTTGATCGACCTTTAGTATTTAAACAATTAATTTGCTTTATTTTTCATCCGATTGCAGAGTGGTTTCAAGCAGAATCATATGCTGTTTCGGTCTATTAGTTATTGGCAAGTAACAGAAACACGAGAGATTCAACCGGCCATACCATTTTAATATTTAAACTTTTAATATGCTTCGTTTTTCATCTGATTGCAGAGTTGTTTAAAGCAGAATCATATGCTATTTAGTTATTTGCATGTAAAATCACAAATAATGTTTTCCTCATGAAAAATAATTATTTTATATTCAAATTATCTTATTAATTATCTTATTTCAAATTAGGCTCTCCTATGACATCTGTTATTTGCGTATATAGAAAAAGGATGGACACTTTGTGCACTTAGCGGGGCTCGAAAAATCTCAAAATTTTAACATGCCCTGCAAAATACATACTCAAAAGCAAAAGTCTAAACATCTTTTTCGATTGCATAATAATGTAAAAACATTTATGAGCCTATCATTATTCTGTCTGGAAAAAGATGAAGATAACAGTATGCTTACAAATACACTTTAATTTATAATATAAATCTGATGTATTATTGGTGGAGCAAATTCAAAATATCTTGCAAATAACAAAGAAGTAATATCAAAATTAAGAAGAAAAAAAAGTGAAGACAATAACTGCTATTAGTTTTATATTTAAATTGTCATAAAAATCACTTAATCATAAAATCAGCAGCTTTTTGAAAACAAATTTGCATGAACATCAGAAACATTTTAATATTAAAACATGTTAAAAACATCCTTTAATAAAAACATTGTCGCACTTTTTAACTATCAGGTTTTGGATAATACGTATTTTAAAAATGGAAAATGTCATGCTTTGTCTTTTCAGATCATTTAGAATTTACAAAAAAAAAAAATTTTTTTTTACAAATACCTAACCTAATCCATTATGAAATCTTTAAACGTGCCGATTTACTAGCATTTAGAGCTCCCAAGCTTTAGCCAATAAGCTATCATCAATCCAAGAGCTTTAGATTAGAAACCATTTGAATTGAAAATCATACAAGTGTAATCAACGCTACAATTGTTGATTACATTTATATCTTAAAAAAGAAAACATATGATAAACGGGATCTGCCAACTAAGCATAAATTTTTTCATTCTTAAATTACTTTTGAATAACAATAAAAAATAAAGATGATAAAAATAGAGCATAAAACACCAATTACTCGTATATGCTATGCATAATTTAATTTGATTAATATTTATTATTAATCCCAGTAAACAATAAGATTTATAATAATTAAAATTAACTCCCATAAAAAATAATTTCAGCAGAGACTAACTAATACGCGCGAAAAGACCGCGCTAGTAACCTAACCCGATCCATTATTGAATCTTTAAACGTGCCGATTTTAAGGTTTACTGGCATCAAGAGAGCTCCCAAGCTTCAGCCAATGAGCTATCTACAATCCAAGAGCTTTAGATTGGAAACCATTCCTCCCTTAACATTGATCTGCGTTGCTAAAACGTCATTCGATTTAATCACGTTAATAAATATTGGCTTCGACATTTGTTGGCACGAAACGGAAATATGTTATTAGAACATTTAAACACGCATCTCTTATGAAGCAGAAATACAATTGATAAGTCACGATATTTTGTTACATGTTGTTTTCAACAATCGTGCTATTTATATTCGAACGTTTATTTACGGAAGTTCATTATGTATTTTCTAAGCTACTGAGCGAATTAGTTTTTAGAAAACGATATTGATGTAACTTAAAATATCGTTTGCTGGTACGGAAAATACGTGTTCTTATTATGGTATAATCAGATTAAAATATGTATATTAGGGCAAGATCTAAAAGATTTGTATCAGGTAAATATTGCAATATTTATGTACGCAATAATTTCTAAATAAATTAATAAATATTAAATAAACGAGCAATATATTTTCAACGAATATATAGGATACCGAGTATAAATACAAACAATATCGATGTAAGTTAAAATATCGTTTATTTTTCATAAATAAATAAATGTTCTTATTATAGTATAAACAGATTAAAATAGGGATATTAAAGCAAAATTTAAAAAGAAATATGTCAGGTAATATTGCAATATTTATATACGCATTAATTATTAAGTGAGCATTATATTTTAAATGAATAAATATGAAATCCTTACTAACTGATAATTAAAGAGTTTTCGTTGTATAAGTTTTAGAACTGTAAATCAAACTCAATAATTGTGGTTGTGTTAGCTGCTGAAGTTCTTAAAAATAATTCGTTGTTAAATGTTTCGAATAATGTATCTTATATTGTATTTGAAATTAGAATAAATTTGTAAATAACTCAGCTAGGATTGTTTAATAAACAGTAAGAAAATTTCATCTATGGTAATATTTTAATTTTTATTTAAATTGTTTTAATTTATTTATTGGTTTCAATTTATTTTAAACAAAACAAAATAATATTCTGTATTATTTAACTTAACAGGTTAACTTTAACTTTCGTCGAAAAAAAAAAAACAACAACTTAAATTTAAAAAATATATTCATTTAATTGCTGATACTTAAAGATAAAATCGTAAAGATCTAAAGCTCCGTTAAATCATAAAGCATTAAAAAGTAAACGGCAAAAGAATTTGACTTTTTTTAACTAATCTTTTCAATTAATAATTAAATTAATAAATATGCTAAAATTTTTGGACTACAAATAATGTTAACTTTGTTTATTGATTATTCAAATGCTTAGTTGCGTAACATTTAATATGTCATACAAACATCAAAAAATGTTTCAAATGATAAAATAAATTTCAAATTATGAGTTATGTTAAATATCATTCTATACTCAAATATTCTTAATTTTTAAAACAAACACATGCTTGATTATTGTTTATACATAATATTTTTTATTTATTATATTAATTTGTAAAAAATGCTTATTTCATTAAATGTATTATATTTGAAAAGGAATAAAGTAATTTATATATTTTCAAAGATTTTTATTTTAAAAAATTTACCAGAAAAAAAAACAACAAATTCTTAGGATGAAAAAAAAATAGTTAAGCAGTTTACTTATTGATTAACTGTGAAGGAATTAAATCACTATCACTTTATAATCCATTAAAATCAGTATACAAATGTTTTTTTTTAAATTTTTTTTATAAACTTTTAAACCAATTTTACGCATTGTTTTATTAATACTCTGATAAGTTTCGATACAGAATGAAGAACTCACTAAATGTCTAGTAACGCATGTAAACTCAACCTTTTTTCATAGTCACCTACCTTATTCTTAGTATAAATCTTACTCAGTGCCTTACATATGCGTAAAAAGTGCAGAGTGCTTGAATTAAAGTGACGCGAAGCCTAACGCTTAAAACGATATTAATGACATTTTTCAAACAGAACAATTATGCTAGCATCACCCTTTGATGATTAAAGTAGTGTCGACTGTTTCCAGCGTTTTCCAGAAAAAGCACTTATCCTTATAATTATGAAGGATTAATTTTTTTTTTAATGAAAGAGAATGCTGGATCAGTTAGTACTACTCATGCAATACTAAATATTAAAAGACACATAAATGTAACAATAATAGCTGATTAAGATTAATAAATCTAAGAACAACCAATTCAAAAATGACAGAAGACTTTTGTCAAACGAGTTAAACAAAAGTTTTATCGTGATCAAATTTAAAATGTTAACTTTAAAGTATTCTGAAAACAAATTTAATGTTTTTCCGGCTTCTCATTAGAAAGAAACATTTGAATGCCAATTCCCCTTTGGAATATGTTTTGTTTTTCATTATTTACTGTAACATACTTTGTGGATTTAGTTACCATATTTCCATTCTAATGTACTTTGAAAACTTTTTGAATGCGAGTATAGTTACTTTATAATATGCTACTATAGTAATTTGAAAAAAAAAAAAAAAAATTTAAAAGTACTTAATTTTAAAATTTGGTAAAAAAAATTACAAAAAATATGTTCCAAAATATCACTTAGGAACTTGTTACATAGGACATTAATGTTCTTATAACTCTTGACTAAAAATAGAGAAGCAAACCTGCTAGGAAACTGCTCCCCAATTCGAACAAATGTTATGCCGTAAATACGAAATATTCATAACGTTCATCTTTTCGCTTCCACCATCTTGATATTTGTTGTTCTTGTAATAGCCACTAAATTGTTTTTAATTGCATTATGAAAATATTACTTACCTTGTACATGTATGATTCATACATTTGCGCCATATTCATAGAGGAGAATTTCTTGTTTGTTTCAAAAGTTACTTCACTTTAGAAGAAAATTATTTCCATAATGTTTTATTTACGTTAGAATGTTCCACGAACTCACGTGACAAGTGTTAATTAACTCCTTTGATATTCTGTTTTAAATATTTAGATCAAAATGTCCGTTTATTAGTGAAAAGTTCAACAATTTTCCATAGTAAAACTCTTTCACATAAGTCTTTAATGACAGAGTACATAAGTTTCTTCCAAATTATGCATAGCAAGCAAAAAAAAAAGTATTTTTAATGGGAAATAATTACTTGTAATTGCCTTTATGTAATTAAATTTTAATGAGTGATAAATGAAATATTAAGTGTTGTGTGAAAAATAAATATAAAAAAGGAAGAATTATTTTATGTTTGGGTTAAGTAGCGATTAAAAAATTTTCGTACCCATCATTTAATCGAAATAAAATAATGTTCTTTAGTATTGCATTTTCGGACTCCCTCAAGGGAATACGGTCTTTATTCGCAAAATCCATTTCAAAAATGCCGCCGTTTATCGCAACAATCAAAAGAAATCTTTGAGAAACCAAAGTCAAAAACAAAACACGTCACAAGGATCAGTAAAACGGACAACTACTAGAAACGGAGGAAAAGGAAAAAATTGTCCAACATCCGAAGTGGATAAAAAAAAATTCTTTCTTGGAAAAAATTCCGATCTCCAAACGATTCCTCCTTCTTTTCCTCGCTATCGTCTACTCTTAAAAAAAATCTATCGTCTGCCGGCGGCCGGAACAAACAACAAAGAACGCAGCAGCCAACAGGTTGAAACACTATTCCCGCCGGTAATACTCAACTCCTCTCGTAGTAGTAGAAGTCGTAGTAAATAGCCTCACAGCGCGGGAAAAGAAACAAAGGACATCGTAAGGCGGGAAAGAGAAGAGAAAAAAAAAAGCAACGTTTTCCACGTGACGCTGTCTATTCGAAACGCGTCACAGCAGGTAGGCGAATTAAGCGCAAAACGCGACAAGGCGCTAATCACGGTTTAAGCGCGTGACAGATCACTAATGATCGGTTTGCTTGGCTTTCCACTGAATGGGGGATTGTTTTCCGGCAAGCAGGGATTGTCGATCCGGAGGGAGGGGGGAATGAAAGAGATAGGGTTGCCATTGTGATGGTCTTCAGGCGATGAGGAGAAATCAGCCAAAGTGATCGCCAAACGTTTGATGGATTCGGATGCTTGCTCTTGAGCCTCTTTTCCTCCCGTGCCAATCGACTTGGTCAGTTTGACCTTAACGGAGATCGCTTCTATGTCCATTATGGCGGCAACTCAGCGTGTAACAGTTACAATAATTGAATGAGTTTCGATAGTGGCTTCAAGAGAATTTATCTTTAAATTCTATTTTATTTATTTTCAGAACAGTTTAACGTCTAGTCTTTTTATATCTTTTGTTCTAACTTTTAAAGATAAAAGTTTAGTTTTTTTTTATTAGGTTCCAAAAAGGGATGGAAGTTTATTAAATGCATATAGTTTATTATATAGTTTATTAAATACATAATAACTAATTAACAATGAAAGTTAACCATACATCATTAATGAGCATCAAATACAAACAAAACATCGTTCAAAATATTATTCTATATTTTTGACTGTATTTCGGTTTGAAAATTCCTAAATTCCTTAGAACTTTACGCGTTACATTTAAATTATTCAAATTGATATTAAAAAATTTGATAAGCAATATTTGGCAATCAAATATTTTCTTTTTTTTTTTCAAATAATTTTTCATACATTTTTTATGAATATATGAAAACTAAGTCAACAGAAATTTTTCGAACACAGAGTTTTTTTCCTTTGCGGAAAGCTTTACTAATTACAAAAAATCGTATAGCAAAAAAATAAATAAATAAATAAATAAATAAAGAAAAAAATAAATAAATAAATAAATAAATTCCTTACTTATTATTTGATTTTATCTGAATAAAATACTATTTTAAAAGATCTCAATTAAATACGATTAAACATAAAGAGATATTCAATCACATTGTATTAATACAAAATTAATAACATGTTAAAAAATATTTTTAGCACAATATGTGTTATAAAAATGGTTCGATAACAATTGTTTAAAATGTTCAAACGTTTTTACAATTATCCAGGATTGCAACTGAAAAAGAAATATCTTTTTAAAAATGATGAAGATCTGAAGTTGTTAAATCATCTGTTTAAAGCATGTAAAAGAGTTTTTCCTGCAGATTTTTTACTAAACAGCAACAATATTTGTGTGATATATTAATATACTGATAATTCGACCAACGTTTCTATCTAAGACTTGTAAAAATGTATTTTCAAAAGACAAATATTTCTCGTAAAGAATATTCTTTTATACAGTAAAAGCCTTTATAAGGTGATCTTGCAAGCATGCAAAAAGGTTATTTTTGAAAGCAAGATCTTTCACAGAAAAATTTAATAGAGTGAAATTGTGTCTTTTGAGCATCTAGTGTGAAGCAAGTAAAAAAGTCTTTCCTGTAGACATATATTTCTTGAAAGAAAGACTCTTTTACATGATGTTTTAATACTGTGAGCATCGTATCCTTTCAGCAATTGGGTAGGAAGCCTGTAAAAAGGTCTTTCCTGCAGACAAAGATTTCTTGCAAGAAAGACGCTTTTACATGATGTTTTAATACTGTGAGCATCGTATCCTTTAAGCAATAGTGTGGGAAGCCTGTAAAAAGGTCTTTCCTGCAGACAAAGATTTCTTGCAAAGAAAGACTCTTTTACATGTTGTTTTTATATTGTGAACATCGTATCCTTTCAGCAATTGGGTAGGAAGCAAAGATTTTTTTTTTCTTTTACAGACAAAGATTTCTTGCACAAAAGACTTTTTTGCATGATGTTTTAATGTCGTTTTTACATGATGTTTAATGACGTCATTAAGCATCTACGTATAAGCATGCAAACATTCCTTTCCTTTTCTTGAGAGGAAATGATTCCTTGCAAGAGAGTTTTTTTACATAATATTTTAAGATCTAACCTTTGAGCATTTCCTTAAACTGCAAGTAAATGAGTTACTCCTTTAGAAAAACGCTTCTTCCATCGAAGCAATTTGACGAACTTGATATTTTGACATTTTATAATTTCAATATAGGATATGTTACTTTTTCAATATTTGTCATAATAAGATATTGTTTCAGTTTACTGATTTTTTTTAGCATGTAAAATCTTTGATGACAAAGATTCATTATAAGAAAATCCAATTTACATGACAGCATGACAGCATATATATATATATATATATATATATATATATATATATATATATATATATATATATATATATATATATATATATATATATATATATATATATATATATATATATATATATAAATTTTTTAATATTATTAATTGAAAATAAATAAATAATTAAATGATTAACGAGTTGCAATATGTTATAAAAAATATTTAAAGAAAGAGTAATTAAGTAGATAAACGATTTAAATTACATAATTAAATAAATATTAATTTTACAGATATTTATTAAGAAAATTGAAGAAAAAAATTTATCGCTTTTTTATTTTTAAGAATAATATTTTAACGAAGTGTTGAAGTATGTTGATTGATAAAAACAGGAAATTTTACCTCAAATATTCAAGCAATGTAGATTATTTTTTTCTTTTTGATGCTGAATTATATAAACGATTTACCAAAAGCATTATGGGATTGATTTTTTTGATTCTCCTTTTAAAAATTAACCCCTTGATTTCCACGGATCAGGATTATTTGGCGAAAGGTTTGGCGAACGAACGAAAAGGGATAAATTCATGATTTCTACCCTTGAGGTTAATTCTTCTTTAATCGTTCTCTCTAGAATAAAAGGGTAAAAATATTTATAGATTTAAAGCGGTGATGATTTAGACTGGGCAGCGCGGTCAATCTATTTTAGTAGCAGAGGTTAAGAGAGCGGGGAATTAATTTAAATATTCATACATAGTATACTCTATAAAATTATGGGTAGTTCCTGGAAAACGCATTTTTTTAAAAATTCTTTTATACGTAGATGGAGGGAGATTTACTCTTATAATTAAGTTAAAATTATATATTATCTTTAAATAATAAGAAATCAAATTTTAAATGATTATCTTTAAATTAAACCACCATCTCAAAAAAAAAATCATATCTGCTTTTGTTTAGGTTGACACAAAGAAGTTATATCACAAAAGTTTGCGTAAATTGAGTCAGTTCTTCGAGACGGAGATTAATATTAATTTTCTTACCAATAATTCCAATAAGTCTCTCTCTCAAAAAAAAAAAAAAAAAAAAAAAAAAAAAACTACAATAAAAAAGTTAAAATCTCGAAGAATGATAATTACAATTGACGATGTTCATAAACATAGCGGCTGAATCTAGCTTGATTATTCGATTTAAATAGCCCCAATCAAATTACTGATTTCAAAATGCATGTTTCATATAAATTTATATTTTGATGAAAAAGTTACATTAAATAGTTCTTCCGGTATCTCGCTTGAAAATATTTTGTATTAAAATGAAAAGTATGTTTTCAAATCATTTTAATTCCACACAATATCATTTCTTTATAACAAAAACTGATGGAAGGAATGTCTCCACTCGTCTACTATGATTAAAACAGAGTAAACCTTTTCGTCCGTTTTCGAAAGTATCATCAGAGCGAACTCCGTAAACTCCAAGTCGGGAAACTGACACAATATTTTCACAAATTAATGTATGCCTATAAAAATGCAATAAATTAATATTAAATGACAATGCTAAAAATTCCATTTAACTGAAATTCTATCTTATTTCTTAAACGGCACAATTCTATGCTTTAAAAATGATGGTAGGATTAAAAACATCAAAAAATTAAATGTGTTTCTAATTATACCTTTTATTTTTCTCGGGTAATAAAATAAGTTTTGTTGTTTTCAATGACGTCTTCCTTTCAAATTTCACATTTTTACACGCTTAGATGCGTATATGTATATTGTGTATATTAACTTTCTTCAGTTATTAAAGATTCTAAAAATAGAAATAAAGGATTCCCGAATAAACAAGAACATGGAGTCAAAATTGTTATGATACAAAAGATGTTCATGAATTATTAAAAATTTTTCTAGTGATTTTTATTATACAATTAATATTTTTAATAAGACTCTTTGAAGTTGTATTTATATTAGATAAAGCTGTAAAAAAGATTTTATTGTTATATGGATAGCGACGCGTTCCAATCATATTCATAAAGTTTTTTTTTTTTTTTTACTGTGAAAGGCATCGCGACTCGACAGATGGCATTGACACTTTTACTGAGATTTGTAGATTTCGACTTGTGGACAGCAGAATTATAGGAATAAAATGGAATTTTCTGATAGAAATCGATAAGGAAACTAGATTGACTATTTCAGAATCCTGAATGTATCACGTTGTAGTGTTTATACATATATTTAATTGTTACAAAAAAAAATAATTTTTTCAGTAAGTCAAATACTAAATTTGTGTAAGCGTATACGAGAAAATTGGAATTTTAAAGTGAAAATTTTTGAATATTCTCCTTTAAAAAACTAATAAAAATTTTTTTAATAAATTTATGAATTTTTTGACTTAATTTAAAAATTTGTTAATTAGATTTTTGACAATTTTAATGAATTTCTGCACTGAGAAAAAAAAAGTATGGTCAAAACTACCGGTTTATGGTGAAATTGTTTTTGGCTTAATGGGAACACCGAAGAGCTTGTTTATATTTATCCGAAGCACTTTAATAATGATTTTGGTAAAATAAACAATAAAATGAGTTTTTATAATCCATCATGGTTTTTATAATTGTGCACAAAATTATGCGTTTTGTTGCTCTTTAACCTCATTAAAGAGTGAAAAAGTTTTGAAAACAATCTTTAGCAACTTTTAAAATTATTTTGTCAAGTGTATGTCAAACTTTCACAAATATTTCTCCAGAATTGTAAAAAAAAAATATATTTTTAACAATAAACCTCTAGATTTTAAGCAAATTAACTCAAAATCGCTAATTTAATTTTTATAATACCTTTACAGACTGTTTTACTGGTAAAAAAGGCAATTCCAAATGGCAACCATAAACTTTCTTTGCTTTAAAACGAAAATATTTTTTTTCTCGAAAATTTGGTGATTTTTAAGGATTAGCGTTCTTTTAAATAATGGAGAAGTAATGGCGAACTATGAATAAAATGTGCACAAACTTATTTTGCTTACTGCAACAAGCCGTCTGTTTTAAAAAATTCAAATTTTAAAATAATCTTTTTGTTTTATTTTAATAGTTGTTTCAGATTGAACACCTACTGCTGCAGGTTCTATGTATTACAACTTTTTTAAAGTTATAACGTTTCAGAACTATCTCTCTAATCTACAAATCATGCGAAATGTATACAGAACTCTAAATTAAAAAAATATAGAGTTATAGGACCATATTCATGATGCATTGATTCCTTAAAAAAAAAAAAAATCACTCCTAATATCCACATTTATTAAAAAAATAAATACATAAGGTACTCTCACAATAGCCAGGTAATGGCTCCAAAAAAATTTATGATCAGCAATTTCATAACCAGCAACATATAGATCAGCATTGCGCACCAGCCACTTTTATTATTAAATCTTAATTGGCTATACCAACAAAAGAAAGTTTAAAATTTTATTATCATTATTTTTATATAAAATTTTTCTATTAATCCATAATCAACCATCATGACAATATGCTGTCTATAAATCCCAATTGACTTTTCAAAAGTCATTTACGGCTCTTAAAAAACACAGTATTCAATTTTTTTTTTTTTTTTTTTTTTAATATTAAAACTGATTTTCGTTAATGTAACAATCTATTTATTGTAACTCATTCAATTAAATTTCACGCTAGTTACTTTGCAATTTTAGGGTACCGGAAAGTTAAGAAATATAAATTTTATTTTTACAACGAATATTCTCTTGCGAGCTAAAGAACACAACAGTTATCCCTTAAAGTTAAACCAACTCCTTTACAATGTTGCAAAAGTACCCCATTCCGCAATCAAGAGCACTTTCCCGGAGGATGATCCTCAAACATAATAGCCCCCTCTTTCCATTGACCGCAGATTCCGGTACCGGGGGAGCGCCCCTTAAATGCCTCCTTAAACGTTTTTCCCAGCTGTCGCCAAGTTGTCACACTTCAAAAGGGGAATAAGTTGCCAAATATGGTTTTAGAGAATTATTAAGACAAGCGCTTCGCTAGAGAGAGAGAGATGGGGGAATTGGAGAAAAGGAAGCAAGGGGGGGGAGTGAAGAAAAAGAAATATAAACGTAATGTGTTGGGGGGGAGGGTAAATCATCCAATGAGCCTGAGGCACGCCCAGGCGACGCCTGCTATTGGTTGTTGCTCTTGGCAATGGTCGAGTTCAAGCAAATGATGGGGGGTTTTGATGGGATGGGAGCGATTTTATGTGCCTAGGAGTTTTTGAACGCGGAGCTGAATACAAGGGGGACATTTAGTTATTAAAAAAAAATATGTTCATACATTTCTTAACCGATGATGTTAAGTTTACTCTATCACTTTAATGTTTTATAATACTGTATTTGTGGCATTTTTTTATCGAATTGTTATCTGTGGTTATTGATTAGGAATCTATAAGTCATTTCTAGATTAGTCAATATGGGAGTGGCCCCTTTTGTGCTTCCCTTGACGGGAAGGAGGTGAATATTATTATCAAGTGTAATAAGGTGTATCAATAATCATTTTCTGTTGCAAATCCGTTTGGAGGGCTCGTCTAATTTCCTATGAATTGGGAGTTCAACAAGTCTTATTGAGAGTGTTCTATTGTTTCTTTCGTGACTAAGAAAAACTTAATTGAATTAAGTACTTGCTCCTGGGGTTCTTTTTCTTCCTTCCAAAGTTTATCAAAAGTTCTACTTTCATTTGTTCTGACATGCTTGACGGTCCAACAAAGGTTTTCTGATTTTTATTCACAGGCATCGGTATCATTCAATTAACGATGCGAAAATGGTTTCCCGATATTTGTTCAGTCGATTTGCGTTTATATTTATTTCATTTATCACTGTGAGAAGCAACGAAGCTGTTTTTAAAGAAGACATTTAAATGTGTAGGTTGGATTAGATTTAATAAGCAGGATATTTGGTAAAAAAAAGCCCCGAATTTAAAATTTTAAAATTCCAGTCATACTAACTATTTACGCTAGGAAACTATCACAATTTAATACACTTTTGAAAATAAGTTAAGAAAAAAAGTTTTATTTTTTTTATTTTTTATTTATTTTTTTTTTTTAAATTTGTAACTTTTATATTTAAATTAGGTATCAGAGAATAGCTAAACTGTTCGCGGACACCTTTGCCAAGGAGTGGTCTCCGGCGTTGTAAGGCCTTGGTACTATGATCGGATTCGTGTAGAGGTAGCTCATTTATCCACCGAAGCTTGTAACGTTTGGACGTCTCGAAACATCGTAGTTTAGCCTAATCTTTGTTTTTTTAAGTTTCTTTGTTTACCCATCGTTAGTTCGACCAGACTTCATCGTCTAGAAAATGCAACAAGATAGTTGAAAGACTCACGGTAGGGCAATCACTGGTTACCTGTCGTAGTTCGAAAGATGTGGTGGCCTCTCTGCAGAAACAGCTCACAGAACCAGGAAAGGTGTTTCGCCGACGTAGCCAAGTCTGTAAAAGACCAACAACGCTGACTCACGGCCGTACTTTTAGACTTCTAGTCAAAAAGAATAGGTCTGCAACAGCGACACAAATGTCTCGCAACGTGAATGCAACAGGGACATCCATTTTATAAATAACAGTCGGTCTGAAACATAATGTAGGTCGTATGCATGCCAGGCGCCTTGTACTCTGCATTCCTTTGACTATGAAAAACAAAAAATAACGCCCGTCTACGTAGGGTTCAGTTGGTGGGTTCCATTGGGCTCTGTCCGCGTGGCTTCGAATCTCATCCTCGTCGAAATTTCTTTAAGGCCGGGATAGCCTGGTCGGTAGGGCGCTGGGCCCATGTCTAAGAGGTCGTGGGTTCGATCCTCGCCGGCCGAAGACACCCCGTGTAGTAAATGGTGACTGATGCACGTTAAATTTGTCGAGTCTCAAAGTCCTCCATGTTCCCATAACAAATCAATACCTCTGGGGGTACTGATCCAGGAGTTTCCTTGTCTTCTGGATTGGTTCAAAATTACAAGGCTACGGAGTTGAACTTTAGTAGTCGTAAACCCATGAAATTGGGTCGGCTGTTCAACGACGGTTATAAAATAAAATAAAATCGCAAGATATTGAGCCGCGATGGCTCAGGGGATAGAGCGTTCGCCTTCCAATGAGGCGAACCGGGTTCGAATCCCAGTCGATACGAATTCCGCATCCGGCTTGCACTGACCACAGTGCTGACGTGAAATATCCTCAGTGGTAGACGGATCATGGGTTAGAGTCCCCTTGCCGTCAGGCTAACCGTGGGAGGTTCTCGTGGTCTTCCTCTCCATGTAACGCAAATGCGGGTTAGCTCCATCAAAAAGTCCTCCACGAAGGCAAATTTCTCCCAATACTCGATCCAGGAGTTCCCTTGTCTTCTGGATTGGGTTCAAAATTACAAGGCTACGGAGTTGAACATTAGTAGCCGTAAACCCATTAAGTTGGGTCGGCTGTTCAACGACGGTTATAAAATAAAATAAAATCGCAAGATATTTAACTACTCGTGTGACCAGTGAAGTCAATTGATGTCGCCTGCGATGCACTTGGATGCGCGATTGTAGTCCGGTGACCAACTATACCGACCATCGATAAGCTCAAAGGTGATTTGGTGCAATCATGAGGGCGGTCGCCAGAAGGATTGGTAGACAGTATGAAAAACCGTTTTGTTGCTGTTAGAGGTGCTCATACACCCTATTAGACATTTGTTTCTTTGGCAGACAGGGTGTCGGCTAGCTGCTGGGTTCGGCAAGGGACCAGTTTTCTTATTTAAGGTACAAGTTGTGCCAATTTTTGATTGCTTATATTTGGTTTTATATCGGATGATATTTTGCTCATGTTTGGTTTTATTTGCTTTGTTAGTTTTTTTAATTAAAAAAAAAACACACATTTGTCCCTTTCATTCTTTTTACCTGCGTATTTAAGAGAGAGAAAGAGGAAGTGCCTGAAACAACCTATATCGAAGGATAAAGTTAAAAAAATTAGAGTTTTTAAAAGATTGGAGATGTTTTTAACCGTCGTTTTTCAAATCCTTTCCGTTTTTTCATCAATAAATCTCAGTTTGATGTTTTTTGATCAGCCTTTCTTGGTATCGGTTCGTTGGATATCTAAACTTTAATTTGCGATCCTTAAAGCTTATACTAAGAAACTAGAGACTAAACTTGTACCGATATCATATTTTGCGGATGCAAAAGCAGTGACCAAAGTTAGATTTTTACCCCCAAAATCTTTTCAGAAATCACTCATCACTGACATCGACTTCCCGAGAATCCTAACATCTACAATCGCAAGATTAAGAACTCATCATTATAAAGGCATGAAGATCCATCCTAATGAAAGAAGATGTAACCATGTAAAAGCAGCCTGAAAACCTAATCACTCACACCGATACCTATTTTCATGTGCCCAGCTTTCACCCCAAGAGTTTAAAGTTTGCTCTAATTCAACTCATGAATCCACAGCAGGAAGTCCTCAATGTTTAGGCAACTCCGAACTCAGATGCCATTGTTGTTGCCACCTTCGGTGGAGTCTAGTGTTTTTTATTTTTACTAAATCCATGAACACGTGAGCAACAACAACAATGTGTATATTTTCACCTTTATATTTTACTTTTACCTTTATAAAGATTGTAGACCATATAACGGGTGCTTATTACTAAACACCCTGTGGACTTTAAGGCAGGGCTCGAAAAAACTCGGAAATTTTAACCGTCCCCGAGGACGACTTGTCCAACAATGTACCCGTCCTCCTTTTAAACTAACCCGTCACTTCTAAATAAATAAAAATATAATTTTCTCTTATTTATAACAAACATTTATCATATAAGTTGCACAATGAATTAGTAGTTTTTAGGATTACAAATAATAGGATAACATTATACAGTTATAAAAGAAATACTAGATTACTAATAGTATCCTAGTATTTATTTTATGAAATAATTTATTTCTTATATGAAATCATTTAAATGACAAAGGTCAAGTTATCAAGTTGCTTTAAGGGTACAAATGTCAAGCATGGCAATACTCCTCTAAATACAAACTAATGATGTTAAACTGTGTTATAAACTAATCGTGGTGTAAAAAGGATGATGCGATGGGGAAGATTCACCGTAGGATGTCTCAGGATTGTGATGTGTTTATTTGACCAGCGTTTATTTAAAGTAATTATACCCCCTTTAGTGGCGGTTAGTTGATGAGTTGCATGTGGATTTTAATAGAACTGTACAAAAATCAATAGCTTTTCTTTACTTAAGGTACTGAAGTAAAACGTAGTTATCAATGCCTGATGCCAAAAAAGTAGAAGAGACAAAGTAATATAAAAATGTATGGGGTAACTGGGCATCAGTAGACCCGTATTAACCAAAAGAAAAGCTTTCATGAAAATTTCTCAATGAAAATGGATTAGCTCAACAAAATTTTAGGTCCAGTAATAGATACTTTTGTATTGATGTGCAACACTATGAAAAAAAATCTGAGATTTATTTACAGCGCCCGTGATTAAATATTTGAACAAAATGAATATTGATAAAATTTTTGTCAGCAAGGCACAAATAAATCTGCAGCGCTGTGCCCCATCAAATTTGCTACACAGAAACAAAGGAAAAAAATAGTGTATCTTAACAGTAAACGTGGTGTAGTATAACATCACACACAACTTTTTCTTTTAATGGAATACCAGGAATGTTCCATTTCACTACTTCTGGAAACTAGAGAAAAATCTTTTCGCTGCAGTGATTGCCTGCAGCTGTCCCGGATCTCAAGCCCATTTTAACATTGTTTTGAATTCTGAAGCCAGTGTTACTGCATCGGTGGCAACTTGCACCTGCGGCAGTGAATTTGAATAAATTAGAAGCTGTCCGACAAATTTGTACATTCAATGATACACGGACTCCGTTTGGGATACCTTTCTGCTTTTTGGATGTTGCACTAAAAGAGGCACCAATACAATCCAATCTTGCGGGAAACGGAATATCCCAAAGAGCTATAGCCAGCTCATTTTTCAATTTCAAAAACATACAACGCTACTCAAACTGAGGGTTCTAATTGTTATTATGTTAATCTTTTGAAGTCTTACATAGCTCAACCAGTGAGATCAGATTTTAGAGCATCATATTGTTCTACTAAGACATTAATTGTTGTTAGAGTTGGATACAACAGCTCAGATTAAGGTGTCAAGCCAGTTAGTTAAAAATGAACACAGTTTGTTACAAAAAGGATGTTCTTTTATTTTGTGTAAGACCTGACGCATTTGTGAGTGTACATTTAGAAGATCCACCATCAAATCAATAGGCAATTTGGTAAAGCTTTCCTCAACGCAGTTAAATCCTTCAGATCGATTTTATGACCATTGTTTCAAGATTAACCTCTTGACTTCAACTCATAATGGCAAATACTATTTTTTTCTAAAACAGCCAGCCTCGAAATCTTCTATCAGCAAGACGCTCCTGCGAATTTAAGGGAATTTAATTGATGAGTGAAATCCTTCATTGCAAAGTTTATTGTGTTGGGAATTATTTAATGAAACATCACACATTAGTGTTCAAAAGTACCATTTTTGCAACTACATAATATTTTAAACAAAGTATTTTTCGATGTCTTAAACAATAGTAAGCTAACAAAGTAATAAGTAGTATGTAACTGAATAAGCTGTTTTACTATTATATGATGTAATATATAATGTAATATATAATGTGTGCGATACTTTAGTTCTGCTTTATCCTGACACAGGATGAAAACAAATTATATTGAAGGTAGGTAGGCACTTTATTTACATCGCACTATGGCTACACAATGGACTGTTGGCGACTGTAGGATGATCCGAAGGCATACCATCACGATTTGTAAAACCATTTCCTCAATTTAGGCATAGATCTGTAAGGGAAGGAAATTTTTCTTCAGGTCCCTGTACCCATGGTTCTGCTCATCGACACTGACCACAAGACTTAAGATTCCACAGATTTTACGAGCACGTATATCTCATGTACTCGGTGGGTCTTAGCTTTTTCTGAAATTGCAAAAACTCAGATACTATTCGGCTGATTTCACCTAATTTCATTCATTCATTTTTGTTTCCAATATTTCCAATTTATATAATTATCCAGGCATAATAAAAAACCGAAGTGAGCAGTAAGCAAACAACCACTCTCATAATAAAAGTATTCGCATCATGATTAAAATTACGATTCTCATTCTTATATTTTAAGGGCGAAGAATCCGTCAAAAAAGTATATTTATTCTTAGTAACTACTCAGTTAGAATTTTATTAAAAATTATGGTATAAAATGGAAAATTATATTACAGTTACCGGCAACAATTTGTCCGTCCAATCTATTGAAAAATTCACGGTTGAAATATCTCTTCAACTTTCGTTCAAAACTAGTATGGTTAAGTAACCGTGAATGCAAAATTATACTGTTTTGTAAACATTTATAACTATCATGGTTTAAAAACCGTAAAAATGAAATTAAGCTGGATATTGAGATTAGGTTATTCTTTGTCTTTCGTTAGGCAATCGGCAATCGAGTCATGTTAGTGTTGAGTTATGTTTTGCCTAGTGAACCGTGGTATGTGGCTTGACAAGTTAATTTAGTGGTGCCATCTATCGTGAAAGATTTGAAATATTAGTCATTGTATTAAGCAGCTTTGTCTGTGGCACTACCACCTATGCGTGAATGAGAGTTTTGTAATAGTTAAGGATCACCAATTGATGAATGCAAGACATTGGAAACTCTTCATGGGTACCCAAGACAAAATTTATGTTGGTACCATCAAAGAATTTTGATGGTTCATGTTGGTTTCACTAAGATTCTTGATGGTCCAACATGTGTTGATGGCCACCATCAAACAACAATTTCCATCATGGTTTGTTGGTTTTTGATGGACCAACAAATTCCAACATGGCAAGATGGAAAATGTTGTTCTACTGCTATGATGGTAAACCATCAAATAATGTTGGATTTTTCATGGACCAACAATAACCATCATATTATGATGGAATATGTTGTGTTCCCTTTATGATGGTCAACCAACATGATATGTTTACTATTGATGGACCAACAACACCCATCAAAATATGATGAAAAATGTTGGTTTACATTTATGATGGTCAACCAACAAGTTATGTTTATTAATGTTGGCCCAACAATAACCATCATATTATGATGGAATATGTTGTATTCCCTTTATGATGGTCAACCAACATGGTATGTTTACTATTGATGGACCAACAACAGCCATCAAAATATGATGAAAATTGTTGGTTTACATTTATGATGGTCAACCAACAAGTTATGTCTATTAATGTTGGCCCAGCAATAACCATCAAAATATGATGGAAGATGTTGTATCGCAATTCTGATGGTTAACCAACATGGCATGTTTTTTATTGTTGTACCAACAATAGCCGTCAAAATATGATGGAAATTGTTGTTTTACAACCAGCAAGTAATGTTTATTATTGTTGGGCCAACAATAACCATCAAAATAACCATCGAGTATATTATGTTTAATTATGGAGCAGAAAAAAAAAATATCAATCTATAGTGAAATATATTGTTTTACTATTATTAGCACATGTATCAGTCTCGAGAAGTTTTTTCTAAAAATTTTGAAAGCTTTGAAATACAAGCATATGGTCAATGTTATGGGAATGTGGTCAAAATTACAATAAGAGGTTAAAAATAAATAGTTATTGCAAATAATAGCAATAAAACTGTTTATTACGATTTTAAAAAAAAATTAAGAAAGATTCATTTATTTAAGTACTCAAGTGCTCGATTAAAGAAGATAAAATTCTTATGCACACGTACACTACGCTTGAGCTTTTAATTATTAAATAAAGTGAAATTACAATGAAGGGTAAAAAAAAATTATTGCAAATATTTTCATTAATGTGAATTTGAGAAATATAGAATAATTAGGCTTTATATCAGGACTAAAAAAGATAAGAAATATTCATTCATATTGATAGGAGAAAGAAATTACATTTTTATATGCACGTGAACTGCTTGAGCTTTGTGTGTGACATTTTACTGAAAGGTTTAAAGTTGTTATTTAAATTACTAAATATGAGGTGAAAGTATTATTATGAAAGTTAAAAAATAAATAGCTATTGCTATTTAGTAACACAAAACAATGAGGCCCACGTCGGGTTTAACTTAATTTAAGATAAAATTCTTATTCGCGTGAGTTATAGTCGAATATAGTCTTGTGATATTTCGCAATATGGTAGGAATTTGTGCTTTTAATTGCAAAAAATGTAGTAATATGTTGTTAAAGGTTAAAAATTAGTAGTAACTGCAATTAATAACATTAATTTGAATTTTAAATTCAGAAAACAATAAAGATTCTTATCAATATTGATAGGATTAAAAAAGATTCATTCATATAGGTACACAGCTGAGAAATTAAATTATGAGCACGTGTAGTATTTGAGCATCGTCTTGCGGCATTTTATTGAATGCTTAAAGGTTGTGGTTTGAATTATCAAACATGTGGTGAAATTATAACGAAGGGTTTAAAATAAATGGTTATTACAATTCATAACATTATGGTGCATTTTAGAAACACCAAACAAGAAGGCTACATATCAGGATTAATTAAATTAACAGAGATTCAAAGAAGATAAAGTTTTTATTCACACGTGCGGTATAGTCAAACATATTTTTATGAAACTGTACGATAGGTTTGAAAAGTGTAATTTTAATAGCAAAAAACGTTGTAATATGATGTTAAAGGTTTAAAATTTATATTAACTGCAATTAATATCTATAAGGTGAATTTAAATTCAGAAAAACAATAAGGATACATATTAGTATTAATATGATCAAAAAAGATTCATTCATTTGGGTATGCGACTGTGAGATTAAATTATGAGCATGGTTTAAAATAAATGGTAATTGCAATTTAAAACATGGTGAATTTTAGAAACACAAATCAAGGATTACATATCAGGATTAATTAAATTAAAAAAGATTTAAGTTTTATTCACATGTGCGCGGTAAAGTCGAACGTATTCTTATGATATTTGCCAATGGGATTGAAAGTTGTACTTTTAAATGCTAAAAATATAGTAATATGTTGTTAAAGGTTAAAAATTAATAGTAACTGCAAATAATATCGTAAAGATGAGTTTTAAATTCAGAAAACACTAAAGCTACATATCAGGATTAATGAAATTAAGAAAGATTCATTCATATAGGTACACGAGTAACTTTTTATGTGCATGTGCATTTCTTCATTGTCTGGTTACTGAAGGGTTAAGACTTGTGATTTAAATTATTTAACATGTGGTTATTACAATTAATAACATTATGGCGTTTTTAAAAAATGCAAAACAAATAAAGCAACATATCAGGAATAATTAAATTAAGAAGATTTAAATAAGATAAAAAAATTTTTTAGAAATTCTGCAATTTGTATAAAAGTTCTATTTAAGGTTAAAAATAAATAGTTATTAAATATAATAACATTGAGGTAGATTTTCAATTTACAAAATATTGTACATATTCACATTAATGAATTTAGAAAAATTCGTGGGTTTAAGTAAACGAGTGATAGATAAAATGCAAGGAAAAAAAGTCTTTTCTTTGCAGTTTTACTTAAGTCGCGCATATTCTAGTAACATTTTACAACGGCGTGGAAATTTACTATTATAATAAATAAAATTTTTTATATTGCTTTGGTTGTCGTAGGCCATTAAAGTAAGGGTTGTGTGATTGTACTTGTTTTCCAGTCACACAATCTAGGGCCTAGAATTCAACTTCTGCCACACCCATACATCACACCCATTTATATGGTGGACCCATTCATAAATCCAATCATTCATTCACAGATCATAATTTTGACCTGAACCAGAGAGCGATCAATCTCCATTCCAGTACACACAGAGATGTAATCTGTTATGAGATCATGGAGAACTTTGTGACCCGACAGATTTAACTTTCAACTGTCACCATTTATTACACGGGTCGTCTTCGTTGGGTAAATTCGTATTCTCGTTCTCACGAACGTGAGTCCAGCGCCTTGCCAACTAGGCTATCCCGGTCTATTATAAAAATGGAATAATATATAGTAATTGCAATAATTTATATATTGAATTTTAAAGTTGCAAATGAATAGGTAAAAACTTAAAAAATACTTATATAATTTAATATTTAAGTATTTTGTTAGTGATGTAAACGCACAAAATCATAACTCTGAATAACTTTCGATCTAATGATAGGATTTTCAGATTATAAATTTTCTCCATATCCGTGTACCCATGGTATCGCTAATTGAACGACTACAAGACTACGATTTTACAAGATTGTACATCGCATGTACTCTCAGAGGGTCTTGGCTAAGTCAAGGATCGAATCCCGATAGATATTTTAATAGAAAATGAATTAAAAAAAAAACACTTTATATTTCTTTGTTAAAATTACAGAGTATGCCTTAATTTCTCACAAAAAGTTTTACATTCTTGCTTCATATAAGCTTTCGGTGTGAATGCTTCTTTATATATGTTGCTTCTATACATTCGATCCTGCGTCAATCACAATCAGCGGTGTAGTGTGAATGGTACTTAAGAGAGTGTTCTTTTCAAATTTTACGTTTGGGACTAGTAGCAAACTATCAGCTCAACTTCTTATTGTTTGTTGTCACCCTTGTACCGGTGCTATCACGTAAGTTTTTATAAAATTATTTATTCTTTTAATTATTATTTTTTAAGTATATTTTCTTCAAGATAATTTATTGGGGATATTTCCGTATTGTGATCTGTCGCGCCAACTACAATCGCCAAATAGATTTTAAACCTGCAAATGTTTTTAAAAATAAATAACATGTTGCATGTAACATAACATGCAATGTTGGAAATGGTTACGAATTATTCCTGGCGGAACTTCCAAGTCTTGGCGATTATTCTGTCACAGATCACGATACGGAAATCTCCATTTATTTTTATTCTTTACCTCCTTTGTCCTCCAATGTTTATTGAAAAATTACGTGGAACTCGAGCTATAAATTGGTAGGGGCTGGGGACAAATCATCATAAATTCTATTATTATTATCATCTACCATCAGTGTTCTCCCTAATCAGTGTTCTCCCCAATAAATGCACCCTTTTTATAAAAATAAACCGATATCTCTTTAAAATTTATTCAAATTCCATTTTGAAGACTATTAATTCACTGTTTAAATAATAATTAAACATTGATAAAATTATCTGTCTTTAACATAAACAGTGGGGATTAATTTTTTTTTAATGTTATCTAAAAGATATTTGTAGCATAGAAAATGATTGATAAAATAATTGTGATTAATGCTGTTGAAAGTCTTATGAATTTAGTCTCTGGTGTAAGATCGTCATTCAGAAGCAGATGCAATTGTCGTACGCAAACACTCGGTGCATATAGCAAAGTTCTAAAATCCTGAACCTCCGTCACACGGAAGGACATGTGTCTGTGCGGCTGACTGAATCTCATGAGATAATCTCTTCTGAGATTGAGATTCGAAAGAGGTTCAGGTAGCCCAAAGTGTTGCAATAAGGCTTTGTGTCCCGAATCTTAGAATTAAGTCGCTGAGCACGGTACTTTTGAGACTAAATTTTAAGACTGGTATCCTACAACACTATTGATGCTCTATACATTAATAAGCAATTTTCTTTTTCTTTCATTTTATTGTTATGATCTTCTGTTTTCCCAATCTTTTTTGATTGTTTAATGTAAGCTTTTTTGTTAACCACAATGCTCACATCTATATTAGATAAAGCAGTTAAAGATAAAGTATCTGGCAATTGTATTACTATAAATTCACTCGCTGCTATTTTATCAATTGTATGAAAGACAAAAGTGGCTTATAATTTACTACAATTTTAAGATTATTTATTACCATTTTATTATCCATATGCAAGTGCAATTTGCTGAAAATTATTGTAAACATAAATATTTCTTTTAGAATGTTTATCCCATTCTAAACAAGGTATTCCCATTTAAGGCAATAAAATGCAATTTATTTTTTTCTATTAATTGACTTACTTTTCAGTTCATTACTTTGGATTGACCATAATTGGGACATTTGACCAAAGAATTTGTTGAGCATTTGAATTTAGTTGAGAAAACGGAGTGGAAGAATCTATCTGAGAGGATGGGTAAGTTTTGTTAGTGCAAAAAATAATTATTTTCATTTTTAAATTTAGAATTTGGAATTTTTTTTATTTTTTCTTAAATTGAATGTGTAAACTTTTTTTTTTATAATGTCTAACTTTTATTTTATAACTGTTTTTATTGCATAATCTAGAGTGATTTTTGTGGATCTAAAGATATAAAAGTCATAAGTTGCTAAAATATACAAGATCCTGAAAAGCATTTTATTTATAATAATTAAAAAACCACTCTCTGTTCCTCAGTAAGATGGTCTTTAATGGAGGTTGGTCATTCTTGGAGGTTACCTCCATCGACTCAAAGTTACGTGAGTTTTCGCAAACAATTTTAATTAAAGTCAGTGTCATTTTCTTGGTATTGAAATGTTAACGTGTGGACGTCATGAAAACTGGATTTATGAATAAAATTTTACGTTAATAGAAATTATCCCTTCTGATATTATTATGTATGAAAAAAAATATATACCAATAATGTATGGTATAGTTATTTTAAATAAATAAAAAATTATGTTTTTAAGTTAGCATTTTTTTAAAAAAAAATTCATCTGTAAAAGATGATAAGGGGTTTGTTTGTTTGAAATGCTGAGTTTTTTCTAAATAATTTTTTTTTACTAAAAATAGCTAAAAGTAATGCAACAAAAATAATTGATTAATCAAAAATAAATCATTCAACTCTGATTAGTAAATTGTCGTCTTTAGTGCAATTTGACTTCAACATGAGGTTCTAAGAGATCGTCAGAAATAACTCTTTAAATAAGAGCAACACAAATATTTAGAATACATTTTAAACTACTTATTTGTTTTGATATTTTATTGTGTTTCCTAATTTGACATTTTCCTCATCTGGTGCAGAGATTTTGCCCAGTTGCTGGGAGAGGTTTTTAAGTCCATGGAAAAAATTCCTTGCCTACCTAAAGTGGTCGCAAATAGAGATCGCTGCATAGAGGTGATCTTTCCTGGAGGTTTCACTGTATATTGTATTTTAATGCATGGCAACAGTTTTATTAAACAAATGTAAAATTGTGATTTATAAATGTTTAATCTTTAACTTTCTTCCAAGCAATAACAATAATTATACCTATTTTTTTCCTATATTAACATTTTATAAAACTATTTAACAACTTTTAAAAAATGGGTTAAAGATCATATTTCGTCTCTTAAATTTCTATCTTATTTGAAACAGGAAAATTGACTTTAAATTTTATATTAATTTTTTTTAAACAAATTCCAATGAACTGTTTAAGTACATTTAATCTCTTCATTATTTAGTTTATTTTTATTATAGTTTTAAATTGCTTACAAGTGTAAAATATTTAAAGGTTTACACAGTTCTAAAAGCTTAAATATTATACAACAAAGCAAATATTTGGTAGCTTTCATTTGAATTTTTGTGGTTAAATCCTACTATTTCACATGGTCAATAACTAACTGTATTATAAATTTTGCCCTAATGTAGCTGAATGAAAATGTGGGTTTGATATAATGTATTTTTATAATGTTAAAATTCAATAGTACCCACTGAAACATTGTTAATAATTGACGAAATTTTCTAGTTCTGAATATTTAAGATATTTTAGTTCGGTAAAAAGGTGTTTGAATGTGTTATGTATGTCAGGTATTACTTATTAAAATGATGTGTTATAAATTCAAAATTTTTAAATCATTTCTTTCATTTTGCACACTCTCTCAAAACCATAAATTTAAATCACAAAATTTGTACTAATAATTTAAAAAGAATGTTCATACGATGTAAGTGATATCAAAACTAAAATATCTTTTGCAGATGGAGGCAGCAAGTTTCCATTTAGCACATGTGACCTCATAATGAATCAGGAATCGTTTTTGATTGCATTACTCACATAGGCCTTTTTTTAGTTTATAAATATTTAATAATTAAATAAATAAACACTTGGCAAAACAATAAAAATAAGTTAGGATTGAAAAAAAAATTAAGGACATGCTTCAATTGTTCATTCAAAAAATAACTTACTGAAAGAGCTGAGTATTTCTGACCTTCCATAAATTGTTCCAATTTAAGTGCTTATTTAACCATTCATGCCTTAGTAATATAGAAACATGTTAAAAATACAGTGTTCAGTTTAATAAAATATTTTCGTTAACTAAATAGAATGAAATACCACAGAATTTCAATGATCAAGTCTATAATATATTTTTATTAAATAATTATATTAAGATCTTGAATGTCTAATCACTAACCCCCTCAGTCTTTTTAAGGTATACAGCAATGTTCAGTTTTTCTAGTGTTAAAAATTAGGCAATATTTTTCTCCCAGGACTATATATCAGGGTTCGCCAAGTGGGCCCACTTTGAAAAAACCCATCAAAAACCCACTTGGTGGGTTTTTTCACAAATTGGTTTTTTAAAATTTGGTTGCTCCTAATAATATCACTGGACACATCATGGAAGTTACACATATTTTAGAAATGTGCATCAAGCACATGGATGGGCAAATGAAAAAACTGCTTGGTGCGCCAATTACCAAAAGTTCATATTGTGACCGCGTAAAAACTCATGCCAATAATTACCATAAATGTCAAGAGATTGCTCTTAAACATCGAAATGAAGAATATAATAATATGTCAAAAATATTAAATAATGTTAGGCTTTACCAATAAACTATCAATTGGGAAAAACAGATATCAATTGTTTCTGAAGCTTTAAAAAAGCTTCAATCAGAAAACATTTCAATTTCAGAAGCTGTTGAAATATGAATTAACTTACTATCGTGTGATGAATTAGAACCCCATAAACATTTTGCAAAAAGATTCCATCAGGCTGTTCAGCCACCTCTTTTATTAGCATATGCATCCGGAATCCCAAAATAAGGGGACAATTTTTAAATGATGAGCAATCAGCAAAAAACTGTCTTTCTAAGCATCATCCAGAATTTCTGCCAGGTGTTATGGCATTAAAAATTTCCGATCCTGAATACTCTCTAAAATCAATAATGCTTGACACTGTTGTTCATTAGTTTTCATCAGAAAATAGTGGACAATTATGGCAAAAAAAAAAAAAAAAACATTTCAAAGCTTCCTCAAAATTTCTGCCTCCATCGAAGGACAGTTTTCAACTTTCGGTTTGGTGTGGAGTAAACTACGAAATAGATTAGGAATAGATAAAGCTGCAAAATTCGTAAAAGTGTATCTCCATCTAAGAGAAAATGTAGAGACTCTGCTGTATGATAATAATAATAAAAAATAAAAAAATGGACTTTTTTTTAAAGTTAACTCTTAACATCTGCTGACAATTTTTAACTATTTGAAGAATTATCACCATTAAAAACAGTTAAAAATTAAAATATTACTTTTGAGATTTTTAAAATAATATTTTTAAGATTTCATTTGAATATAATTTATTTTGTTTCTTTTAATCATGCTTAAAAAAATTGAAAACAATCGAGAAAAAAAATTCTATTAAGTAATACATTAAACAACAATTAACAAATTAAAAGTTTTTTTTTCTGGTTTTAAAAAAATAAGATAAAACTTTTTATACATGCTTTTTTATAATTTTAAGATTAATTTTAATTTGTTTCTAGAAATTATAAAGG
Source organism: Parasteatoda lunata (assembly GCA_949128135.1). NCBI lineage: Eukaryota > Metazoa > Arthropoda > Arachnida > Araneae > Theridiidae > Parasteatoda > Parasteatoda lunata. Next base: position 40,864,298 of record OX421972.1, on the reverse strand, counting down.
TAAAATTTATCTAAGAATACAGTTTTTTTTCTAAGATTGAATATTTGAAAAATGGGACAAGTAACTGTTACTCCTTATAATTATACATAATTTTAATTTCACTTTCTATTAATCGTATTATAAAGACATGGAAGACCATTAAATATTTATTCCAGTTTAATTTTATTAAAGGTAAAAGTCAGATGAAATTTAATTGATTATAAATATTTATTGACTATAAATTTTTAATGTAAATATATATATATATATATATAGTGCTTCAGTTAAAAACGTTGTGTATTTAACAAAAAAGATTCAATCATGTATTAGTGATAGTGCATTATTGAAATTTTTATATATATATTTTATATAAACTTTTTGGATTTATTTCTATTTTTAAAAACCCAATTTCCTCCGGGTTTTTTCAATAAAACCCGGGCGGGTTGGGTTTTTTCAAAAATCCCCGGGTTTTTTCAAACCCTGTTATATATATATCATATGTTTTCATTATTATCACAGGACTGTCAACTTTCTACAATTTTTTTTTCTTCGAAAATTTATTCTAGTGCTGCCTAAGTTTGTGTTTTAGCGTATTATTTTTTAAATTTATTTTAGCCAATTTTCCACGCCAATACGTATATTGCCACGTTCATATGCAATGTGCTTTTGCTCTAGCTCTTTCGTTTTAAAGCTGTTGGCAAAATTAAAAAAACTTTTTAAAGCTTTGGTTTATAAATGTCCACAACTCTAAAAAATATTTTTGAAAATGCATTTAAGCTGGCAGACCTGTTATTATTTTCAGCTTAAAAATAAGCTAAAAGCTAGTGTCATTTGCTTATCTAATGTGCTTTAAATTGATTTTTTTATTTTGCAGTTTTAATTCAAGAATTTATGGGAAAGAAGTTCATCAGTTTAGTATGTTGAAATTCAACATTTATGTATGTCAAATACTTTTGTAGATTATATGTGTAAAAAAAATAGAAAATATTGTTAAAAGTATAGATGTATTTAAATAAATGTTTTCAATTTACATGTTTGCCTTTATTTATCAAAATTCTATATTTTGAAAGCTATTATCTATTTTTTGTAAATTGTACTTATACACTATAAAAAATTTTTTTTTCGCTCTTCAATCTTATTGTTAAATTAAAAATAAATTATGGTATTCTATCTTGTTTTAAATTTAGGAAAAATATTTCTGTAAGTTAGGGTCCGCCAAATGATTTTAGAGTCTCAAACTTTAATTTTGCTCAGGTCGAGACTGTCAAGACCTTCTAATATTAAATTGAGAGAAATCAACTTGTAATGACGAATTATTATAAAAGAATATAATAATGAAACTTCTACATAATCATAACCGATATTGACATAGTATTCCATACAAATATATATATGTAAATTGGACTAACATAAATATGTTTCAATTATGCTTATTAAAAAATGCATGGATTGTGGCGAAAAGTTATGGTTGTAACCAGCCAATTTTGTTCATAATAAAAATAGCAACAATATTGGTTTTTTATGTATCAACAAACAAACCGAAATATGGGTAATGTCTAGTCTTAACGGTATAATCAAGAATTAGTATGATTGTTGTTGGAATTCGTTGATTTGCGTTTTGTTAAACTATCAAGCAAAGTTAGTTTAGCTTATATTTGTTCAACATAGGTTGTCCCAAATTCTAACATGATGGTCTATCTTAATGTTACCATCAAAGAATAAAATGGTTTTATGAGACATTAAGTTGAAAACCATTAAAATATAATGGATTGCTTTTGTTTGGCCACCAAACAAAACCATTAACCCATGTTGGTTTTGCTCATGTTAGTCCAACATAAAGTTGTTCCAATTCCTAACATGGAGTGATGGTCAGTTTTGGTGGTACCATCAAAGGTTTTAATGGGGTATAAAGTTGGAAACCATCAACACATGTTGCTTTTCTAACATGGGGTGATGGCCACTTGATGGTGGCAGCAGAAATAATACTGGTTTTTGATGGAATGTAAGTTGGACACCAACAAAATATGTTGGTTCCTGATTAATTTTTTTGTTGCACCATCAAAAAATACCATCAAACCATGTTGGTTTTTGATGGATTTTTTTTTGTTGGACCATTTGAAAATACCATCAAAATATGATGGTTCTGATAAATTTTTTTGTTGGACCATCAAAAAATACCATCAAACCATGTTGGTTTTTGATGGATTTTCTTTTGTTGGACCATTGAAAAATACCATCAAAATATGTTGGTTACTGATAAATTTTTTTGTTGGACCATCAAAAAATACCATCAAACCATGTTGGTTCTTGATGGATTCTTTATTGGACCATTGAAAAACACCATCAAACTATGTTGGTTTTGTGTATGTTGGCCCAACATAAATTAGTTCCAATTCCCAACATGTGGTGATGGTCAGACTTAATGGTACCATCAGGAATTAAGATGGTTTTTGATTGAATATAAGTCGAGACCAGCAACATATGTTGGTTCCTGATTACTTTTTTTGTTGGGCTATCAAAAACTACCATCAAACCATGTTGGTTCTTGATGGATTTTTTTGTTGGACCATCGGAAAATACCATCAAACCATGGTGGTTTTGTTCATGTTGGTCTAACATAAAGTTGTTCCAATTCCTAATATGAGGTGATGGTCAGTCTTGTTGGTACCATCATAAAATATGATGGTTTTTGATGGAAGTTCATGATGGTTACCATCATATTCATGTTGGTCCATCAAAGAAAAACCATCATAAATTTTGTCTTGGGTAGAAGGAATGGAAAAAATTATGCGGTGCCAACGCTGTGATTCATACCCCATTCAGCCGATCATGAGAAAGACAGTCCTCGCAGCAAACGATGTATCCAGTCGCAAGTGCTTTAAAGGAAGGCCTAGTTTGCGTGGACTCTTGTTGTTTAAACGTGGACTCTAGTTGTTTAAATGTGTAAAAACAGTCAATAAAATAATGTTTCTCTCAGATAAAAGTTTGAGTACCGTCTTTTCCATAGTTATTTTACTATTTTAATAGAATGTGGTAAAATAACTATGAGATAAATTGTTATTTAACCGTTTCTTGCAACAGTATACGTTTTTTTAGTCTAAATTTACGTAGCCGTATTTTTTTTATTACGTATACGTATTTTTTTCTGTGAATTGTGAATAGACAACTGTGCAATGAGGTGGTCTGGATTAAATGATTATTAGTTCATAGAAGGACGGAGAAATAATTAGCGAAGACTTAATAGCAGATTCTGCTGTTGTGGCTGCATCAGTAGCTTACCCTAAATACTTAAAGTGTTCGCACAGATGTCTGAAACTACTTTTTTAACTTACAAACGTCTGTAGCTATAGTTATAAAAGTGGTGTCTATGCATTGCAATGAGGCTATGCATTTCAGAATTAAACTCTGTGACTTAACGAAATGATTTAAAAAAGTAAATTAACAACTAGTTATCAAAATATTTCTTATATTTCCGATGCAAAGTTTAAGAAACTCTTGAGCAATGAAAATGTTGTGACAATCATATATTTTGTTGTGTCAAATGGTAGAAAATCGTAAAGAAACAAATGTGTGTATTTAAGCCTTCCTTTCTTAGCATTGATGTCCTACATAGCATAAATGTCCACTAGGTATCTATTCGTACTAATTAAACAATGCGCAACAATTTTGTAACTTACTTTTTTCCCTATATCCCGTACCGTTTTCGGTACAGAAATTCTAACTTCGTAGTTTTCTACCAGGAGACACTGCATGCTGTGGAATGTTCATTTCTTATCATTAATGTCTCCAAGGCTCCTATTCATTCCAAATCGACTATGTTCTACAATTTTTTTAATTCACTTTACCTTTCTATCTCCTACCGTTTTTGTGACAGAAGTGCTAAATTGACTGCTTTCCACCAGGTGGCACTGTAAGTGGAGTATCGTCCTTTTCATAGGATTAATATCTACAGAGCGTCTATTCGTACACTGTAAAAAACTTTGGTGTATAGTTGCCACCATATTTGGTAAAGTAAACCTAATACATTTTTAAGTAGAGAATTGAAGTTATCGTGCGAAAAGCTAAATAAAATTGACAAAATAATAATTACTTGAAGGAAATAGTGCGAATATATTACCAAAAATATACTTGTTTTTTAAACAATATGGTTTTGAATTGAAGTCATAAATTGATTCTAATGAGTATGAAAATTGATGTTGTCAGTAAATAAACAAACAAAAAATGAATAACTAAATAAATAAAACCATGATAGGGAAAAAGTGAATAAAAAATGTGAGTTCATGCTTTGTAAAAATGTTAGCTTACCTCAACACCAAAAATATGACAATTTTACAATTATACAACTAAGTTTTTTTTTTAATAGTGTAATAAATTGACGGTGCTTTACGATTTTATCATTCGCTTTTTATTTCTATCTTCTGTCGTTTTCGAGATCAAAATAATAACTTCGCAGTTTTCCACTAGGCGGCGGTGTAAGCTCATAGCGCATAGGAAGCTTTCTACATATGGACACGAGTTTTATAACTGTAGCTACATTCGCTCCACTGTATAGTTGATTATATTAGTAAGCATCTTATTTATTTATTTATTTATTTTATTTATTAATTTATTAATTGTATGTTTTATTTAATTTTTTGTTGTGAGAAATTTAAGAAAAGAAAACCCCATTTCACCTTTGTCAAATTAAAAGTCAACACAATTTATTGAAAACATGAAAAAAGGAAAGATACACGCCTTGTTAGGTTGGGAATCAAACTCATGTTTCGCACGATGCTACAGAGTATTAAACCCCCCAAGGGTCTCTACCCCAAAATAAAAAATCCTCCAATGGCATTAACTAAAATAAAAATAGGAAGCAGGAAGTATATTGAACTAATTAAATTTTGAAAATTTTTAAATAATGAGGACCTGAAAAATTCACGTAAAACAAAATTCTACAATTAAAATTCTACAATTGTAGAATTTTAAACAAAATTCTACAATTTATATTCCTTAAAGTTATAAATAATCTACGTAACAACGGTACGGAAAAGTAACAAAATTATTTAAATATTATTTTTTTTTGACGATGAAAATTTTCTCCTTGCCTCCATTTTTACGGCATTGCGTCACCATAATTAAATTGCTTTCTGGAATATATATTCTCGTCTGCTTTCTAAAGCCGAAGTTAATTTATCGAAATTTAATGACGTTGCTTCGGTATTTTTATTTCTCCTTCATTTTCGCTTATTACTTTCATATTTTCTTTTCTTTTTTCCTAAAAATATTTATTATTCTTTTTTTTTAATACTTCTGAATTCGTTTGACTTTCAATAACAATGCCTGGTTATTATTTAAATTAATGTATCGACGCTATCTTCCCCTTCCAATTTTTAATGACTTTCGGGGCCTTTGTCATTATTATATTTCATTCTCTTTTTCACATTTTCTGGGCAGTTCTTAAGTTTAATTTAATGATAATTATTTCATGTATAAATATTTTTAAGGAGGATAATTTATGTAGAAACCCAGGGACATTGTTTTGTTAAGATTTAGTTAAATTAGTAAATTTCATGTTATAAAATAATTAGTAGTTCATTAATTGAAAATTTTAAGTTAACATTGCAAAGAATGAGTTTTAACAAAACATTTGTTTAAAATTTTTTTGTAAAATCTCAAATGCTTAATTATAATAGTGAAACTATCAAATTAAAAATAATTTTTTTTTAATTTGTGGGAACTCTTAAGTTAAGTTTTGCATCACGCTTAAAGTATGCCCAGTTTTCATGAGATATATAATGTGCAAAAAAGGAAAAGAAAAAAGAAAGAAATGTATTCCGTGTAATTTTGGATCTAATTTCAGCAATTTTTAACATCATTTTTGCCATCTTAAAATTTAATAAATGATTGATTAATAGGTTGTGATTAAAAGTCCTTAATCAGAATTTAAAAGGTTTGGGAGGCACACACAAATAATTTAATTTACTTGTTTAGACAATATTTTAAGTTATAAAATTTTAGTTTCTATGGGATCAGCGTAATTTTTTTCTTCTTCTTTCAAACTTTAAGGAATAGCTTAAAAATTGAAAATATGGTCTTAGTAGTTTATGTAGGAGTGGTCAAGATGTAGGACATCTTGATTAATTAATTATTTATAAAACATAATTTTTCTGTAATGCCTATTTTATCACATTTTTAGAACATATATTTAGCCAAATATTTCCTTTTTTAACACACAGTTATTCACCTCATTTATCTAAAAACTCATACCTCTGGGGGTACTGGATTGGAGATCGATCGTTCTCTGATTCAGGTCAAAATTACGATCTCTGGATGAATAAATGGATGTATGAATGGGTCCGCCCTATAAACGGGTGCGACGTATGGTGTGGCAGAAGTCGAATTTTTGGCCATAGATGGCGCCACTGGAAAACAAGAACAATCGCGCTCCCTCTGCTTAAACAGGCATACGTCAACAACATCTAAAGACTCGTGAAAAATAACTTGTATTAATACTTTTCATTATTTTGTAAATTTTTTTAAAAAATATAAATCAAAATTGAAAAGTAAGTAAAATTCAATATTTTTAATCAATGCTATTTTAAGGAAAGATAGACCAATTAAAAAAATTTTTTTGTCGAGGGCAGTACTCCCCTGACAAAAAGTTTGAGAACGTCTGCTGCTATGGAAACAAGAATAGCTTCTCTTCACTCTAGAGCTAACACAATAGACTGGAGAAAAAGATTCCCTTTCTTGCCGACCAAAGCCAAAACCTGTCCTAAACAGTGACCCCACACTCCTAGTTGAATTAGTTATACCTCGTTACCATAGTTACCGCCACGGGTCAAGACGAATGGCTAGGGGAGTTCTTACTTTTGACAAACTATATTTATATTTTGAAGGTCTAAAACTCGAATACGTCAGGAACATAAAGAGTGGGTTTGTCCAGAAAAAGTACGTTTTTGTATTTATTTTCGTGGCGTAACTACCACCATAAATGTTAAATACCAATTCCCTAGTATATAAGACATGTTAACTTGATTCTATCATGAGGTACCTTTTGATAGATGAAGGTTGACATAGTCTATAATTAAATCCCCACAATTTCTTAATCAAAAATATTGTCTGCATTAAATAGTCTGTTTATCATGTCTTTTGAACCGTCAAGATTTCATCTTAGTACGTGAAAATCATTAGATCAAAACTTACTCAGATTGATATTATTTTTTCATTCTCTTCAAAATTTCTATCAAATAATGTCATTTTTTACAAAGTAATTTATTTGACTATTCTTTAATATATTTAAACAGAATTTCTGTCAAATATTTTATACAAACAGTTACGTAAAGTCGATCAAAGAATATCATATAAAGGCAGAAAATCTTTTATATCTTTAATTGTTCCTTTTACTTAGTCTAAACATATGCTATTTTATGAGGGACCTAAAAATATATTTTTTAAGTATTTATTTAAATAAAATTAGTAATTGTAAATTTCTATAATTTGTAAATTTTTATTTTTTATTTTTTTACACAACTTTCTTTAAAAATCCCAAATCTATACATGTTAAATTTTTTTGAGTCAGTTCTTCAGCAAAATCAGCACATTTTTGTCTATTTTATTTTACATTTTTGACCCAGCTATTTTTTTACAACTAAATTTCTTTTTTTTTTTATGGAATAGTTTTCGGTAAGGATAGATACTGGAATTAGATACTGGAATTCTAACAAATAGTTAAACTTTAACTATGCAATATTATATTTAAGTACATTTCAATGCTCGATTTAATAGTTTTTTGAGAAAAAAAAATTCCTTTTTATTATACATATTAAGTGAGACGAAATTTGAATAAATATAATACATAATTTGTGTAGATGTTAATAAAATATACGCAAAAAATATAAGTATAATAATAACCAAATTTATATTATCTATGTAATTTCATTTTTTTCGCAAAGTAAAAAAATCGCATAGAAGTAAAACAAGATTAGAGATAAGCAAGATCTCTAAAAAACCTGAATAACAAAAATGGAGAATTGAAGAATTTTATCTCCATCGTAGGGGTGGACACGAAGTTTGGGTTGTATTATGTATCATTCCTTCCCCACCCACATATACAGGACCATACATCATCTTAGTATTTTCTTTTAATTTTAGTTTGAATATTTATTTTCCTCTTTGAAGGATACGTATTTTCTTTGCTTTTTACTTCCGTATTTGAAGATAATTATTCACATTTCGTTTTATAGATGCTGGTAAGAAAGAATGAGATAACTGTTATTATTATAATTTTTTTAATTCGCTGACCGTTTTGAAGATCTAGAATGATACGATTTTTAACACTGGAGCAGAATAATATTATGGTTTTATGAAGTTTGTTTTGCTTTGTTTATTGTTGTTCTTCTTTGTGAAAATTTTGTACATTAGTTAAAGCAGTATATATATATATATATATATATATATATATATATATACTTCGTTGGTTTATGCTTGTTGCGAAATAATACTTTGTAAAAGATAGGCAAAGCTATGAAATCAAAAATTCTTTCTTGAAGTCTCAAAATTGTTCAATGCGCAAAAACTTTTTAAAACATTTTGAATAACTTTTTATCTGCTACTTGATTTTCACGTCTGATTACAAATTTTTCATGGCTCATGGAGTATTTCATAAATATAATTTGTTTGTACAAATGATATTTTAAATTACAAAACCAAATGAAAGAAACTGACTTTTGTATTGTTGCTCTTAATTAATGCACATTTCCTGAGAGAATTGGGTGTTCAACCCTCATTTGATGGGGTCACCCTCAACGCTATCTGGAAAAGGGATCTCGGCAGTTTTTTATAGGTAAAGACTAAACTAGATTAGTAATTTTACTACGTATCACGACGTCTTATTATACTCAAAAGGACTGTCACAAAATCAGGTTGGTAACGCCCTTAATTTAAACAACAGTTGAAGTTTGATAATAAAATTTCATTTGCTTTTGAAGGTGGTAAGCAACGACATGCTTTGAGCAACAAGTTGCCAACTGAAAAAGGAATAATGAATAGAAAAAACGAAACCGTAAAAGTCGCGGTAGCCAAGATTGAAAAGAAAACGTGAATGAAAAAAATTAAACTTTATGAAAATTATCACAACGTAGCGTTTTCCATTACGTAAACGTATTGAAAAAACTAAACTAGAAAAACCGAGTGCCTGGGAGAGGCAAGAATGCACTTCCACTCTACAACGCTTAGTAAATTTTTCTGGACGAAGATAACTTGACAAAACCAATTTATAAAATGAGATAGTTACTTTAAAATAGGAAATATCATTTATCATAATTGAAAATATGATTTATTATAGAATTTAAGACCTAAACAATTAATATTTCGTAAGTTAAACTTGCTCTTTGTAACACTTATGCATCTTTACTTTTCTATTACAATAATAAAATCGATGGAAACATTCAAAGTAATCTTGTTTTCTACAGCATCATAATCTAATTTTCTATACCAAGTTAACTAATTATTCTTAATCTTAATATGGCCTAGCATATCATAAATTACAAAACAAATGACACATATTTTTTCACAAGGAAACATTCAATAAAAACCATACTCATCACAGTATTAATTTTTTAAATATGCTTGCACTTATTCTCTTAGTATCAAAAAAAAAAAAAAAAAAAAATAAATAAATTAAAAAAAAAAAAATAAATAAATAAATAAATAAAAAATAATAATAGTGAAAAATAATTTTTTAATGTCGAAATTTTATTCAGTATGAAACGTAAAGGTTTATTTGTTTTGTTATGTTCTTCGCGCCCTCTGAATTGCTAGAGTTGAGATTTTATAACAGATTATATTCAGGTAATGATTAAGACTGTAAAAAGTTCAGCCTTAGTCAGATGAGAAATTTTAATTTCAGTCTCGTAATATAATTTTTATTTTATCGTGTTTGGCTTACCTTTGAAACTAGAATTAAGTAATTACTAGAATTAAGAAATGCACAATATTATAAAACTTGTTTTTCAACATGTTATTGAATAAAGTTTTTTTTTTTTTTTTTTAAAGGCAGGCACTGAACTTTTCGTTCTTCGCCATGTTGACAAAGTGAAGAAGTTTAGTATTGAATAAAGGTAAAACAACGTGAATGCGAGCACAAATTATATCATATAAATAATTATATTATCATTTTGGTACTATTATAACCCAATGAATTTATTAGTACCGAAATGTACAACACTTGTTTTTAGTATTGCGCCTCTTCGTAGCACCACTTCACAACTAATGTCATATAAACAATTACATGATCTTTTCGATACTATTATGCCGCACCTTCTTCAGTAAATTGATCAGCATGCAAATGTATAATACCTGTTTATAATATAGAACCTAATTATACTATAGAACCTAATTATACTATATAACCTGCATATTAAGTATAGAATCTGTTTATGTGTCATTTTTGCTCTTTTTCGGTTGTCTGAGCATTATACTCATTCAGCACAAAGTGAACCCTATCTAATATGGAAAGTATGCAAACATGCATTCTTCTTATTATTTTATGAAGTTAAATTTAATGCTGAACGCAAAGAATTTTGCACAGTTATGCATAATAGTTACACATAACCTTAATTATTGGAATGTGAAATGAACAGTTTAAAAGTTTGAGCAGAATACAGTCAAATTTAGTCAGTAATGACGATTCTGGTAAAAAAAAAATCATAATTCTGATAATAAAACTAAATTATATGGTAATTAAAGTATTCATTTAGTATTTTTTTTCTTTCGCATGGTAATGGTTTATCATAAATTCTGGTTTTCAAAATAATAGTTCTTACTACTACACATTTAGAAAAAAATACAAAACTAAAATGTAAATTTGTCCGAAAAATGGTTTTTATGTCATATTCTAAGGCATCATGTTTAAATTAACTATTTCCACCAAATTTCACCATATTTATTTCCAAACAGCTTAGTAAAAATAACAAAAAATCTTTTTATGTTCATTTCACCAAAAGATAACCAAAGCACTTCGGTAAGTATTGCTTTTAGCGTACCCATAGAGCCATAAATGTTGTAAATTTTACCATATTCTAGTGGTTTTAACCATACATTTTTTTCACTGTGTATTTACTCAAAGTCAATTTTTAGAACTGTATAATTATTTTAATAATGATATTACTTTTTCAAACATTTAGCGATGGCCCTCAGAACGAATTTATAATTACCATAACATAATGGAAACAAAAACAACTTATCATTCCATCACATCAAAATCATTCCAAAATAATTCAAAAACAACGGTTTTGCCGTGTTCATCTGACTACCAGATGATTTGAGTAGTCCATCTCAATCTCTCTTCACGTAAGTGCTCATCATTTCCAGTTATTACTCCTCTTATCTCTCGAATCCTAACTTATCACCAACATTCGAATCACGCACGTCTCGGGGTCTAAACGTCATCCCAACCTCTCCGGAAGAAAACAATAAAAAAGTATCTTTTCTTCAAATGTGTTGTCCACAACTTCCATTTCAACGCATTATAATGGAGATTCGGTGCAGAAGATGGAGATATGATATAGTTTTCTGAGGGTTATTACAAAAGTAACAAAGAAGGAGCACACGGATGTTAGTTGGTATTTTTCGTTTAGGTAAAAAGAAACCATTTCTTTTCAAAAAAAAGGTTGAAATTAGAGAGATAGATGCGGCGATAATGTTCTGTGTGGTTCATGTTCTTACAGCTTGCAGTGTTAAGGTCGAAGAATTAAACTCGTGCTTTCTGAAATTTTTATAATGTAAGTGAACTATGATTTTGAGATTATTTTTGGTTTGATTTAAATTGTAGGTATGCATCTAAGCAGTCGTAAAGGTCAAAGATAGGCAGTTGACAAGAAAATTCTGGTGGCTGCATTTCCTATTCCAGTTAAATTAGGTATAACGCACAGTAAAAATTTGCTTGATGAAGCAATAGCTATTTTAAAAAAAAAATGCAATACAATACTAGTTTTTTCAAGTTGACAAAAATTTACATTGAAAAGTTATCAAAATTTGGATTAGCGATAAACTTTGCTGTCACTATTTAGTAACTATGTAATACACTGAGGAAAAAATGTGATTAAAACTACTAGAATATTGTAAAATTTACCCAGTTTTTCTGACTCTACTGGAACACCAAAAAGCTCAACAATTTTTGTAGAAGCTCTTTGGTAATGGTTTTGGTAAAATTAAAAATAAAATATTTTTTTTATAATGACGTGTAATAAAATTTGGAAAATGTCTCAAAGTTTGGTAATTCTATCATGATACTTTTTAGGGCATGGCATAAAAACCATTTATTCGGTTAAATTTACTTTTCAGCTTTGTATTTTTTATTAAATGTTTGGTAATCAGAACTATAATTTTGAAATTCAAAATGTTTGTTAAACTTTTATCACGGGAATGCAAAAATTATCAAATGAATGATTTATGATTACCTTATATGTTGGTTTTATTGCAAGAATTATGGCCCTTTTTACCAGAAATATTCTTACCATACAGTATGGTAATTTTACTAGAAATTTTCTCCTTATATTAGGATTATAGGCAGAACTTCATTTGAAATTTCACCACTCGACTTAGTCGGAAAGTCCTGAAATTTAGATGGACGATAAAATATTTTTATTTAGGCTAACGATTTTACTTGTTCAAATGGATGGTTGGTTGTCAAGGTTTGAAAGGCCACTGTTTTATCTGTTAATGGATATATAGTGCAATTTTACATTTTTATTTCTTATTTTTCAAACTTCGGTTTCCCTACAGATATCATTTAATCTTCCAGATCAGTGTTCTCAAATCTGATTAATCAAACGATAGGTAAATTATTTCGGTGCTTCACCCCGAACCGGTAAATTAAGAATTCAGACTATTGGAATAATTTACACCTATACAAAATTGTGGCTAAGCACATTTTTGACCAGTTTGTTGATCATAATTCCCATACTCTTTTCAATGAAAAATATTCAGAGGCTAATCTGATTTAAACAGAAGCGAAATTATATTATTTCTAATATAAGTATTTTATCCACTAACCAGTGGTAGAGAAATAATGTCTTTGCATTTGTAAAAATCCTCAGAATTTTTTTTTGCTATTTTATCTGCTAATGCGAAAATGTTATTGTTTTTCTTTATCTATGTACATTAAAAAAATCTAATCAATTTGTACGTTTTTTTATTTTTGAATTTGCCTTAGTTACCAAAATAAAAGCTTCAAACAAAATGATTTAACTAAATAGGTGAATTTCGTAATTTATAATAGGTGGATTTCGTAATTTATAATAGGTGGATCGCGTAATGTCTTAGAATCAAGAAGGCTTCAAGATTTCAAAAATTAGATTATTCGCGACCAACTGGTTTGTCTCACTGACGGTTGACAAGGAACACTGAACCACTAATTTATGAAATGTTCACTTCTGGTGGAGCGGTTTTCAACTTTTCAGATAGTAGCCATCTCTTAACTTTAATTCCACACCAGCGAATTGACATGAAACTTTAGCTACGGAAGTTTTTACGTAAGCTTAGTGTTTCTAAGCACCTGATACTTTCTTAGTATCAAGAATTAAGAAAAATGATGATTTTGGAGCAATAAGTTACCGACAGAAATGAACCGGTGCCAAAGAACATCTCTTTCCCACTTCCTCTACATTGATGATCGCGGACATTATACACGCACCTCTCTTCATTCTCGAAAGAGGGGAGCACTATTCTATTTCATATCAATCTCTAATCAATCTCTAATACTCTTTAATTCGACAAAAAAGTCACTTGAGTCTCATATATCTCCAAGGCCTGAACTGAAAATAACTTTTTCTCACAAAGAGTCAGTTTACTGTCAGTGGCCACACATTTTGCTAGAAATTACAGACAAATCCGTATTTTTATGGCCGTGTTAGATTTTCGGACCTCCATCCATTTTTACGGTCAATGATTGAAACACCTTCTTCCAGTCACTGCACTAAGTTATACACACAGGAAAATGTATATGCTATGGGTCATCTGAAAAATTTGGCTCTTAGCATATGTCGCTGAAGTTTTGCAATGTGTAAGGCTAATTGAAAATTTTTCAGAAATTTCAAATACGTCTAATAGTTTTTAAACTTATTGCAATTAACCAATATACCTTTAGAATAATTAGAAAATATGTGCAGAATTACTCAATCAGATTGAATTTGCTTAGGCTTATTGTAAAAAATATTTAACAAGCCTATTTACAATAAACCTTCTCTACTCTGAGCTTATTCCAAACTACCTGGAATAAATCGGAATAATTCAGACTAATCAGATTATTTACCTAAAGGTATGTCATTGCAATAAGTCTAAATATTATTCAGACTAGTTCGAAAATACTAGGGATTTGTCCAACATGCTTGACACAGTGTAAAAAGACGGCAGTTGTTTAGAAATAGTCAGATTATTCATTTACACATGCATAGTTTGAAATCTGAGGTTTTATCTCTTATAAAGCAATAAGTAATACTGATTTACTTCATAAATTAAAATCCTTTTTCGGCACTTAATTATAAAAAAGATAGAAGTTGCATTGTTATAAATTAATATCTTTCCCCTAAAAGAAATAATTAAATCTTTTGAATAATAATGTGATTAAACTTATTTTTTTCTCTCTAAAATTAATCTATTACATAAATTCATTGTTTTATTGTTTTACTGAGCATAAAGATCTAAATTTATTGAATCGTTTAATGTTTACGTTAATTAAACATTACGGAATAGTTTTCCCGATTAAATTAATTTTTTTTAATGTTTTCCTACAAAAGCTACTTTTAATTTCATGAATGTTTACAATTAGGTATTATAGAAATATGCATAATGTAAAACATCAATTTTGTACATTGAAATTTCAATGATATTTTAATCTAAAATCTTTAGATAAATTCATTACTTAATTAAGCATTTACTTCTTTATTTGCTCAAATAATTTTCTAATGAATACATTAAGAAATGTAATCTTAATACAAACAATCAATTTAATTTTTTTTCGACCCTTTTATTTTCTTTTGATATTTGCAGCAGTACAATTCTCATTTAAATTAAATATAAATTGAGACAAAATTAAAAGCAAACATTGCAGCTCAGCGAGTCTCTATTTTCCTATTGTTACTTTTTAGTACGAAGTGAATTAATTTTCTAAATTAAAATAATAAATCAGCTTTATCTTCAATTTCTTTCATCCAATTCGCATAATTAATTTGTTCCCTCATTATAAAAGTCTTATCAATTTTAGGATTTTTTTTTTATTCTTTCGAAGCAGAGGCGTGTTTTATACACGTATTATTCCGGCAATTTTAACTTAACAAGCAACGAATTTGATTTTATCAACTAATGCAGACGATAAAGGAGGGAAAAAAAATGGGCGAAAAAAACTGCTACTCTTTCTTAATTATTTCGAATCAGATGCTAAATTTTTTTGCTGCTTATTTTTATTCAAAGTAGCTGAAAAAATGAAAAAAAGTGAGCGAAAAAACTTAATAAGGAAATGATGAAAAAATAATTCCCGTGCGCCGAAAGCGAAAAAAAAAAAAAAAAAAAACCCCGTAATAACGAAAAAAAAAATGTTCTAAAAAAATGTTTTTCATTACGTTTCTTTTCCCATTATTATCTTTATTAAATACACAATGGAAGACTGAAAAAGAAATGTTTCTAAAAATTCCTGTAAGAATTTTTATGAAGGAAGATAGAAAAAAATGCCTGGAAAAAAGAAATTAGATTGTTCAATTACATAAAATGTAAAAACAATTATCTTTTAGCTCAGGAGCGAGAGTACGAGTATAATATTTTTTTATTCGACCGTTTTTTTTTCGTTAAACAACATTTCGCATACCCTAGTTCTTAATAAAAGTTTTTTTTAATTATTTTTTTTCCTTTTCAAACAGATACATTTTCCTTGGCAAACCAAAAGAACATATATACTTCATTTCTATTTGCAACTATTTTTTTTTCTGTGAGTGTGTGTGAGTTCGTAATTTCATGTATGATATTTTTTTAAAATGCTTTTCTCTGCAAAGAGTAAACGTTTTTTTAAGCCCTTAAAAAACGAGACTTTTTGAAATTATTAATTGAAAAGGGAAGATTCATTTATTAAATTTAATAACGAATTAGCAGTCTATTAAAATGAGTGAAATAAACAGAAGTGCTATAAAAGGAACTCGTGTTTATGATACATGGCGTAACCAGTTTTCATTTATCTTAATTTTCAGCTCACTAATCAATTAGCATGCGATATTTGTTATTGTTATATCTAATATCCCTCGCATCAATTTCAAGTTTAGGAACCTGGTATTTTTAACCATAAATTTTCTTAGAAAATGAGCATGGTTAAACTTTTAGTGAAAGTTCTTATTTCTACTTTGAACCCGTAAATTTATTTCGTCCAAAATTCAATTTTCAAAGTTTTCTAATTTCTACTTAGAACCCGTATATATATTTAGTGTAAAAATTCAATTTTCAAAGTTCTCTTATTTCTACTTTTAACCCGTATATATATTTCGTGCAAAATTCAATTTTCAAAGTTCTCTTATTTCTACTTTGAACCCGTATATATATTTCGTCCAAATTTCAATTTTCAAAGTTCTCTTATTTCTACTTTGAACCCGTATATATATTTCGTCCAAAATTAAATTTTCAAAGTTCTCTTATTTCTACTTTGAACCCGTATATATATTTCGTCCAAAATTCAATTTTCAAAGTTCTCTTATTTCTACTTTGAACCCGTATATATATTTCGTCCAAATTTCAATTTTCAAAGTTCTCTTATTTCTACTTTGAACCTGTATATATATTTCGTCCAAAATTCAATTTTCAAAGTTCTCTTATTTCTACTCTGAACCCGTATATATATTTCGTCCAAATTTCAATTTTCAAAGTTCTCTTATTTCTACTTTTAACCCGTATATATATTTTGTGCAAAATTCAATTTTCAAAGTTCTCTTATTTCTACTTTGAACCCGTATATATATTTCGTCCAAAATTCAATTTTCAAAGTTCTCTTATTTCTACTTTGAACCCGTATATATATTTCGTCCAAAATTCAATTTTCAAAGTTCTCTTATTTCTACTTTGAACCCGTATATATATTTCGTCCAAAATTCAATTTTCAAAGCTCTCTTATTCTACTTTGAAGCTGTATATATATTTCATCCAAAATTCAATTTTCAAAGTTCTCTTATCTCTACTTTGAACCCGTATATATATTTCGTCCAAAATTCAATTTTCAAAGTTCTCTTATTTCTACTTTGATCCCGTATATATATTTCGTCCAAAATTCAATTTTCAAAGCTCTCTTATTCTACTTTGAAGCGGTATATATATTTCATCCAAAATTCAATTTTCAAAGTTCTCTTATTTCCACTTTGAACCCGTATATATATTTCGTCCAAAATTCAATTTTCAAAGTTCTCTTATTTCTACTTTGAACCCGTATATATATTTTGTCCAAAATTCAATTTTCAAAGCTCTCTTATTCTACTTTGAAGCTGTATATATATTTCATCCAAAATTCAATTTTCAAAGTTCTCTTATTTCTACTTTGAACCCGTATATATATATTTCGTCCAAAATTCAATTTTCAAAGCTCTCTTATTCTACTTTGAACCTGTATATATATTTCATCCAAAATTCAATTTTCAAAGTTCTCTTATTTCTACTTTAAACCCATATATATATTTCGTCCAAAATTCAATTTTCAAAGCTCTCTTATTTCTACTTTAAATCCGTATATATATTTCGTCCAAAATTCACTTTTTTAATAATATGTTAAGGGGAATTTGTATAGCATATACCAATAATGCTAAAACTGACCTTTTTCAAAGTATATTTTCTTATCATCTAGACACGATATTGCTTAAACTTTTTTTTCCACAGAATATTTACATAGACATGTTTACACTGTGATAACTGTTAATGGATATATTTGGCAGAAATTCTTTTAAAAATTTATAAAATGAGAACTTTAAATTTTTTAAAAAGTTTTATCATTTTTGATCGAAAATATTTCATAACTCAAAAAGTATACATGCTAACGCAAAAACATTATCACAGCATACAACTGATATAATCTCAAATATCTCCCAAAAATTTCAAAGCGATATCACAAGTAGTTTCTTATAAAAAGGTACATCGAAAAAGATCAGTTCTAGCATTATTGAAATAGCCCTACCTGATGAGATCACCTAGAGAGTAACTCAAGATATCTGTGCTTTGGTTAAAAAAATTAGGAGCATGATGTATAATGGCAAGATTTAAGAATATATGAAATTCCAAAAACTAAACGTGTTCTTATAATTATATTTACTAAATTATTTGTTGATCGAAAGTTATTTGTATGATTAATGATTACAAAACTGACCACTTTTATTTTTGACCCTGTAAAAAATACAATTATTGCGACAGAAAAGTACTACATAATCAATTGTTTATCAGTATCTATATTATCAGTTCAAGAAATTGAAAAGAATGTTCTATTTAAAAATGGTTTAAAATTAATATGCTGGGTATTACCTTCTACATCTCACTTTTAGAATTCTTCTCAAATAATGAAGAAAAAAAATATTAATTAGAGGTTATCAATAAATTTTTGTGCAAGAAAAAGAATAGTGATCAAACCTGACAAATCACTATGAAGGAAGGCTGCTTTATCCAGTTTGATTGCTGAATGAAACATGAATGTAATATTTTCAAGTTTTAAATGTATTTATAAAAGTCATATTTCATCCTTTTACTTTCCACCGGCAAAAAAGCAGGTTTTTATGTTTTTAATTTCGCTTTTTCTTTTTAATGCGCTACGTTTTAAATACTTTTTTTATTCACTTAAATATTATTTTGAGATCTCTAATCTGTTTATTTACTTCATTATACCAAGGATTCTATAAATTTTATATTAAAAGCGGTGATCAAACAAAAATATTTCCTTTTCGTTTATGTTGATGGAGCAATTGAGTGTTGCAATTCCACATGGAGAAAAAAAAAAAAAAACCGGTAAAATTTCCGCATTTTATGAAAATGACATTTTTGATTAAAAAAAAATCATAATTCTGGTAATAAAACCAAAATAGATGGTATTTAAAACATTCATTTGATAATTCGTCCTTTCATATGGTAACGGTTTACCGTAAATTCTGTTTTTCAAAACTATAGTTATTATTACCACACAATTAGAAAAAAATACAAAACTGAATAAATGGTTTTTTCGCCATGCATACTAACAGGCCATGATAAAATTTAAAAGTTACCTGATTCACCAAATTTTATCCCACATTATTAAACCCTATTTTTTTCGTATCTTATCAAAATTATTACCAAAGCGTTTCGGTAAAAATTACCGAGCTTTTTAATGATCCTATCCACTCAGTAAATTCGGCCATATTCTGCTAGTTTAGGCCATACTTTTTTTTGAACGTATGTTTTCATAACTTAAAATACCATCTACACTAATTAATTTGCATCTTTGGAGTAAGGCCTTCATACCATTAAGATTGAGTCCTAGATTGTGAAAATCTGATAATTTTGTCAAAGGTAATTAAGTTGTTCTCTCTTTTTCTTTGTATTACTATTCTTAAAGCTTTTTCTACTAGAGTTCAAATTTCATATTTTTCCTCTCTGTTTTTTTTCTTTTAAATTACAGTAATAAAATTGCATCTATGGTAAGCTTTGTGCTGTTATTTTGAGATATAGCGTTTTAAAATTTAAAAAAAAAAAAAAAAAAAAAACGTGATGATAAAAAGCATCTTTCTGTATCGATAAAAATATAATGGGTATGAAAATATGGTGGAACATATGCACTCAATATAAGTATGTACTTTCAAGTGTTTGCTATCACTTAATTTTATAAATTATATTCATATAATTTTAGATAAAATTAAATATATTTGTATCATTTATATATATTGAGAGACTAAAATTCTTTGTTCCCTTAAAATAAAGTCAATAAAAAGTAAGTAATTGACCCACTAATATTTGTATCTCTTAAAATAAATATAATGTTTCAAAACAATATGTTATGCAAGGAACGTTAAGGATATATATCCAAAAGGGATGATTGGATTGAGAGCAATTTCTTTTATTTAAAAACTCAGCCTTAGTTTAATTCAATATTCAAAAAAAAAAAAAAATTTCATTTGTATGTTTAAATAGATGAAGACTAATATTTTAAAATTGCGCTTAAGGTAAAAGTAAAGTATAAAAACAGACATATAATAATTATGAGGAAAATAAACAGTTTTTATTTTTAAAAGATTTCAAAATACTACATATTAAATAATTTAAAAAAAAAAGTATCTCTTAGTATTATAACTCATAATAAACAAGATTTAAATTATATCTCCCGTAGCTCTTTTGAAGAATAAAGACTAACTATGACATTTAAAGCAAATATTCTTTGAAGTCTTCTGATCAAGAAAGAAGAATTAATATTTCTTATTTTTTTTTAAAGATTCTAAAATATTTTTTCATTCAACAATATAAGCTGTTATGAATAACCAGATTTCTTTTCTTTGTGTATTGACACAAAGCAAAGGTATTAAGTACAAACTGTATCTTTTCTTTTCTTAGTGATCACAAAGACATTTAGCGTTTTCTATTAAATTTCAATCAATATGAGAAAAATTCGAGAAAGCTTTTGCCTTAAGTAGATTACATTTAATATGTTCGGTTCGAATCTGATAATATGAATTGTGATACAATAGTATGTTTTATGCCTTTCTTTGGAATAGAATTCCATTAAGAAGGGCTTTATAAAATTAAAGTAATATCTTCTTAATTTTCTTATGATAACTATTATAATATACGGTTTAAATATTCTATCATATCAGCTTAAGAAGATAGAAATATTAGTTTCTAGCGGTAGCCTATTTGTTTCTAAAATTTAATACTGTGTAAGTACTCTGTATAAGTACTAAATTGTTTGTCATTTTAAAAATTTTATCAGTTCTTTTTCTAGTCCTCCCTCTCCAAATATTTTTTTCTAATCCTTTTGTTCTGAAAAAAAAAATATTTTATCATTTTTTTCTGTAAAGCTATTTTATGGAGGAATTTATTAATGTTTTTGTTCAGAATTTGAAAAGAATAAGATATTGCAAAAATAAACGATAAAATATTCTTCGTTTTATTCTTATGTTTTATTTTTATTTTTTTAATACTTAGAGTTAAAAACTATTATTTTTTTAAAAAAATCAATATGCAAAATCGAAAGGATGGAGGATAAGTTTCTTTCTTTAAAAACAATTTTTAATTAACGAAAACAGAAAATATTTAAAATAATATTTAATGATAAAAAAATTGTTTCAAATTGTGTGCTTTATAAAGCTTGTTTCATAACTTTAAAAAAATCTTAAAACATTCACGAAGCAAAGATGCAGTAAAAATATATCATTTTTCTTATATGTACTTTAAGATAAATTGTATATTTTTACTGTATTTTTATTGTATATTTTTGCATGACTTATTATTTTTTAAAAAAATTCTAAACTCTATAAAATATAAATATTTAATTGTTTTTGTTTAGTAGTTTTATCAGATTTTTCTTACCCTAGCCCCCTAAACATATAATAATTCTAACTTTTTTAGTTTCTTTCTTAAAAAAATTCCATTTAAATTATTAAAAGCAATTTTTGTTAAATATCAAGAAGTCTCCGCCCCCTACTCACTGCGCTCTTAAATCCCTGAAGCTGTTTTCAAAGTTTCTTATAAATCGGAGATCACTTCGCTGGCTCATTAAATACTTATATTAGTCTAGCTCTGTATGAATGTTGGCATTCTATTTTAAACGAAGTTCTAAAAATATGCACTAAAAATTTTATTTTAAATAACTAAATTTTGAAACATTTAACTTAAATGCATTTCGGTTGGATTTGAATATATTTCAATACTACTTAGAAATTAAACTTGAAACTCAGTATCATGGAATTTTCTTACATGCACATTTCAAAGTTTGAGAATACAATAATTTTAAGTTATTTATTCTATTACAAACATTTCATATGGATAAAATAATGAGAAAAAGAAACAAACACTTTGTAACAATGTTGTAAAAATGAAGGTAGTAAAAATTCTAGGATTAATACACAAATTTGGATAAAAAATGCGAATCATTTCAGCATGAGTAGTGTGTTGATTTCCACTTTTTTCTTTTCTGATTCATCATAAAAACCCTTCTTTCTCATCCTGCGTAAATTGTTAATTTGTATTAAAAACTAAGATTCACCTTATTCCCCACCGTGTTTCATGTTCTGCAAAGTAGGGGGCAGTATTTGTAGACGTTCTTTCAACTTTCGGCAGAAGATTCAGATCGAAGAATTTCTCCTGGTGTAAACTAAATTGCGTAAACTAAATTTCCCAAAGTACTTTTTTTCTCATATCTTCATCTGATATGAAGAACACTTTTTTTCGTAAAAACACGACACTAAAATTACATTCAGAAAAACTGAGTATTCCGAGTATATAACAAACAAACCCGGAACTTCAAAAAAAGAAATAGTCACATGAATGCTGTGACGTCAGAAGAAGACCTCAAGACTTCCGGTAGTTTATTTTTTTCTTACTAGGATAGATGGTGAATATAGCTCTAACTTTATAAAAAAATAAACTTATGTAAATTAATAACCATAGTTAAAACAAAAGCTAAGCTCTGTTTATTTGTGTTAACACTTTGCTTTTAACTTTTAATTTCTCACCAGCCTATACCTCAGTATTTATCAACTCATTGTTGCCAACGTGAGGGGAAAAAACTTTCATTGATTATGTAATAATATACGTATTAATTGTTTTATATAAATTTATTAATGTATTATTATTGGTTATATATAAATTTATTAATGTATTAATTGTTGGAGGTAATAAAATGCTTTTTGGAATATATATATATAGAAATGAACGTTTATCTGTCTGTCTCCGGTATGCTCTTATATAAGATTGCAATAAAATTTGACATAGCTGCATGAGGTAAAACAAATACGAACTCAGATGGGAAAAACAATGTTAATTTACAGTTGAACTAATTTAAAAGTGACCTTTAAGCACATAAATCATTCATTTTTGCATTGCAGTAAAGCATTTTATTCGTTCGCACATAATTTACATACAATAAGTTATGGATTGATTGAATACGATGACATTACAAACAATTTATTAAATTTATCAATTTCTTTTCAATCACGAAATGCCTTCCATTACAAGCAGTGTTTGCACATCTTAAAATAGTTAATGGTTGTTGTCAATGGTGACACTGAAATACAGGTCAAATTCAGTAGCCACGTAAAAAGAAATGTATGTTAATGGTTTAAATGCCCAAGTTTCGTTATTAAAGCATATCCCTTTTTCATAAAGATAAAGACTGGTAAATTAATTTCATTGTTAATTTTGGATAACATTCGTATCCACCAAAATATTTTAATAATACTAAAATCTATATTTGCTTCTGAAATATTATGCTTATTGCTATAATTTTAAACCAAATTTTGGTTAAAAAGGAATAAAATATTTATTTAATTTAATCACTAATGGCTACCACTTGTTCTATAAAAAGCAGCTTTCTTACTGTTCCAAAAAGTGAGTTCGGTGGCTAAACAGACAAAGTTGACCTTAAGATATTGTGGACTTTAAATGATGGCAGAAAATGTTATTTTTTCTCAGGATATTTTCTCAAAAAACAAATTATTTAATAAATGTGATAAAATGTATTTTCTTAAAATTCAACTAATTAAACGTAATTAATTTTAGTTAGATTTAATTATTCCATAAGAAGGAAAACCTTTTGCATATTACAAAATTTATTTAAGACCATAAGTTGACCATTTTATCCCAAAATCACACCAAACTAAATTAAAGTATCAGTTAAGTAGTTAAATAGAAGTAAAATTATTTTAATAAAATAATTGGTTACAAAAAATTAACAAATTCCAAAAAAAAAAAGTTATTGCTTGCAAAAATATGAGATAATATTTAAATATAAACCATAACAAAATTTATTCACAGATTTGGTGGAAATGGTTGACGGGATAATATGTAATATTATTTTTTTTTCTTGTATTTCTTCACAATTTTGTTATGAAACAAAATCCATTAAGCTAAAATAAAATATTTACGTACCACGAAATTATTCGAAAGGTTGCTTAAATTGGATTTCAGACATTACATATATTTTTTTATTGTTATTAAGAACTTCGAGGTAAGAACGGCGTAACTGATAGTAAATACATTTAAATTTTTATAATCGCTTTGTTAAGACATATGAATTGAAAAATATCTTAAAATATTATTTCGAAGTAATAAAATTGTACCAAATATTATCTAATTTATTGGACGCATAGTATCAGATGGTTAAAGTATCACCACTGTTTAACTTTAAGCATATTCTTTCATGTATCGAGATAAAATAAAATAATATAATACCAATACTTACTTTTGTAATATACCCCCTGCTAAACCATTTTGGATGAAAATGGAACACCATTAATAAATAAATATTGAGTTTAATTTATTTTTAATATTTTTGGTGTACAAGACAATACGGCACTACAGGCACCTATTTTCGACCTCATTTAAGTTATCCCACTTAATTTTCAATATTAATTTATTAATATTAATTTAATTTATTAAGTTTTTAGTTATTACATAACAGTTATTGTCCGTGTTACAAATTTTCCTATTGTTACATAATTGTTCTTTCCATTGGTCTAAAAGTGCCTCATTTGCTTTATTAAGATCTTTTTTAGCACATAGTTGTCTCCTCTATTTCTTTTTATCTATAAGTTTAAGAAAGATCATTTTGAATGATAATTTTTACTAAATCTTTTATTCACTTTCTGTAGCCATGATGCAAATTATCTCAGTGGAACTTTGTCCAAACTTTGCTTTGAACTATAAGTTGGAACTTTGTTCTTGCTTTTTTTTTTTTTAATGTTGTCCTTTCCGGTGATTTAATATTACTTTAAAAAATTATTACTTACAACTATTGGAACTCTGATACTGGTTTTTCGACTAATAACAATAGGAATAGGTACTGAAGACTATTATTTTAAAACATTCTTTTTCTTAGACCAACCAACCATAAATTATTCGTATGCATTAGCGTTGGTACGCGACTTTGTTTTGTTAACTTTTGCCTTTCACAATGATTTTACATAATTATGCTCGTCAAAACATCTTCAAGAAAGCAACTACCACTAAAAGAAACTGGTTGCACACAGCTTACACAAAACGAAAAGTATAACTAGAAGAAAAAAAAAATTCTAACCCCAACTTTGCCTGCTAAGGTCTGAGGAGGCGAGGTTATGGATCTGCAAAGTTTTGTACCCGCCAATTTAAGAAACGGCAATTTGGCAGTAAAGTTTTATCCAGTAAAGATTTTGCGGCGAAGTTTTTAACCTGAACCAAACTAGCCGATAAATAATTTGAGCTACTATATCGTTATTTTTTATCTCTTGGCTTGATGGAAAAAAGTGAAACTTAATATATCAAAATGCTCCAAGCCGTTGTAACAATAACAAAACACCATCTTCGATGGCTGTTGTTTATTTATTTTCTAATTTTAAGTAATAAAGCAAATTCTTCATTGTTTTAATAACATAGTAGATAAAGTCAAATATTTAACAATAGAAATAAAATTGCAATAAAAAATCAAAATACGAGGAAAAATTCTCCTACAAGGAGTAAGAAGCCAGAATTTGTGAGAAACGTAACTAAGTGTTTTAACTGGACTCAGCTGTCTTTCTCTTTCGCATCCTCTGTTTCGGACAATTTTGAAAATACTGTCATAAATTTTTAATGATATACAGGGAATCTGACTCGTAGTAATTATCGAAAACGTGCAGTATACTCTCAGTGAAAAACATTTCGATTAAATAGGACTATAAGTCAGCACTATTTAATCGTAAACGTTCGATACTATAATTGCAAAGTTCATATATTATCTCTTAATAATTAAAAAGAAAAATAACCATCATCTGCAGATGGTATAAGAATACATTCGGAACAAATTATCGTTTGAACATTTTCATCAGGAGATTTCCCACTATAACGTTACATTCCGTTAGCTCCCATATGTAAGATTTGAAGTACGAGCGCTTGCAAAATTGCAGAGCGCATGCTTCAATTCTGGTGAAATACACATGCACCAGTAAAAAACATTAAATATACGTGTTTAAAGTAACAGATTTTTAAAAAACCCGTAAGTTAAAAACGCTTACTTAGATATCACCTGAACTTCGAAGACTATAGTAGAATATCATCTTAACTTCGAGCACGAAATCAAAGTACTATTTACCATGGACATGTATATTATGAAAATTAACTTCTTCTAACTCAAGTGGTATAAATAAAATAAATATAATCTATAACTTTAAAATAACGAAAAGAATATCTAATTCCTTACGGACCAAGCCCAATTAGACAATTATAATATTTATCTTAAAACATGAATTTTTTTTTTTTTTTTTATAAAATCAACCGATTGTTGCAAAATCTCTCGATTCATTTTTATCATTTGTAATAAATAACGAATAGCACATCTTCATTTCGCGTTTTACTTCTTCTTAATCTATCATTCACACGTCCTTGTTGTTAAATCGAAAATAGGTGTAAGCAGTAAACAACATTCAACAGCTATGAACAGCATGTTTGTGGCTTTGTAAAACCACACCAATAAAACATAAAGACGAAATTAACTATCAAAAACTTTAAAAAAAAGTGTGCTTGCGTAGTTGCTTCAAATTGTACGTAAGGTAGCGTACGTAATCTAATGTATATTTGTGAAAACTCAACTCCATATTTTGTTGTTAAAAGCATGCATTATATTCTCAGTGAAGTTCATTTCTGGTTAAATAGTGCTGAAAGCTAGAAAAAGTAGCAAATACCATCTTTTAAACAACTAAAATGATAAAACAATCTATTATTAATATCATACGAACTCGAGACAAAAAAAGTAGACACACGCAGTAGTTAGACAAATATTTACTTTTATATCGGAAGATAAGTCCTTATATTATTTAATATCTTTTCTACTCCTTATCATATGTTTAATATATTCCTGTTCTCTGTGTAGACTCAAGAAATTTTTCTAATTGTGTTAAATAGATAAGCATACGTTACGTAATTTTGAAAGATACAAAATCCTAAAATTTAAACAGACTTTTTTATTTTCTCTAAATATACCCTCTATATCTTAAATATACATTTAAAAAACTTTTTTTTTCATCTGCTATTAATATAAAAACTCGCTCGGGACAAAAAAAAAGTTAACATGCAGTAGATAGAGAAATATTCGTTTTATTTCTATAGATAACTCCTAAAATTAATGAATATATGTTGTTTTACTTCTCATCATGTGTTGAATATATTACTGTTCTCTGTGTTGAATATATAGTTCTTCCTAAATGTGTTAAATAGATAAGTATGCCACGTTACTTCATTCTGATACAAACTATAGATAAGTCCAAACTTATTTAACATGTTTTCTATTCCTCAGCATGTGTTTAACGTATTACTATTCTCTGTATTGAATATATTAATCTTTCTAAATGTGTTAAATAGATAAGCATGTTACGTTGCTTCTTTCTGACTGATACAAACTATAGATAAGTCCAAACTTATTTGACATGTTTTCTATTCCTCAGCATGTGTTTAACGTATTACTCTTCTCTGTATTGAATATATTAATCTTTCTAAATGTGTTAAATAGATAAGCATGTCACGTTACTTCATTTAGACCGATACAAACTATAGATAAGTCCAAACTTATTTAACATGTTTTTTATTCCCCATCATGTGTTTATTGTATTACTTGTTTTCAGTGTTAAAAAATATGAATCTTTCTAAATGTGTTAAATAGATTAGCATGTCACGTTACTTCATTTAGACCGATACAAACTATAGATAAGTCCAAACTTATTTAACATGTTTTTTATTCCCCATCATGTGTTTATTGTATTACTTGTTCTCTGTGTTGAAAATATGAATCTTTCTAAATGTGTTAAATAGATAAGAATATCACGTTACTTAATATTAAACGATACAAAATCCTGAAATTTAAATTTACTTCTTTCTTTTCTTTAAATATACTTGTTCTCTGTGTTGAAAATATGAATCTTTCTAAATGTGTTAAATAGATAAGCATGTCACGTTACTTCATTTAGACCGATACAAACAATAGATAAGTCCAAACCTATTTAACATGTTTTCTATTCGTCAGCATGTGTTTAATATACTACTATTCTCTGTGTTGAACAGATAAATCTTTCTAAATGTGTTAAATAGATAAGAATGTCACGTTACTTAATATTAAACGATACAAAATCCTGAAATTTAAATTTACTTCTTTCTTTTCTTTAAATATACCACCCGATGAATATTTCATCACTTTTAAAAGAAACAAAATCCTTTTCTTCCAAATCATTTTCAACCTGAATAAATCCAACGTTCAAAGATCAAAACGAATAATTCGGTAATTCAGCTTATTCGAAAAAATAAAAGTGTTCGAGTGCCTATCTCCACCTCCCACTAAAAGAAAACTGTTCTTTGTGATATGTGATTGGTCGAAACCACCTCATGCGACATAATCTGTAATTTTAGGATAACCCCGAGGAAAATATGTAAAGCAACTGAAATTCGAAGGAATGCAAGATAACTAAAAAAGGAAAAATAATAAAAAAAGGATGAAAGGGAAAAAAAATCCCTACCCAAAATGGAATTGAATAAACCGGCGGTGTAAGTAAAGGGAGTAAGGGAAAAAAAAAAAAAGAATTAAGCTCTGGGTAGGGGAAGCAAAAAAAAGAAGAAAAAAAAAATACTTTAAAAAGAATTATACTGAATCTAAAATGAGAGCTTAGTAAAATGCAATGGAAGTCCAAAGAA
The DNA here is from genome assembly GCA_949128135.1 of Parasteatoda lunata. Classification (NCBI taxonomy): domain Eukaryota; kingdom Metazoa; phylum Arthropoda; class Arachnida; order Araneae; family Theridiidae; genus Parasteatoda; species Parasteatoda lunata. The sequence continues at coordinate 40,835,456 of OX421972.1, read as the reverse complement.
ATAAGATTAAAAGGTACCATCAAGAAAAAAATGTAAAAAACTGGTAGCAAGCAAATTATAATTTCTTTTTCTTGATTCTAAAGAAGGGATGAAAAAAATAGTGGAGAAAAATACCGACTAAAATCTTTTTTAGAGGCATTATACAAAAATTTCCAATTTCTCGGTCCGCTGATCAGTAAAATGCAAATGCTTTTTGCGTAAAAAATGACTAAGATAAACTAAAGCGTATAAAAGTTTAAACTCGTGCTCTTTAAAAAAAAAAATCTTCGTTTTCCTCAAGAAATTCAAAATCGTTTTTAATTGTATTTGACGCTAACACGATATTTTATTTGCTTCAAAATTGTGATTAAAATTTTTATCGGAAGATAAGTTTTTTGATTTATCGCGTCTATTACTTCGTCTTATATTCATACAAGAGAAATTAAAGTGAAAGTGTTTATTTCGAAAACTCTCATTTATTCTAGTTATCACAACACATTTATTTTTCTAGAAAAAGAAGTTAACATTGCAAATCCTTTTTTTTTTCTTTTCTGAAACTCTATTTACGACAACCGTCATTAGACTAGCGTTTTTTAAATTTAAATTTAGCAAGCTGTAGAATATATAGGAAAGGCTCATTATTTTTATCAAAAGATTATATTTATTATTTTTTTTTTGGTATAGTTTAAAAAAGTATATAAATTCGGGTATTACTTTTTGATGTAATAACTATAATTATATATTTTCTTGGATTAAATATTTTAAGAATTGATTTAAGTATTAAATAAATATTATACTATAATACACAGACATGTTATAAAACTTTATTATCGTTTTTACGTTATATTGTGCCAAGTGGCGTGCACAGAGAAAAACAAGCATGGTCAAAACTACCAAAATGTGGTAAAATTTAAAGCGTTTCATAGGCTACATAGGAACATCAAAAAGTGTTATCGCAAAATTGTGTAGGGTTATGGTAAAATTCACAAGAATTTTTTCTCTTTGTAAAATAAAGTTGTTTGAAGCTGCCATGAAAGGGGGATTTGAGAAATACATAACTTGAGTTTTTTTTAACCACTAAAGCCATCGAGACGTAACTTCATTAATTAAGCGTTAATACTTCATTCTTTTCATTAACTTTTCATTAATTTAATATTATGATGAAATATAACGCATTTATGTTTAGGAAATATGTTTTATTTTTTAGTGTTTCGACAAAATAGCTAAATGAAAAACGGCTGAATGGAATTTAAATAAACAAAAGTTTACTTATTTTTTTAATTAAAGTGAGAGCATTAATGACTTAGTGCTCTTTTCCGAAAAAAATTTTTTAATTTAGGATATTTTTGGTTTAGTTTCTTTTGTAGAAGGAAGCTTTTGGTTATAAATAATTATTTAAAAAAATAAAATGTGAATAAAAAAAAGCATATTGTTATCTAAAGTTTCTGAAAATGTGAAAAATCTGCACAGCTACTCTTTAATTCATTATTATTACATAAACACCCAAAAAATAAAATTTTGTAACAATTAGTGTACAGTGCAAAAAAAAAAAAACAAAAACAACAACAACAAAGGAAAACGAAACATTTTAATCGCAGTTGCCAGCCATTTACCATTAACGCTGTTAAAGTTACGTTAGGTTTAAGGATGGCTCTAAACAAATTGCTTCAATCTTACTTGAAGACATATTTAAATGAACAGTAATCATATTATGGAGCTGCATGCAGTTCATTGCATTTATCAGTATTTCCGTTAATTGTTAATCCACAACTTTTAAAGGTCTATATTTAAGGCATGATTCATTGTTACACTACGTCACTATTCACCGTATTCCTGATGATGGTTCTCTATAATATTAGCAGATAGCAGCACAAACAGAAGAATTTATACGAATGCATTGACTTACACTGATCTGAGCCCTGCTATAACCTCAGAGGATAACTGTTTTTTTCTTTTTCTTTTAGGGTACTGCGTAAATAAAAGTATAATATCATAATGTTTTTAAAAAAAATATTCGTTTAAATTAAATCAAAATCATATTTAATTGTTTCTGAGGATAGATACATTATTTTCTCAAACATAGCGAATGAAATGTTCATAAGAAGACATTTTTTTTTCTCATTACGTTCACTATTTCTTAAATTCGTGCAACTGAAACTAAACTTAAACTGTTGATTTTGAAAACACTAATTTGTTATCACTATCAACAAATTATATTTTAAGGAAAAAAAAAGGTTATACTGCAAGTAGTTTAGAAACCCTTTTTCATGCTATTTTCTACACATTGCTGTTATAAAAACAAGTGTTTACATTAATATGAGTTTTGAGGAGTAAACAAAAAAAGTTACTCTTCTTTTCCGTGATAGACGACAGATATTTTTTTGGATAATTCCAGAATTTACTTTTCATAAAAAACAATTGAGCAGTCTTTTTTAAGTTTAGTATGTAGAATAATCATGAAAATACATGAACTAGTACAAACGCATGGTACAGTTTTGGAATGTTTGGAAATTTAAAACAGAAATTAAAGCATCAAATAAATATCTATTTGAAAAAAGTTACCACGTCTAAAACGCGATTTTTTTTTATTTTATCAAAATGACTTAAACTTTTTTTAAATAATATATAATACTTAAAATAAAATATGTGTATTGCTTATTTGTAAATTTGATAAGCTGTAGACAAATAGAGAGCTCGTAATTTATAAAAAAAAGTATTGATAGAGCGATAAATAAAATATAATTAAGGGGGTTTCACCTCCCGATAAGCGTAATTTTTCCTAAACCTTTTCCAAAATCATAATTTTTAAGATATTTTTCATTTTTGACTTTTTGCCTATTTTCTAAATTTTTTACTGCAGGTAGACTTCAAATAACGCTCACTTCAAACAACTCTTACGCGAGTTTTTCCATCTGCCTCATCTGTTTATTCCCTGGTACTTAAAAAAGAGTTAACCCCTTATCTCCCGCCCTATTACCTCTTACCGAATAACCATACTTTTTTATTCCAACATTAAATTCTATATGTGTGTCAAGTTTATTTAAATTATAATATTTTATTTTTACCATTTACTTTCCTCACTGTTCCTGTTCTCATAATGCTTTGATTTATCACTCTACGAACTCATTGTAGATATAGAATTTGTGGGAAATTTTTTCTAGTTTACATCAGAAATTTTATATTTTAACCGAAATAAAATATTATTTGCAAAACAACTACCTCTTTTCAGGTTTTTCCTGCAACAAACATTTTTCCTGAAAAAAAATTGCCACAAAATACAGATAAAAATCGAAAATCGGGCATCATAATTTGTTAACAAATTAACTCATTTAGCTTCAAGTTTGATGTCGTAATTTTAGTACCTGCTTCTGGCATGCAGACATATTCACAGATGATCTCACACAAATTCTTTATTTTATTGTATGCAAAGATAATCTATAATTTAATGTAGATTGTCCACTAACTGTATAAAAACATGGAAAAGAATTAAATTATTCCAGAAACAGTAATAATCTAGCATGTGTAGTACCTGCAAATTGAGTTATTATTTTTGCAACGACAGTTGCTGTTGTCAATACTAGGCAGGAATTATTGAAACAAATTTTATCTTCTAAAAGAATTATTATTTAACAAGATTAATTGTAATGATGATCTCAAATAATTCTTTAACAATTTTGAATTTAATAAATGATATTATCAAATAAAGAATCTGTAAGCTATTATTACATTTGCTTAACAATGAACTAAGCGTTCTTAAATTTAATCCATTTTTTTTAAAAACTTTGTAAAATTAGAATATTTTAAAATAAATACAACTGAAGTAAAAGCTAGGTCACGAACTTTAGAAAAACTCATCAAAATCATAATACAATTTAACATTTCATGATTTTGTTTTGTAAAATTCTTACTTTTAAATTAATAAATGAGACTAAATATTACTTCTTTAATAAAAAAGATGATATTCTTTTTTAATTATCCCATGTTTATTTTAAACGACCACTCTATTCTATTAAAAGCGTTTAAATATTTGAAAACGTGAAGAATTTTTCCGCCTCAGGTCATTTTTATCTCAACTTCTTTACGAAACAATTTTTACGCTGCATATTTTACTCGTACCAAAATAAAATCCAACGCTATTTGACATTTATATCCATATCATATTTCCTAAAAATTCAATATTAAAGATGAAGTGAAAGTATATTAACCCATAAACTTAGCACAAAACAAAGCACTTATTCTTTCCCCATCTTTTGTCTTCAAAAGTATACGACTAAAAGAATTAAAAATAAAAAAAAACTAAGTAAACTGAAAAAACTAAAACCCATCTCATTACACCTCATCCTTCTTTGTGTTTTTCTCCTTAAATTGAAACCCACTCTAAGTTACGTATAAAACACTTTTAATGCTGACCGCCATATTTGTTCTTAAAAACTTTGTTCATAAGAGAATCTGTTTTTAAAGAGATTTCGAGCAAGAGAACGGTTACCGTTAATTGCACTAATTGTTCGTCGGAGTCTAAATATGTGATTACGCAATAATGAACTAATTTGATAGTTTTAGGGAATGTTTCTTGTACACACTTTTTGAAAGAAAAGAATAGAGTTCTGAATAATTGTGTTAAGAAATAACTAAACACAATTGTGTTAGGCGTTCTTTTTTCTTCCGAGATAAAAGATTTTTATCGTCTGCGTTTTGGTGCCGTATTTTTTCTATTTCAGAAAATGGCAATGGTTATTTTTCCGTCGCGTGGATTTTAAACAAGAGAAAGAATACTTTATTATTTTTTGTTTCACATTCTTTGGCTAAAAGCAATGAGTTAGAAATTTTTGCTGCGCAATTTATTTTCAAGCATAAAATGTGATTTATAACTCGCTTGTAATTCTGTTTCGTAGCTCTATTTTTTCTTTTATAGAGTTCTTTATGAAAATATTCTTTATTTTTTCTCTCCTTTTTCGGAATAGTGACCGAAAAGCAATTTTCTTTTCGTATTATGCTCAGCCCAGAGAAACGGTTCATTAATGTTGGGGGTAAAAAATATTGTAATATTCAAAACATTTTAAATAAATTGAAAATATGTAAACCAGGGCTTCTTAGTTGATGTTAAATTGCTTTTTTATGCAAAATCACCAGTCATAAATTTGCGTTCATGTCAAAAAATATTTTTTTTGATTTATCTCATAATTTTTATTTAATTTTATTAATTTATCGTTAAGTTATGCTGGTTATACTAAAAATATCAAATTAATAGTTTTAGGTAAGAAAACTTTCTGGTTTATTAAAATTATTCGATTAAAAGAATATTACTTTTTATGAAAAGTTTGCATTAATGAAAATTGAATTATTAAGCTTATTGGTTAGTTCCTTTTTAGATAATTCATTTTTCGAGTCAATCTTCTTAGTTCTAATCATTTTATTATTTTTTAAACATATCTGAAGTTATTTAATTTTACATATTAAGTAAATGTTATTCGATGTTCTTTTTCTTCTCAGACGTTCTTACTATTTACTCCTACTTTGATCTTAAGAGGTTACTTGAATCAAAACCATAAGAACTAGCTTCTAGTACTAGTAAGCGAAACAACGGATGTATTTTTTGGTGTGCATATAAGTTAGCAGCATTCTGTAAGCTGTGGAGCAATCCACATGGTTTTGCGAGACAAGGGAGGCTATTAGATCTTGCCACGTGATTGTATTTCGTACCTACCTACTTTTTATATTCTGCGTGAAGAACACACCTCCTTTTTAAATTATATAATGCATAGTTAATATATAATATCTCAAAATATAAAATTCTTAAACTCTACTTTATGTATCGCCAACAAATTACCTTTTGAACGATTTTCAGCAAACTGTATACTTGTGTGTTGTTAGCTTCATATGTGGATTACTTAGACCTGGGATGTTCTAAGTAATGCGTGTCATCGGTTCATACCGGCAAGGCACGCTTGCCTTTCATCGGTTCATAATGGCAAGCGTGCCATCAATGGCACGCTTGCCATTGATGGCACACGACACAATATTTTGGGCACGCCACTGATTACTAGTTCACTATGAAGCATATTAGGAACTAACGCGAGTGATCTTACGCTACGGAGTGTTCGGGCGCTCTCGCTTGTTATTGTAGTTACATTGTAGACTACAATAGCTAATGACGCATAATTTGTTTAAGCATAGCGTAATAGTCAATTTCGTTGATCGTCAATTTCTGTATTTTAAAGTTTATTTGTGTTTTATTTTCGATTTTTAACTGTTACTTAATATGGCTAGTTCAGAAAAAAAAATTCAAGATAGTAAGTGTATCAGTGAATTTCAAACTTGGTGAACTGAGAAATATGGCATGAAGAAAGGCGACAAAGCGGTGTATGCTTTATATTCTGGAACAGTGGTATGTAGAACATCGTCTGTAAAACAGAATTTTGAAACAAATTACAAATTAATTAGACGAAAAAGCTAACCAGAGCAAAAGAAAGTAATTGCAAGTGCAATGAAAGACAAAAATAAACATTCGACGTCAATGACTAAATGTGTTGGCAAAAATTGTCATACGAGAGCGGCAAGTCACGGCCTCACTTTTTGATCATTTCGATAATAAAGATAATTCAGCACATCAAAGATACCCTTTTATCTAGAAACACAATAAAAGAAAAAATCTTAAAACTAGCCGGGAATCTTACAGATCAACAAAAAGCTGACATTAACTCCGCTCCTTTTATATCGCTATGTCTTGACGAAAGCACTAAATATGTACGTTGTGCTGTTTTTGCTCGATATTGCGTAGAAAACGTCATTAAGGAAGAATTAATTTCGATAATATCGATGCTAATAACTACAAAGAGCACAGATATTTGTACAGCTGTTAAAAATTCACTTGCTGAGAAAGAAATTAATTTGAAAAAAAAATGTTTCCGTAACAATTGATGGTGCTCTAAATATGATGGGCAAAAAAAAAGAAAAAAAATGGTTTTATAAGTTTAATTCAAACAGACATAGGGCATACGATTCTTGAATTCCACCGCATCATTCACCAACAAGCCTTGTAGGTTAAGAGTGTTAATCTCGTGATGATGTAACATCTCATGATAATGTAATGGCGGTAGTCATAAAAATAGTCAACCTCGTTTCGTCGCAGGCTTTAAATAAGCGAAAGTTTGATGCTTTATTGGACGAAGTCAACTTGGTGTAGAATGGCTTACTGATGTATATTAATGTTCGCTGGTTGAGCCGCGTGAACGTTCAAATATTTGTTGATTGCTTGGACTTTTTCTACAAAATGAGGGGAAAAATTGAACAATACCCACAGTTATTGGATTTTATTTGGCGTTCAAAATTCATGTTTTTTACAGACATATACCAACTTTTCAATGAACTGAACGTGCAGCTTCAAGGCACAAATAAATCATATATCGTCATGATGGATCTCATTCGCGCTTTTGACGCTAAACTGTATGCATTCAGGAACGATATTATTACAAGAAACTACAAGTATTATCCAAACTTGAAAAAAGAATGAACGATTTAGATATATATGAGAAAACCAGGTGAAGAAACAGTCATTGAAAAATTTATTTCTGTAATTGATTCTTCAATCAAAGAATTTTCAGCGAGATTTTCTCAGTTCAAAGACTTATCTGAATCTCTCAAGTCATTATGTAACCTGATGTGACTTCATTTGATAAACTGATTGATTGAACAATACGATTGGTTGGAAATTTAAGAATCTGAAGTGCAGCTGATTGATTTCCAGTCTAGTTCAATATGGATTCAAAAAATGTATTGAAATAAAGAAAGAGGTGAAATTATTTGATTTAAGAAGATTGACAAGCAATATAAGTGTGACGTTGAATCACAATTTTCAATTAAATTTCATGTTTTTAACATCCAAATCCTAAGTTTTAGTTAATTTCTGATACAAATCCTTAGTTCTTCATCCGTATCCTCTCTCCCCTTATTGCTTTAGGCAATTGTGACACTCTCCCCATAAAATTCCTTTTCCATTCTTTTGACCCCTCCCTTTTGCTAGAATTTTTGAGCACCTGCTTGTCGGCCCCTTTCATCTCCACGCCAGTGCAAAGTAATCTGCATCTTGTTTCTTCACTTTCAATTGAGAACCCTTTTGTAAACGTTAAGTGTAACTCCTCAACTCAGTAATGTTAGGAAATTCAACTTTAACTTGCAATTTTTAAGTAATTTAACTTCGACTTTTTCCAGTTAGTATAAATATCGTGCGCTAAGAAAAATCGAGAGCATTCGAGTTCTAGTCATCAAAATTTCACGTCTCTCCGCCTAACAGGGATTTCATTTTTCTCCCTCCTCACCCCCGAGGTCGGAATTTCGACATGGCGTGGTCTTTTCCGCCATATTTGCTGATTGAATTTCCTGGCTAATATGATTTTGCCTCCTACATTACTCCGGCTATTTTAGTTTTTTTCAAGTGTTGGCTTAGTTCAAGAAAATCTCTACTACATCCACAGCATGTTCCTTTTAGAACTCGACAATGTATTCCGTCAAGGTTCTCTTCATTTTAATGCTTTTTTCTAAAGGATAACTTAATTGTTTATTCTTCGATACCCAACCCGGAATAGCACAATAAGTAAAAATGCTAATAACAAAATCTTGGATACATAGAATTCGTTACCAGACACATTTAACTGTTTGAAGAAGTTGGCAGGTGCTATTTTAACCATATTTTCATCTACCTATGCCTGCGAGTTATTATTTTCGGAGATGAATAACATTCAAGACTTGCTTAGAAACCGTTTTACAGATGTTTTCAGCTCAGCATGCATTCTGCGAAAAGTAGCATCTTACAACCCTAATATAAGTTATTTGTCATCTAATCTGCAACAACAGTCACACTAATGTATGTTACTTTAATTGGAATTACTTCTACAGCTGAGACATTGCAAAATGTATTTTTTTTTTTTTTGTAGTAAATTAAGAGTTTTGAGATAATATTATTTAGAATTATCTTTTTCCAAATAATCACAATGTCAAAAATTTTTGACTGCTATTCTATGATCTCATTAAAAAAAATTTTTGTGGAAAAAATGGTACATTGATGCACAAATGTTCGCCAACCCTGACCCTCCATCAGTTTTCACATTTTTCGTGCTTTTAGCCTTCATGAGTGATTATTAGATCGAGGGAAGGTAGGGCATAACATAAAAGATAGAGAATTATATGCCTACCAATTGCATAAAAATCCAATAGAGATTTAGGTCCTCTAGCTGGTTGGAAAGTTGTCGAAGCTTCAGTTGTGTGATCCATCCTACTCACATATAAAAGAGAGTAAATAAAAAAATTGATAAAATACAAACTTATACTTTTTACTATGGATTATTTTAATGTGTGTAAAATCTTTACATTTAATAATGAATAATCAATTTATCTTAAGAATTTACGTCATTTCTAGCTTAATAAATTAAACACTTTTAATTCAAGCAATACAATTATATCGTAACTTTCTTAAAAAAGATAATAATCCTACATGATATTTTTGATAACGGTATTATTATAGACTTTTCAGAAGGGAAAAATAATGAAAATTAGTTTCATTTAATTGATTTAGAAAAATCATTTACAAAAAAAAGTTATTGTTAAAAGATTTAATTGAAACAAGACATATAAACAATTTAACTTATGAAAAGTATTGCTTTAATTAGTTCTTATTTAGACATTCTGTTTCAAATATTTGATTTTTTTTTTAAATAAATGAGTAAATTATAATTATGAAATTTCAATTTCAATGACAAAATTTTATTGCTTACTTTAAAATATAAAAATGCAATTTTATACATCGAAAATTAAATTAACAAGGAAAGAAAAAATTCACAAAATATACTTTGCAGTCTTTAAAAAGAGTTTAGAATTCAAACACATAGTTTAAGATTCAAGAATAAGTTCTAAACGTAAATAAGAACATAAAAAGGCCGCTTTTATAAAAGAGTAACTAGATTTTTAAAAATTTACTAATTAGGGTTCCTTTGATGGAAAAATCAAATGATTCTTTTTTCTTTGGTTGCTTCTTCATAAATGAACGCATCGCTGCGTTCAGCGTTTTGTTCTTTAATTGGTTTATTTCAATTTAAAATGTTCCTAATTACCTAATATTCTTTTCATTCGTTTAAATATCATAAGCAATAGTAGAAACATTTTGAAATGAAAAGGTTTTAATGAACCTCTTATTCAGAGAAAAACTCGCATCGGAGGAACAAGAAAAAATTTTGAGGATAAATAATTAAAGGTTTCAAAAAGAAGTAATAATATCGATATGCTTTTATATGCACTGTTCTATCATTAATAAACATCTGGTTTTTATTTTGAGTTCAAGATAAAAATTAAAATTACGAAATTCTGCTGAGATTGAATGAGTTTAATAATTAAAATCAATTTACTGTATTCAAATCTAGGTGTTCAGAAAGTTATAAAATTTTTTTTCTTAAGTATTTTTCTTTTAGTGAAATGTATTTTTGAAAGCTGTAATCAAAATAAAATGAAAGTTTAATAGATTTATCTAATCTACAGTTTAAAATTTGTTTGCAGCACTAATTCTGAACCAAGAATTATGTTTTTTCTATTATTGTCATAAATACTATCTGAGTTATTTTGTACTTAAGATAACAAAATTTAATAACTTTTGGGGAGTTAATTTAACTGAGTAGTTGGAATGAAATTACAAGTTATAAAATCAAAAGGAAGAAAAAATAGGTATAAATTTCTGTAATATTTAGACGTGATATATTATTTAAGAAGCATATTTTATGTAATGATAGATTACAAAATGTTCTGTTATATAAATGTATGAGATAATATTTTTTGCTTGACAAATATGTATAAAAACTGTGAAATTGTTTACTGTAACAATACAGGTATTTTGTAAAAATAAAAACCGAACACCTTAATAACTATTTAACTAATGATCGGATTCCTATGTACTGCAATTTCAATCTTAACTATTTAAAAGAAAGACATTTTTTTCTGACCAAACATGCGCTTTCATATCAAAATATAGACTATCAAAATATAAATTAGTTGTCATAATTTTTTTAAGTAATTACTTTCTCTGGAATTAATTTTGAATGGTCTAATTTCATAACAATTGTTAATTTTGGACAGACTAGCTTCAGAAATTTTTTAATTTTGGATGGTCTAGTTTCAAAACAATTGTTTATTTTCAATGGTCTAATTTCATAATAATTGTTTGCAAAGAGTTTTTCAATTGTATAAACAGTTCCAGGGACATGGCAAAATAGGCAAATAGGCACGGCTCCTTAAAGTTAACGTTAAGGTTTTTTTTCGCTACTGCTGTCCTGATTAAACTTTTGACACTATATTTTCCATATTGCGGTCACCCCCTGTCGTATTTTTAAATTTAAAATTCGAATCTATTAAAAAGAAAGATATTTCATAATGTAACACTAAACGTAACGCGTTTCGGAGTAACTACTATTGTTCAACTGCGTAGCCTTGTAATTGTGAACCCAATCCAATGAAGACAAGGGAACTCCTCGATCAAGTAAGTAGTGGGAGAGATTTGCCTTTGTGGAGGACTTTTTGATGGAACTAATCCACATTTGTGCTACATGGAGAGGGAAACCACCCACGGTCAGCCTTTTGACAAGGGAACTCTAACCATGATCCATCTAGCAATGAGGATATTTAATGTCAGCACTGTTGTCGGTGCAAGCTGGATGCGAAATTCGCATCGATCAACCATCGCTGGCATTCGAACCCCATTTCACCTCATTGGAAGGTGAACGCTCTATTTCCTGAGCCATCCTTGTAAAATTATATATTAATTTTAATTTTAAAACTGTCGTTGAACAACCGACGCAATTTTTGGGTTTACGACAACTAATGCTCAACTTCATAGCCTTGTAATTTTGAACCCAATCCAGAAGACAAAGGAACACTTCTATCAAGTAGTTGGAAAAATTTGCCTTCGTGGTGGACTTTTTGATGGAACTAACTTGCATTCGTATTAAATGGAGAGGAAGACCACGAGAACCTCCCATGGTTAGCCTGACAGCAAGGGGATTCTAACCCATGATCCGTCTACCACTGAGGATATTTCAAGTAAGCAGTTCAGATGTCACTAGAGTTTAAAATTCGTCGTAAAACTTTCGGGTTACTACTTCCGATTGATTTTTACGACTTGAAAAAGCACGGCATCCAATATTATTCTACTTGTAGTGTTTACAATTTAACACGTTCTTTTAAATTAAAATTTCGCTCGTTTTTTTTAAAATTAACGAAGCAAACAACAAATGAATCCGGTAGACTCTGCAAGCATAATATGATACTATCCAAAAATTAACAATCAGCGATATTTTGCTCAAATATAGCCAAATAAGAAATAATACTCAAATCATGGTAAACCTTGCACCTTATTTATGTTGTGATATTAATTTTCTTAAATTTGTTTCAGGCTTCTGACCTGTTGGAATTTATAAATAACTGAAAACTCTTATGAATGGTAAAATTACTTGGAAATTTAAACACAAATCACGTAATAAAACTTCCTAGAATATTAATCCTATTTACACATTACAAGCATAATTTAATTGGAGTGATACACAGGAAGTTTTCTAAATTTCTCTTCCTGATTTAGGAAGCTTGTTATTGGCTAAATTTAGTCAGTCATTCATACTTCTTTTCCTCTGTTCTTAGTACAACTCCTACATTCATATCGTCAGCAATGGTCCCATGAATCAACCATCCAATAGCATGGTTTATTTTAATTAAAGTGTGTAGTAAACAAATTTAAATTATTAACCTTATAATTATTATCCATAGAGAATTTATTCGTTTCTATATTTTTTTAAAAAATCATTTTTAATGATAACATAAAATTAGTTTTACAAATGGTTATGATTTGTGCTAACAAAAAAAGTAAATTGGGTTATTTATCATTCCCACTCTGTTGTATGCCACCGACCCAATTACCTTTACTGTTTAAAATGCTGACACAATACTGCAAATAAAATAAGTCTTTAGAGAACTTTGTTATTATTAAAATAAAAGAGTTCTGCAGATCTTTCGAATGAAATATATATTAATATTTTTTACTTCTTTTTAAAAATAAAATAAAAATGGAACTTTAAAATATTTAAGTATCTGTTACTAATTCATAAAAAACAAAACGAAAAAACAATATTAACACCTTAGATATTTCGTTCATAAACTACACGAATTCGGTTACAGTTTATCTTTGCATGTAATAAGAAAAATTTCCATTCATATTCCCAAATGAGCGCTTTTTATTTAATTAAATATAACAACCTTCTTATAAATTTCGAAAAATGTCCTTTTCATTCTTTTATAATTTTTTGCAAGATTTTGAAACGATGGCAACTTTAATTAAAGTCTGAAGAAATTAAACATTTATTTTCTTAGGCGTCTGTTTTGCGTTTTCTTAGTGGATTTTCCCGCGTGCATTTTTCATATTTATATTAGGCTTAATGTACTGTTTACACAAGGGGTTGATTAAAAATGTAAAATTCTTAAAAATACATAATATTCAAATTCTTTTTGGCAAAATAACATCCATTTCTTTAATGTTGAGGAATTTATTATGAGAAAAAATAATTCTTAAATAGAAAGAAAATTATATGTATAATTAAAATTCTTGTTGTATTTTGATTAAAATGTTTAAAAATGTAACTTACTATTTTTTAAAGGAAGAGCTTTATTTTTGAAATTATCTTTTTTAAATTAAAAAAATGCATAAAATTAAAATTAAATTAATTAAAAATATTTTTCTTTCGAATTGTGTGTTAGTGTACTTTAATTTATTTTAGTTCAGTAAAACGGGGAATATTAAAAGAAAAGCTGAAAGTACATTGAAAATTTTAATTTTCCATTTATAATAATTTTATAACTTAAAAATGATTAAAAATAAATGAATTAAATAATATAACATAATAAACGTAATAATTAAACATTGTAAACATAATAAATGTTTAAAGAAAAGCTAGGCATTATGCAAACTGTGTTTAAATAAATAAATTTTACTTCCTCTTATACAGAATACCTACTAGTTCATATTTCTTCATTATTTTGATCTGTTTTTCAAAAAATTATAATTGCATGATTAAAATATATGAATAATTATTTTTTAAATAATCTCTTTTTGATTAGTCGAGTCGATAATAGCCGATTAGTCAAGCATCGTGTTGGTACTTTTTATCGCATTTTGAGGTTGAATTTCTTATAGTATACCTACTACTTTATCAAAATATTTTTATCTCTTATATTCAAAATATTGGTCAAAATATCGTAATTTATTTTCTGCTTGCTATAAAATTTAAGTTGAAATAAAAAAAATTTTTTCATTGATTTTATGATAAGTTAAAAATTTTTTTTTAGAAAGTTATTTAATTAAAATAAAATCAATTTATCCTAATGGTCTTTTTAATGCCTGGAAAGTTTTAAAAAGTTAATTATAACTTTTTAAAACTCATGAAGTCAATCGCATAATCTCATCTCACATCAGACTCTATTAGAAATCTCTTATATCACAGAAATATATGTATATGAAAAACTCATTATAAAAAGTGTAGGAGCTACACTTTATGTTTCGTTCTTCTTTTTGCAATCATAAATACTACTTAACACAGCCGTAAATTTTAGTTTTAACGCCTTTCTTTACTCCTCTATCACAAGTATCTCTCCAATAAAATCATAAACCGACTTATCGACAATTTCTAAGTGTTAAACTGTCAGTCAGAGAGGCAAAAACTGAAATAAAAAAATTGCTCTGATACAAATATTTCCTCAGGTACGTTCATAGTCAGTGGTCTTTTTATTGCTTCGTTTAATAGCGCCAACTTCAGCTTTTTTATAGCCAAATTTTTTTTTTGACGCCAAAAAAATTCTCACCAGTGCGCGGCTTGAAATTAATGGTAATAAAAAATCCTATAAAAATTACTTCTTCATCACGGATTTGGGTTATTAAGTATATGCCAGTTTTTTCTCCGTTTTTTGCATTATTTTTGGTGTATGTGATGTTGCTAAAAATTTAATTTTATAATATAACGTTGTTTGGCGACTTAGGCGCTGTAATCTTCGATATTAAGTGCATAATTGAAAAGTTTTCCTCCGAATTTTTATTGTGTTTTGGGGGTAGGGAATATGATTTGAAGCATGTACGTAATGTTCAGATGAGAGAAAATGAGGGGAGAAAAAAGCCAAAAGATCGTAAAAAATATTCGAAAGAGGAATTTACGATATTTTTATCTTATGGTAGCAAACTAATTACAAATTATGAATTAATATAGATTCAAAAATAGCTAAATTTTTTAAAGTATTGAAGAAAAAAGTTATGTATGTTTTGTTATTTAAATTATTAGAATTTTAGCTATGTCTTAAATGAACTTTAAATATATATTTTTAAGAAAATGATAGAAAATAATTAAAGTGAACGGTAAGTCACTTCTTATTTAGAATTTAATCTACTTTAAGCATTAGTCCACATTGGAAAAGTTATTATCAAAACAACTCACAATGCATCTATTAATTAAATTTGGAAACTAAACGAATGTTTATGGAAATATCCTATGCATGGGTTCAATTGTTGAAAAAGATTTTTTTTATCATCTAAACACACTTATTGTTTTTGTAATTAGGACTAGCATTAATGTTTGTTTTTCTAAATTTTAGTTCTGGAGAATTAAAAATATGACATCTAGTTAAAAAACGTTTACAAAATTTCAAAAATGTTTAAAATGTTTAAAACAATAGTAGTACTTTTTTTGTATTAAATAAACAAAATTGAATACAATTCGATGCTAATTATTTTATAGAAGCAGTAAGTGAATCGAGGTATTTGCATAAAATTTTTTTTAAATTGTGAATTTTATGAGCAAAATCATCTTGGTGCTTTCCAAATTGTACCCAATTCAAAACGTAAGGGAAAAAAATATGGAAAGTTTTAATGTTTTATCGAAAGCTTTGATAAATTTAAAACTCCCTAATATTTAATTCTCCGTCTCATTTTACAATAAATGCCTAACCTAGATAGTTTATGAAAATTATTTGAATTTTTCAGAAATCAGAAACTCTTAGTCACAAGTCTATGAAATGACACTATTAAATAGCACTTTAGAAATTTTTGAAACAGTATGTCACTAAGTGCAATTAACCAGTCTCAGTGTCGAACGGCAATTCAAGGGTATGTCAACAATGAAATATGCTTAGCCATTATAAAACATTTTCAATAGAAAAGTGATTTCAATGAATAGAAAAACTTTTCACATTTTAATTTAGATTAGTTTTTGGTAGACTATGAATAAGCTATTTTTCAATGTTTTAACCCTTTTAATATTAAATTGCATTCACGATAATAATTATCTATCAAAAGCTTTATCAATTTACACTGCAATTAAATTAAATTATAATTCAAATGAAAAAGTAGCCCAAATTTACCATCTGTTTTCTTTTTAAAATGTGTTAATAAATCCCAGAAATTTCTATATCCATATAAGCAAAACGGACAAAAAATGAATAACCCCGACTGAAATCATAAAAATCATTATTTATTACCTATAACTAAAGGATGCTCTTATCATGAGTTTTGTGTTTACTCATTGATGTAACTACTGACATACATACTTTGGCAAGTTCATTTTAACATTCAGGGTAATTAGAGTTTGCTTTTCAATAAACAACTTCATGATAAAAACACTGTTTATACCCCTATTTTTCAATATGACAACAACAAATTTCATTCATGTGGAAGAATGTAAGACTAGTTTTATGCTTACTTGTTAACCCAGTTATAAATCGATTGGTCTATAAAATCCCCCGACTTGAACTCCATAGAATATTGGTGCGACAATTTAAAACAGCGGGCGAGGCACTAAAATTAGGATCCTTACAATTTGGTGGATTTGCAGAATCAAATTATCGGCTAGTGGGAGCGACGCATATAAAATCCCCCGACTTGAACTCCATAGAATATAGGTGCGACAATTTAAAACAGCGGGCGAAGCACTAAAATTAGGATCCTTGCAATTTAGTGGATTTGCAGAATCAAACTCTCGGCTAGTGGGAGCGACGCATATTCATAATTTTTTTGGATTCATTTCCTAACCGAATCCAAATGGCTATAAAGTTCAAAAAAATGGAGTTACTTGGTATTAAATCTCTAATGCTATTTGCTTTTCCATGATTTTTTCTCGGGCAATCTTAGCTATTTGCTCTCATGCAGGCAAGACATAGCCGGAACGTAACTAAACCGGAACGTAATATTATGTCAAAAACAAGATGCACAAAATCGTATTATACTACAAAAACAGATTTGAGGGTTAATGAAGCTCTTTTTCATTTTGCCAGCGGTGACTAATTTTATCCAGTGAGCTTACATATATAAACCTGTGTTCAACATATTTAAACCAACTTCCTTTCTTACCAAGAAAAAAAAAAGCTTACAATTTTTAACATCTCTAATTATGTAAGCTGTCTCTAACTTTATTATTATGTTTCATGCAATAATGCCTTATGGTCATTTAGATTTGATGATTCTAATAAAACGTTTAATGCAATTTCGAATATCTCTTACCACTACATCACAAGCGAGTCGGAAAAGTCCTCTCGAAAATTTGCATTATTTAATCTTATTAGCCGGGTTCCAGCTAATCAGGCTTTAAAAGCTACTTAAAATGCTAATTAACATCATATAAAATTAACATCATTTTACAATCTATTAATCCCGGAGCCCTTAATGAGGATAGTCCCGTTAATTACGTTCCCTAGCTCCAGAAAATCTCCCATTCATAATTGATTGACTCCTTGGGATAGCGTGATGGCGGATATATTTATTAATTAACCTTAAAAGGAAAAATTAAACGATGCGTTTTAGTTTTATCGGAGGGATGGGCTTCGACAGAAAAGCTTCCGAACGTCGATGAAAAATCTTTCTTTTCTGTTGAAATGGAGGTTGAATAAATCATTTGATAAAAATAAATCTCTTTTCAAGATGAAGTACTTTATTTGTTGGTGGATGTAGCTCTTGGTAACAAGGGTTTGAAATTTGTCATTAATTAAACTTTTTTTCTTGTGTGTGCTGGAAAATCATCAAATGTTGATCTTAATTAGTGTTGACAGTAAGAGTAGAATCATGCAACACAAACTGATTTTGTCCAACGCCGAAAAAATAAGTAGAGAAAAAAAAATCGACGCGAGCTTTCCGTGCCCACTGTAAAGAATTCCGATTCAAATCACGGCATCTTGAATGCGTGTACTTTTTCCTTTATCGTAAAATACATATTTACCGGAGCATATTGTCTAATACACCGTAATTTAAATAACAATAATTACCGTAAAATTACTGAATCACTCTGGTTAACTAAATATTACTGTAATAATTGCAATATAATATTTTTCCGCAAAAATTTATTTTACATCCAAATAACTGGTAATTTGTTCCGGAATTTTTCACTTTCTATCCCTTTATCTTTTTTAATATCTTTCTTTTTTAATGTCTTTAAAAATGGCGTGAAAATTGCAATAATAGTTTTTTTCTACTGTTCATTGTATTTTATTGTCTGTTTGTTTGCTTTTAATTAAATCAATAATGAATAAAAAGACGATTAGAACTTATCTTCTCTCCATCGAAGAGTAGGTTAAATAAATTATTTGTTAAAAAATATCATGTTTGAAGACGAATTACTGCATCAGTTGAGAAAAGTCTTAAATATAGTACATGGAATTGAAATTCAGCATTAAATAAACTTTTTTTCAGTGGAAGAAAATCAGAAAGTGTTGATATTTATGAGTGTTTACAGCAATTAGAAATTAAGTAGCAAAAGTTTGTAAAAAGTTTGTTTTTCAAAAGTTTGTTTTTTCAAAGTGAAAAAGATTTGTTGAGACATCTTTAAATGCTTGCTAATTTCACGACTATAAAAGAGTAGTGTTCTATTAGTACTTATTTACTACTTACATTTATTAAGTTTTAATAGTAATTTAAATTAATGCAGTGTAATCCAGTACATCTGACCAATGTAAAAAAATTATAACAGAGAAAACCGTTTATACATATTCAGTGCCCGATAGCTGAAAAAAATATGCCGATCAAATATTTAATAAAGTATAAAATGATCATGCCATGGCTTAGAACTCTCAGGAACCAAATTGGTATAGCTTTGTAAACTCGATAATTAAATTTGTATAGCTTTCAATACATTATCTAGATTGATTTCCAAATTTTATCCATTACTCGATTGTGATAAAGTTAAGCCATTTGGTAAATAAGCAAATTCTTCTTTTTGCGCGTCTCACTGTGCTATCATTTTTTCAAAGTTGCTTGCCAAGTTGCAGCAAAAAAAAAAAAAAAAAAAAAAAAAATGAAAATAAATAAATAAATTTATGTAAATATTCTACTTTTACTACACTTTTCCTGAACTCGAGGAAAATAAAGTATAGACAATTATAAAATAATACTTATTACGAAACTATTAAAGAGTAAGTTTTATAAATTTAAAATAACCATATAAGATTTAGTAAGAAAAGGATCGTAACCCACTGCCTTTTGGATTTACACAAAATGTCGGAAATGTTAGCAAGTAATTTTTTTAATAACTAGAAAGCGTTTCATAGTTTTGTAATTCGGACAAAATATTTGAGAATTTGACTTATACAGTAATGAAAATAAAAATGAATTATCTCCCAATGTGTAAGTGTTACTCCAAATAAGAAAAAAAAGGGCGCAATTGGACTCCTGCAAGTGACGTTATCGTAGGTAAATCGCGGAATATTTTGATTCAGAAGCCAATCAGGTTTGACACACACTGGTGGCATCACTTACAGGTATCCAATTAAACATGATTTAAATCACGTGGTAAGGTATAATCACTTCACTTCTCGAGGTACAAGTACTCATCTCGGTTATTACGAATCGGAAAATACGTTTACTTAAGTATTTCTTTTATTATATATTTGAAGTAACGAAACGGTTATATAATATACTGATAGGTTGGAAAAAATTACTTCTGTTACTTTGGCACTGACTAGCAGTTTACAAATTAGTGGACAAATATGGAAATCGAAGTATTTTTTAAAGAATTTAGCATAAATTAAAACTAAGGAACAGAAAAAAATGGTTTTCGTAGCCAAACATTTAAAACCGCAATCAGTGAATCTGAAAAAAAAAAGAAGAAAGAAAAACAAATTCGGATTAACTACCTTATTTTCAAAAAGAGAAAAAATCACTACGATGATGGCTACAAGAAGAATATAAAAACTTGACAACTTATTATATTCAGGATGATTCAGGAGCAAGAAATAATCATAAAAGCATGATGAAGCGTGGAAAAGAATATTTTGATAAATGAACGAAACGCTAAGGAAAAGGTATATTCAAAACTATCAGAATATGTTAAAATTCACCATGTTTCTGTCCTTAAGGATATACCAAAAAGCATATCAATTTTACTGAAGCGCTTTGTTAATGAATTTTGGTAAAAGTAACAATAAAATACAGTTTTATAACCAGTTCGGCATTAAATGTGGTAAAATTTATTTGTTATTCATCATGATACCTTAGAGCATGGCATAAAAACCATTTAATCGGTAAAATTTACTTTTCAGTTTTGTATTTCTACTAAATGAGTAGTAATAAGAACTTTAATTTTGAAAACTGGAACTACTAGACTAACTACTCTTATAAACTTATAAAATACATGGATTTTTTTAGTTGCATGATAAAGATATATTTATGTTCTCACGAGATTTACATAAACCCGTCAACTGTTAAGATAATTTTGTAATATTTAACTTTTCTTCGGTTTTGTTCTAATTAATATTGATATTCTGACTCTGCTGTGTGTATGTTTGATTAACTAACTAACTTTATTTTTAGAAATATTGTATCTATGCATCCTAAATTTTTGATTCTTGCTTTATATTGCATCGTAAAAGTAACGTTACTGATTCTTACACGTATCATATCTGACTGTAATCGTAAATTTTAGTGTTACTGAATAACTAATATGATAGAAGCTACTTTACACCAAGAAGTGTTAAAGAACATTCAAGGTGTTCCATTACATCAGGAACGATCTTTGGGTATTGTATATATGCATCCTAACTTTTTGATTCTCGCTTTCTATTGCATCGTAAAAGTAACCTTACTGATTCTTACGCGCATCATATCTGACTGTAATCGTACATTTTAGTGTTACTGAATAACTAATATGATAGAAGCTACCTTACACCAAGTAGTGTCAAAGACCATTCTAGGTGCTCCACTACATTAGGAACGATCTTTGGTATTGTACATATGCATCCTAACTTTTTGATTCTCGCTTTCTATTGCATCGTAAAAGTAACCTTACTGATTCTTACGCGCATCATATCTGACTGTAATCGTACATTTTAGTGTTACTGAATAACTAATATGATAGAAGCTACCTTACACCAAGTAGTGTCAAAGACCATTCTAGGTGCTCCACTACATCAGGAACGATCTTTGGGTATTGTATATATGCATCCTAACTTTTTGATTCTCGCTTTCTATTGCATCGTAAAAGTAACCTTACTGATTCTTACGCGCATCATATCTGACTGTAATCGTACATTTTAGTGTTACTGAATAACTAATATGATAGAAGCTACTTTACACCAAGAAGTGTTAAAGAACATTCAAGGTGTTCCATTACATCAGGAACGATCTTTGGGTATTGTATATATGCATCCTAACTTTTTGATTCTCGCTTTCTATTGCATCGTAAAAGTAACCTTACTGATTCTTACGCGCATCATATCTGACTGTAATCGTACATTTTAGTGTTACTGAATAACTAATATGATAGAAGCTACTTTACACCAAGAAGTGTTAAAGAACATTCAAGGTGTTCCATTACATCAGGAACGATCTTTGGGTATTGTATATATGCATCCTAACTTTTTGATTCTCGCTTTCTATTGCATCGTAAAAGTAACCTTACTGATTCTTACGCGCATCATATCTGACTGTAATCGTACATTTTAGTGTTACTGAATAACTAATATGATAGAAGCTACTTTACACCAATTAGTGTCAAAGAACATTCTAGGTGTTCCACTACATTAGGAACGAGCTTTGGTTTTGGTGTAGTGGAACACTTAGTGAAACACCACTTTGGTGCATAGTATTTGCCGCCCTTTTTGGTGTTCAGACACACGAAAAGGTTTTTCAGTGTCTGGCATAAGCATGGCAAATATTGTGAAAAATTTCTTCACGTTACATTTAAAAAGCTATTTAACTTAACAATTATTTTATGTTTAAAAGTTGAAAGTTATTTTAGAGTTCAAACGGAAAATATTTGAAATCCCATTATTACTTGGTTTGTCACAAATCAGAAAACAATAACGTATGCAAACTTTCATTGACTACAGCATTAACTATGAATATAATTATTTCATTGTGAATTCCATAAAATAAATTGTTTTGAATCATTTCTGTATTAAGAATCGAAATTGTTTTTTTTATTCACATTAAAATCTATTTGCATCATGCCACGATGTTAACATTCTTAAAAATGCTTGATAAAAACTATTTAAAAAAACTTAAATATTATTTTGAATTGATTAATCTATGCCAAATGAAAAATCTGTAATTAAGTTTTCATTGGAATTTTAAGAAACTTTTAATATCATTATTTAAAATAAATCTCGGGAAAAGAAAATATTATTTCTGACTTTAAAGTTACATGCAAAGATTCTTTCCCACCCTCCTAATGAATATCTTCTTTTTTGTCATCACCTTGTATCTCTTTTCCGATATTTTATTTCAACTATTTTTTCCATCCACATTCAAATTCAGTTAAAATAATAAAAAAACTACAACTCTGCTTATTGATTTCATGTTTCTTTTTTCCCCCTCTTTGTCATGTCTTCTTTACTTATTCGACGCCATCTATGGCTTCTTCTTTCCATTCGATATGAAATTAAAAAAGAAGCAGACGACATTTCTCTGTTAATGTCTTGTTGCCACATAAATAATCATAATACAATATGTGCACGTCAAAACAAATAAAAGATGTCATCGTTAAAAACCTTTTGCGTTGTTTTCTTTCCTTCTTCATTCATTTTTGCATTTATGCTTTCTTTTGTCAAAATTACTTCTTTTTTTGTTCTTTTAAGCTTCTTCATCGTCATTAATATTTCTTTTTTATGTACCAACAAAAGGACGATGTTTAACACATAAATTATTAACTGATGGAAAATAAAGGCAGGCCCTAATGGAAACGTTAACACATCTTGTTCTATCCAACGTCTACATTTAAGATTAATTTTCCCCTGGTGACATGTTTTGTCCCATTTATTATTTCCACCAGAGAGCTTATTACTTTGTAAAGGGATTTTTTTCCCTTCATTCTTCTTCTTTAAATCTCCTTTTTTTATCGTTTGCTTCTAAATTTTTTCCCTTTCTTTTAATCGTGAAATTAATTACAATATACTGAAAGCGCAAAAGAAAGCGGATTTTAGAAATGGTAATGAAATGGTTGACTTTGACAGCAAATTAATTAGTCGATATAGTAATTATTATTATTTTCGAAATCTTCGCGCTTTGCTTTTATGATGTTTTTTCTTTTGTTTTTCGGCCTTATGATCTTAGTTTCGCTTTTTTTTCGAACCGTGTATATTACATTATCTTTTGTTCTTCGTATAAATGTCAATGAGTAAGACAAAAGAAAGCAAGATTAAGAGTAATAGCTACTCTATTCAATTTGTATCTTTTAAAAGTTTTTTATGAGAATGAAAAATAACGCTGAGAATTTAAATAAAAAAAGCTACTTAACGTTTTTATCATAATATTGTAATAAATTACCATTTATTGAGTGGTAGCTTAATAAATAACACGGGTTTTATGACAGTTTCAAATTATTTTTTCAAAGTAAAAATTTTTAATTGCACTTTGGGTGTTTATAGTATTTTTTCTTCCACAGAAACTCTAGAAAGAACCATTACTAATTAATCCAAACTTTAATAAATTAGGAAAATCAATATTTGAGAGTAAAAGCCTTTTAAAATTAATTAATGTAAGAAAATTTCGAAAAAAAGTAAAGAATTAACCCGTTTTAAAACTGCATCACTCTATTTCAGCTTCATTATATAATTAGTAAATGGTGTAAAATAGAAGACTTTGTTAAAAAGTCGCCAAGAAGAGTAAATGACCTCAGCGTTTTTGAAAATTGCTACATACCTAATTTTGGCAATATAGCATCCAGAAAATTGGTAAAGTTATTGAGACTGAATTTAAAATCTCATTTTTCAATCCCAAAATTTATAAAGAAACGTAAAAAATATTTTTTTTCCGACTTGGTTCATAAAATTGGTAAAAACTTATTTAAAATAAAAGTCGTCAAGCCACATATTTGAAAGATTTTGTTAGAGTTTCTATTTAATATATACTTAACGTGCAAAAATAATCTTTTATAGTCTTAAAAATAATTTTTTATAATTTATACAGACATGGTTGGCAAATATATAATAATTAAAAAAAAACATTGATTAGCAAGTATTTTTTTCGGGTTGTTAATACAATGGCTGAGTACAATAAGCAAAACTCCCGTGAAAATATCGCCACTTGGAAAGAAGTGGATTAGTTTTTGCAATTTTATACTGCTAATGTTTCAGATTGTATGACGAATTGAGATACTACGTATATTGTTTAAAAAACAAGTTAACTTTTAAAAAAATAAAATAATTAATAGTTAGTTAACTTTTTAAGAAATAAACTTTTTCAACTTTTAAAAAATGTTTTTATATCTAATTGTAAGTAATTTAATTGACTTCATTCTGCCAATCTAAAATTCTTTTTACTAATAATATTAAGCGAAGTTTTTGTTTCTAATTCCAGATAGTATAGCCATATTATCGCCCTAAATCCAAAATTCTCTAAAAAGACTTTTCATCCTTGTTGAGAGATAAGAGTTTAAGTAAGAGCCCCTCAAAAGGCATAAAAAAGTTCTTGTTTTTTTGGAATATTAAACTGATGAGACCACCATCGTCTCTGTCCTTAATTCGCGAGAGATTTTCTACAGTTAATTTAATTGAAAAAACTTTTTTTTAATTATTTATGGAGATTTCATTATAAATTAGTGTTTTATCTCCAAATTATTAACAGAGGCAGTCTAGACCAAGGTACTAGCTATCCCCTTAACATTCAGTCCAACATGATAGAGGTTCCATAGAATAGAGCCTTGAAGAAAGCGGAAAGATGAGATCAGAAATAGTTAGATTTGGCCTGTCCCCCGCCTTTATTCAATGAGGCGTGACTATCCGTTAAAATCCCAATATCCCTAAAGTCGAGTCCTCTCGAAATGTTGCAGGTGCTTATAGATTGCAATAAGTTCAAACAGAAAAATAGAGCAGCGGTTTGCTTTTTCCGACGTAATATTATGCGTACTATCAGGTGGCACAGCGTACATGCTAGAAACACCATCTTTCTCCTTATAAAGTGTTAGGCAATATTGATAAAATTGATGGATATAGTGATGTTAGACTTTTGTAATGGATATTGTAACAAAAAAATAAATAAATAAATAAAATAAAAAATAAAGAAGCCAATACTGAATACTGAAAAAAATGGTAACAAATTAAGCATTTAATTTTATTGACCAAAATTTTTTATAATTCCTCACAATAAGTTAGTGAGCATACTAACATAATAGTGAGCCAACAAAAAAAGTTTACACTTTACAAATACATTATTAATCCGTGCTGCGGTTTCCACACGGACTTGCATCCTAACGTCCGTTTGGGCCGCAGGCACGTTCTAAGGAGCTTTGCAATTGCAGATCATCTTTGTTATCAATTTATACTCAGTACCCAAAACCTCTTCATAATACCTCCACATATACACTCTCAACATGCAGCTATTCCTAAAATATGATTCCTAAAATGAAGATTAAACGTAAAATTGTATCGCCCATATAACAAACTTGGCACCGTCAATTTCATTAAACCTTTACGATTAAAATGAACAGGCCACATTATCAGAATGGGTAAAAAACGTAGCATAAAAAACGTCTTCAATGGTGTCAGATGCTGCCACATGAAGAAGGAGAACACCAAATCAAAGATAATAGGCTTCCTTTTTAAGACCAAATGGCCGAGAGAAAGATATTTAGTTCCTGAAAACAAAGAACTGGAAAACATTAACGGAAGCAGATTCTACTGAGAAAAGCTTTTTTGAAATGGTTTAAGGCCACCCTGGGTTGACAAGGAATTTAAAAAAAAAGAAAAAAGAAGAGAACTGTAAAGCAAGGAATACTTTAATTTAGATCATAAAAATTTATCAAACTATATAGTTTGAAATATATATTATAATCTAATTACGCACATTAAAAATACATACAGAGCCAAAGGGTTAATCATCTTCAGTGACTGCAGCGCTGCTCTTCAAGCAATTCAAAGAGGTTCTTCAAGGCTAATTATAAATATACACCATACACTTCATAAGATTTTCCACCTGAGGAAACAGTGCACCATGCAGTGGATTCCCGCGCATGTTGGCATTACTGAAAACGAGATGGCAGATACCTTGGCAAAAGAAGCAAGACAATTAAACACCAGCAAGATTACTCATGTCACTCTCAGTGATATCAATTCAGTGGCTAAAGCAAAACTCAATGATAGGAAAATCAAAATCAAACTCCAAATCCCTGAAATCAGTACAAATAGAACTCTCACCAGTACACTAACAAGACTTCGGACAGGACACTTTAGGGGTATGAAGATTCATAAAGACAGGGCAAGGACTTACTGTCTCTGCAAAAACTGTCCAGACATACAACTAACCCCCAAACATCTTTTCAACTGTCCCGCTATTCTGGCGAAATTGCAGAAAATAAGTGACGATCCGTCGGTAGACCTATATGAGAGAAATAACCTTCAAATTGCAGAAGCTGTTTATGAGACCTTCGGTCCCATTTAAAATTATTGACTGTCCATGACACGACACCAACCAACCAACCAACCAAAAATACATACAGCATAAAGATATACATTATAAATGCGTGTATTATAAATAAAAACATTTACAAATGTACATATTATTATTAAGTACTTCTGAAAGTAAACTTTTTTTATCATGTATATATATATATATATAATATTTGAGGATATAATCATGTGAGTTGATGACGAGATTATATCTTTTCCTTATTTTGTTTTCCAGCTTTTTAATTTTTTTTAAAAATATTTTTTAAAAATTTTTTTTAAATATTTCTTTTTAAAAATAATTTATTTATTAATAATTTTTCTTCATCTCTTTAAAAGATTTCTATATTTGTTTTTCCATGTCTTCTTTGTATTTTTAAATCATTTTATGGGTTCCGTGTACTTGCAACTTATGCTCAGTAAATAAAACTTATTATTATTTTCTTAACTTTCTTCGATAATATCTATTTTCTTCCATTCTTTTTTGCTTATATATATATATGCATTTTATAGTCGTTGAAACATAATTCTAAGGGTTTTCAATTAAACTTTAATATTTATAAAGAGAATTACATTTGGCATGATGTTAAATGGGAAATATAATTTTAATTAAATCAAGATTTATTGAATCAAATGTATATTAAACACTTTAATTAATAAAGAGTTTCAATTTCTAGTATTTTTACTTATTAAAAAAACGTTATGTTCTTAATTGAGTAACCAATGAACAGTTAAAATTTCATTAAATATTTGCTCTTAAAGTATATTTTAAATTTTTCATAATAGAATAAAAGCAATTTAATCAAATGTTTACTTCATTTTTCCCTATGGAATACATTTGAAAAGCATAATTTTTAAAAATTTGATAACGTTGAAATAAATTACTTGCATTAGTGAAAAAATAATACTTTAAACTTTTCTATATATGTAAATTAGATTTGACGTTCTGCAATTTAATCTAATTTACATGCTATTAAATATGCTTGTTCAAACAATAAGTTTTTACCAAAGTTTTAAAACTAAAAATTCTCTCTGCTTTCAAAACAACAGAAGAGAGTATCTAGTAAATAGAGAATATCTAGATTTAAAATTGAATCAAAATTCTCTTCGCTACATCCTGTACGCTTTGTTTCATTTTAAAGTTTATTCATCAAAAAGAATCACATTAATACGAATGAATTAACCATTAAAAAGCGATACAAAGTTTAAAATTGCTTCCATAAATGACTTGCTAAGAAAACACCGCTTTGCTATTCAAAAATATTGCAATATTTTTTTCTTCTTCTTTCTTTATTGCAATTTCCTCCTACTTTCTTGCATAATTTTCCATTTCTAATTAGGCAAGCATCTCTTTCCAAGATCATGAAATTTAAATCACATTATTCATTCTCAAAATTAAATTCGAAAGAAAAATAAATCACCCCAGCTCACAGCTTGGGCAGTTTTCAAGTTAAAAATAATCGCGTTCTTAAAGTAACAATCTTACAATTATATACGTACGGAAAGAAAACTCTTTAATAATTTTTAGAGCAGTAAGACTGAAAAGCGTCGTTAACGTAGTCAATTACAACGTAAAACGTAGAGAGAACAAAAAAAAAAACTGTCCTTCCCTCCACTCTTCTGCTACTCTCATTCCTTTTAATTTTAAATATCGTAAATTAATTCAGGCGCTTGAAAATTATTTTTTTTTTCCTTTTCCCTATTTCCTTTTCAAAAAGCGACAATAAACTTGAAAATATTCCCTTCTTCGTGTTTTAATTTCTCACACAAAATAATCCCCCCTCCCTCTTCTTTGCCATTTTAAAACTAAGAGGAAAGAAAAACAAAAACAACAATAAAACCACCGCAGACGATAGAAGAGAGAGAAAACGAGTAAAGTTGAGATGTTTGGAATTCATTTTAATCAAGTTTTTAATAACGAAGTAAAAGTGCACTTTGAATTAAAGGCACATTCAAAGCTTGTTTGTTAGTAAGGCCTCATAATGTAGCAGAGGCGAAGCGTAAAATTAAAACCTGTTAGCGTCTTTCTAAGAGGAAAATGGCGAGGGTGGTGTAGGGAGTCGCGTAGGGGTGGGTGGTAGTCAAATCGCTAATTAGCAGTCTGGAAGCATTTGTAAGAGCGCACCGTTTCTCATTTACTAGGACGCGCAATATGCAAATAGCAAAATTAAATATTCCTCTTTGATTAGCTTAGCATATCCTCCTTCGAAAAACGATTTAGTTATTCTACCGTTGTTTTAAGGTAATCACTGTTTTCTTCTCTTTTCACTGTCAAGTAATTAGTAACATAATTGCGAAATTAGTCTTAATCAAGAGTTAATCAGCAAACTGTGGACTTAAAAGAGCCACCCCCCCCCCTCTCGCCGAACCGCAAACGTAAAGCATGAATGAAAATCTTGACAATGTTCCTGTGACGTCATGCAAGAGGACACTTAAATAAACACTAGTTGTTTATTTTTACTTTTAAAACGAAAAACAATAACAAACAGAAAGGCTCTGCAACGCCATACAAGATGGCACTTAAATAAACACTGGTAATTTAATGCTACTTTTAAATGAACAACAATAAAAATAGTATGTCCCTGTAACGTCATGCAAGATGACTCTTAAATAAACACTAGTTTCTTAGTGTCACTTTTAAACGAAAAACAGTAACACATAGTAAGTCCCTACGACGTCGTACAAGATGACACCTAAACACTGGTTGTTCAATTTTATATTTAAATGAACAACAGGAAAAAATATTTATGCCCCTGTGACGTCACACGAGATGACCTAATAAATACATGCTGTATAGTGTAAATTTTATACAAACAACACTAATGGATTGTAAATCCCTGTGATGTCATGTAAGGCGGCACTGAAATAAATACTACGTGTTTAATGTTACTTTTAAATTAACAACACAAATAGTAAGTCCCTCGACGTCGTACAAGATGAGACTTAAATAAACGCTGATTGTTTAATGTTACTTTTAAATGAACAACACGGCCTGGATAGCCTGGTTGGCAGGACGCTAGACTTACGTTTGTGAGAACGGTAGTTCGAATCCAGCTGGCCTAAGACTAGTAATGGAGACTGGTGCACGTTAAATATACCTGGTCACAAAATCCTCCATGTTCCCATAACAAATCAATACCTCTGGGGGTGCTGAATTGGAGATTGTTTGTTCTATGGTTCAGGTCAAAATTACTATCTGTGGATGAATGAATGGGTCCGCCCTATAAACGAGTGTGGCGTATGGGTGTGGCATAAGTTGAATTCTGGGCCATAGATGGCGACACTGGAAGGCAAGAACAATTGCACCCTCTCTGCCTTAATAGCAGACAATAACAACAACAATAAACAACAGGAAAAAATATGTCCCTGCGACGACACGTAAGATGACACTTAAATAAACACATGTTGTATAGTGTAAGTTTTAAACGAGCAACACATAGTAAATTCCTGTAATGTCATGCAAGACGACACTGAAAGAAACACTAGTTGTTTAATGTTACTTTTAAACAAACGAACAATAGTAACAAGTAGTACGTCGTACAAGATGACACATTAATAAACGCTGGTTGTTTAAATTTTTTTTAAATGAACAAGAATAATAAATAAGTATGTCCCTGCGACATCATGAAAGAAGACACTTAAGTAAACACTAGTTGTTTGCGTCAATTTTAAATGGATAACAATAACAAATAGTTAACTTAACTAGATTTCCAAGACTATAGATAAAATAAAATATAATATAAATTGTAGAATTACTGTTTATCTAATGATTGCCTATTAAATTGCAATTGCCAAGTTAAGCGACACACACTTTTCGCGTGAAATAAAGCTAAATGTATTCTATGGATGCAGGTTCATGTACAAAATGTACAAAATTATGTACAAAATTAGGCAAAAACTCGACTTTTTCCTTGTATGGAGTTCGGAGAACACTGATGTTATTAGTGAAAATTGCAACATTTAAAACAAGAAAAACAGTTTAAAGTATGCGAAACTTTTAAATTAAAAGAAAACAAATTTATTAACCGTCACTCTCATGTAATTTAGAGATGTTAACTTGTCAAAACTTATTGGAATTCTAAGGTGGGATTACAGAAACGTTTTGGTGAAGGTTTACATCTCTAATTGTACAAAATGGTTTTCATTGGATTGACTGATTGACAAACAACAGTTAAAAATAGTGGATTTACAAATATTTTTCAATTATTTACCTTTACATTATTTACGCAAAATAATCTGACGTGACCATTTGAAGTACTTTTCTCATATATGTTCTAATAAAAAAAACGTGATGTGTTTTCATTAACACAGATTTACTTCGCCACTGCATGAAAATATCTTGAAACATTTTTTTTAAATTGTGAAAACTTGAGTGCATTTTAAATTTTCTTGACATCAATACCTATGAATTTGGATGATGGGAAATTTACGAAGTTGTATGTGGATGGGTTATTGCATCTCTAATTGTATAAAATGATCTATATTGGATGAATGCCGACAACAGTTAAAAATAGTGAATGGATTAATATTTTTCACCAATACATTATTTACAAACTTTACATACAAATACAAATAAACAATTACAAATACACAAATAAAAAATAGAAAAATTGGCAATCTACTTTGTTTAACAAAATATTTTGACGTGACCATTTAAAGTAGTTTTATTGTTTATGTTCCAATGAAGAAGATGTGTTCTTAAAATCATATTATTTATTTTGTTTTTCATAAAAATTTATTAAAACAAAAGTATGCTAATTTTTCTTTTACATTTTAGAATTCACATGCATTTCGACTGTTGTGGACTACTAGACCAATAAAGATTCGACAATGGAAATTCCAGAAGTTGTTCAACGATAAGTTCCGTCTCTAATTTTACAAAATTCATGAACTTCCGTCAACAGTTAAAATTAGTGAAGAGACTAAACTTTTTCAACTATAAACTTTTTATTAACTACACAACCTGTACATACAAATATAAATATACGAATAAAAAATATATAACCTATACATTATTTAAAAAAATATTATGAAGTAACCATTTGAAATATTTTTATTGTGATTGTTCTCATGAATGATTTCAGAAGTTGTAGGCTGTAGGGTTGTATTTCTAATAAACGAAGTCATCCAATAAAAATGACTTTTATTGGATGAATTCCCGTCACCAGTTAAAAATAGTGAAGAGACTAAACTTTTTCAACTATAGAATTTTTATTAACTACACAACCTATACATACAAATATAAATATACGAATAAAAAAAATATATACTCTATGCATTATTTTACAAAACATTATGACGTGACGATTTAAAGTATTTTTATTGTGATTGTTATCATGAATGATTTCAGAAATTGTACGATGATGGGTTGTATTTCTAATTGTATAAAATGATTTAAATGGATGAATGACCGATAACAGTTAAAAATAGTGGAAAGACTATTACTGTTCACTATTTTTTCAACTATTTACCTACACATTATTTAATAAAATAATAAGACGTGACCAATTGAAATAGGTTTTTCGTGTAATATATTCTATTAAATTAAATGTGTTTAGTAAATTATGACTATTTTCTTTCTATCTCTTTTAAAATTCAAGAATCTTCTTTTAACCTTTCCGGTCCTCCCGTATTTCATTTTAAGAATCGTGAGTTATAAATACATTTTTAAACATAATTCTTCATCATGAAATTCATAAGTACCATGACATCCGAAAATTTTTTCCACTCACCTTGTAGTTCCGCTTCCCAAACAGTTACGGTTCAAGGTTAATTCCAGTCTTGAATATCATAAAAATAAATGTTTCGATATAATAATCGTTTGAAATGAAAAAGATGAAGAATTTTTGCAGAAAGTGTAATTATGATGATTTAGATTGCTGAGCGAAATAAAAAGCAGGGAGAAGCTTACACTCGTCGAAACTACCTTTCAAAAATCATTCGTTTACCATTAGCGAAAGATCTTTTATTACGGCATTACATTTCTAAGAGCAGTAGTTAAGGTGTTATTTTCGCAACTATTAAAATGCAATCAGTGCCCGCTTTGTACTATTTGTCATTAGTACTTCACGAAGATTGCAGGTTTTTGATTAGTTCTACTATTTGTTCTAAATGAAGTGATAGAACTCAGTTTTCGTCAGCGGCTTGACCATTATATTTTTGTTTAAATTTATTTTTGGAACGTGGAATTATATCAATTAAATTAGTTCCATTTTGCGTATTATAGTAGAATGTGCTTATTATTTGAGTTTTTTTAAGTAGTTTTTAATGAATATTTTAATCTTTTAAAACACCATTTTGTTATTTTAGTCCTTCTGAAGATCTGAGTAGATGAAGGCTTTTCGTAAAATGTTAGCAACTTTGAATAAAATAGCTTCAAATATTTTACCTTAACATTAGAAGTTACAACTTGTAAATTTAAGTGAAGATCTAAGTGGTTGAAGGTTTTAAGTGATATTTTAGTAGTGTAAGTAAAATATCTTTAAAGTTCATACTTTGACAGAAGGGAATAAATAACATTCCTTGCTTTTATTTTTTTTATTTTTTGTTTTAGTTCCATTTTACATATCGTAAGGAAATGCACTTTGTGTTTGTGTTTTTAATTTATAAAGGATTTTTAATCAAAATTTTAACGTTTTTAAACTATATTTTGTGATTCCAATATGCTTGAATATTTGAGTGGATTAAGGCATCTAGTAAAATTTTAGTAAATTTCTGTAAATTGGCTTCAATTCTTTTTAAACCTTAAAATTGAAAAACAAAAGTTATTTACAAATATTTATAGTTCAAAACTTTCAAGTTTTCAAATTTTGATTTGCAAGTTGCTTTGTTACCAAATACACTCTTTACCTCCTTAAACTCTGTAAACATTTTAACAACTGCTACTTAGTACCTTTATATACTGATATCTGCAAGATTTAAAGACTTGCAACGTAAATAACTGTTGAATTGTTAAATAAGACGTATAACACCACCCCCTTGAAATCTCAATTGTTTTCATATTATTGCTCGAAAACTTCTTCCTGAAAACTGTCACTTGAAAACTTTAATTATCTTGAAAATAATGCAGCAAGCAAAAAAGTGGATATCTTTTAAAAATCTTTTGTTCTAATAATTAGATTTTCACATCCTGAAAGCCAATCTTAATGGTTACTTAAGGTTGATTTAAATCGAAAGCTATTTTGTTTGCGGGAAATGGTGAAAAATTTTGAGTGCAAGATTTTTACCATCAAAGAGAGAGAAGTGAGTTAATCAAAACATGGAATATATTTTAGTATCCATGATTGTAATATGGCAAAACATTGTGATTGTAGCTCTCAGATAATGATTGAAATTGGCATTGTCATCAAGCACGGCGTTCCAGTAGGGACTTAAGTGCTCCATCTAGATAAAATAAATAGATTTTTTTATCCATAATAGAGATATCTCCAAATAATTTTAAAACTCTAAAAAATTCATTTTGCAAAATATTATTTGATCAATTTTATACTTTAGACTTCGTATTAAGAGCTTCTGTACAGCTTTTTAACCCAAACGTCGATGATAAATTATTTTGAAAACAGTGTTTTAATTATAAAACAATACTTCTATAAATTTTATTACTGAAGAAACTCAGAATTTTCAAAATTAATTCATAACTCCTTCTGCTATTAATATTTTTAAGAACGGTTGTTAAAAATTAAAGAACTATATTTCCTTTGCGCAACATAAACCCAATCTAGTTTCTACAACTCAGCCAAATGAAGACGCAGAAATAAAAATAAATCATACTTCACATTCTATACAATGAATTAGATCACATGAAATATTTTACCGTAAGTTGATCCGGAATTTTTTACAATGTGTGTTTATTGATATATAAGAATCGGCCGAATGCTTTTGATAAAATTTGTATTTTCTAATTTGTGAAGATAGTAATTTTCTCAATTTGATGAAATGTCACAATTTCTTCAAAAGATTAGAAAATGTGGTGAATTTTGACTATCCGTCTTTTACATTGCAGTGCTATTGCTATGTACAAATGGCTCACAATCACACATTTCTACAAAACCCACCACCTTTAGGATAGTTTTTTGTAATATTTCAACCTTTAAAAGAGATATAAAAAGCTGTACTTTTTTAAATTATTTTATTATTTATTATTATTTTAAAATAAATAAGTTTGGTTCAGTTAAAAAATCATTGATATGGCAAAATAGATACAGTTTTCTAAAAATTATAGTGTAAATGTTGATATTTTAAAAACAAAGAATGAAAATATCATAAGCTAGGTAACTTAATATCCTTTACTGCAACTTACAAGCATATAGCACTTTAATTTTGTTTTTAATTAAAAATAAAACATTCAAAACTAAAAAAAATGCTTTAAATCTTAATTAAAAACTTTTACGTTTCGCTTGTAAATCTTCTTGGAATGTTTTTAAATAATTCTTTATTAATATTCAAAAATTAATGAGTATGCAACACAGTAAACGGAAGAAGCACTTATTCTGTTCTGAATGGCAATTATATTTATTTTTAATTCATTCACTTTTTTTAAGGAAAAGATTTTAACAAAAAGTAATTTAAAAGCAAATATTTAATGAGAGAAAAGTAAACCATGCTAAATTAAAAAGTAAATTTTTTTTTTTAATATTTATTTCAGGGACATAAAATGCACCCTGTTTTTAATTTTATTCCTCACATAAGTTACTAGTTTTAATTGGTTGCTCTTCTGATCGATTGAAAATCTGGCAACAAAACAAATAAAATTCTCAAGAGACGATTGCGTTGTTTCTCCTAAAATAACACTGAAAACTAAACTTTTTGGGGATCAAAATTAAATTTAAAAATAATTAAAAAATTTTCTTCAAATATATGAGACTCTGTATTTTTGATGCTAAAAAAAGTTTTATTTTATAAAACATTATTTTTTTAATTTCGAGTTTGAGCGTTGCAATTCGTTTAGTTATTAGAATGGATATTTTTTTTTAAATCACAAGATATATGAATCTATTTCTGGATAATGTTTGAATTTATTGTTTTTAATAATATTTTAATATTAGTTATATTTATGATGAAATGCTACTGTTAGATAAAACGTTTAAATCTATTGATGGAAAATGTTGACATGTATTTTTTAAATAATATTTTAATTTATTTCCTAATATCACATAAAATGAATTCAAGTATATGAGAGGATACTTATCTACTAGCAAGCTGGGTAGAAGATGACAATTTCTTGCCATAATAGTCGATAAGTTCTTAAAGGATTGGGAAGAAGAGTTGCAATTAAACTGAACTATTATCCGGAAACTGCCAGTAAAAGTCTTAAAAGTGTTTATTTTTAAAAAAAACAAATTTATTATTAGAAAATATTTTAATTTTATTTGAGGGAATTAAGTGTAATAAAAATATAAATCGACCAGGATCAAATACTCTACCAATTGATACATAGATTACGTAAGGCTAAATAAAACGTGAAAAAAAGTCAGATATTTAAAATTTGATTTTCTCAAGAACAATTTCCCCCGATTTTGAACAAACTTCGCATTTTGCTGCATAAAATTACACTCTTTAAAATGATACAAAAAATTATATACTTTACAATTCAAATTTTAAAAAAAAAATTAATAAATAAATATTTCTAAAAAAATAATAAATATAAATACATTCAAAAATAAAAGTATAAAAGTATAAATACATTAAAAAAATAATAAATATTTACTAAACTTTTTTTTTTGTATTCGATAATCTTTGGATGAACGAATTTTATAATTTTGTACAAAATTTTTTCAAAATCGCTTAAAAAGTTAGTAAGATATAGTGAAAAAAAAAAAAAAAAAGAAAGAAAAAGTAACATTAAGGGATCCAAACTTTGGAGTGCTCTCTCAACCAAACTATTGGCACCATATCCCCCAGATCCCCAGGTACTCCCTGTATTTTGGGAGTCAGATATCCGAATCCATTGAAAAATATTCAAGTTTATTTAACGAAGGTACGCTTTTGTGCCTGATTTTGTAACTTAAAATATCATCTGTACTTATTTTTTAGCATATTTGAGGTCACCCTCTCAAACCATTAAGAATAAGTTCTAGAATGTGGAGATATGAACATTAGACCAAAAGTTATTCAGAAAGGCTCATTTTTTTGACCCACTGTTCATCATTTCAATAAAGTAAATTAGAATTAAATTTTTATATTTACAAAATAAGGTTTCAGGTTTTCAAGTTTTAGCGTACCAAACGTTGTACTGTGGATGGTAAAGAAAAAAGACTACGTTAAGCACCGTTTGAATCA
Organism: Parasteatoda lunata; assembly: GCA_949128135.1. Lineage (NCBI taxonomy): Eukaryota > Metazoa > Arthropoda > Arachnida > Araneae > Theridiidae > Parasteatoda > Parasteatoda lunata. Next base: position 40,798,274 of record OX421972.1, on the reverse strand, counting down.
TAATCCATGAAACCAACTAGGTTAAAAACGTTTTGCAGAAACTTGAGGGTGATTGAAAATGTTAGCGAAATATCATCAAGAGGAAAAAAAAAGTTATAGCCTCTGTTACCCCTGTGTATCGAAATTGGTTTGGAAGAGTTAATATCTTAAATTGTATAAAAATAAATTAGTTTAACGTCACCAAAATTTTTATGTCATTTAAAAAAAGATGTAAAAAATAATTAGTTTTAACCTTAAAATTTAGAACTTTTAATTTAAATAAATTTCTGAAAATTTTTAACCCTTTTATAAAATTCGTAAACAAAAAATGAGCTTCCACCATGTTTAAAAATAGCGAGTAGGAAGAAAATTCCACTCAATTTTGCCAATTGGATACTTCCAACTCAAGAAGATAATGACGACTATATGATTATGCCAAAACATGTGATTTAAATCAGATTTAATTGGATACAAGTAAGCAACGTCACGCGTACGTGTCCAACCCGATGGATTTTTGAATCCACAAATGTGTCTAATGTGTCTAATCTCAGTGTTCTTAATATAGGTTTTTCTCGATCTTTTTCAAAGTAAAACAATCAAGGCAAAATCTGATATCTTGTATAAGCACTTAATAAAAAGTTTGTGCTAAATAAAACAATTTAAATGCTTCATTCAATAGTTAAATTCTTTTAAAAAATACGCCATTTTTTTTTCTTCAAAAGAACAGAAATAAAGAGAAGATTCTGAATTATCACTTCCAATCTGTTTAAGTGTAAATCAGCAAAGAATAACACTAAGAAACATAAACACACTATTACCCCTTTCATAGATTGTAATATTCAATAAAATAGCTTATTCCATTGACAAGAATAAACTTCAGTGGCCGAAAGATTCCAACTATAATCTCATCATGGCCTATAATTTCGCAACCTCATTTCTAATAAGGGGATAATTCCCGCAGGGATTGAACATTTGTTTCCTTTTCTAATCCAGGCAACTCTAGGTGAACGGAATGTAGTCCATATACACTTTCCTTTTCATTCAGAATATAGGAGGAAAAGAATGGGTACGCGAAAACATTCTCAAATGAAATTGCATAGTTTGTGGACCTCGAACTATTTCAATAAACGGAATAGTCCGAGGTTTATATACAATGCAAGAAAACGCAATTATAATTAGTCTGATTTCATTCTGTATAATTTTCTAAAATTGAGTGTATAGATATAATATGCTGTAATTGCATCGATATAAATATATTGGAATCATTCGTTACAAGAATATTGCTTACATGTTAAACAGTATGGTACTCGTAAAATATTATAGTTTTTTGAAAATAATTTGAAAATATTGGTTACTTTTGCATTAAACTAATGAAACTTAATGGCCAATTCAATGTGTTTTATTCTTTCTCCGATGCTCAAATCGTCATTTATCTGGTTAGCTCCGTGTAATATGATCAATTCTCCAATTTCAATTGGTTAGGCTGCATTCGTGATAAATCGTCTTATTTTCTAGAATAACCCCAATATTAAAAAAAATCGTCTAGATATTCCGGAAACTTCCCTCAATGGCTATTATCCTTTTTATATTGTACTATGGAAATTCCCTGAAAATATCACTTACATTCCTAAAGACTTTAAGAATGCAATCTGTAAGCAGTTTACTGTCCAGCTACCGCGAGAACTCATCCCGCTCCTATGGAAACATGAATTAAGTAATTTCTAATAAGAGGCAATGTAAAAATGACATGACTCACCCAAACTACACCCAAGCGGAACGGTTAACCTTACATCTCAATTTTAAATAATTTATCCTTTTAACCAATATAACCTACATCGTGCGAGTCTGGTTGTCTGGAAGAGCTATCATGTTAGCCTGTAGCCGGACAGTATAGCTATACATCTGCGAGATTTTCCTTATGTTTATGTTCAAATTTAGTTAACAGTTCAGTTGAAGCTAATGACCCAGTGAATTGTGGACATTGTTTACATTGTTAGATTATTTTGCGATAATAAAGCTTCTTAAAATTATTAGTAAGCTCTTTGTTTTTGTGCTCTTGTTTTCATACAGCATCATAATGGTATTTTCTCTTCCACTGTGAAAACTTATAACAGGGGGAACTCAATGGCGCGAACCAACACCTCCTAGAAGAAAGAAGGCCTCATCATGGATCAATTTAGTAGTCTTACGTAACGAACATAAACTGCGCAGTGGAGGTAATAAGAAAGATGTCACTACATTCGGGCTACTAAGCTGCGCAGTGGGGGTTATTAAGAAAGATATCTTTATGTTTGGACTACTAAAGGATCAAATTTCTTTTTATGATAACCCGTGCTGAGTGCTTCTTTTTTCTAGGAGGTATTCTACGAACCCGTGGGTTTTTTAAGCTCTTTACATAATTTAATATTATATAATTTCAGCTAGTAAAACAATTACAATCGATCTATTGTTTTAATAATAAAGAAGTTTAAACGAGAATTTTTTTTAGTTATGATCAGTGTTCAAGCTGTATAAACATTTGGAGCCAGACTTTCCAGGTTTAAGCTCAATCAGCTAGGCCTTTATTTATACTAGCCAACTCTGACGTAAAACAACCCAAGATATAGGCAAATTAAGGATTGTTGATTTTCACTATTATCGAGATAATCCTGCGTGGTTTTGTGCATTGTAAAGACTGGTTAGTTTAGCATAAAAAATTCCCTGATTTTGGGGAGTTGAATTTAATCAATATTCGAGCCTATTCTGACATAAATCTAACCAAAACGTAAACAAATTATGAATTGGTGCTTATCATTATTATCGAGGTAATCCTGTGTTGTTTTGTGCATTGTAAACTGGTTAGTTTTACATGGTTCACTGGTTGGTTTCTCGATTTTTAGGGCAATTTAATCACGATTTGAGCATATTCTATAATAAATCAATGCAAAAAGTAAATAAATTATGAGTTGATGCGTTATTGTTAACAAATTAATGTTATTATCGAGGTAAACCTACGTGGTTTTGTGCATTGCAAAAGCTGGTTCGTTATAAAATAAGTTGGTTAGTTCACATAAAAATTTCTCGATTTTTTGGGGGTGAAACTAATCTGGATTCGCGTTTTAGAATGTTTATAAGCATCTTATCACCTGAACTATATTAAATATACGGATTAATACATATCATTACTTTCGGGCTAACCATGGACGGTTTTTCGGCATTAAAAACGGCGGGTCAGTTTCGCACAGGAAGTTCTCCCTTTTTGCTGTTTTCGAGGTTAAACACTCTCACAAATAAAATTCACACTTTTGAGGATTCAGCAATCCTTGAGCTATAATACATTAATTATGATAATTATTTCATGACATTATTTGTCAAGCATGAATTGTGACAAAACGTGAACTCTCAAATTTATGACGATATTGTTTCCTCAACACAAAACTTCATCGTAGTGCATTGTGGGACATGATTAACTGGAAAAAGGACTAGACAATCGAAAATAAAATACAAAATAAGCCGAGCAATCTGTATGGTGGTCAAGGAGTTGGCCTCGTATCTGGAAGATCACGGCTTTGAATCCCGCTTCGGGCATGGGTATTATTTATCTCCCTGTTCTATTTGTTCTTGTGTTGTTTGGGTGACATTGATCCGTCTATATGGTGCCAACGGTAAAGTGATTGGTAGAAAAATTAAATATATTAGTGTCTGTGATTTTTTTTTTCTTTTGAAAAAAAAAAAAAAAATAGAGTAATGAAATATTTTTTTAATTTCAACAAAATTTCTTCCCTTAAAGAAGTGAAGACAGTAATCTCGTCAATTTGACGAAAGAGCAAGTGAGTTTCGCGAAATTTGAGTATCCATTTTTTACCGGTATCCGAGTTTATCTGGTTTATCTAGCGTCGAGTTTTAGTATGTGTCCGAACTTCTTGTCATTTGAACTATATTAAAAAATATAAAGTATGGAGTTAAATAATAAAAGTATTAGATTGATTGTTCGACATCAGGAATAAAATGCTTTGAGTGCTCAACAAAAAACCAACTTTCTTCTTTTCACCTTTAAAATCTCAGAGCCCGGGATATAAAACAATTCCACTAAGAGCCATTTCACCATAGCGCCCTCTATCGATATTTTCTTAAGTACGATTTCCTCATATCCGGGAAATAAAAGAAGAATAGAGACCACTCAATAAAACATCAATATATTTTGAATTTCTTATTACAATTCAAGGCGCATAGAAAAAGAGAAGAAATAGTGACAAGAAGAAGGAAAAAAAAAATCATAGAATTCGGAACTTGATTTATACACGTAGGAGGAAATAAAATAAAAAGACTAAGAAACATTCTTAGAAGGGTTAAGGGAAGAAATGCACCCCTTTTCTGTTCGCAAGAAGTCATATATTCTGATCATTGTCACTGATCAAAACTCCCCAGCAAAAACAAACATACTTGGAAATTGTGAAAAGCTATTTCTTTTTCTCCTCGCTTGACGCACGACCGACATATGCGTGTGTATGTGTGTGCATAACGTTACGAAAGTCTGTAATGTTTTTGTTGTTGCATACTATCTTCTTCCTCAGAATATATAATATAGAGTAGGAATAAAAAAATATAGAAAAATTTTCTGCATTCTCCGCTATTGGCGCGTGTTTTTCGATCGATCTGTTGTTGTTTCTTGGCCATCCTCCCCCTCATTTCTTTTTGTTCTAAAATGTTTTACTTTCCATACACGGAAACAAAGTGCTATTGTAAAAAAAAAAGGAAATTGCAATTTTGTTACTGAATGTCAGATTTTTATGAAATAAAAAAGTAGCTGACTATTGTTCTAAATGGGAATTTGTATATGAGTTTCAAGATGGAATTGCAGTTTTAAGAATGGAAAAAAGGAAGCTTTTGTAATGTTTTAATTGTAAAAACGTAAAAGATCTAATTTTTATTTAAGAAAAAGAATTATGCATTGGGTGCATGCTGTATTTTTCTAGTATTTCCCAGATGTACAAAGCGCAAAATAAAAATTTAAACACCTTGAATGACTTTGGATCTAAATATCAGATTTTTCCGTACACTAAAAACTTTCGAGTGATATTACGGTGTAAAGTACTAGCACTTCCTTATCCGTATAATCCATAAAATCCATTTTCCCGTAAAAAGCCTTTTTACCGTAACCCTTTTTACCGTAAAATATTATATCGCAATTTTTACTGTTATATTTATTTAACTAGAGTGGTTCAATGATTTTACTGTAATTACTATTGCAACATTTACGGTATATCAGATTTTTTGTTCCGTAACATGTTCCTGTGAAAAACAAATTACGGTAAAAAGTATCGACACCATGAGTGCTGTTTTTTTTACCATAATTTGACATGGAATTTTTTACAGCGTACTAAGACTCGATCTCAATGAATCAAGAGCCTAACCCTATATGCTAAATAACTAAAGCAGATAGTATTTTAAATGTTAAAACTTAAACACATAAATGTTGAAATTAGACACATTCTTTATTTACATCTCTTTTTTGCCTGATTAGGAATCTTGATCATCAAAATGTTGATACTAGCCGCAATCTGAAAATTATGTTCCCAATAATTTAGTTAGGAGCCATCAAAAGTTTGAACCCCTTATTGTTAACTTCCCTTAGTGCTTATTTTGTCATATCTATCGAACTTTTGAAGCGAATCGAAAATTTTTCCTCACAATTAAATTGCTCGTTTATGCAAATAATATATTACTCGTTTATCGCTTGAAAAATAAATGTTAATAATTATTTATTATTTTTAATTCATTTATTCATCAATGCTCGAAAAAATTTGTAAGGTATTCAAAATCTTACATCATTTTATAGAATATATAATTTTAAATGTCGAAATACAAAATTTGCCGAAATCGGTCGAATAGTTCTGAAGAAATAAAATTTCAAATGTACGAACTTTTTAAAACTTAATAACTCCCAAACTATTCGTTTAGAAAGATTTCGTTCAAATTTTGTATTTTGCCATTTCTAAACTTTACAAACTAACCTTTGTCTGGTTTCCAATGTATTTGCTTTTTTTCCGACTGTAAGCAATGGAATAAAGAGAAGAAAATTAACAAGGAATTTAAGATTTGTAGTGACTCTATACCAAGATCATGCAAGTCATATATGCAAAGCACATTATAACCAAGTTAAACAAATGCACAGGAGGCATAGGCGAAACAGTTTGAACTTGCTATACGCATGCTCCAAAGTAATATTTATATATTTTTTGTATTAAAACTTCACTCAAAATTTTATCTACCTTTTCTCTCTCCTTTGTATGTGTGTGTGTGTGGTTTAAACGCAATTGGCTCAAGAAAAAAAAAAAAAAAAAAACACTAACGAATTCACGTTTTGTAGCAGGGGTGGCCAAACTTACTCAGAAGAGTCTCCCTTTCTAAGAAAGGATCACAATCTGCGAAAGAAATACTAAGAAATCTTCCAACTTTTCCAGGAAGCTAAATATTAAAATTTGAAAAAAACTTTATTTAATAGCTGTTTATGTGATTTTTTAATCAAATTGAACATTTTTGCAGGCAAGTCTGAGGATTAGAGATTTTAAAATAAAATACATAATAACTAAACCATGAGTGTATGTTTACTTTTTGGCATAAATAAACATCGTTAAGTGTTCAAAAATTGGCAAAAAAAAAAAAAAAAAAAAAAAAAAAATCAGTTAACTTCATTATTAGTGAATAAAACATGGTTATACTGATGCCTGCTCTGGGATACCTGCAAATGAAGTAGTTTGAGTATCTCTATCCTGATTTATTCTTTAAATGTGGCATTTGCTTATGTTAGCAACTGTTCTTTCCGTTCTATTTCGAGTAAGCCAAGCCCGTCAAGTATACATTCTCTTAAGGGACACATTCTATTTTCTTTCTCAAAAATTCTTTCACTGAATATTTCTTACTTAACACAAAAAGAGGCACGAAGTCATGCAGAGCATAAACAAACTAATAATGCATCGAAGATGCCAAGTACAAAAAACGAAAATATATCACGGTTAAAATAAAATACATAAACAAATATTAAATCTCTATGTTAAGTAAAAAATCTCTATGTTAAGAGAAATAATTTTATTTTAAATCTATTCGTTGTACGATACGGCGTTGTATGTAATTAACTTCACGTTAATTAACATTCTAACTTATGCGGAGAAACTCGATTTTAACACACGATCTTGTTTATAAGCAATTAGCTGGCGATGAGGTCATAGGTCACATGTCTGGGTATCAATGATCTTCTTCTTGAAGTACAACTACCCAAATGTGTATACATTTATTAAGTCTTCTACGCATGCGTCAAAGTACGAGTAAGATTCTGTTTAAGACTGCAGAAAATCCCCTTTTCTATTTATTTCTTTACGCTTATAAGCAATTGGATTGAAAATTAAATTATCGTTAAATTGAGATTCTAGAATTATTCCTTGCTATGGGAAATAACCGCGTTAACGAATTGAACTTCTAACTAACTCATACATCAAAATCATGTTTAGTGTGTTAAAACTATAAACAAACTCTTAATGTTTTGAAAGGAAATTAAACAAAGAAACAAATTAAAATTTTAAACAGGAAAATTGTGATTAAAACTTTTAAAAATAGCAAAAGGAGCACAAGTTTATTTTAAGAAATAATAATTATTTAATTCTTATTAAGTGGAATTTTTGCTTCTTTTCAAAATGTCATTTTTCGGACTAGGATATTTCTAATTAGTTGCATGTGAAATCAAATAATGAATTTTCTAAAACATATAGTCCATTATTTATATTTCTTTTGAATTGAGAATATAACAAGTGATAACTATGCTTTCGAGGAGAAAAAAAATCTGATAAAACTACCGTACAGTATGGTAATGAAATTTTTAGTCAAATAAAAAATACATAATTTAGGTTAGTGGTACCAAAATATACGGTTTTAAACCAATTACTTTTTAAATTAGTATAGAAACAGATTACAGGAAATTCTGATTTTCAAAATTATAATTCTTATTACCACACATTTAACAAAAAACACAATACTGAAAAATACATTTCACCGATTAAATAATTTTTATGTCATGCTCAAAGGTATCATGATAGAATCCCCAAATTTTATCACTGATTATAAAATATGATAATTTTATCGTTCATTTTACCATAATCATTACCAAAGTCCTTTGGTAAAAACTACCGAGCATTGAATTGTTCACATAGAGCAAGAAAAGTTTTACCATATATTCTGGTAGTTTTGATCATACTTTTTTTGGTGAACGATGCGATTTTTTCGCATAAATATTTTTAATTGAATGTTAAAAATCCTGGTATATTTATCTCTTTTTATAAGATAAATATATCTTATTTCCAATTGTGCAGCCAACAGATTTAGGTTCGGTTATTACTAATTTTGAAATTTAATAAGCTGTATGCAGATTATTTCTTTTTAAATTATTACGTATTTGATACTATGTTTATAATGAATATTTTTAACTAAAGTGTACATTTTCTGTAATACTTTAAAATAAGTTACAAATCTTTTCTATCACGTTAAATAAATAATATCTTCTTCAATAAATTAAATATTATTTAATTATTTTTAATATATTTACATAATTTTACTTTTAATTTAATTAATTTAAAAAAAAAAACCTTTTAAAGCATACATAAAAAAATAATACATTCCCGCTAAAACATTTTTGTTTTAAAATAAAATCTTGTCTCTTTAGATTTAATATATTTTCTCCATTCCAATAACGTAATACTCGTTGCAAAAGCCGGTCATAAAAATATTCCCAAAAATATGTATTATATGTCATTCCTTATTGGATCTATCATCAGATTTGTATTTTCATATAAAATATCACAAACCACCACCATTCTTATAACAAATCTTTTCAAGCATGAATATGTATAAAAGCATATAAAACCCTCTCTTTGTTCTTTCAAAACTTTTTAGTATTTTAATATTTCAAAACATATTTTTGAAGCGTAATAGCTTACAAAAAAAAAAAAAAAAATCTTGTTATATATGAGTAAAAGAAAAAGAAACATATATTCCTAAAGAAATATACTTGAAGTAGATTGGATGCCATATTTTTAATACCTTCCTTAGCTCCTCCTCCCCTCCATTCACCTGCCTGGTTCTTTTACTACATACTTCTCTGAAAAATGCGCAAATATTAAAATTTAAAACGCTTTACCGGATTCGAGCAACAGAAAGCACTACCAATAAATAAATAAAAGGCATATAAACAAGGGAAAAACACCAATACGACAGCCTTGTAGGACAGCTTATAATACAAAAATTTTTACAGCACACCCCTCATTCTGAAGTAATAGAACGATGAAGGTAAAAATTGCAGAAATAAGAAGAGGAAAATATATTTCACCTTAAACCATGAAAAATATTTTCTTTTCTGTCTATCTTTAAGTTTTGAATAACGATGCAACTTCGGACGTCCCCCCCTTTTTCATAGCGACCCCCCTCCCAACTTCATCCAAAAACAGGTTTTTTTTCCTTATAAACCCCCTTACCCCCCAATGCACATTTTTCTCAAATACTGAATAATTTATAACTCAATGTAAAAATCCTTCGTAATGTTTCTCAGACCTTCCCCGACGAATAGGACTTTTGAAATATTTTTTTTTTTCCCTGTCTTTTTGTTGTTATTTGTTTGGTTTGTTTTTAGCCTATTTCCCGAATCTGAAAGTGGATGAAAAATGTACATAAATGCATGTATTTTAAAATAAAAATATAAGAAAAAAAGTCTATAAAGGAGTGAGTAGACCCCTGCCAGATGCATAAGTAATTTTATCAACCAATAAGTATAAACATGTTTTGTCGTATCAAAGTTTTTCATTTCGATGTATTTATTCTACGATGGAAAGGAAAAATGAAGCAGGACGTTATTTCGGATTTATACATTTTCTTTTCTGGAATTTTCCTGCCCTACCCCACCCTGCCCCCCTGATAAGTCCCTACCTCTAACTAATTTAATAATGCCTGGTCTGTAAGCAACTTTTATATATGCATCACATTTTATTAGAGAATTTCCAATATTCCTAATGGAAACCTTTTCTCGTAAGGCTTTTTCGAAAAATGTCAAACAATAAAACAAGGAATAAGTTGATTAATAATTTCTGGAAAACCAAAAGGAGGATTGAAAAAAATACGGGAAATATGGCTACGCCAAAAAAAAGGGGGATCTCGCCGAATTTTAAATTTATAAATGTAAGCTATGCGATATTGAATATTTCAATTTTAAGTATGATCAAGTATTTTGATTACTCTAGAAGAAATTGAAGTGGACTGGTTTATGTTTGCGTTATTGCTAGAATAACTTTGCATTTTCATCTCCTGAGTTTTAACTTCTAGAGAACTTAGTTTTTGAGTTCTTTCACATCGCCTATGAATGCATTGATTAAATTAAAAACTAATATGCAATTCTATAGGATTCAAAAATGTACAAATAGTATAGTAAAGAAATGGTTTTTACAATAAATGTTTTCAGTACATCTTCACAAATAATGTTATGCTTATTTGATAATAAGGATGTTAAAATGTAATCTTAATAATACTAAATATAGGTTGTTATTGACGAAAGCATACATGCATAATTATTCTTGAAGTTAGGATACACATTATTGTAAATATAAGAAAATGATAAATTAAGTTGAAAAAAATATTAATTTAACTAGATCACGATGATTCTGATTATTTTAATTCTTAGTATTTTTAAGCTTATTTTAATTATTCAAAAAAAAAAAAAATAAATAACAGTTGACGTGGACTGGTTATGTTAAACAATTTAAAGTATAATTTAAATAATATTTTATATAAGTCATTAATATAATACACAGATGAAAGAATACATATTTTTAAAGAAGGATACTCATTAGAAGAATCATAAGAATTTGATAAATTAAAAATGAAAAGAAATAATAAAGATATTTCAATTTTGAATAAAATCAAGTATATTGTGATCAACTCCAAAAAAGAATTGGGTGGGTCGGTACAATTGTGTTTTCATTATTAATGTAATAAATTTGAATTTGTGCTGCATATTAACTGTTTTTGCATTTAAAATTAGGGGAGAGTGGGGTCAATTGTAACATTTTTTACTTAACTATTTTTAACTAACAAAAAATCCAATATATTATTAGTATTAATTGACAGACGAGTAAAGTAGACTATCCTCTACTAGAAAAAAAACCTTATTTTAAATGTTAGAAGTTATTAAATGTTAAAAGTTAATATTAGTTATTAACAATTTTTGACAGTCGTGCACTTGTTACAACTGTCCCCACTTGCGGGGTCAATTGTAACAGTTCATAAATTCAACTAAAACATAGTTAATTATACATATTATCATAGTTGTGATATATTTTTTTATTGATCAAAATAGTAGTGATATTTTAGGAGTAAAAATAATAATGTTTAGAGACCTAAAGGGTTAAACTTTTAACTTTAAGGGGTTAAAAATTTTAATTTATGCTGTGAAAGGGTACAAATAAAATAATGCATATGCAACATAATATAAATGATATAGGAAACTATTGGTGGTTCATAAAGAGTTAAGTAATGGTTTATAAACATAAGATTATTTATTTTCAGCTGTTACATTTGTCCTTTTACTTATTGTTACAATCGTCCCCAAGACGCCATTTCAGCTTCATTTGTTAAAAACAATGCTAGTTAATTAACAAAACAAATTTTTTTTGAAATGTTAAGTAAGGTGTCCACTTACATATTCGGTTAATAGTTTTTATTTGTTTAAACAAAATTACTTTGTTACAATATAATATTCTAATACCAAAAAAAGTACTTACGTAGCGTGAAAATATCTTTTGTGATGCAACTCTTTCAAAAGTACATAAAAATGGTTGCCATCAGGGGTGTACATGTAGATTTATTAAATACACCTTGTGCGCCATCTAGGAACCAAATCTAGAACCCGACACTCGAAATTTTTGCTGTGTTACAATCGTACCCTGTTACAATTGACCCCACTCTCCCCTACTATGTAAATAAAATCTGATGTACGATTCCCTATGATTAAAAATATACAAATCGAGTCATACAACAATCACCTCTTTCAAACATTTTTTTAGTAATTAAATATTTAGCGTATATAAAGAGCTGAGTTTTTAATGAGATTCTAAATTGCATTTTAGTGAATTTGAGAAAATTAACATTGAAGTTCATACGTTGATAATATGAAATAAAAATTATTCCTTTACTTCTTATCTACAAGCTTTCTTTATACATATTTTTAACACTCACGGAATTTACGTTTACATTTATGATAGTGTTTTAATCTTTTGATGCAGTTTTTTCTAGAAATGCCTTTTATTCTGTCATTTATTTCCAAAGAAATTTATTCTAAGGTTGCTGGTTGACTTTATGTTGCCAAATTCAATCCTTCTTTTCACTCCAGAAACTCCTAAAAAATTAACTTTGGTCGTTCAGCCAATGTAGTATTTGAAAATTAAATATTTAGTTAAAAAAAGCGAATGTTGTGCAATTAAATGAGACTAAGCAAGCTTTTCAAACCAAAACTTAAGTCTTTCAAAATTCTGTAAAAAAAATTCTGGAAAATTGCTGTACTGTATAGTAATGACATTTCGAGTAAAAAAAAACAACATAATTCTGGTATTAAAAAGCAAAATATGTGATAGTTAAGCCATTTATTTGGTAATTTTTCCATTCATATGATTACGGTTTACTGAAATTTTGGTTTTCAGAATTATAGTACGCATTAAGTCAAAAATAAAATATTGAAAAGTAAATTTAGCGGAAGAAATGGCTTTGTGCTATGATCTAAAATAACATGATGAAATTACCAAATTTTAACTAACTAACCAAATTTTATTACATATTATAAAACCAATTTTTGATGTTAATTTTACCAAAATCATTACCAAAGCGCTATAGTAGAAAATATCGAGCTCTTTGGTGTTCCCGAAGATCTAGAAACATAGTAAAATTTTCCATATTCTGAAAGTATGGGTCTCGCTTTGTCTTTCAGTGCACTAAGTTGTCATGTAAATTTACGCTTCCTTATTAATAAAAATTATATGTTTTCTATTGTTAAAATTTGAACAAAATTTGAATAATGCTAAATATATGTGAGAATTTAATAAAATGCATGGTTATAACGTTCACGAAGTTAAACTTATTATTCATCACAAGAAAAATATATTGAGATAAATAAGAAAAATAAATAGTAAACGCTTATAGTTTACTACGACATAGTTTGCTTAATTTTTATTTATTTATAATTTTTTTCTTAGAATTTAAAAAATATATATAGTTGCTGTGTTTGATTTTTTATGGGTAACCAATAAAAATCAATTGCAATAAAAACATAAAATTTTATTATTAGTATGCATGAAAACATTTATCTTTTGAATCATGCTAAATAATATCTAAACATTAATATTTACAGGAGTGTATTATATAAATGGCAATATATTGGTCAAATTATTCACCCAGTAAATGTAATAAAATTATTGAAAACAAATAAAAAATTTGTTTTAAAAATTAACTTACTTTAAAATAGTTAGAAGATCTATAAAAATATTTCTTATAAATTGTTAATATTTTCAATGTTTCATTAATTTTCTCAGAGGTTTGAGGTTAAATAATTAAAAAAAAAAATGCCACCTCAATTAAAAAATTAAAAAAGCTGAAAAATGTCTCTTATTTAAGATTATGTTTACTAGTTAATTTTTTGGAATCTAAAATAAATTAGATGTGTTTTTTAAAGTATTTTATTGATATTTCTAGAAAATTGTATTTTTATACCAGTAAAGATGAAAATTTATTTTAAAACCCTAACAAATATTTCAATATTAAATTCCGAAAAATTAATGCGAAAAATAAACAACATATAATAACACCTAATACCAATGATTTTTTTATATATATATGTATAAAATATCCTTATATTTTAAAAGCACATTTTATAAATTTCTATTTCTTTCTGATGTATTTCTTTTTGATAAACTTTACAAAATATTAATGAAGATCTAAAAAACTGAAGCTTAAATAAAAACAAGTAAAATATGATTTTTGCTTCTTCTTTAGTAAATAGCGTTACAAAGAGCAGAGATTTTCGAGAAGATCCTTATTAAAAATAATAGGCAATGCATATACTTTTTTCTCTGAAGGCAAGGGAGTTCATTATATTGACTTTTAAACTTACACAAACTGAGTTTCATGTCGTAAACAATTCCAGGGAAAAATAATAAAATAATAATTTTTCGAACTTGAAAACAATTTTTTTTTCTTCATTCATTTATTTTATAGTAATTAACTTTTTTTAGAATTTTAAAAACAATTTCCAAAGCAACTATATGCGCCAATTTGAAGTCAAGTCTTTTTCAAATGTAGTTAAAATAAAAACAAAGCAACTCAATTGTTTATTTGTAAATAAATAAATTCTCATAATATTATTTCTAATGTGAAAAAAAAATTATTTTGTTTCGGAAAAGTAAAATTATATGTTTGTCTTTAGATCATTTTTGTGTATATTGTTTCATTTCAATATGAATTTCAATGCTGAATAAAATATTAAATTGCTTATGAATTGTATATAATTCATAAAAAAATTTCATTTTAACAATATCAATTTCGTAATCAACATAAAATAGAAATAAAAACCAAGTAGTCCCAACATTCCACTCGTACAGCAAAAATGTATGTATCTTAGAATAAAAATATTCCACCAGTACATCTCAGAATAAAAACAGTACAGTTCGTTTCCTGGGAGTGACTGAATACTCATTCACAAGCCTTTTTTTTATTATTTCATCTTATGCTTCCTTAATAACTGTGCTAATCTACATATTGTACTTAACCTATTTCTTTTGACGAAATCGGAATCCTCAAACAAGTAAGAAAGTAATTTTCACAATTCAACGAAATGTTTGTTCTGCGAACGGTTTCCTCAGAAATGAAAATTTTTTAGTTAATTTTGAGAAACCATTTCTACAGTGCGATGATACCGGATTGATTTCGTAATTCCAATCTAAAACCCAAAATATTCGGTATTTAAACCCTTCATTTGGTAATTTTTTCGTTCATATGGCAACGGTTTAAGGGAATTTTTGGCTTTCAAAATTATTTTTCTTATTACAACACTTTTAGTAAAAGATACAAAACTGAAAAGTACATTTTACTGAATAAATGGTTTTTATGCCATGTTCTAAGGTATCATGACAAAATTTACCAAACTTCGTTATATATTATAAAACCATATTTTATTATTGATTTTACCGAAATCTTTACTAAAACGCTTCGGTAAAGTAGTGTAAAAAGCAATCAAATCATAAGCAATGTAAATTTTTCCGTATTCTGGTAGTTTTGACCATACTTTTTTTTTTCTCAGTGCCGATTTCACTTTCTTAAAAAACTAAATCTAAGGACTTAAATAATAAAAATAATTATATTTTTAGTACTATCATACACTACACATGAGAAGCACACCCAAATTTTATTTATGTTCTGTTATAATTTTATCTTGTTTATTCACAGTTGCATGAAGTTTCATTCTCAGCAATAAAAATTTGTCACGCGTCATAAAACTTTTTCTCAAAACGGGACTTTATTTAAAACTTTTCAGCTATTGTAATCATATAAAAAATAATAAAGTAACAAAATGTTCTAAAAAAATATTTGAAATAATTATAAAACCTACTGCAAACTTAATTGTGTTTTCGATGCTTTTTTGAACAAAACTAAAGTTTCTACACTGTAAAACATCCCGGATCAAATTAAGGTATGAAGTACCGGCACTTTGGGTGCATCAACCGTGAAACCTATTTTACTGTAAAATCCATTTTTATCGTAAAATATTACACGTATATATTTAAATTCGAGTGATTCAGTGTCTTTACGATAAGTATTACTATGAAAATCACTGCATATCAGATACTTTATTCCGGTATATTCTGGTAAAAATAGATTTTAGGATAAAAGTACCAGTACCTTGAGTGCTGAAGCCTTTTACTGTAAATTAATTTGGAATTTTTTACAGTATACCCAATTGATTAAAAAATAACAAGTCACTTATATTTTTCATTCATAAGCTTATATGAGGTTTAAAGCATATTTGTATTTTCAAAAACAAAAAAAAAACAAAAAAAAACTAGTTTAAATGTGCAAATTATGATTTAAATTTTGTGAAACAGAAAATACATTTAAAAGTAAAACTAGATATATACTTACAGAAAAAAATAATCAGACCGCAAATCATAAATTCGGTACATAAGACCATAATATCATGCATATATCCTGCATTTTTAAAAGAGAGAGAAAATAAACGGTTATTCTATTCAGGTTGAACCATTGTATAATATAAGAAGGAGTAATGAGCACAAAACATGGTTCGATTTAGCACAAAAGGTTACACCAAATTTGAATTAAATTATGATTCAACCTCTTCTAAAAGTTTCAACAGATTATCCTTATCTTCTATAAATATTTATGTATTATAGAAGACTAGGGGGTTAAGCCCCCTGTTCGCTACCGCTCACCAACCCTTCGCAATAATTGTTTTTTCTTGGCAGAAAACAGTTTTTCTACTAAAGTTAAAATTATTCACTTAACAGATATGTACTAAAAGGAATTCTGTTTACTTACGCTACTTCCAACGTCCAAATATTACTATCTATTAGTATTATAAACATTTAGATCTTTTGGTGAACAGAAGTGATTTTTCGAAGTAATCATTTTTTAAACTAACATTTATATTCTTATAACATTATATTGTTCAAACAAATTTGATGAGTTCACAACCATAATTTAAAATTTTCGCTAATAATAGCAGTACTGGAATCTAAATTAGGGATACAAAAATATATAAAGGAAAACAATACCTTTACGACTTTTGTTAATTTTATGTTGATGACAACTTAAACAATATGGAAATGAATGGGGGAAAACTGGATCCTACCGCGTGATTTTCCGGCCAATAAAAATGAGCCGACAACAATGGAAAACGGTGTTAGACCATTTTGATTTTATGTTATATAGAGATATTGTTGTAAATAGAATAGGCATCTCATATTAAACAACTTCAGCACTCCCCTCTCCCTCACCATGTTAACAGAAAATCTTGTTTTCTCCCCACGGCAGTACGTTTCAATAAGAAGTTTGAATATATAGTTTGTCGAAACCATGGTAACCATGAGGGGAAAAGGTAGGAAAATGGAAAATCGCGAAACCTTGAGACGCCCGCATTATTTACATAGAGTATATAACAAGGTATAATTTTTTTCTCTGAATGCGTAGCTTGAAATAAAAATTGTATAAAGACACTTGCTGCCGTTTTGAACCATAATATCGATCAAACTAACTGTTGCCTTAATAGTATACTAAGTTGAGCAATATTATCGTTTTTCTTAAATTTATTTTTAACTCAATTAACTTAAGCGAAACTAACTTAATAAGGTGTAAATTCAATTTACAACCTTATTAAGGTAGCGGCAAGTTTACACGGTATTATTGTTAAAAATGCATACATTGCACTATTAGTTATACATTGTATAGTTATACATTGCACTGATTTTTCTGAAAGTATTCTTCGGAACAAAACCAGAAATTGAAGAAGTCTATTATATTCAATGTATGCTTAGCAAAATATTAACTTTTTAACAAATTTTAAACTTTATCGAAAAAAAAGAAAGAAAATCTTTAACGAACTTTAAGTCTTATCCACAACTTAATCAAAGATTTAATTTTCTAAGTTGTGTTACAACACACACAATTTATTACATTGTATTGAATCGAGACATGCATAATATTCCAATATATTCAATCTGTAACCTTAAACTGTATGTATATTTGTATTATTCATTCATAAGAAAATCTTGAAAGAAGACATATAAGTATAGAAATGCAAAGAAGTTGAGATTAATTCCAAATAGACTGTCTGAACAAACTGAATGTCGCCAGCATTTTTCCCATCTTTAGAATAGCTTTGAATAATAATAAGGAGAAGAAGTAAGCGTTGTATTTAACGAAATGTGGAAATGAAATCTTTATGAAGCCATTCACTTTCTAATGGGAACGCTATCATCCAATGCCATTGAATTGACGGCTTTCCCTCACTGGGGATTGTATCCATATTTCTGTATCGGTTCCGATTTTAGAAGTAAACAATATTATGAAACAAAAATTTCATATTTTTTATTTTATAATTGGCGTTTAGCAGCCGACTCGAGTCTGAGTTTACGAATATCGAAGCTCATCTTCACAGCATTGTCATTTTGAACACAATTCAGAAGACAAAGGAATTCCTGGATCAAGCCCAGGGACAAATTAGCCTTCGTGAATGCCTTTTTGATGTAACTGATCCGCATTTGCTTTACATAGAGAGAAAAACCGCAAAAACTTCCCACACTTAGCCCGATCGCAGAGGGATTCTAAGCCATGATCTGTCTAATTCAGAAAATATTTTACGTCACTGCGGTCGGTACGAGCCGCGAGTAGAATTAGTAACAACCAGCAACAGCTGGGAATCGAAACCGGGGCCCATCTTAATAGGAGATAAACGCTTTTTCCCCTGGGCAACCGATGGTGTTCTAAAATGGCCGCCTTTAATATATGTACTCACTTGCAAACCATTCTAATTATGCATCGCCAATTATTATTTAAAAAATAAGAAAAAATACAAGACGCATCTGAATTATGGCTATTTAACTTTAAGGCCGAAAAGAGAAAAGTAAGGATAAAAATTACCAGAAAGTTTTTTTTGTTGCTAAATTGGACTAAAATACCTTCATCTTTCGACAGTAGATGCTTTTAACCCCTCACTCTACACGTTTTAAAAGAGAAGAATATTAATTATTTTCTTATGTAGGATTGCTCAAACTTACCTTTTCTGTTCCACAGAGGGTCACAAAGAAAGATTTAGCTTAGTCGTTGATCATGCTATTTATAGGACGTTGCATACTTTCTAGCATTTTAATATCTCTTGAATTTAAATTTGCTCCTCTGGCCCTTTTTCACAATAAAAATAATAATTTATTACTTTTTCTCAGTAAATTTTTTTTTTTTTCAGTTTACATCAAGTTAGAAGTTTTTAATTTATAACAAAGAAAAATTACTGTTAAATTTAGCTTAGTTCACTTAGGTTTCTAACTTGTTGATATATACTTCAAAATTTAAATGGAATTGGTGCAGCATCAGTTTACTTGAGTCATTTTTTACAAATGAAACACATTAGATATCTCTATTAAATATATCTGTATTACTACAGTGTAAGGCTCTTCTATACTGGGAGTTGAATTGTCCGCCATTGTGCAACAAACAAGCTAGCTAGTTACGTAGTGTTAACAATAGAGAATCTAATAAATATATCTTTATTACAGTTGGCTGGGTGGCGCAGTTGGTTTGTCGTCGGCCTTCTGAGCCCAAGTCTGCGGGTTCGATCCTCGGCTCAGACACCGGATTTTCGGGATGCAGAAAATCCTCAGCGGCCATGTCGTATGATTATGCGGCATATTAAAGATTCCTGGTGTGGCTTTTGGCATTTCCGGCAAAATTAAATTCCTAGTGCACTTTAGCATCCAAATAGAGTCTCGGTGCTGCCATCTAGTGTGGCAGAAACTAAACGTCCAAATTAACATGGCCAACGGTATCTCACCCGTTGTGGTGGTCCTGAAAGAGTGGATACCACTTCTAGAGAACGCACTAGGTCTGCTCATCGGGAAGACTGATTGTGCAGCTCATAGGAAATAAAAAACTTTTTTTCTACACTGTAAGCAGAAAAAAATTACTTCCATTGCAAAAAGGATGAAAACCGTTAAAGACTTAATACACGGAGAAAAAGATTCTGGTAAAAGCCGTAATTTTAGTTTATAAAACCAAAATATACAGTATTTAAACCCTTAGTTCGTAATTGTTTCGTTCATATGGTAATGGTTTACCGAAAATTCTGGTTTTCAAAATTATAGTTCATATTATCACGCATTTAGTAAAAAATACAAAACTGAAAAGTGAATTTCATCAAATAAATGGTTTTCATGCCATGCTCTGAGGTACCATGATAAAATTATCAAATTTCAACACACTTACCGAGTTTTATCACAGTTTATAAAACCAAATTGTATTGCTAATTTTTCAAAATCATTATTAAACTAATTTGGTCAAAATAACGGTGTTTTTAGCGTCCTTTTAGAACCAAAAACAAGGTAGATTTTACTTAATTCTGGTAGTTTTGACCAGAATTTTTTCCTCTGTGTATAAACGCTAAAAATGTTTTTTTTTCCCTTTTGATTAAAGCATCCATATCATTTAAAACATTTGTACATGCAATTGTTGGAGTATAAAACGTGTTTTTTCTATATGTTTCTTAAACTAATTAATCAATTAAGTCTTTCATTACTTCAGCCAATTTAGAGTTTCAATATTCCAGTCTTATTAAACGCAAAACATGTGATATTAGCATCAGCCACGAATTTCCTAAGTCCTACTTATCAAATGATTTTTTATATTTTCCTATCGAGTTATTATTTATAATGAATGAGATATCTTAATAGACCTCCAAAATAACACAGACTGATCATTATTGGACAGAAACACCCGCGTTTAAAGCCTTTATTCTAAATTAATCGGGATTCATGTTTGTCGATTTGTGAAAGGAAAATATGTTGTGAGAAAATTGAATTTGATCATAACTCAATTTCCAAACAAATATCATTTACCTCGTTTTTCCCGAACTCCGTACATTTTCCAGATTTTTTGTATCCACTTTTTTTTACAAACTAAATCTCAAACAATGTTTTTATTTGTGATTTTCTAGTACCTTTTTAAAAAGTTTTTGGTATTAAAAATAATTAACGAATTAGGGCGCTTCATTCATCTTCATTATCAACTAAGTTCATTATCCTGATCACTGTATGATTAATTGCTTGTTGTCAACTTTATTACCCGTAGAATTAACTGATTTAGTCTAAATTCTTTGTTATTAAAAGTGACATAGATGTCTCTTCAAAAGTCTTAGCAAGAAGAAATAGTTAATTTTCTGAGTTAATTTGTAATTATATTGTTGTTTAGGTACGTAAAAATTGTACTATATAATACGTAAAATAATTTATAAAGATTAAACTATTTCGAAAAGAATAAAATTTCCATATTCGATTACTCTTATTTTTCTTAAAGTTTTTTTATACGATTCACAGTATCTAACAATCTTTTTTTTATATTTAATTTACTTATATGGAGCCAGTTGTTATGGTTACTTTTTACCTTGAGAAAAAAATAATGGTCAAAACTACCAGATTACGTTACAATTTACCGTGTTTCTGGCTCTATGCGTAATATTTGCCAAAGAGTTTTGGTAATGATTTTGGTAAAATTAACAACAAAATAAAGTTTTATATAAAACTAGGAGGCTTCGCCCCCTGCTCGCTTGCACTCACCAACCCACGGAACTGCTTTTATAGTTCATTTCGGATTGCTTCGCAATCCAATGCTCGCTTTGCTCGCTCATTGGATACGTTCTTAACGTCTAACTTTTGTATGCTTTTTTGAATACTGAAGTTCCGAAAACTTTTCACTGTAGAAAATTCTAAACCTGTACATTTCAATATTAATTTGAAATTGCAATTGTTAATTTGGGCAACACTTATAGAATTGAAGGATTTGTTACGTCAAGCGCTCAGGTATCTTAAATGTTGCTAAGTTAACTTTCAAAAATTCTATGGCTGGCAACAGCATTTTTATTTTTTAAGTTGTTTATTTTTATTTTTGCCGCAGCTGAATTGAACAACCTGATAATGCTCACTCTGGTTATTGTTTCCGTTTATAAAAGCTCTATATGTTGAGCCACCTCAGCTAGATTTGGCATGTGACATTTTTAGATGCAATCATTGGTCGATTTTCCAACGTTGCCATTCGGGAAGTTGTATTGAGGCTTTTTTTTTTGGTGCCGTGTAAGAGAAATATATATATAAATGTGATGAAGTCTGGTAACTTTATCATGATACTTTAGAGCCTGGCATTTATTCGGTCAAATTTAATTTTCAGTTTTGTAGTCTTAACAAAATGTGTCATAATAAGCTCCATAATTTTGAAAATCGGAATTTCCGGCAAATCGTTACCATATGAGCATAAAAATTACCAAACGAATGGTTTAAATACCGTATATTTTTGTTTTATGAACCAGAATAATAGCATTTTTTTAACCAGAAATGCCATTATCGTACAGTACAGTAATTTTACCAGAATTATTTTCTCCGTGTACCTTTGTGACCCAATATTTCATTCCAAATAGTATTTGTTTCATAATATCTTATCTTCTTTTTAAGTTTGTAACTTCTATTTTATAGCTGAAATGCATATTGTTTTGTAAAAGACATTAAATTTTTATTGGAAAGTATAAATATTTTCTATAACCTTTTTAAGTCACTAGATGATAATTTTTAGATTCCAAAAATATTTTAAATTTAGTTTTGGGTAGTTTACCGTATTTTTTCTTTTTACCCGTGTTGCTCCCAATAAGAAAATCATGTAAACAATGGGAGGAACAAAGAAGGGAGAATTATTTTCATAAAAATTTATTTCATAATTTTTATGAAATTCGCTTTTTATGAAGGGAAATTTATTTTCATAAAAAGCGCTTTGGCAATAATATTTCAAAAACACACATGGTGCAAACATACGATATATTACGAATCATACTGTAATAAAATAGCTTTACTACCATTATTTTTCAAAATTTTGATATTTTTTATTGATATGTTTTACTATACATCAAATCATTTAGTAAAAGAAATTGTTTCCTTATCAAATATTTTTAACTTCAAATAAGAGTTTAATTATCTGACTGACTACTGTTGTTAAATACTTGATTGATTAATTTCCATTTTTATAAATTTATTTCAGTTTATATAACAGCCAGTCTACAAATAAAACTATCCCAGTCATGGGGGCTCAGGTGATAGAGTGCTCACCTCCCAACCAAGTGACTCAGGTTCAAATCCAGCGTTGGCTGGCAGATGCGAATTCAGTTCCCGACTCGCACTTACCACAGCACTAACTTAAAATTTCCCCAGACGGATCGTGGATTGGAATGACTTTGTCGTTGGGTAAACAGTGAGATGTTTTTGCGGTTTTCCTCTCCATGTACCGATTAATTCCATCAAAAGAACTCCACAGAGGTTAGTTTGTCCCATTTCTCGATCCAAGAATTCTCTTTTCTTCTTGGTTCAGAATTACAAGTTTATGGTCGAAAACACAGAATCGGGTCGGCTGTTCAACTAATAAATTAAATAATAAATAATTCTAGTAAATCAGATCTAAATTGCAATATTTCTTCACAAAATGTAGATATCTGTACTCAATATACAAATATCATTTGAAAGAATAAATATTTTAAATAAAATATCTACAATTAATATTCTGGAGCAGAGCCTCTATTGAATCTAAAAAGTATTGGTAAAATAGTTCCTTAGTAAAAAAAAAAAAATTAAGAAAAAAGAATGAAATATATGTGACCGAAAATATCTTAACATAAGCAATGCTAATTATTAAAAATATTTTAATATTTTCTCATATCGTTTATATTTTTTATATGATGTTCAAGCTATACTGCTTTTTGTACGCATTATTATTAGAAAATATTTCACATTCTTATCACAAATATTTGATGCATTTCTATAAATTTTAAGAGAGCAAATATTCTGGAAGCAATAATTAAGACTAGCTGATGAGAATAAGTAGCAAACAAATAGTAGAAAATAAATTATAATAAAATATGCCACATGAAACGCATGTTATCGTATCCATTAAAAATATTTTCTCAGAACTTACATTAACTGATAAATATTAAAACGCATAAAAAGAAAAATATGACTCATAATGACAAAGAAGTTTTTTAAGCAGTGATTCCATGGGGAAAAAAACGAAAACAGTTCATCAAAAACAATCAATTTCTGAATAAATTTTTCCAAAACGTACACGAACAGGAAAAACACGGTATACATCTCAAAAATACATAAACGGCGAATGACAACACATTATTCCAAATTAAGTTCTGTTTTTTTCTTCTTTTTTTTTTCATTCATCAATTGCTGCTCTCTACTTATTATTGACGTTCATTTCCAATCTTGTCAAATATGATAGACTAATGACGTCACGCAATACTGCTATTAAACTCACCTTATTCATTCTAACTAAAAAAAAAAAAAAAAAAGGAACGATTTGTTTTGAAGAATGATTGTACGGCAATTTATGATACTAGTTAAATATTGTCATTTGTTATTAAATGGATCGTAATGACTGAGTTTATTTATTGCTTTTGTGAAATGAATTGGACTAAGAAATGTCTTTGTTTGGGAAATTGTGTCGACGTTAAATGCATTCATCGTTTATCTAGTAAATTATTTAGTATATAGTTTAAATATTAATGTTACAATTGTTGTATCTTTTATCAAGCTATTGTTCGAACAAATATATTGTATGTATATAATATTTATATGATGGAATTTATTTTAAAAACAGGAAATGTCCTCCAAGAAGAAAATATTTTCCAATTGGGCAAAAATTTAAAAAAGAAAACTAATTTAATAAAATTATTTTAAATTTAAAACATTTATTTGGAAACTTTTTATATAAAAAAGACTCAGTTAGAATTTAGAATAATAAAATGTTAGAGTTTTCATTTCAAAATTACGGTATAATAACCGGTCTATTCATTCAATTAACCGTAATGTTTACGGTAAAAATTAAATTTTTTTTTTTACTTTTATAGTTTTTAAACAGTTTGCAGCTAGTAAAGTAAAACAGGTTTTTGATTGGAATTTTCTGGGCAATAGAAAAAAAGGAAAACCGAAAAGTACTTTGTGCAGGATGATTGAACACGAATTTAAAACAATAAGAAAGATATAGAGAAAGGCAAAGTAAAGTGAGATGGAAAGCTATGATAGAATCCCTATGCTCCAATTCGGAGTGATGCATGTACAACTAGTATGGTTAAAAAGCTATGAATACATAGCTATATGGTCTTTTTAACCCTTCACAACTAGCATGGTTTCAAAACCGCAAAAAAGAAATTTATCTGGACATTGGATCTAGGCATTTAGTTAGATAACGAGTGTTGTGGTTGAGTTGTGTTGTATCAAATGAAATGCGGAGCGTGGCTTAATTAGTTTATCTGATTTCAACTTGTGCATGAGATAAGAAATACTAAACTTTTTTGTGTTGGGCAACTTTATGGTCATCTATGCGTGAATGAGAGTATTGTATTCTAATTATCCAGGAAATTGGTGAGTTCAGGACCCTGGAAACTCTTCATGCGTTAAAGAGAATAGAGAAAGAACTAAGGTGTCAACGCTGGGACTCAAACCCCCGTTTTATCGGTCATGAGATTAAAATATTAGCCCTCTCGACTATAATACGTATCCAGCTGCTAGGATCTAAGTAGTTTTAGTAGGTAGGCCTAGTTGATGCGAGTACAATTTTGGTTCTTTAACCGTATCAGGTGAAAACAGTTAATAATTTTTTTTTTCTCACAGTTAACAGTTTGAATACCATCTTTTTATGGTTATTTGACTGTTTTGTTTGAATATGGTAAAAAAACAATAAATGAATTGTTATCTAACCATTTTTTCTGTTCGCAGGCATTTATTTCAAAAAACAACATTTTGAAATTTCACTGAGAAAAAAGTTTGGACAAAATTACTAGATTATGGCAAAATTTACCGTGTTTCAACACAGCAAACTGTGAAAGCGGTACAGCAATCAAAAGTTATGGTCATTTTATCGACACATTTTCACATGTTTCACGGTTTTCATTCTTAAAATATAAATAAATGAAAAATGTTAACCCAATTCTTAATTATTTATGATGTAAGCAATGTTTATAAAATGAAATTGCGCCTTTTCAGCAGTTTTCAACATTTAATTCTCCAAAACCAGTTTTGAATAAACGTACAATTTTAGTAGAAAAAACTAATATGCTTTTATATTGCTATTTTTGGAGAATTAATTAAAAATATTTAAAAAAAAAAAAAAAATAAAAATACTGTTTTGTGGATATCGAGTGCTAAATAATTGTTTGCATCATAAATAATTTCTATTTATTTATATTTTAACTTTTATTAAGAAAGAAACATGTTACAAAATTCTGAAGATGCGCCTATCATTTGACGCAAGAGTGAAAGTACGTCTTATAATGCTTATCTTAGCTCAGAACCTAGCGGATAGATGGCAGCACCACTCATTTGTGAGGCCACTTCCTGAAATAAATCATAAATCTGAAGAGGAAGGAAATTTTCTCCAGAACCCTGTATCTCTAGCAGCTCAGTGACCGACCCAAGAACTCTCGATTCCACAGATTTTTACATGACATATATCACATGTCTCGGGGTCTCGTTGGAGTCGAGGATCAAGCCATGGCCCGGAGTCCGATACCCTAACCGCCTTGCTATCACTACCCAATATATATTAATAAAATCTATGCATAGACTATTCCCCTCTGAAATACTTAAAAATATTTCTTTAAATGTTTTCAAAATTTGCTGCAGCTCATCAGACTATGAAGTATTTACTGTATATATTTTTTTTTACCAAAGGCTATAAATTCTCAAGTAATCTAAACTAAATATAAACTCTTTACGATTCAACAATTCATTTTTAACTCAACAGATCATTTTTAAAAGGCGTCAAGACTTTTTTTTTGAAAATTCCTTCACAGCCCAGAGATTCCCATGCAGCTTCTATGAATGAAAACTCACCTGTCAGATTCTCATTTGGCTTTCAAAAATCTTTCCGAAAACGGTTCTAAAATACTCTAAAGACATCGGGAATATCTCCTTTTCCGACACCATATCCTTTTCTATCCTTAACTCCCCTATCTACTATTCCTTCTGCCCCCTCCACCCCTTTAATCTGGATGATCGTAAGAACAACTGGGAAAATGGGTTTTCCAAGAGGGTAAGGGGGTATAAAGTAAGCTTTCTTTTGAAAATACTATTTTTTTTCGTCTTGTAAGACTGTTGGGAAAGAAGTAAGTAAAGCAGGGAATAAGATTTTTGATGTTGTTGCATTTTGTCTCGTCTTTTGGTTATATTTAGGTTCTTTCAAATAATATCGCTCGGCGTGTTATCGTTTTTAAAAAGCATTATTTTGTTTTTAGATATTTGATCAACTTGTTGCCAACTTCTTCAAAACAAATCGTATGTCTATTAATACTTGACTTCAAAAAATGTTATTTTTTATAACTACATTTTAATTGATTGACTTTCGTGTCTATGAGGATAAAATTTTTCAACCAAAATTTGGATCAATTTATAATTAGTTGGAATATTCAAATCTCTACAAGAGCTTAGAGAATAGTGACAAATGCAAATTTCTAACGATTTCTGACCATTAAAAGTATAAATTGTCATTTTATCTCCGAATTTGATTTATCGCCCATTAAACTTTTGGCCGCTTTCCGATTATATTTGGTGCTAAAATCTCTTCTGAAGCTCTGTGCTAAATGACAAAAAAAGTTTCAGTCATTTTCTGATACCTGAAAATGGAAATTATTATGTCATTTTTTTTTCAAACAAAATCTATCGTAAATCTAAATTTTGACCACTTTCTGACTAAACTGAGTACTAAAATCGCATCTGGTTCTCTATTCTGAATGACAAAACAAATTTAGTTCATTTTTTGATCACTGCAGGTAAAATTTATAGTGCGATTTTTTTTCAAATAGAATTTATCGGCAATCAAAATTTCTATCTCTGACTGACTTGCCAAAATGTTCAAATTTCAATTCGTGACTCTTTAATTGAAGCCAATTGTTTTCTAGATGGTGCAAGCAAAATTTAAAATTTAATTTTTGGTCATAAATAGACTAACACACACAAAAACGAGGAAAAAATAATTTTAAAGTCTTATCGAAACAAAACAAACTGTTAAAATTACACAAAGAAGAAGAATAAATTCAAAACTAGCAGAATATGTTTATATTTACCGTTTTTCTGGCTCTTTTGAAACACTAAAAGGAACAGAAATTATTACAGAAAGACTTTGGTAATAAGATTTTATGAATTTAACACTTGAATATGTTTTTATTACCATGCTATTTGGTAGTAAATGTTGTAAGGTAATCTTATCATGATACCTTTAGAGCATGACATAAAATCAATTATTCAGTTAAATATGTATATTTTTCAGTATTTAATTTTTACTACGCATGTAGTACAGTAATTTTAAAATCAGAATAATTGGTAAACTGTTACGAAAGGAAAAACTATTAAATGAATAATTTGATTACCGTACATTTTGGTTTTATTATCAAAATTATGTTTTCTTTTTTTTTATACTAGAAATGTCATTACCATGCAAGTACGATAATTTTACCAGAATTTCTATCTCCGTTTACGTTGTTCCAATAGACCAAATAGGAGAAATATTAAATTAATATCCCTTAGCGTTGTTAGTGCTTGACATATCAATTCCTTTTTCTAATCGCTGAAAACAATTAAAAGAAAATTCAAACAAACAACAAAGCAACTAAATTCAGTAGCACGACAGCCCATAGAGGGCCAAGGCCTACTGTGTCCATCTCAGTTTTCTTGACCTTGGGCTCTGGGGTGCAGGAGCAGATGTCTCGGTTAGGTGGTCGCCGAACGCGAAACCCACAGTGTTTAGTTCCCAAGCATGCTTGGTACTCAACAAAGTAACATGCAAAAAAAAAAAAAAAAAGAAAAAGAAAAGAAAGAAAATATTAACACTTACTTATGTTTAACATTTACTCCTCGGTTCAAATACTCACTCATTCAATGAAAGACTGAAATGATTTTTTATCGGGTTGTTTGGTGGTATATATTTTAGTTTCTATTTCTTCATTAAAATTATATAACTTTTTGATTATAAACGGTTAAGGTTGTTGAATTTTTTTTTAATGCATTTATGTACAATGTGCAAAAAAATCACTGAATTTCTATTCCTTTTGGCCTACTGAATGAATTTGCATGAACTGAGACACAAGTTTTCTAACTTTAAATATGTTAATTACTTAATGCTGGCGTTATTTTAGGCTACGAAATTGGACATAAAAATGCACTTTCTCTGTATGGACATACTTTTCCCCCGACTGATTTGGGTTCTTGACCCTCAAAATAGGGGTGATAAGCAACAATCTGAAAAATAGGATCCCAATAGTTTAGGTAGGAGTTTGTGGAGTCAGTGGAAAGTTCTGGACTCTTAATAATAATTTCACTATTTACGTATTTCGAAAGTGAAATTAACATCAAAGAGACTGATTTTTCAACAGTTCTCCTGCCTAAACTACTGGGATCATATTTTTCGAATTGAATTTACATCCTTACATTTTGAGAGTCAAGACTCCTAATCAGTCGAAAAAAGTTCTCTCTGGAAACTCTTGCAATTCTCTATAAATCACAATTACTTTGTGGTAGTAAAGAAATAAAAGGAATTTCTGAAACTAAGCAAGAACCAATTAACTATTCTCAGACTGCAAGATAAATTATTTACTTAGCGGTTACAATCTCTAAAGCAAACCAAATTTTTTGTTGCTGTCAATTCTAATGCTCTTGTTAGTTTTAGTTTAGTTTTTCCCTGAATAGGAAATAATAAAGCGCATGTGTTTGTTTTAAAGTAATTTGCGTCTTAAAATTAATTTAAAACATTTAAATAATGATTTATTTCCAGATATATCTGTTACCCCGTTTAATAGGTAAGATTATAATGATTTGAAAAATTGTCTTTGTAACAAAAAATTGTGTACAACGCAAAGCCTCACGTTTCAAGGTTTGCATTATAAAGCTTATTTACAGAATATAATCAAAGAAAGTACGTTTTTGTATTTGTAAATTAAAATGTAATTTGCACTAATTAAGAAGCATATTCTAGGTTAGGTCTTTCAACCGTCGAGTCTTTGCTCCATAATTTAAAAAAAAAATATCGAGATCGCGCACTCGTTTTTTTGCTTACTGTAAATTTTCAGAACAGGATTGTTCGAATCATTTTGTTATTTTATTTTTATTTTCAGCTCTAATCATTTTATTTTATTTTATTTTATAACTAGCATTGAACAGCCGACCCAATCCTGAGTTTACGACTATCAGTGTTCGACTCCTTGGCCTTGAAATGTTGAACCCATTCCAGCAGACAAAAGAACTCCTGGACCAAGCGTTAGGATAGACTAGCCTTCTTGGAGGACTTTTTCATAGAACTAACCTGAATTTTCTTTATAAGGAGAGAAAAAACCACAGAAACTTCCCACGGTTTGCCCGTCTTCAAGGGGATACTAAGCCTTGATCCTTCAACCACTGCTGATATCTTACGTCAGCACTGTGATCAGTACGACCCGTGAGCAGAATTCGTATCAACCAACTAGTGCTGGGATTAAAAATTAGGACACCTCATAAAACAGTGTGGACTTAACTTTATATTCACTAATTTCTACTGAAAAGTAGAAGGCGCTATAAATCAGACAAATTTATAGAAGCTACACAAGTTAGGGGCCGGGATAGCTTGATTGGTAGGACGTTGGGCTTGTGTTCGTGAGTATGGGAGTTCGAATCCCCCCAGTCGAAGACTCCCCATGCATTAAATGGTAATTGGTGCATGTTAAATATGTCAGAAACTTCCAAGTTCCCATAACATTTCAATACGTCTGGGTGTACTGAATTGAATACTGATCATTCTCTGGTCAAAGGTCAAAATAACGACTTGTGGATGAATGAATGGAGAATGATTAGGTCCTCCCTGTAAAACGGGCTGTAACGTTTTTGTGGCTGAAGTCGTATTCTTGGCCGTAGATGGCGTTACTGAAGGGAGAAAAAAACGCATGCATTAAAAATTCGCTCGATTTCAAGCAGGTTGCTCATTGGCAAGTGGCATAAGTAATGAAAACATCACTAGTTTTACCTTATACTTGTTACGCCACGAAATGAACGAAAGGGGAATTTTGCCGCTGTTCAAATATAACCTTCATACATAATTGATATGTGATTTTGATGTTTGGATTACGGTGTTGTCGTGCAGCTTTACAAATAATGCTTGTTTGCTTAGCTTTGTTTTAAAAAAGCTATCAAAATCGAGTTCTTGAAGCTTTCCTAACAAAGTTAAACATTCAAAATATGTCATTTCAGTAAAGAAAAGCATGTGCCCAAATGTTAGTTATTTTATTTTAACTTTTAAAATATATATTTTTCTCTTTAGGATAAGTTGTCAAAATTGAAGCATAACTCTCTACCTCTTCGGATTCGTTTGAAACGATTATCATTGTTGACTTTGATATCATTGTTGAACGTTGTTGACTTTGAAAGTAAAAATGGTTCAATTGGTACCTTACTAGGAACACTTTACTATATACTCTCCAAGAAATGTGAACGATATTTGATACATCTGAAATACGCCGTTAAAACGTGAACTGAGAAGGAAATTATGGTCAAATTTACCAGAACACAGTGAAATTTACCGTTTGCCTGGCTCTATGGGGTCATTAAGGAAACTCGGTACTTTTTACGAAAGAACTTTGGTAATGATTTTAGTAAAACTAACAACAAAATAAGGTTTTATAATCTACAATGAAATTTGGTAAATATGATAAAGTTTGGTAATTTTTTCATGATACTTTAGAGCATGGCATAAAAAACCAAGATATCGAGTAAATTTACTTTCAAGTTTTAATTTTTTTTCTAAACGAGAGGTAATAAAGACTATAATTTTAAAAACCAGAATTTCCGGTAAACCGTTACCATACGAACGGAAATATTACAAAATGAATGGCATATCTACAGTTTATTTTGGTCTTATTGACATGAAATAAAGTTTTAGATTTCAACCAGAAATTCCATTTCATTTCGATACAGTGAGGTAATTTTACTAGAATTTTTTATCCGTACATTATAAAATAAAATTATGTATTCTATACTGAGAAAGTAATACACTCATTTAACCCTCATTCATATAACTATATAATGTAAATAACAACATAAAGTAATTAACAATAATGTAATGTAAAATAATAACTTAAAAATTTAGCCTTCTGTTTGAAATATAATATGCCCTTAGATTTTATCATGATAAGATAAAAGTTTGCTGCAAAATATTTAAAGTGAATAGTTGAACCATATCTTTGTTGGAAAAAAAAAATTATCATATTAATCAAGTGTATGAGCTCAAGTTAAAATCGATGAACATAGATTAAAAATGTCACTTGCTTTTGACAATTGAACTTAAAAAGCATTTTCAAGCTAGTTTTCCCGTGTTGAACAGAAGCAAGCATTCAAGCTTAAACATGGAAATGAAGCTATGTTTGGAAATGTTCTTAAACTAGATTACACAATATTATATGGATTAATAAGAACAGAATTAGGTTTCAATTTAACATCTCATTAAGGACGCAACCAATTTGCTTCGTATTATTGTTCCACATAACGATGTAAGTCCAAGATATAAAAATAATCATACCAATAACCAAAATCAAGCTACCAAGGTAACAATGTATAGTGAGATTTCGCTAAAACTTTTTGTTTCCTTAATTCCAACGGCAACGCTTTTTAAGCTTCAAGTGCATGTAAGAAAACCTCCCTTCGAATCTTAGTATTGCAATGAGACAGAAAATAAGGTTAACGTCACGGATGACGTAAGAAAAACGCCTTGAAAAAACCCTCGACGTTGAACCGATTCTACTTAGAACATAGAAGTGTCACCTAAAATTTGAATAAATAATTTTATTGTAGCATTTTTTTGAAAAGATATAAAAAATTTTTCATTTTAATATTTTTATTCAAAATTTTTGTAATTTATTAAATATTTTTTGTAATTAAAACCCTTCTGCGCACCTTCGCTGAAAAATTGATTCAACATTGGACCAGAATTTCGGTATATGAAGCCACATCCCCTTAATCAAGCTAAAGCTCATGCAAATTTGATACAACCGTAATAATATATTGTGTTAAACCATGTTTCTTTTTAAGTGGTACCTTTTTTTGTATAATTAAATTGAAGAATTTATTCATACCATAAAAGAAAAATTCAAACCATACCATATTATGATTCAAACTCTAAAGAACTCCACGAAAAGCTTTAGGGTTTTATAAAGAGGTGCCCTGAAAATTATGTTTAATAAATTCTCATCCATCTTCGATGCATGGGGGCTAATGATGTAAAGTCAAGTGATTTTACAATAAAATTTTTTTTTAATAAATTATCAAATATTTATAATTCACCCGTTGTGAGAAGACTGAAAAATTAACTCCAACGTGATAATCTCATTGTTCTTAAGAAGTTCGTCGTTTGCACATCTTCGCTTACCATCAACTTTCTTAAAAGCATTACAACGAAACACTAATAGATTGGCACCATGATTTAGAGATGAATCATCTTCTAACAATGGGTGTACTATAAATTAATGACTTCAGTACTAATCGAATGCTTAAAAGTTATGTTCGATATTCTTCAATTTAATTTAAAAAAAAAAATGTCAAGAAATTTCGAAATACATTTTAGATGTAAATATCTTTTAAAAATAAAAGAATTTCTCTGCGAAATCTTTTACGAAATTATGTTATTTTAAGTTTAAAAGATGCAAAAAACATAAGTAGAACGAAAATTTCTAAAACCAAAAAACAATAAAAATACGACTTTCTCAGAAAAAAAATGTGATTTCTCAGG
Organism: Parasteatoda lunata; assembly: GCA_949128135.1. Lineage (NCBI taxonomy): Eukaryota > Metazoa > Arthropoda > Arachnida > Araneae > Theridiidae > Parasteatoda > Parasteatoda lunata. The sequence goes on along the minus strand of OX421972.1, from coordinate 40,764,677 downwards.
AATTATTGGTCCGAATTTGCTCAAATTCTGTATTTTGTCATGTTAAATTACGTTTTTTAAAATTATGTAAAAAATTTTATACCTTAAATTTACAATTTTTTCCGACTGTTATTAAATAGAATAATAAATATTTACTAAAAGTTATTTTTGTTGCATGGAATATTCTTTGGATAAATGAATTTTATAACTGTATGCAAAATTTTTTCTATTAGCTCAACATTACTCTGACAAAATACGCAAATAGTAAAATTAACGTTAAGAGGTCCAAATTGAAGATGGCTCTTTTCACCAAACTATTTTGACCATATTTCCCAGATTGCTACCCTCTATATTATGGGTGTTAAAAGGTATCATTATTCAAGAAAGTACATTTTTATTTCTGTAGTAATCGAATTCTCTAAAAATAATTTTCCATATCCTTCAATTTTAAAAAAGAGAGTCTAAAAATTTCGAAAAACATTTTAAATGAAAATATCTTCTAAAAGATAAAACAATTTCCTGCCAAATCGTTTACGAAACAATATTATTTTGAATTTATAAGACACAAACCAGAAGACTAGTGGATAAAGGGGTGTATCGAACGGAAATGACGTAACGTTTGACTTAACATCAATTTGCATAGGTTCTCGATCAATAAGTGTTGTTCCTCATAAATTTCTTTTACGGCTTTTATACGTTGGAGCACTTTTGTTTGAGCTTGACGGTTTAAATTACGGCTTTAAATCTTCAAGGAAACCCAATAAAGTTTAATATCTGCAAACATTGCCCAGCCAGATTACTAAAGAATAAAAAGAAGGAGAAAAAAGATTTGTTTTTGTATCATTTAGGTTTTTCGCCTTTTGTTTAGAGTTTTACTGGGTTATAAGAAAGCAAAAATAATGTTTTATTTTCCACTTTATCGTTTTATTTCTTTCTATTTTCGTTTAAACTGCAGCAGAAATTTCAAAACGCTATCTCTTTCATTTGTTATTGCGTCTCATTTTCTTACTCTGGCATATTTATGCATTTGAAATTTTTTCGCCATTTTTTTTCGGGACTTGTCAAAAAAAAAAGAAAAAAAAGTTCCATTTTATGCTGTTTCGTCGACGACAAAGGAATTCGGTTTTTAGACATTTGCATTATGGTTATTCAACCGGAATGTAAAATAGTAATAAAGAAAAAAAAACGCATATTATGTTTTGGGAAAGTATAAAAAATGTAAATAAAAAATTGCTTAGTGAAAACTGTTCTATATAAATTCACCATTTGTGAGTTGTCAGTACAAACTGGATAAAATTTTGGGGAGTTTTTCTCTCTTTTTGAAAGCAGACAATACATATTTTTGCCCAAACCATCAAGTTTAATATTTTCTGAAGTTATCATCTGCATTTCAAATTATATTCCTAGTGATGAAAAAATTGTTTTTCTATGCAACGCAACAAGATGTATATTGTAAAAGAAATATTTAGGCTTTTAATATTTGATCAACTGAGTACATTCATACCTACAAATTCTAGTCCATACAAGTTTCGGGCATTAAATTTTTTTGTACTTATTAATTTTATCATATTCTGCTTGCATTTTATTCTAAAAATGTTTTTATTTTAATTTTAAATAGGATTATATGTTTTACGTTGTAGTTACGTTTCTTTTTCCAGTAAAGCATAATTTTATTTATAAGGTATTTGTAAAAATTATTTGCTTACATTTATTAACAATTAACACAGAATAAAACATGTAACATATTCACTTAAAATGAAAGAGTGAAAATTACTCAACTTGAGTACTATTTAACTATTTCATCTAGAAAAAAGGCGCCTTCTCTTCTTGCGTTAAAATCACTCAAGTTTGAGTGAAAAAAATTTCACTCAAACTTGAGTGATTTTTCACTCGTGTTTGAGTGATTTTCAGTATTACTTGAGTGGATCATTTTCACTCAAACTGAAGTGATTTTCACTCGTGTTTGAGTGATTTTGAGTATTACTTGAGTGGATCGTTTTCACTCAAGCTTGAGTGATTTTCACTCGTATTTAAGTGATTTTCAGTATTACTTGATTGGGTCCTTTTAACTTGAATTCGTGTGAATTTCAATCATTTTTTATTCATAATTAGCATAATTTAAGTGAATATATTTTAATCATACTATCATTATTTATTCTTTTGACTTGAATGTCATTTAAATCACATTTGAAATAAATTTATCCTTTTTCGACTGTTCACTGAATCTTTTAATGCTTATCATAAATAAGATGAAAAGAAAAATATTTTTAGCATGTGTGACAGAAATAATTTATCATCATTCGCTTCTTTTAAATTTCATTCATGGTTTGTTCGGTAATTAGTAAGTTTTTTTTATATTTTAAAACTAAACAGTGATAGCTGATAAAAAAGTGAAAGCTTAGTTATCCATCTGTGTTTAACAATATGCTGAATATAATTGCTAGATAATACTCTTTAGAGATCGAAAGCTTTGTGGCAGACTTCAGTACAAAAAGATTTTTAACTTTAAGTAATGAAACAAATTTTTTAGTAACAGTTAACATAATTTTTCATTTTATTTAGGTATTCAAATAGTAGTTAAAGTGACTTCATTAGTACGTTAAATCGTACTTAACCATGCAGATATTACCAAGTGACTCTTAAATATAAAGTCAATTGCTCTTATGGAGCAAGTGTTTACATCTACAATCATCTTATCCAATAAAAGAAAAAACTTCAAATTCTCTGTTTTCTTTCCCATTTCACAGATGAGTTTACCAGTCAATTTTATTTAGCTCCTCATCAAAATTGACATTTTCCTGGAAAAAAAAAACATATATACATTATGTAGACAATTTTAAAAATATAAATACTAATTTTGGTACATTCTTTTTCTAACAAACTAACAAATTAATGTTTTTTCCTCTTTTCGCACAGGTAAAATACAAACTGTTTAAGTTAAAAATTCGAAATACTTTAAAAATCTTTAACATTTTTGTAAACTTGAAAAAGACTTTTATAGCTTATCTTTTCAAAAAATAGATTATAAAATAAAATTTATATCATTATTAAAATTCAACAACCAAACAAGACAATAAATCAGAAAAATGCATTTTATATACATGACATTATTTACTCCTTTCACTTTAGTATATAAAGCACACTATTATTTATTTATTTCTGTTTAACTCACTGAGTCCCCCCCCCCTCACTGAGAGGGGAAAAAAGATTATAATATGCCATTGGAATACACACATTTCAAAAAACTTGACTCAGTAATAAAAAATAAAAAATTGTCTTACTTTTTTTAGCTATAACTTTTAAAATCTTCAATAAAATTTAAAAAAAATTTTGTTTTAAACCAAATTGTTTTTAAAATTTTTGTTTTAAAATTTTAACAAGAAATTGTTTAAAACTGTGCAAAATATAAGTAATTGAAGTAATATAAGTAAATAAGTAATTTTCACTTTAGTATATAAAGCACACTATTATTTATTTATTTCTGTTTAACTCACTGAGTCCCCCCCCCTCACTGAGAGGGGAAAAAAGATTATAATATGCCATTGGAATACACACATTTCAAAAAACTTGACTCAGTAATAAAAAATAAAAAATTGTCTTACTTTTTTTAGCTATAACTTTTAAAATCTTCAATAAAATTTAAAAAAAATTTTGTTTTAAACCAAATTGTTTTTAAAATTTTTGTTTTAAAATTTTAACAAGAAATTGTTTAAAACTGTGCAAAATATAAGTAATTGAAGTTGTTCTTTTATACAGAGCATGCGCTGAAAAAAATTTTAAAACAATTTTATTAATTTTAGAGGGAATGGTCTAAATATTTCAATTTAATGAGAAAGAGAGTACTCTTTGATTTGACATAAATTCATTTATCATACTACAAATTTCAAAGTTAATTTTATCAACATTCAGTTTTTTTTCTTGATTCGCCTTGAATTTAAAAGCTTTTTCAGTTATCGAAAAATATTTAAAAAAGGAAGTCTCTATTGTCTTAATCATATGTAGCATATGATTTAACCGTAGTGGTAATCCTTCGGTCACGAAATATTTCACTTCTATGTATAGTCAAAATAACTATACTATTAACCCTTTGCACTCGAGAGGTGACTGTCAGCCACCACTGTCGCCTGTAAATTACCCACCACTCTAATTGTGAATTTTTTTTCATATTATTATTTAGCTACCACATCATTCAGTGATTTCCGGATATTATAAGGTATGTTTGCGAAAACTCTTTCAAAATGTTGGTGGTTGCGTCAATATTTTTTTTTTTTTTTTACTGTTAAAAGAACTTCGAATGCAAAGGGTTAGAAACCTAGAGAAGTGGCACATTTACAGTTTCGCTCCTTCACTTTTATATAATTAATAGGAAAATCTATTAAATATGCTTACACCAGGAAATCTTGCAACACATTCTGAAGGGAACTTGTTCTGAATCTGAATACCATGTGAGAACTGGAATATAAGAACAAAATTATTTTTAATAAATGATATAAAATACAGGGAATCTATAAATGGAGTTTACCGGCCTGGTGGCGTAGCGGTCAGCGTGCCTGACTGTGAACCAGTGGCCCCGGGATAGAATCCTGCTCAGGGCATGGATGTTTCTCTCTCTGTATGTGTTGTTCTCTGTTGTATACTGTGTGAATGTGGCTCACACTATGAACTGGTATCTATGACAGTGTGGCATGGGTAATGTTGCTCGCCTCCGAGACTTAAGTTCACTGCTCTTTCTGCTGTTAAAAGGGGTAAAAATGAAGTTATTTTGCTCATGGTTAAATAGTGTGGTTAAAAATAGCGTTAAAATAGCTTGCATGCATTAATTCATACCAATTTTATAATAAAGCTAAAAACAGGATAAAAACATAAAAATTCAAAATACTATTTAAATTTTTTTAAATATAATATTTTCCACTTTTTTTTAATAATGTATTTATAATTAAATGCATAGAACATCTGAAAATACAGATTTTATTGAATGGATCTTGCAATTGTGAATTTTTATAAATTAAAGACAGTCAACTTTATTAATAGAAAGCAATTTAAATAACAATTATAGGCTGTATGAACAATAAATTATTTCGTAAATATCTTTTATAAAAGAAGTATAGAATGATATGAAATGAATTATCCACAAATGTTTTGTACCAAAATTATACATAAAAAAAACTGAAACATGGATATAAATTCCTCATATTAAAATAAAATGTTAAAAATTTAATATGAGATCTGAAAAAATTCTAAAACTCTTTACAGATATAATATATCACCACAAGCCTTGATAAAGATTCTAGCATGGAATCAGATTTTTTTTAATATTCCATAATCATCCACATTTAACACTTTCAATTTTAAGAAATTTCCTTTGACAAATAATTTAAATGAATAGTATTTTATTTAAAAACGCTTAAAAACAGTCAATTTAAATGGAATGTGTATATAACACATTCTAAATAAGTAAAACAAAAAGTAAAACAGCGTCTTCTTCAGAAATACCGCAGTTAACTAGTTGTTTAAATTCTTCTAGTTGTTTTAATTCTTCGTAATCCAAAATAAAAAGTGACATATTCATCAGAAAAAAATTAAACTTAAAATAGAAGCGAGAATATAACTAATTTAGATTCGCGATCGCAACAAACTATAAGGGGCGTTGTTGTATGTGCCAAATCCCTGCGATTTCCATATGAACAGTTATTCAGTTACACTGGAGACGTCTTTAATGTAGCATGTAGTATTGAAACTTTCCATCTTTATTGTGGCTGATTAAATTTAAAAACGAAAAATGTTTGTTTTCTTTCTTATGCAAACGAAGACAAAATGGTATCTCTTTTTTTTTAGAGAAGAAACATCCAGAACACATCGGAAAAATATTTGTAAATAAAGAGAAAAAAAATAGGTATATTCTTATAAGAGTTCAAACCTAATGCCTGAGAAATAGTTTAACTATATTAAGTGGTATAACATGAAAGGCCCATTTAAATATTAACGTAAAATAAAGAATGCTTACGAAACAAAAAAGAAAAAAAAAAAAAAAGAACCATTCTTTTTTTGTCGCCATTTTTTAAAGTTACGAAAATGCGTCTTTGGGACTTGCCAAAAACAAAACAAGATGCAATTTTATTTTTTTAGGAGCGAAATATTTTATGGCGTGAAATATAACGAAAATGTACCAATGCCCATAACATGAAACTTTTTCTTAGTAAACGTCCGTTTTGGAAATGTTATTTCATTTTCAATCTTATTTATTAGAGTTCATAATGGCTATAGAATCAGGTGAGAGAAAAGTTTGTTTTGAATCGATGCTAAACTCTAAATCGGCCCATTTTCCACCGAAATCCGATTGACTACTTTGATTTTAAACAAAGTGTTTCATTTTAAGATTTTTTCCAAAAATTTTAAGTGTAGATTGGGAGCACTTAAAAATCTGCCAAATCTGTAGCTGTGGTTAATACGTAAGTACCGACTTTTTCTCCCATACTTTTCTGAATCATATTACTTCAAATATTAGAATATGCAAGAAGTATACATAAACACATTATTTAATACCATTTAATTTTTCAAAAAAAGTATTTTGACAACAATTTTATCAAAAAATTATAAATTAAAAAACGTAAAATAAAGAATTCTTAGGATAAAAACGATTTTAAAAATTCCTTATTTTTCAATAAAAACTTTCGTATTGTTTCTTTTTTTTAATTCTTATAGTATTTAATCAGACGTAAAAAAACCATTTTGTGGAGAACAATCATCAAGTAAGAAAAAAAATTATTTACAAGCAAATTTTTTATTATAAAAATCATAACACTCACCTGTTTTATAAATCCGCAGAATTCCAAAATGTTCCTTGTTTGAAAACTTTATTCTCAAATAATATATACATAGTTTATCCCTTCATTACTTTTAGGTAACATACCACACATCAAAATTTTATAATTGTAAGATCTCGATATGAATATTAATATGTAGCTTAAAAACAGAATAGCTGAATTCTAGTTGAAATTCTTTCAAAACTAAAAAACACTTACCAAGAAAACGATAAAAAATTTATTTATAATCAGCACAAAAGATACTTTTTCAAGTAATTCGGATTATTCTTTATTGTTGTTTTTTGAATTATGTAGATACAGAAATATATACTATTCTATGAAGAAGAAGAATATTCTATGACTATTACAGTTCTGTATGGAATTTATTGGAACACATTTATTCATTGGAATGACGAAAGCAATGTTGACTTCATTTTAACTAGTAATGAATTAAAGACAGAAAAATTATTTTACCGCAATACACACATCTGCAACAGCAAGTGATCATGAAATCATGTTATGTTGTTGGTAATAGAAAAGTAAAAATTATTGAGAAGTTGTTCTTCAAATGCTTGGCGTGTTCTGCTTCAATGTTTGGCATGTTCTGATTAGTTTTTTCAAGAAGTTTTACCTTTTCTTTAGGGAAATTCTGCTTCTTTTTGATGCTAAGACTATGGCGTCCGTCATTGCTAATGGTTATGTGGGAACTAATGCACGATATTTTTAGGCTCCCGCTAGATGGCTAGGTTGCGATCGCGAATCGCTGAACAAAACAATTTTATTTAGATTTATTATCGTTTGCTTTTTAAAATAAAACGATAGAAATTCCAGCTTATAGCTCTCACACAATTAAATAATAAATAAATCACTCAAGTTAGAGCGAAAACCACTCAAGCATTCGCGATCGCAAAGAACTATAGGGGGCGTTGTTGTATGTGCCGAATCCCTGCGATTTCCATATGAACAGTCATTCAGTTACACTGGAGACGTCTTTAATGTAGCATGTAGCATTGTAACGTTCCATCTTTATTGTGGCTGATTAAATTTAATAAAGAAAAATGCTTGTTTTCTTTCTTATGCAAACGAAAACAAAATGGTATCTTTTTTTTTTTAGAGAAGGAACACCCAGAACACATCGGAAAAATATTTGTAAATAAAGAGAAAAAAATAGGTATATTCTTATAAGAGTTCAAACCTAATGCCTGAGAAATAGTTTTACTAAATTTAATGGTATAACATGAAAGGCCCATTTAAATTTTAACGTAAAATAAAGAATGCTTACGAAACAAAAAAAGAACCATTTTTTTTTTGTCGCCATTTTTTAGTGTTACGAAAATGCGTCATTGGGACTTGCCAAAAACAAAACAAGATGCAATTTTATTTTTTTAGGAGCGAAATATTTTATGGAGTGAAATATAACGAAAATGTACCAATGGAAATGTAACATGAAACTTTATCTTAGTAAACTTTCGTTTTGGAAATGTTATTTCATTTTGAATCTTATTTATTAGAGCTCATAATAGCTATAGAATCAGGTGAGAGAAAAGTTTGTTTTGAATCTATGCTAAACTCTATATCGGCCCATTTTCCACCGAAATCCGATTGACTACTTTGATTTTAAATAAAGTGTTTTATTTTATGATTTGTTGCAAAAATTTTAAATGTAGGTTGGTGGCACTTAAAAACCGCCAAATCTGTAGCGGTGGTGGCGTTAATACGTAAGTACCGAATTTTTATTCAATACTTTTCTGAATCATATAACTTCAAACATTAGAATATGCAAGAAGTATACATAAACACATAATGCTATACCATTTAATTTTTCAAAAAAAGTGTTTTTACAGCAATTTTTATCAAAATCTTCTAAATTAAGAAACGTAAAATAAAGAATTTTTAGGATAAAAAACGATTTTAAAAATTCTTTATATTGAAATAAAAACTTTCATGTTTCTTTTTTTTTATTCTTATAGTTCTTAATCAGACGTAAAAAACCATTCTGTAGAGAACTATCATCAAATAAGAAAAAAAATATTTATAAGCAAATTTTTTATTATAAAAGTCATAACACTCACCTCTTTTATAAATCCGCAGAATTCCAAATGAAATGGTCTTCATTTGAAAATTTTATTTTCAAATAATATATGCATAGATTATCCCTTCATTACCTTTATATAACATACCACACATCAAAATTTTATAATTGTAAGATCTCGATATGAATTTGAATATGTAGCTTGAAAACAGAATAGCTGAATTCTAGTTGAAATTCTTTCAAAACTAAAAAATACTTACCAAAGAAAACGATAAAAAAATTATTAATAATCAGCACATATGAAACTATTTCAAGTAGTTCGGATGATTCTTTATTGTTGTTTTCCGAATTATATAGATACAGAAATATATACGATTCTATAAAGAAGAAGAATATTCTATAACTATTACAGTTCTGAATTTACTTAATTCATTGGAATGACGAAAGCAATGTTGACTTCCTTTTAATTTGTAATGAATTGAAGACAGAATTTTTTTTTTACCGTAATTCACACATCTGTAACAGCAAGTAATCATGAAATTGGAAAATATGTTGTTGGTAATAGAAAGGTAAAAATTATTGAGAAATTGTTCTTCAAATGCTTGGCGTGTTCTGCTTCAATGTTTGGCATGTTCTGGTTAGTTTTTTTAAGAAGTTCTATCTTTTCCTTAGGGGATTTTTTCTTCTTATTTGCTGCTAAGAAAATGACGTCCGTCATTGCCAATGGTTATGTGGGAACTAATGCCCGATATTTACAGTATCCCGCTAGATGGCGTACTCGAGTGCTGCGATCGCGAATTGCTTAAATAAATATCACTCAAGTTCGAGTGAACGCAAAGCAAGAATTTCGCTCAAATATGAGTGTATTTCACTCAAGTTGAGTTAAAAAAAAATGTCACTCTTTTTTGAGTAGGGGAAATCACTCTTTCATTTTAAGAGTGCAACTTTTTTAATTTGTTTTTTAAATTTAACAAGATCGCTCTATCTACTGCTCTCTCTATCACTCGCCAACCTCGGGACGGACGCTAATTTACAATCCGGCTACTTTTAACGATTCGCTCATTATTTTAGAGATTTTTCTCTAGGTGTAGTGGGTCGCAGTTATAATGCAATCTTTTATTTATTTTAAAATTTGTGACCTGAACAAAAAAAAAAAAAAGAAATAAGAATCAAGATTTTTTAATATTATTTAAGAGAATGTCAAACAAAAGAGCTCCTCATTAAAAGTCACTGGATTCGAAAATCGCCCCTGTACAACTTGCGCATTACCTTGTAAATAAGTTCTATCGCTCTACCTGCTTTTATCTTGTTTAGTGCTTCAGGTTTTATACTTTATTTTTCATTTTCTATATAAATTATAATAATTAGAGACTAATAATAACCATTAGAAGCTATATTTTAAATTTTAAACTTGGCAACCAACAATTTAATACTTGTTGAAATAAATTTGAACTTATTTTTTATTTTTACTCCTGAATTGATATAATGAGTTCGAATTGATGACCTCATCCAACAGTTGTAATACACAGGAATGATCGTGCGTAACACTCGTTGGAGTCGAAAGATATGAAACTCGGGATAAACAAAAAAAAGTGGGTTAATAGGGAGTATGGTTCCCTCTTACAGATATACAGGCCTTGCAGTGTGATTTCATACTTGAAATAAGGCTGTTTATCAGTTCCTGTGGCATTTGTTCTGATTTGTCTGGTGGCAATTTCATACCGCCCAACTCCAACGAGTGTTGCACACGATCATGCGTGTGTATTACAATTGTTAAATGGTATTATGTTTTGTATTTTATCAATGTATGTACATATCAAATTTCATAATTTACACCAGTGTAGTGATCCTTCCCCAAATAACTAAAAATTTAAAATCGTTTTCTCTCATGTGAACAAACTAAATTTCAACAACTTTGAAGAACCTATTGATTACCCTAATATTATTATCAGGGGCATTTAAAGGATTTTTGCAAGAGTGATCTTGCGTACATTCGACAAACTAATCTTATATTTCAATTTAAAGGACATGATAGAAAGATGTATTCAAATTCAGGGTAATAAGCACTCTTCCATTGCATTGTATAACTGAAAACCTAATCATTGATTTGAGATTCCATCTGATAAAATCATGCAACACTGCTCTTCCTCCACTGATCTTAACTTCTGAGAATCATCTCATATTTTCAAAAATTATAATTGCCTACTTTAATAAGTTTTCTAATATCCCATTCTTTTCTAATGTTTGAAAGTCTATTTTTAATTAATTTCTTCATCTTTCACTCGTTGGGTTCTTTACCTAACCCACTATTTCTTTCCTCCTTATTCAACTTGGTTTCCCACCCCAATTAGTTAAACCTCTTTTTTGCATGTTACAACCTATTTTAAAAACTTTTTTGGCCTTTTAATGTTTCTTTTTCCGTTTCTGTATTTTGATACTAATAAAGGTTCTAAATTAAAGAAAAGAATCGTTAGTCTGATTGTTTTTGGTGGCAATATTTGTGCACCATTCACATTTTTTAGCTTTATTCATTAGTAGCACACATTATACTTTTTCTTCATTTGGAAATATATCATATATCCAGGGCGGCGAAATTTAAACTTGCCAACTCGTCATTGGCGATCAAATATTTAGGACTGGCGAGTAAGTTAAGTCTTGTAAAATATTGTGCTTCAAACTATCCTATTTTCCCCAGAATTTATTGTAGACAAATATTAAAAATATGTGAGCAAGAGTTTCAGATTTTAAGTGGGAGGTGATTGAAGCATGCGCAAAAATATGAACCGCAAAAAAAGACTGAAATATGTTGCATCAGATTATATAACACCTCTGTATGTTTTTGACACCTTATGTTTCCTACAAAAACTAATTCTTAAATTTGTGACAGAAGATATTATACACTTTTCGTGTAAACTGTTCATGCAATTAAACCAAAATCTCTTTAATGAAAAAGTGAATGTTGTGTTATCAAAGTAGGCAAAATTCAAGTTTAAATTCACTTCACTGATATGTACTCTGATGTTGGAAAAGTTAACAGTGAAGAATGCCCGATGAGTTTCCCAAATTTGCTCCCGAGAATAACATTTTGTGCTCTTTTACAGTTTTCAGTTTCGAGATTTTTTGTAGTTTTGGCCACCATAACTGAAATATTTCAAGAGTTATGACTTCGTTGATAGAGTAAATTAGCTTACCCTAAATTTTTACAACAAGATATACCACTTCAAATAATGTTTAGTAATTGAGTTATTTGTATCTTAATATTTGACTAATATCTTTTGGGTTATTAAACGAAAAAATTAGAGTTTTATTTCTTTTTTGCCACTTTTTTCTGGCAAATCTAAGTTTTTCAACTTGAAATGTTTTAGGAACTATTGAAACAAAGGTAGAATAAGATGAGCTTAGATACCAAATTCTTACAAAGATAGACTGCATTTAAACTTTCAAATAATGTTAAGTAATTGAATTGCTTGCATCTCAATATTTGCCTAAAATCCTTTGGGTTTTTAATCAAAATCATTCGAGTTTAATCCTTCTCCTGCCATTTTCTTCGCAGATCTAAGTTTGCATCTTGATATGTTTTGGTAACTGTTGAAACAAAGGTAGGATAAGTTGAGCTTCGATACCAAATTTTTACAAAGATAGACTACATTTAAACTTTCAAATAATGTTTAGTAATTGAGTTATTTGTAACTTAAAATATTTGCTTTAAATCATTCCTGTTTTAAATTTTTATTCTTCTTTTAATATATTCTTAGCAGAACTAAGTTTGTTCAGTAAAAATGATTGTTAAGTTGATAGAATAAGTTTAGCTTACAGTCTAAAATTTCACATCAAGATGCATATTTTAAGCCTTCAAAGAATTTTTACCAGTTCTGAATGAAGTATTTAGATTATTGAAGTAATAGTTAGATCAAATTCAACCAATTTCCCTACCAGTTTTTTTCCTATCATTAAATCATCGCCACTTCCAACTTATTCAAATTTTATAACTGAAATTCTCTATAAAACTATTATTTTCTTCCAATGTTCTTCAATGGTGAACTAAATGAAAAAAAAGAGACTTAATGGAATGGGCGTGCGCAAACTAATACAGAAAAATTTATCTGTAGTTCACTTTAAACTTTCTAACAAGTGAATATTTTAATCTTCTGTAATATAAGGCAAATTGCTAGGTAAGTATCAAAAAGATGTATCACAAGAGGGAAAAGCCAAGTAAAAACGCCCAAAATCGTAGATCTCTTTGCCACAAAAATGTGTTACCCGGGTGCACCACTAAGAGAGTGATGCGATGGATCTACATTGTTTTACACTATTTTTATACATAGCATGTGCATTTTTTATACACTTTGACCGTTCCTGCATAGTTTCAAGTTTTTGTAGTCTTTGTAATCAAGGACAGACCGTGAAGGTTGACCGCTACTCTTGAGGACTGCTACTGGCAAGCCATGGGTCTTTTCTGACAATCACTATCAGTTCAGTCATGGGTCTTTTCTGACAATCACTATCAGTTCAGTCATGGGTCTTTTCTGACAATCACTATTACTTCAACCATATGACTATCACTTGTTCTCTATATTTTTGTTTCTTTATGTTTGTTCTCTATATGATTCTTTGTATTTATTGCAGCATTGATGTATTTTATTTCATAACCAATAGATTTAATCGATGCGTTGCATTGACACAATACGTATTCTCAAACAGGTGAAGTAATATTTTCCTTAATTTGAAGATATGTTGCTTAGAGAATTTCCCATAATACAATTTCGTCAATAGCGATGAAAATTCCATGAGTTTTAAGCATCCATTTTTTTCTTGGTGCTCCAAAATCCAAATATTTTCTAACGAAACATTTGTTTTGATGATGTTGCTTTATCATTCAAACCTAAAATATGATTTAAATTCTCAAAACACACTTTTGGAAGATAATATAATGTTTTCAGGGCTTTTCCTCTCTCATTTATTCCATTTAAAAATCTTTCTTTATTTTACGAACAGTTTAACGTTTCACCACAGCTATATATTTCCTCGAAACCGTCCACTATTTGGCGAAAAGGGGTTTTAATCGATGTGAGAAATCTCTAAAAGAGGGACAAGAGATGAGAAAAGGGGGGATAAGGAGCCCAAAATTTGTACCGAATACATATCAAGGCGCCGCAGACCGGTCGAACGTAAGCAACAATTTGATTAGAGCAACCAAGCATTAAATGAAATGTGCTTTCCCGAGATTGGTGGGTGAATGCATGTGTGCATGTGCACATGGGAGGGGGGAGGAGGCAAACTATCATCCTCATTTAGATTCTGCGACAATCCTTGCTCCTCCACCCCCTCATTCTCTTTTCTCGAGGAATATCTTTTCTACAAAAGCTTGAAGCCAGAAAATTTGTCGCAATATTGCTTTTCGACCGGTCTTTCGTCTATTCAAAGCCATTACTGGATTATTTCGAGGTATAATTACGATGAGGTAAAATGTCCGGGAGGCTTACAAAATTTTATTCCACCACATTTCTGTACTTGCCCGGGTATAAATTAAAGATTTTCGCCCCAGTTAAAGAGGGAGGAGAGAGGGTGGAAGTGTGTATTTTTCCTCCTACAGCGATTGGAATTCGGAATGAAGTTTTGAAGGATGGATTTAAGATCTAAATTATGAATTTAGAGGAAGTAATTTTGTTATTAGCTCTTCGATATGAAACTATTTTATTTCGAGTGGGAAAAGGTTTTAATTGCAAAAATATTTCTCTGTTAATATGAACAGACAGTTTCGGGACATGATTTGAAATTTCAATAAAGAAAAAGTTCAAAAGGCATTTTTTTTTATTTATCCGAATATTCATTCCGAGCTTTCAAATATCCATGAACTTGTGTGTTCAATATAAAAGCTGAAAACTAATTAGATTTATATTTTTTTATCTACATCTTTTTTTATTTACAATACATGCATTAAAGAGAATTTAGGCAACCAAACATAATTTCAGTTATCAAATCCTATAGAATAAAATGGATAGTTCTCATCCACATAAAGAATGATCATGATGCACAGTAAAGCTGATTTTTGTAAAATTTACTGGCAGCCGATAAAGGGGTGGCCTAGCACCAGAACGATTGATTCTGAGGACAAATATCTTAAAACCATGGGCATCAATAAATGGCCTATCATCTGATGGAGCCAAATGGAAATGACTTGTTGGGACGGCTGTAGCCAATACTAAGATGTCATGCTGATGAAATCACCTTCCTTCAGAGCACATTATCTTCCTCATATTTCAAAATTATGCACGTGAAGTTTTTTGAAAGTTTTCCTAACATATTTACGGTAATTAGTTTATTAAAACTTTATATGGAAATTTTATTTAGTGGGCTATTTGTAGGAACGCAAGAGGATCTTCTTTTCAAGTCGGTTTCGAGCATTAATCTTTACTAAGTTGAATGTGGTGCCTAAAATTAGTTTTCTAATATGAATCATTTATGATAAAATTGGATACTCACAAATTTCCTTCGCTATTGAGGAAATTGTCCTCGTGCATTGCTTGAAGCGAACAATTTGTCACATTGTGAAAATCACTGTTTTAAGTTGTTGGAGGATCACCAAAAGCAATGAGCTTTGTGCTTCATATTAAAAAATGCAACTTGAAATAAAAGAAATATTAATAAATAAGTGCTCAATCATTGTCAGATGTTGAACTCGGGAAATTTGGTTGTTTGAACGAATAAACTTCTTTGTTTCACGTAAAACATTGAAATTGATTTTAAAATCAGTGAAAAATTATGGTCTGAGAATTTTTAGAAAACACTGAGATGCAGTAATGGTGAGAAAATAATAAGGTCAAAGGTTTGAGAATTCGCATTTTGTTAAAAAGTCACATGCTTTTGCGATGTAATGATGGTCAAACTAACGAAATGCAGCAGAAGAATTGCTGAATTTTCTAAAATGATTTCTATACCTTAGAATGTTATTTATTAATGCATATTAAGTACATATATTTAAATAAAAAGTTCACGTTTTTAAATTGTTTAAGAATTGCACTATTGTTAAAATTTAAGATGACATTTAAATTTCGACAAAATTTCGCTTAAAACAAGAATTTATATGTATTCTAAATGATGTTTCTACAATGTTATACCTGCTTGGAAATATTTTCTTACAAAATATCTTCACAACTTATTTATCTTATTTCAATGGCTTGTGTGCTTTTTTACCGGAAAATATACTTATCTTTTTTCAACTTTGGTAAAATAACACAGAAAAAAAAATTCTGGTAAAAAAAAATCTATAATTCCGGTAATAAAAACTTAAAACTGTTCATTTGATAATTTTTCTGTTCATATATGGTAGCAATTTACCAGAAATTATGATTTATGATTTGCTCTAAGTACATAGTTTTTATGATTTGCTCTAAGGTATCATGATAAAATTACCACATTTATGAAATTTCATCGCATACATTATAAAATTTTACCATTAATTATTAATATTTACTATATTATTAATTTTTACCAAAATCGTTACAAAAGCGAGCTTTTTGTGTTTTCATAGAGCTGGAACTCATTTAACATAATACCATAACCATAACTACAATAAATTACCATATTCTAGCAAATTTTACCATATTTTGGCAGTTTTGACCAATTTTTTTTTCTCCGTGTAACAAATTTTTCTTACTCTTGACAAAAAATATACAATTCTTTTCTTACTATATGCAAAAAATTAGTAATTTCAAAATAAATTTTTATGAGAAAATTTATTTGCACAAAATAAATTTTTTAAAAAATAATCTAATAAAAAATCTGTCAAGACAAAAAAGAAACAACAATAAATACATATCTCTCAAATAGAATATTAAAGTGATACATTATAAAAATATTAGTTAACTCAGTTAACTATAGTTTAAAAGGAAAATTAACTATGCTTCTACAATGTATTATTTTCTTTGTAACAGTTTCTTACAAAATGCTTTAAGAAAAGTCATCCATCTAATCTTAGCAGGATGGGTTTATTCTATAGTCAAAGCAAGACGTATGACAAAAATATCTCATTTCAAAATAAGTGTAATTAATTTTTCACGTGAAAGTAACGACATCATCATTACCCGAGAATCAATGCGGAAAAATGATTTTTTGAAAAAGCCGTTTCTCCTAAGCCTATTCTGTCTTTTCGGCAAAAGGAATAAAAATCATTTTTCCTACAGAAGAATTGTTAATGAATTTATAATTACCAACTATGACCCTACATGCATAGAAATCGTTCTCTTTCAAGTTTACTCAAGCTGATACTCCCGTTAGAGGGCGCTGATTAATTGCTTCGCAATTAGGAATGAGTATTCTCTCTACATATGCAGGAATAGATTCTTTGTGTGTCTCGTTTTCGAGAGCTTTTCTACGGCTTTAAAAGATGTTTCTACTTAAGGTCGATACAGAAAATATCGCCAAATTGAAATTGACGGATGCTTAAAATGAAGTAGGGAAAAGGTAATTAACTCGCATCGAACCTTTTCTGTTTTCTGGGTTTAAAAAAAAAAGGGGGGGGGAGAGAATGTAATATTTGCTAAGGATAAAGGAAATATACAGACATACGTTAGTGTTTTAATTGCACATTCCGCTTGAAGCGGCTCGAAAAATCGTTTCGATAATTAATTGCAGCTATAAATTATGGGTCATTTTTTTCCAAGCATAAAGTTATTACAGTTTTACTGTTGATGTTGAGATTTTAAAGCTAGATTTAAAATCAATGTGTCGCTTGAATGGTTTTAATTACCCAGCTTTAAGTTATATAGCGAAAGATAAACACGGTTATGGATTTAGAATGTAATCTCTAAAATCATGAATGTGACGAAATTAATTTAAAATTTTATACGCATCAGTATAACTTAAACTTCACACTTTTAATTATATGATGATATATTTGATTTTTTTTTAAACAGAAAGAGTAACGATGGGTTTAAAAATTTTATGTTTAATTATTTTTCATATAGGTTGTTTGAAGTATTTTATCGAGAAATAATGTTTGAAATAATATTTGTTTAAAGGCTTCAAAAGCATGTGCCCTACATGTAAATACCAAAACTTCAAATATTTAGCTATTATGCATTTTTATTTTCTTTCTTTCGTCCTAAAAAAATAAACTAATGATTTCTAACTACAATCTAGATTAATTAAAATTACAGTTAAAGAACTAAAATACTAGGTGTTTGTAATAAAAGTTGGAATTTGTGAACAGAATTTTCATTAACTGCGAGAAATTTCTGAACGAAAATTTGTTCAAAAACTCACTACCAGGTGGCATATCATATAACATTGAGAACATATCCTAACAAGCAATATTTTTTTAAATTTGTCGCATTTACAAAAGTTGCAAGGAATCAGGTCTAGATATCTGGGGGGCTAGAATTGGGAATGCGCTATTCTCCTGTTGAGTGTGGCAGAATTGTCGTTTTTTGTAATAACTGACGTTGAACAGCCAACCCATTAGCCATTTAGCCGTTTCTTTAATATAGTTATACCAGTAAAGCATTTTGCTGTACAGTCAACGTCGGTACAACTTCAGTTTACCCATTGCATATTCATATCACGTGGCCATTTACTCCTTCAAGGGGTGAAATTAGGAATTTTTTTGTTTAATAAATTCCCTTCATTTCATAATGACATTGTTCGATTTTTACGATATCACACTCACAAGCGTCAATTTTAATTATTGACACCCTGCATACATATTTAAAATATCCTGGAGTTATCTTTTAGAGGTTTTGGCAGGCATTGTTTTAAATTTGGAAAAAATTGGAAAAAAAAAAAGATCGCAGGAAACAAAGCCTTCATTATTTAATATGCAGAAGAGAAAAAACAATATTTAATCTGTAGAATATGTAACAAAACTGATACCAAGTCTGATCTAGCATTCCAACTGAGCTGAAAACATATATTTTAAAACATGAGAATTAACTGCAGATTATTTTTAATTACTAAAAGAAAATCATAATTTAAGATTGTGTTCCCAAGCCGCTTAAAAGGTATATACGTTTGTTTTAAATTAATAGAAAACTGCGAATGGATGATTATGATTATTCCAAAACTGTTTCCGGACATGAGAATAAGTTTGCATAAGAGATATCACCATTAAGGGTACCACAAATGTTGTAACACAACAGGTTAAAATCTGCAGAATTGAATTTTTTTTTTTTTTTTTTTTTTTTGTAGATGTGGTGGAAATTTGCATGGTGAACTTGACACTAAAAATTAATCATTCCTCAAAAACTTCTTAAATATAGGAACTTAGTTCAATTTCAGAAACTTAGAACTGAAAATAAAGAAGTCATTTACTGGTCTAAAAAGCACAAGGCTGATTTTTTAAAAAATGTTTCTTATTTATAATGCATGCTGAACGATGCGTAATGGAGAGATCCAATCACAAATGTCCACTCCTTGTTGATTTCCTAGAGCCGTGGCACTGGGGTCAATAATAAATGGTTCTTGGAAGCATCAATCAAATCAACTGTTTCGGTGATTTTTCACATGGAGTCATCTGTACACAGAAATTGCCGAGCCGTGCCATATGGCCGTGTACAGAGCCGTTAATAACCATAACAAAAAGGAACTTATAGAAAATATCAAATGGGAAGTTATGCGTCACCAATTCTTTAACCCAGATAGATTTGTCCCTAGGTCCCTTTCTCACCAATAAAAAAAAAAAAGAAGAAAAACTTCTAATTCGTTAGTTTCAAACGCTTGGCAAAGACAACATGCTTTTGCGCAAATGGTTTAAACAGCAGTCCTTTTTTTTTTTTTTTTTTTTTTTTTTGTGGCAAGGAATTTTGCGCCAAATACATAAACGATTGTAAACAATACTTCCCAGTTTCAATGTACCTAATATGTATTTATAATTTGTGAAAGGAGGAAAATACCTACGTAAGAAGAATTAATTCTCCTCACTGAAAAATTTCTGCAGCATTCCGTTTCTAAAATTAAATTTTCAGTCTACTTAATCGATAAAAATAATAAAAAATTAGACTTAATTCCAACATCTTAAAAGAAATAGACAAAAAAGAAGATAAATAATATGGTTGCCACTGAGAGGTGAAAAATTTAAAATAATTTCAAACAAAATTAGATTTGAAACCAAGTTAATAAATTTGATATTCATAATAAACGCTTCATGTGCACTGGATGAGAATATTATTACCACAAACTCTTTTTAAAAGATCTTTTGCTCATAAAAGCTATTAGTAAACTCAAATCTGAAGTTCAAACAGGGCTCTTCTCTAGCACACTGGGGCATTCATGGATAGTGCAAAGCGATTTTTATGCAACACAATAATAACCACCTTGTTCACCAGGCTTGAATTCAATGGATTTTTCCGTTTGTTCCATACTGAAATCTCATAAAATTGCCATTCCTTATAACCAAAATGCTTTCGCGAGGAATGTGATAATGATAGTGGGTTCCGGACAATAGCAGAAAATGTTGTTACAAGTTCATAGCTCTTCATTTTCTCAAAACATAATCTTTCTTCGCTACAGGTAATAATGTTTTCATGTTTATTTGAAAACATTTTTGTGACATCTTAATAGGAATTGAATTTACAGTGTATTACAAGTGAACCATATTATTTCAGGTCAACTTGTAAACTTTACAGTTTGTATTAAAATTAAAGTTTTATTTATAATACATTAATGTGAGACATGATAAATTCATGTTATTCAATAATTTTTAAAGCAGTTGAATAATTACATCACAATGGTTATGGGCTTAGAGAACAAATTTTAAACTATACTGAAATGTATTTCTGGTTATCTAACAAATTCTTTATTATTAATTTTTCTGCTGAACTGTGCCTAAAAAAAATAAACGCATAAATTTTTGATAACTGATTTTTCACGTATAAGGAACAATCATAATGGTTCTAGGGCCATAACCCTATGCATGCCAATTGATTATAGTCCGTACAATATTTTGAGTTACTCAAATAATATATCAAAACGGAGTAGATCTGAACAAACTTGCCTCCTTTTAGGGAAATAAACGAAGGAAAAAACTTGCCTTGATTTCGGGGAATATGAAAGATATGCAGCAATTTGTAATATTAATTATATATATTCCCGATGGCTTAGGCAGGAGCGCATTGGAAGTGCTAATTTCTCAATTTTATAGCAAAATTGTATTAAAATATTGCATATTCCATCACCTCCAGAGATGACAACTTGCTCCGCTGAGCCACGATGGCTCAGGGGATAGAGCGTTTTCCTTCCAATGAGGTGAATCGGGTTCGAATCCCAGTCGATACGAATTCCGCATCCGGCTTGCACCGACCACAGTGCTGACGTGAAATATTCTCAGTGGTAGACGGATCATGGGTTAGAGTCCCCTTGCCGTCAGGCTGGGAGCTTCTCGTGGTTTTCCTCTCAATGTTACGCAAATGCGGGTTAGCTCCATCAAAAAGTCCTCCACGAAGGCAACTTTCCCCCAATGCTCGATCCAGGAGTTTCCTTGTTTTCTGGATTGGATTCCAAACTACAAGGCTACGGAGTTGAACATTAGTAGTCGTAAACCCATAAAAGTGGGTCGGCTGTTCAACGACGGTTATAAAAAAACCTGCTCCGCTTGACCCGTGGAGGCTCAGTGGATAGAGCGTTCGCCTTCCAATGATTTGAACCGGGTTCGATACGAATTTGCAATGATCACAGTGATGACGCAAAAATATCCTCAGTGGTAGACGGATTATTGTTAGAGTTCCCTTGCCTTAAGGCTAACCATGTGAGGTTTCCCTGGTTTTCCTCTAAATGAAAAGCAAATTCGGGTTAGTTCCATCAAATAGTCCTCCACGAAGACAAACTTCTCCCAATATTTGATCCAGGAGTTCCCTTGTCTTTTGGATTGGGTTTAAAATTACAAGACTACGCAGTTGAATATTAGTAGTCGTAAATACAAGATTGGGACAGTTGTTCAACGACGGTTATAAAATAAAAAACTTGTTCAGCTTTGTAAAAAAATATTATCTAGTGGTAACGAAATTTGAATTATTTTTAATTTAGTATTTTTAATTTTAAGTTATTTTTCTTCTACTATATATCAATAATTCGAAGTAACGTATGAAATGCAACTTTATTGCAATTAACTCGTGGCTACTCCTTTAAAGAGTAAGTGTAACAGTTCTTATTCATCAAATTTTACTATTTAATTCGCTACCAATTTATTAAAGGTTTTGCAGAAATCGGAGCAGTTGGTATCCCTATACTTCAAAGAAGTGGTATTTTTAAGATGTTATTTTACAAGAACTATACGACCGATTTCTTGCAAATTTTGTATTTTGTCGTTTAAAATTGCATAAATTGAGTTTTGGTAAAAATCTGTACACCTTACATTTCAAAATTTTTAAAGAATTAAATAATAAAAAATAATGAATAATTATTAAAAAAAGTGCTTAAAAAATATTGCTTTGAAATTATATTATTCTAAAAAATTTATAAATTATTGTTATATCTAAGTGGAATTTTTTTTTAATTTGCTTCATTATATTTGGAGACATACGCAAAAAGTGAAAAATTAAGAGGCCCTAACTTTCGACCACTCCCTTGCCTGACCGATGGGCCATACTTCCTAGATTGCTTCCAACCCCAATATTGTTAGCTTTAAGAATGCTAATCTGAGAAAAAAAATATAATATTTATTCAAGATTCCGTAGCTTGAAATATTGTCATATTTGAGGCTAGACGTAGGTACTCGAGCAAATAAAATTATGTCGTAGTACGCAAAAATTTAAAATCTTCGAAAATAAAGATATTAAGATCTTCGATGTCTCTGCTAAAGGTATCTTTATTTAATGAAATTTGTGTATTCTATATGAAATTTTAGTATTAGTTTTTCGGGATCATGGGACTCGTATTTTTCGTAAATCATAACTCCCCCCCCTCACGAATAGCCACATAAGCAAAAAATTATCCGTTGTAATGTTTTGAATGTCAAATATATCATCATGATGGGAAGAGGATATTCAAGTTCATAAGGCAATGGTCAGTTCTATACTATTAAAAAAAAAAAAAAACATTTCAGTAAATTTTTTTATTGCTTATTCAAACGACCTCATCGTCGTTTGTTGACCGACATCTTTCGTATAGAAGGGCCATGCTAAAAAATAACAAAAATAAATAAGATGCATAAAAAAAGTTCTTATACTTTTCACCTCATACGAGATTATTCAAAATAAAAAAATTTTTCACACTTTTTGAACTGGGATGGAAATCGCATTATCAGATATCTTTTGCTCTATCTTTTCGAATAGGTATTGTTGAACTACAGATTTGGTTATTTACGAACATATAAGCGAATTCAAGATCTCTCATGCAATATGAGCAGATCCCCCCCATCCTCTTTTCGTTTATGCAGAACGGCCAATGACGTGTGTTTCGACTGACAACCTTTGACAATGTTGCTATGGCAACCGTGTCTGAAAAGATGACTTATTTCGACTGAGCTTATAGCTTCTTTAAAGAATCAAAATAGAATATAAATATTGAGAAAGAGAGAGAGAGTTGTACAGTACAGAGCCCGAGATACAAAGTGCTTCTTGTGCCTCGTACGCTTTTGCCATAGATTTTTTTTTTTCTGAAATTTAATATTTTCTTTTTATTACTATTTTTTTCAAAAGAAAAGAAGAAAAAAAAATAAAGATTGAAAAGTAGTCATATACAATAGCTGTGTTGCTTTGTATTAATAAAAAGGGGTAAATAAAATTGACAAATGTCGTCCTTCCTTACATTTTTTCTGCCATTTCGGAATGAAAGGAAATGGTCTATTTATAAATGCATCTTTATAATGCACTTTTTCAATGTTAGTGATGAAATTCATATTTTAGATTCACAAAAATCTATCAATTGCCTGATACTCTATCCCCGGAGTTTTGAAAAAATAAATAAATAAATAAATAAATAATAATAATAATAAAAATATATATATATATATATATATATATATATATATATATATATATATATATATATATATATATATATATATATATATATATGTACATGAGCTGAAGGTAAATAGAACCCAATACAAGATAAAATTGTAAAGTAAGTAAGGAAAGAAATAAAAAAGGGAAAAAAAAATAAAGATAAGAAAAAAAAATATTAAAAATTTAAAGAAAATTAAAAAATCAACTAAATTAAAAAAGAACCGGAAAGATATAATCTGATCATCCGCTCACCCGATTATATTTGCAAAAATAGTACTTGCTAATACTATACTATGCTAGTACTTGTAAAATTGGATATAGATGTTACGGTAAAAGTGATAAATTTGGTTATTACTGATAATTACCGGTCATTATTAATAATGACACCTTTTGATTATTATTAAAAACGACCAGTAATTATTAATAATAACCAATGAAGTTCGGTAAATGTAATTAAACGGTTTATATAGCATTGGGAATAGGTGTGCCTCTTTGTATATGTGTTACGATTAAAGTGATAAATTTGGTTATTATTAGTACAAATCGTGAAATTTAATAATAACTGCCTGTTTTGGTCAAAGTGAGAAATAAAAGCGTGAATTTTTATTGCATTCGGTGTGTATTGCAATGTGGGAGGAAATGTTAAACAACATTTGAAGACACTGATGAATATGTTGAAACAGCTAATGGTTTGGTTAAGCCGGGAACAGCCTAAACCTGGCAGTGGCACTTAACTTTTAAAAAAAGAGTAGGGTATACCGAATAAATGTATTCCAGGCAGTAGCACTTAATCTAAAAAAAAATATCAGTGTAGGGTATACTTTAATTTTTAATCATATCACTTTTCAAACAAAAATATTAGAAATACACGACTGCTTTGAACTAAAATATTACATATTTTTAAAAACAAATTACTTATTTTGGCAGGAAACGCTACCGTGACATTAGAAATTACAAAGTGTTTTTGAATTTTTACACTTGCAACGACTCGAATTTCACTTCCACAACTGCAATACTGAAATCTTTAATCACCTAAGTTTGAATCCTTTCGAGAGCATTCTCTTACACTTATGTCATTCACTGAATTCTTTTTTAAAAAAAAAAAATCAAATAGAGCTTTCAGCTAGTAACTTTCATTGATTTTATCTGTATAATATCTGAAAAAATAGAATTCTCTGTAGCCCAATTTAAAAAAAAAGAAAAAATGCCCTACGCATAATCGAGAAATTCCATTTCCCTTTTTGCTCATCCCGCTCGAACGATTCGTAGTAGAGTATTCTAATGTCGACAGTGACCTTTCCCGTCCTTCGTACTATCTATATGCCAAATTTCATCGCTCTCGGTCAAATTTTTTAGGAATCTATAAAGAACAAACAGGCAGGCAGACATTAATTTTTATCTATACATAGTATATATGCGTTACCGGCAAAGTATGAAATCCGGCATTGTATAAAATGCCTAGGCATCGTATAGAATGCCTAAAATTAACCAGCAAAGTAGGAAATGATTTATATTTCACACATTGCCTAGGCATTCTATAGAATGCCAAATGCTATTTAGGCATAGTATGAAATAAACGTCCTGATGAGGTTATTATGTAAATGATGTGCATGTTACTGTGAATGACCGAAATCGGTGGTTGTTGACTTTCACCGGTGAATTGTGATGGTTGGTGACTTTCACCGACCATCACATAGTCGTTTTGGTGAATGTCCGAAATATTTATTACATCCGATTTGATATTAATTTTTTCGTGGATATGATTACATTTATTCGATATTTTAACACTTACTGACGATAGATCACATTTATTCGATATTTTAACACTTACTGACGATAGATCACATTTATTCGATATTTTAATACTTACTGACGATAGATTAGAAGAAACCTCAATGTTTGGAGTACCGGGCAAATGCATACCGTGCAGTGGCACTGAACCTTAAAAAACATCAGTAAAGGGCATGTCGGGCAAATGTATATCGGGCAATGGCACTTGACCTTAAAAAAACATCAGTGTAGGGTATACCAGGCAGTGGCACTTGACCTCAAAAAAAAAAACATCAGTGTAGGATATACCGGGCAAATGTATACCGGGCAATGACACTTAACTAGACCTAGTATGACTAGACCTTTGGTAAATGTCCGAAATATATACTAGGTCTAGTTAAGTGCCACTGCCTGGCATACATTTGCCCGGCATACCCTACACTGATGTTTTTTTAAGGTCAAGTGCCATTGCCCGATATACATTTCCCGGCATACCCTATACTGTTGTTTTTTAAGGTTCAGTGCCACTGCCCGGTATACATTTGCCCGATACTCCAAACACTGATGTTTCTTCTAATCTATCGTCATTAATTATTAAAATATCGAATAAAGGTGATCTATCGTCAGTAAGTGTTAAAATATCGAATAAATGTAATTATATCCACGAATAAATTAATATCAAATCGGATGTAATAAATATTTTGGACATTCACCAAAGCGACTATGTGATTGTCAACATTCACCGGTGAAAGTCAACAACCACCGATTTCGGTGATTCACAGTAACATGCACATCATTTACATAATAACCTCATCAGGACGTTTATTTCATACTTTGCCTAAATAGCATTTTGACATCAACTATGCAATGCCTAGCAATCTATACAATGCCTAGGGAAAGCATGTAATAATTCTCACATTTCATACTTTGCCTAAAAACGTCAGGCATTCTATACAATGCCGGCGTTTCATACTTTGCCGGTAACATATGTACTTTATCTGTTAATTGTGCGCAATCAAAATAATTTTGTAATTAATCAAAAAAAAATTTTGCGACACATCCTATGAATTTCATCTTATGAATTGTAACACAATTCATTTCAAAATGCATAACATTTAATTTCACTCAACATTTATAAATGTTTATATATATTTTGACAATCGTAACTATATTTATATATACAATATACAACATCCATTAGTTTTAATGTTAATAAATAATGAGTAGATTTCAATAAGAATGATTTTAATCTACACTATACTCATTTAAAAATAAATGATATTACAGTTTTAAAACATATTTTCAACTCCGAATACTTTATCGAAGAAGATAACTTTAACTGTACTTTTAAACAAGCCATTTCAATTACTTCATCTTTATCACATTAGTGTTCCTTTTTAAATTTCAATTCCGTTTACAATTTTTACATCAGACATACTTTTAAAATATACAACTCTCAAAACTCAAAAAGCATTTTAAGATTATATTTCCCAATCGAATTTTCTTTAATATTCATTGCTTCCTTAGATAAAGATAATAAAGATAATCTTCAGTTATTTAAAATCAAATTTACTTACTTATATATTGCTCTTCTAAGAATTGAATAAAATATAATATTCAGATCAAGACTAGTTTTCTTTCGCTCGCACTTATATTTATTACTAGTTTTCATATCCGAAAGTAAATTTAAAAGTTGTAAATTTAATATTAGATATGAAAAGAAATTGAATTTCATCTACACTCTTAAAACTAGTTTAAGTCAATTGCTTGGTAAAAGCATTTTGTTTCGTAAATTTAAGAATAGTTGTTTAAAAAAGAAGAGAAAACCTTTATGAATTATGCCTTATTTTGAAAAATGCCTAGTATCGGTTTATAAAAATATTTACGTTAAAAATAATACGGATATATTACGGAAAATATTTACGGATCAGTCGGATAAACCGTATCACATTTACCTTAAGTTGCAGTTAGAGAGTTACAACATGCGTGTAATAGTTTGCCAATTGGCTGAAAATTTAAAACTTAATTGAATACTGAAAAAACAAAGATTTTATTGTTGACTCAACATGAAGTAATTTTCTAGATATGAAAAAAAAAAAAAAAAAAAAAAAAAAAATAGATATGCATTCTTTTTTCTCGCTTTTAAAATAAACTTAACTATTGAAAATATTTATGATAGGCAAGAGTATTGTTCTGTAACAATATGTTTTGTGAAATAATTAGTTTTTAAAAACGATGATAGCTGCAATTGGCACATTTATGAAGTTATTTATTCTGTTATATAACAAATAAGCAGTTGATATTTTGATAAAATATTGGTTTTCTTGCTAAGAAATTATTCCAAAAAAGAAATTTTGCAGTTGAAAGATATAGATTTTTTATTTTTATTTAACTAGAGTAATGAGTTAATGAAAAGTTTATGCAAGTAAGGTATATTTTGATGTATCCTTTCTATTTTACTACTACAATGGGGTGATTTTAAAGCTATTTCTCATTACTCTCTAGCTGCGTTAGAAACAGAAATTTTACACTAAACACGCTTATTCTTGTTTGCTTCTAAGATTTTATATGTTGTTGTTGTTGTTGACTTTATCCACCAATGTCCACCATCATGAAAGAGCTTTAATAATGAAAAAAATATTGAATTTAATATGTTGTAGTTATGCTTCTTACATTTATTATGGAAGAAATATCGAGAATAACAATTTCACTTTCATTATCATTAAGAAAAGACAATTACAAAGAAAAATAACAACGCAGATATGAGCAATTCTACAAATAAACACCAATTAGGTGGCAAAAAAAAAATTGGGGGGGGGGGGCACTCTATTTCTACATGAATTTTCTTCTTTTTTACACCCTAAAAAGGCAAGAAAAAATCGTGAACATGAAATTTTTTCTTTGTGACATACTTTAAATGTGACATACTCTTTCTGACATACTCAGATAAATCTGAACCATTTATTCAGATAAAACGATTTTTACATAAATATAATATTATTATAATGTCTCTCTAAAATGTATTTATAGAGATTTCATACTATAAGATTATATTTTAGTATAAAAAACAAAAATAAAAAATTTAATTAAAGTTCGTAAATTTAAAAAATCGGGAAAAGTTTAAAATTGGTATTTTGCCGTTTAAAGTATGTCACAAAGAAAAAATTTCTTGTTCAATATTTTTTCTTGCTTTTTTAGGGTGTAAAAAAAGAAGAAAATTCATGTAGAAATAGCGTGCCCCCCCCCCCCAAAAAAAAAGAATTCCTTTTTGTTTGGCCGCCTAATTTGCGTTTATTTGTAGAATTCGTTGCTTTGAAACTAAACTGTAGTAACTCAAAAAAATCAAAAAATGAGATATTTGGGTCATTTTGTGTAAAAAAATCACCCTTTTAGAGAAACAACGTGTTATTTTCATAGTTCCATAAAATTAATTTAGAGAGCAGATAAATCGTTATCGCATTGGCGTGATTCGCATTAGCGCGGAAAGTTAGAAATCGCTCTCCTGAAAAACTTGCTTTTTTGAGCTACCACGGTTTAGTTTCAAAGCGACGAATTGCTCATATGAGCAATTATATATATATATGCCAATTTTTGTACTAAAATATAATCTTATAGTATGAAATCTCTATAAATACATTTTAGAGAGACATTATAATAATATTATATTTATGTAAAAATCGTTTTATCTGAAAAAATGGCTCAGATTTATCTGAGTATGTCAGAAAGAGTATGTCACATTTAAAGTATGTCACAAAGAAATAATTTCATGTTCACGATTTTTTCTTGCCTTTTTAGGGTGTAAAAAAAAAGAAAATTCATGTAGAAATAGTGTGCCCCTCCAAAAAATTTTTTATTTTTTTTTTGGCCGCCTAATTGGTGTTTATTTGTAGAATTGCTCATATCTGTGCACATAAGAGATATATTCTAAAACAGCGACAAGCAATCTCTGGTCTTAGCCGATTGAAAAAGGATTTTTCTAAGCAGCGTCATCTAGGAAAAGTAGTTGTGAATATATAAGCTGCAATGTATATTTTTTTTCCGAAACGAATTATTTTAACAAAATTAAAATTTTAGAAATGCATTGATTCATAAAGAAATAATCAATTCAACTCGCTACAGTTTTACTTCGCTGATTTCGTTAAAATAGCCCACATGGGGTACATTGGCTCAATTTATAAATAACAATTTAATTTTGGTTGAAAATATGACTAGGTAAAAAATACCCGAAGCAGGGATTACTTGATGGATCTTGAAACTTTAGATAATTTCATTACTTAGTAACTAAAAACACACATTTGTGTCCCAAAACTAAACTGAAAAGTTTGCCACTAATATGTTCTATTTTAAGCTTCAATTTCATATAAATTACGAAAAAAAAGCTAAATTACTCCCAGCTTACTCCCCCTTAATTTAATCTGAGACACACAATCTTCTTTTCTTCACACAATCGTTGAGCAAAAACTACGAAATTTCAAACGCCAAGAGATTTTATCTTCTTTCATACTTAATTTTGTACAACGAATTGAGTGACGTAAACGTCAGTCCCCAAATATTTTAATTTGCACAGGTTTTTATATAATAAGAAATAAATTGAAATACAACTAGTACATGTAAAACTAAGGCTTGTTTTTACAATTAAATAACAAACCCTAATATCAAACACATTATGTTTCGATTACTTTTTATAGTACTTATTTTATTCATTGCCAGCTTTATATAAGGAAATTAATGAGCCCCAATATTATTCAATTTTGCGGCAAACTTGGTATGAGCCTAAATAGAAGCATATTATACTTCCTAAACGCACGATGTTATGGTTCAAAGAGTAAGAATCATGGTTAAGTTTAAAGCGTTATTAAGGTTTCTACTAATTTTCACCATATTATGACCTCATGTTGTGTTTCAGTATTTGACCATTTTATAAAGAAACAAATAAGTCTCTATCATAATTATATGTCATTTCTAATAGTAGTTTATTTAAGTAAAATTAAAAACAATTATAATAATCAATTTTTAATTTAGTTTGTAAATTTTTTTTTTACTCAATATGTGCTGGAAAACCAATGCATAACTCAATTATATAATTCTTCTATTCAATAATCGATTTAATAATCTTATTCCATTCTCTTAAAACATTTATGAAGTTTTAATTTACATAATCAATGCACCGCAGAGCATTATCATATCTATTAACCAACCGTTCCTAATTTACGAACCAATTCAAAGCTTAAGTACAATGTAAAATCCAATCATCATAGAACTATAGAAGCACTCAAGGCTATTGATAAATGATTTAAGCCTCAATGTGCCCAGAACACGGATATCATCCTTTAATTTGCACCCGATCCCCTCTTTCATTATGTCCCTTAACTAATCTCAATCTTGGATTCAAATGCTATCCCCCAAAGCCATTATGAGTAATTATTAATCCAACGTCGCAGGCACAGATAAGTGTATTATGATGTCAATTAGGATCCCAGGCGAGTTCCGTTTTCAAATCAGACGTCGCATTAGAATATTCCCTGATCTTCTCTCTTGCAGAACCCTCTTTAATAGCCTACAAATCACGGCCATCTTTTACAAGGAGGGAATTCTTACCCCATTGTTTACTGGAAGGTCGATTTCAAAAGCTTATTTGAAGGATTAAGAAATATGGCGGACTAGTGACATGGGATGAAGCTCCCTGCTATCTTCACCATAAAAGGTTTTAATTTTAAAAATGTTCAATTCAGCTTAAATAGTCGCTGAGAAATTGACGGAAACAGGAAAATATGAACACACTATGACGTTTTGTTAATCTTTAAAAAAAAAAGAGCAATATCTATTGTTGCAATTTTATTGCAGTAGAATAGGTGTATTTTTCAGACTTATTTCAACTTCAACATTGACTAAATCTTCTTTTAAGTGAATCGATAAAAATTGAAACGAACCATATACAAAAAAGGATTTTTGTTTTTTAGATATCAATGTATATGTAATTGTAGTTTTACTTTCTTCGCCTTGTTACTACTGTTTAAATTTTTTAATATAAAAATTCATCATATCGTCGCTTTAAAACTATAGCGTAGTAACTCCAAAAAAAAAAAAAAAAAAAAAAAAAAAAAAAAAAAAAGAGATATTTGGGTCATTTTGTGTAAAAAAAATCACCCTTTCAGAGAAACAACGTGTTATCTTCATAATTCCATAAAATTAATTTTGAGAGCAGATAAATCGTTATCGCATTGGCGCGATTCGCCATCTTGGTTTTAGGGAATAGTGTAGCAGTGTGCCAGTTGCAACAAAACCTTGGAGGAGATAACGTCGCTTTGAAACTAAACCGTGGCAACTCAAAAAAGCAAGTTTTTCAGGAGAGCGATTTTTTTCCTACACTGTTGTATATCAAAATTTGTAATGAAATATGTAAAATTCGGGAGGATATTTTGAAGAACATCGTTGCATTTTGAAATAACTCTCAAATTTCAATAAAAGTTTTAGAGAAAAGTGTTGCAACTCAAAGTACCTTAAATTATTTCGAAATTACCACAAAATTAGAAACGCTACAAGAATCAGACCTGGTTCATTGAAAAATGTAAAGAAACAGGTTTTTTTTTAATGTAAACTATTTTGCAATAGTCCCCATAGCTTCGAGTCAATCTGCGGTGGAAGTTCTTGAAAAGTTAGAAATCGCTCTCCTGAGAAACTTGCTTTTTTGAGTTACCACGGTTTAGTTTCAAAACGACGATATGTGTTAACTTCATTAATTAAAGATACCCAACCAATATAGTTAACTGAATATTTACAATATATTGTTTAGGTTCAGGTTCGATTCCCCGAGCTAAAAACAGGGTGTCTGATGTTGAAAACAATGTTTTTTTTCCCGTCTTTGAAACGTTAGCTAACCGGCCTTTTAGCCAAAATATCCACACTCTTAAGATAAAAAACAATATTCTACTTGGTATAGTGACAGAGATTTTATTTCTCAGAAAGGAACAAGTAAAACTTGAATCATAACTCGTTTGAATTTTTATTTTCGTTTGATTCTAATATTTTTATTGAATAAGAAACAGTTAAGCAGTTTTCGCCATCATGCGTTATCTGTTGTCGTCTTTTATATTCATACCTAAGTGGTATGGAATCTACTTCATTACTGTTTCAGGGCTGAAGAAGTATATGCGCGCTTTTTTGGTTTTGGAGCATAAAGCGTAGAATGAATGATGGCTAGCATACTACTCGATTCTTTGAACTCAATTATGATAGTATATTTCACTAACGCATCAAAACAGTTTACAAAATTTCATTAATAAGGTACCCCAAGACTGTTGCAGATTTGGAGCAACGCTCACAATCAAATCATTTATTGTTCAGTAGTAGAAAATTAATTGGAGTTGGAAAAAAAAACTTTATTTGCATAGATTACATTATATCTTTTGTAACGAAAAGTGCATATTATGTTTATATGCATGGTCATAAATATATGGCGGTGTGTATGAAAAAATATGTAAAACTTACAATTTGAGATTTTAGAAATATCTCATTAAACTCATCTGATACAAGAACAGAAAATATGTTAACATTTAAGAATAATCAAAAGTAATTGGCAATATTGTCATCCGAAAGTTGCCATTCCCCACAATAACTGAAAATACTAACCAGTGTAAAATTCCCCTTGATGAAAAAGTGTGGAAATTCTGAAATTGAAAATAGATGTAATTTTCTAAACAAATTTCAAATTTTTTTTGAAAATGATTCAATGGATTTTCAAAATATCATATGCAGACCACGGATTGAAAATCTTCAAAACAAAGTAAAAAATTTCACCCCTGTTTTTTATACCCCAACTTTACTTGAAATCGAAATTTTAATATGTATTTTATCATTTTAATTTGACTTATGTCTTATACGTATCAAATATTTTCTATTAGAGAATGGTTAATCAGTTTCCTATAACTTAAGTTCTGAATATGTTTTGAAAGAGAAATGATGCTAAAGTTTATTAAAATAAAACTCAAAACATAATTTGCGCAAAAATTCTTATAAAGAATAAAAGTTTTTTTAAAAAAATTTGAGAATATATTTTGAAAGGACCATATTTTTAGGTTTTGCGTTAGAAGAAGAAAATATTTCATTCATTAAAATAAAAAAATAGATAACTTTTTGATTAATATAAAAAATAAACTTTCGAAGGTTTTAAAACTATTTAAAATAGCAAACTATAAAAGTCATGGGAATTGAATGATTACTTTTAAATAATAATTGTAAAAACATAAAATGCATTAACCAATCGAAATTATTATAAAAGTAATTCGAATATTAATTTTTAAGTAAAAACGTTAACGTTATTAATTCATAATTTATATGATAGCGTTTGTTTTATTCGAAAAGATTTTCAGAATATTTTTGTTTATATTATAAATTCTTGCCTTGTTTCGTGCTCTTCGTAAATAAAAACAAAATACAAGATTATTTTTTTTCCATCATTTTTTTTTTCTTTTCTCCTTTGAAACGTATTTTGCTTTCTTTCAAAGCAGTTTTTATTTATAGAGGCAAATTCTATTTCACAAAGAAAATAGTTTTAGTAACATATACATTTTTTTCTGATCTTTCCTTTGAGCGTAAGGGTTAGAATTCGGAAACAATTCTTTATTTCCAAAAGAGTAACACATGGTATGAGAAATATTACATTAAAATGTTACTTTCTTCTTATTTTGTTAAATATTGTGTAGATATAACTCCTTTTTAATTTATGATATATTGAAGTTTAACTTTCAAATAATGATACAATATTCCAAACGCAGAATTTTGATTTGAAAAACTTATTTTATTCATTTACAACAAGGGTCATGTAAGTGTATGATATCGACCCCTTGAGGGTCAATATAGTATAATTAGGAATCGATTCAATGAATGATCCATAATATTAATTTGCAAATTAATAGGATACCTGCATGTGACGTAGTGTGGGTATCTCGATCCTGATTGGTTGTTGAAACGCGGCATTTGTTTTCGTTAGCAGCTATTATTTCCATTTTATTTCGAGTAGCTTAAGTCCATCAAGTATCACTTCTATTAAGTGACATGTTCTATTTTCCTTCACAAAGATTTCAATTCTTTCTCAATATATTTCTTACACAACACAAAGACAGACACGAAGCCATGTAGAACATAAACCATAAACTAATCATGCATCGAAGTTTCCAGACACACAAAGCAAAAATATATAATGGGTTAAAATAAAATACATAAACAAAAAATAAATCTAATTCAAGTAAAATGCGTAGACGATAAAGAATTATATTTCAACAAATTCGATGCGCGCTACGACGCTGTATTCAAAAACTTCACGATAATTAACTTTCTAACTTATGTGTAGAAACTTAGCTCAAATTCAACACGCCATTCAGCTTATTGAACGATCAGATGATGCTGACGTCATAGGCCACATGTGTGGGTATTAGTGATCTTCTTCTTCTCTAAGTGGAAGTACCCAATGGACCAATTCAATTTTCATTTGGATCGACATTTGTAATTGTACTAAGTAAAGTTTTAGTATTAGATTATGCCTTATTTAATTTCTCATTCCTATTTTTTAAAATAAATATTTATTTTTTTAAATGTTTAAAGTTTGCTAATTCGCTATTTGTAATTCATTTCCAAACTTGTTGCAAATTATTTTTGCTCTATTGTTATTGAGTTACTAATATTCTATTATTATCGTGCCACTTACTGCGCATTTTG
Source organism: Parasteatoda lunata (assembly GCA_949128135.1). NCBI lineage: Eukaryota > Metazoa > Arthropoda > Arachnida > Araneae > Theridiidae > Parasteatoda > Parasteatoda lunata. Next base: position 40,729,440 of record OX421972.1, on the reverse strand, counting down.
AAAACATCGAGAGTGGCTTGCAAAAAGTATTAATTGACCTTGAAGCAAAGATTGTTTTTCATAATTTAACCATGGGCACATTTTGGACTAATATAAATGTTAATGAAATATCTCCAAAAATTTGTAATGCGGCCTTTTTCCTTTTTATTTGTTTTTCAAGCTCATATATGGCTGAATTTGGCATCTGTCATGTTAGTTCTATTTTAAATGAGCGGAGAGAATAAGCGGAGTTCCAAGATGGTTTAAGATCGAAATTTCATCCTTCCCATTGATTAATGTAAAAATTCGAGTTTTGTCAAACTAAAGTCTAAGGGCCGGGATAGCCTGGTCGGTAGAGCGCTGGGCCCATGTACAAGAGGTCGTGGGTTCGATCCTCGCCGCCGAAGATTCCCCGTGTAGTAAATGGTGACTGATGCACGTTAAATCTGTCGAGTCTCAAAGTCCTCCATGTTCCCATAACAAATCAAAACCTCTGGGGGTACTGATCCAGGAGTTTCCTTGTCTTCTGGATTGGTTCAAAATTACAAGGCTACGGAGTTGAGCATTAGTAGTCGTAAACCCATGAAATCGGGTTGGCTGTTCAACGACGGTTATAAAATAAAAAAATAAACTAAAGTCTATAACCAGGTCGGTGGGGCGCTGGGCCCATGCCCAAGAGTTCGTGGGTTCGGTCCCCGCCGGCCGAAGATTCCCCGTGTAGTAAATGGTGACTGATGCACGTTAAATCTGTCGAGTCTCAAAGTCCTCCATGTTCCCATAACAAATCAATACCTGTGGGGGTACTGATCCAGGAGTTTCCTTGTCTTCTGGATTGGTTCAAAATTACAAGGCAACGGCGTTGAACATTAGTAGTCGTAAACCCAAAAATTGGGCCGGCTGTTCAACGGCAGTCATAACATAAAATAAAACTAAAGTAAATGAAACAAGTAAAACAAACAAGTAAGTATTTTTTTTCTTTGTTATCATATTTTATAGGGTGGGGTCGATAAGAGAATAATAAAATTTTTGAGGATCTATGTTCAAAAACATTTGGAGGGGTCCTAGATTTACAATGTTCATTTTATGTAAGCAAAAAATCAATAAAAAAAATTTCTTGTAAAATTACCGTAATGTATGGTAATGACATTTCTTATGAAGAAAAAAAACATAATTCAAGTTATTAAAACCAAAATATAATTAAAACCAAACATTTGATTTAATTTGGTTTTGGTTACATTTGGTTAATTTTTCCTTTCTTATGGTAACGGTTTACCTGAAATTCTGGTTTTCATAATTATAGTTCTTAATGCCACATATTCAGTAAAAAATGCAAAACTTTAAAGTAAATTTAAACGAAAATGATTGGTTTTTATGAGATGTTTTTACCACAGTTACCAAATTTTATCACATATTATAAAACCATATTTTAACGCTACTTTTAACAAAATCATTACCATCATTCGCTGCAGTAAAAATTACCGAGCTTTTTGATAATCCCATGGAGCCCGAAACACGGTAAATTTTACCATATTTAGGTAGTTTTGATCATGCTTTTTTTCTTAGTGTAAGATTTTATGTTTATTTGAGGTAATATGTATGTTGTATGTGATTGTGATGATAATGTGATAACAGCATTTTAATTTCAAAACAACTTATTTATAAAACTTATTTTAATAAAACCTGTTATCATTTTATACAGAGTGCATTAGAAAAATATTAAATGAACTTAAACCAGTGTTAGAGTTACGGAAAATAGAATAAACTTTTAAAAGTTTAGCATGGAATTATTAAGAGCCATCTTTCACAGAAATCTTGAGTTGTTAATTTATTATTTTTATTTTTATTTTCTCTTTTATAGTGAGCTTTTGATTGTAAGGCAACATAATATAGTAAAACTATTTCTTATTTATAAATAGATGTTAGAATGTATAAATAGTTGATTTTAGAATGATTTTATACATTAAAAGAAATAACTTTTCATTTTTATAATTTTGCTATTCCTGCGGATTTTTATCAAAATTTAGAAAAGCAATATAAGCATGCAAATAGTAGTTTTTATGATATATATATATATATATATATATATATATATATATATATATATATATATATATATATATATATATATATATAGATAGATAGATAGATATGTATATATATATTATATATATTTATTTATTTATTTATCATTTTTAAGATTTACTTTTTTCCCTTTTTTTCTTAAACTGATAAAAGAGGGCGTCTACAAATGATTTGTCACGTTGTGAAGGGAAAAAATTTTAAGTGAGTGAAAAGGAGTCGAAGTATCTAGAAGCATGTCATTACACATTTTAATTAAAATAAAAATATATTAGGTCAAAATTTTAAATGTTTTAGTTTTAAATCCTTTAAATAATTTCAGCTCATATACAGGGTGTCCCAGAGTTATTGACACAAACTTTAAGGGGAAGTAAGGAACACATCACAAGGATTCGGATTTGCATAGCAATCTATGGTTGAAACGTCTTTGTTCGCTTCTTGGTAGTGTTGTTCACAAGATACACTGCGCGTGTTGGACAGATTCCCTGGCCACCACGATCTCCTGATTTGAGCAGCATACATTTCTTTCTTTGGAGTGCACTGAAAAGTGCTGTGTACACAACACCTGTTGAATTTGAAATGGATCTGGTTGTAAGAATCATCTGCTCTGTTGAGGATATCCAACAAAATTCAGGAGTATTGAGCGACCCATGGCCCTAACCCATGGTGTAACGCATGCATCATTAGCAATAGTGGAACCTTGGTGAATGTTGAATATCTGTGACATTTTCACATAAGAAGAAGCAAGATATTGGGATAATGACTTGCACGTTCAAAATAATGAAATCCCCTATATTCTTATTTTTTTAAAAATTGACAAAAAACACAGCTTAAAAGCAAGAAGCTTTCTATTATTGCCAAAAATAATTTATTGATTTCGTTAAGAAATTTAATTAATTTGAATTGTCCCTCCGATAATTTTTTTTAATATATTTGCCACCTTAGATAAATTTTTTGCATACATTTTGAGAAAAATCTAAATAATGGCATCATAGCTTGAGTTATTATTCATGGTTTGATGTTGATTTTTTTTATTATTAAATTAAACAGAAAGAAAAATCAATACATTTCTAAATCAAAACTGTAGTTTTGAAATACAAAGAAAAGTTAGAATCAACAAAAATACGAAATATTTATGTTCTTTCATACATAAAATATTTAGCAAAAGTAGCTTTTTTTCTTCTCATAAATTTTTCATGTTAAAACACATTGAAAAATACACACATCGTGTTTATTTTCAACTATCAACAAATAAGAAACTATTTATTAAGCTGCATTTATTCCAGATTTGTTTTAAAAAGGTTCTTTTTGTTCCACAATAATACTCTGTAATTAAATATAAAATGCACAAAGTAATCAAAATAATCTTACATTCCTTTCTTTTTTCTTATTATTCTTAGACTGGTATTTAAAACTTAATTCCGTACGTTAATTAATAATAAATTACGATGCGAAGAAAAATAAATTGTTTACCAAAAAATATTAAATATGTATTTTCGGAAAGACCTTAAGCTCACATTGTGTTTTCTTGAAACGTAATTAATGGACAAAAGACACAGCGGGACGAAAATTTATTTATTTTGTATTCAGTATATGATTTAATTTGACAAATCCTTTACCGAACTGTAAAGCAAGCGAACAAAAGAACGTCTTTGCATAAATTTGACGCTCTATAAATAATTTAAGCGAAGAATATTAAAAATCCCTCAGGCAGTGAAAAACGCAGAAAGAACAATAATAAAAAGCAAAAACTAAAAACCCATTCATTCTATAGACAGCAGAAAGCAAACAGATCAAATGAAACATTAATATCCGCGCATGCGCACCCCAACCGATTCGAAAAGAGGATTAAAATAAAATTGAATTCGGCAAAGAAGTTGCCAAAACTGAAATAAAAATACCCAAAGGTAAACCAGAGAGAAATATTCCTCTCTTCTTCTTTCCATTTGAGTTTGATTATTCAACGAATTTAAGACGAGCGAATATGTACTATGGATTTTTCGCTCTTTTTTTTTTTTTCCTTCCTCCCGAAGCAAATTATTCGTATAATTATATTTACTCTCTTGATGCTCCGACACTCGGTTACATCACATCTTTTACATTTAGATTTGTGATGGAAGAATTGATACTTATCGAACAGCGCCATCTGTCGGGAATTAAGTGAGGTGTATGACCGATTTTGCATATGCTTTGAATATGAATATAATAGACTCCTGCAATTTGATATGAAAACTATATTCTTTCTCGTCTTTCAAAATACTGTATTATTCCAATAAACTTAGAAAAATTACTTCTAGGCAGTCTTCCTAAATATTAAAACTTTAACTTTTCTCGAATTTTTCCGCATAAATGGCTCTAAATCTAAGACAAGAAATCCCGAATATTGTATAAAATATATACTATAAAATAACCATAAAATATTCCCAGACAAGCATGCAATTAAGTTTAAATCAAATTTTCTGTATAAATGGTTTTAAGTAGAAACATCGTAAATAGTCTATATATTATAAAAAATATATACAATAAAATAAACTTTAAAATATTCTCAAACATGCATATAATTAAGTTTAAAACTGTCTCAAAATGTATAGATTTATAAGTTAAAGTAATAAATCCGGTTATTATTAATAGCAGCTGGTGATTATTAATAATATCCATGCATATGATAAAAAATGATATCTATCATAAAATTCGACCATTATTCGTGATTATCAACTACTTATGACAATTTTTAGTAGTAACTGGCAATTATTGATAGTAACTGCCACATATTGATTTTAACCCTTTATTATTTATACTTTCAGTTTATTATATTTTATTTTGTAACCGTCGTTGAACAGCCTACCCAATTCTTTGGGTTTGTGACCACTAATATCTAACTCCGCAGCCTTGTAATTTTGAACCCAATCCAGAAGACAAAGGAACTCCTGGATCAAGTATTGGGAGAAAGTTTGCCTTTAGGGAGGACTTTTTAAGGGAATTAAACCGCATTTGCGTTACATTGAGAGGATGACCACGGGACCCTTCCACGGTTAGCCTCACGGCAAAGGAACTCTAACCCATGATCCGTCTACCACTGAGGATATTTTACGTCAGCACTGTGGTTGGTCGGTGCAAGCCGGATGCGGATTCGTATCGACTAGCCATTGCTGGGATTCGAACACGGTTCACCTCATTGGAAGGCGAACACTCTATCCCCTGATCCATCGCAATGGTTTATTTTATTAAAAAAAAATAGTCCGTGGAGTTCCTCCGCGCGGAAGAAGTGAAACTTCGTAATATGGAAATGAAAATAGGAAGGGGTATAAATCGATTTTTAGTGAAATCATATTGTTTCTTTAAGACAAACTTTATTAACATTGCTTACAACCACCTATCTACATAACTTCATTTTAAAATACACATATCTACATAACTTTTTTTGTAAAACGTGTTTGTAAACTTGTTACTTTGTTGTGTTGGAACGTTGGGGGGATTTGATTTTTCTGAACACTCTAAAATGTTTACTTCATTTTAAGACATGAAAATGGAAGTCTGAACAAACTTATGAAAAAAATGCTGTCAAATATATTATAGAAATTAGTTAATTAATTGATATTTTCGCTCACAGCGTTAAACAGCTAATCCATTAAGCAGGTGTGATGTTCTAATTGTTCTGCTTCTTAGACTTGCTAAATTGCTTCATAGATTAAAGATAGCAAAAAACCTGGAACAAGAGTAAATAAAAACTCTTTTATGAATCTAGTTTGGAATTAAACTGACACACATATCTATATTATAAAAAGAAACACTTCCACGGTTAGCCTGATGTCAAGAGAACTCTGCCATATGACTTGCCTATCATTACGGTGATTTTTTATCGTTATAACGATTAGTAGAAGCTAGGGTAATTCTGTTATCCGGGCAATTCTACATTGTTTTTTTTCTTTTTTTTTTTCGTTATTTTGATTCTTTACGCCATAAATTCCTGAACATAACAATGTATAGAAATTGCAGAAAATGACTGTCTCATTTATTGTTTTATTTAGGAGCTTAACATGGTACTAAGAATAATACTTAAAGAAGAAAATCTGTCAAATTTATTTCGCGTTTCAAATTGCTTTTTTTTGAAGTATTTTTTCGTAATTTTCTTTTTTTAGATGACACACGGCATTTCTGACTAGATTTTTGACGAATGTTAAACTAACGTATTGTTTTCAACTTTTAATTTGAAAAAAAAAATGAATATTATCTAATTTGAAATAAAGAAATAAACTTTTATTTATCATTTATATTAATCGTTTGACTAAACGCGAGGAGTAAATAAATCTCAGAACAGGTGCCAAATCCTATAAAATCGCATAAATATTTAAAGCTAATATCTAAATATGACCCCTTAGTGCTATTATTTGCTCAAAACTAATACTAGAAAACGGAACTGTTATGAAAATATATATATATATATATTCTAAAAATATCCTGATTCGGAACCCAGATAACATTCCACCTCTTTTTATTTATTTCATTTTCGTTCACACATCAAGTAGTGCGTACCGCACCCTTTTATAGTGGGCAGGAAAAATCCTCTATAATTTCCGCATACAAAACGGGCAGATGAAATCGCTATGATAAAACTTCGTAATAGTTCTCCATTGACAAGTTGTTATTTAAAAGTTGTCTGTGATAACAATTTGGGAGGATTTTGTGGCATCACATGCTACACCTTTTCTTTCTTTTTGTAGCTCTATAACCCGTTTGCAGATGTTAAGAGTGCTTTTTATTGTTGTTTTATTGCGCATCAAACTATGGTTTTGTAAATGATCCTAGAAGCTATGCTTGATAAGGTGTTCTTTTCTTTTATGTTCTCAGCCTTATATTCAAATAAAGCGCTGAAGAAGAACTGATCTATGTTATTAGAAAAGAAAATGCTATCATTTGCAATCAATCTTACAGCATGCAACATTGACTCCCATAAGAGGACTACTATTTAAGTTGTTAGGCATGTATTTTATGGGTGATGCCATTATTGTTTTAGTTATATTGACCAATAAAATTTTATTGTCTTTAAAAATTGATACATTTATTTTGTATTCGTATATTTTAATTTTTTCATTCACAACTACAATAATTTTTAAAATTGTTTCAATTTGAAATTGAATTGAATTTTTGTTATGAGCCAGTTTTGTTATGAGAATGTTCGTTGATTGTACCGATTGGAAAAAGTAAATAATGAGTAAATTGATATAGATCAACACTGCAAAATCATGCACAAATTAAAAACCTATACCGACATAATTAACTAAGTTAAAATATATCCAATTATATTTATTTATTTATTTTTCCTCTTCCCGGGGTTTTCTCGTTATTATAATAAGCAATAAAGCGCACTTTTAGAATTTAATTCCATCAAAATAAAGATTAACTGCATTCAGAATCATTTGGCATTATGCTATTATTTGAGGACAACCATAGTCGATTAACCAGAGTGAAATAATACAATAATCAAAAATTTTTTTCTGAGACTTTTTTCCTTTCGTGGAGCTGTGAGATAATTATTTCCACAGTATCTATAGTACGTATCTAAGTACTAATATTAGTATATTTAATACATTGTTGTACTAATACCAATTGCATTATTAAAGTGGTACCTATTAACAAAATTATTTAAGCATCATTGGTGTCTATTACATAACAGTAACGGTTGTCGGAGGGCGTTATAATGTAGATAGATAGGTCCACCGTATTTTCTGTAACAGTCCATACCACGCAAAATTTTGTGTGAATCAGTTAAGAATTACGGATTTGTATACAATACATACACACATACATATAAAAATTATGCTTTATTTATTTAAGATAGAAAATAATGAAAACCAACAACACTTCTAAGTTAACTATAGTATGCCCATTTTTGTATTTGATTTGTGCTTAATTATGTTCGTTTAATGTTAGTTAGTCCTTAATTACGCATTAGGGGTTTTCGTTCTGTATATAAAATACTATCTCGTTGTTAAAGACTGAGTAACGTTAAACAAATGGTTGGTAGATAAATTATGCTAACCATTTAAAATTTTAGTTACTCCATTCAAAACTTGTGATTAACAAGATAAATTATCTTAATTCAAAAGGATAAGGTACACTTTGTGCTACGTATACTAAAGTGGAAAATAGCTTAATAAATCACAAATCAAGTAAAAAAGGGACATACTATAGTTTCGGTTCTCTAGACAAGTATCTTCCTCAGTGTTTATTACCAAATAACATTAGAAAAATAAAGAAATAACCACGTGCAAGTCAATCTAGACAGAGGAACTAGTTTGAACGAGGTAATAAAAAGAAGGGTGATACGTTACAAGTGTGAGGGTGTTTGACTATGTAAGACATTAGAAGATAGTTTAATTAAATTTCCAACCCTATAGGGCGACTGAAGATCGTTTAATCCTTCACTGATAGCCCTACATTGTTAAAATTCCAATTATATGTTTGAGTTTTCTTCTGTTAGAATCATTCATTACTGCTCTTTATCTACCGAACTTGATTTCTGGGAAACAATCCATAATTTTAAAAACCCTATTTATTCACATAATGATATTTAGAGTATCCTACCCTTTCTCATTGAATGTAAATCATTCTAATTTAATCTCTTGCCTCCTGGGGTTCCCTCAGAACTCCTTCATCCCTGTTTCTAACACCTTTCTTTTTTCCCTCTTCTTTTCTTGCTCAAACTTGTTCTTTTGTCCTGATTGGTTAAGCCCTTTTACACGTGCTTAAATTTTATTTTTCTAATGTCATTGGTTGTTTAGATACTGAAGAAGGTTCTTGTCTAGTAACCCGAAACTATAGTATGTCCATTTTTGTACTTAATTTGTGATTAATCTACGTTGTTTTTCACTTTAAGTTACGTCTAAAGTTTTGTAATTTACAATTCCTGACAAATGCATTCAATCCAGAATTTTATTTTTGATAATTATTTTATTTCAAATTTTAATTATCCAGGAGACCTACTTCTTTTTAACATATTTTCATTTAATGAATGACATTACGCTTAATTTGAATGCCAAATGTATCACTCATTAAAAAGTTTGGTTAATTTATGTCACATTTCTGAATAATGATATGAATTACATTTTTGATATATAATCCCCAGAAACTAAACCAATAAGATGTTTTATTAAAAACTTCAAAAAACTTCCATTCGCTTTAAAAAATATACAAACTGAAAATAACAATAGCTAAGAAAGTTTCAAGTGCTAAGAAATAGCCGTCCACTTCCAAGATTTGCCAGGGTGTGAATGAGAAGAGACAAAAGTGGTTTGAAATAGAAAATGTTTAGTAAAAATTTTAAGTCGCACTGACGAGGAATGGTAAATGCCCTAGAGATTAAAAAAACTGAATTTAAGAGACTTAAATTTAATTTTGTTAGCAGCCCAAAAAGTACTTTAAAGCCAAAAACGGGAAAGAATATGATATAAAAATTTTTATAACAAGCGGGGGGGGGGGGGTGACTGTAAATTAACAAGTTCTATGTAGAGATAAAATCTATGGTTAGCAGCAAGCGAGCGGAGGAAATAAAGTTCGGCATTTAAAGAAGAAAAGTCGGAGCAAAGGTTTAGAATGCTGAAAACGAACGCTCCATGGATTTAAACCTTTTATAGTTGATTCAGCTCCTGCTAAGCTCACTAGTTCCTAACGTCCTCTAATCCTTACACAGAACTTGCTAATTTACCGATCTTTTTTCTCCCGTTTGTTATAAAATTGCAAATATCCTCTCCCGTTTTGGTTTTAAAGCGTTTTAAAATTTAGACTTAAGGAACACGATAGACGTGTCTGTTATTAAGACTACAAGAAATATGCAATTGCTGCGCATTGTTGGAGTCTTGGACATAAATTCAATTTCGACAGTGCCAAAATTATTTTCCTCACATCACATCAGCTCATCTTGATGTGCTGGAATCTAATTTAATTACATGAATGTTAATTGCCTTCTTAACGACATTAGTTCTCCCCCCCCCTTTTCCATAGCGCTTGGAAATGGATTTGACCCTCTCGGCAAATGTGTTTTCTTTTGTTCTGCTTTTCATCTTTTTTTTTCTCTCGTCCGCTATAGTTGTTCTAGTTTTCTCACCTGTACTTTTCCATTTGTCATTGGCAACCTTACGTTTTATATTTCAAATCACCTTTGTTTCTTCTCATTAACGCCAAGAAAGTCTTGAAAATAGTCGCAAACCTTTGAGAGCTTGAAACATGTGGACTGTTATTCCTAATTTGTATATTTTGGAAGTGAACGATGTTTTATTCAAGTAATATGAATTACATCTGTTTTTATATTGAAAGCGTAGTAAAAATAATATAATTTATCTTTCTTAGCACACTTCTTCTTCTTCTTCAGCACGACAGCCCCTTACAGGCCTTGGCTGCCTCAACCACACGTAGCCTCCAACGCCTCCTGTTCATGGCGACTTTTTTCCAGTTGTTTATCTTTAACACTTTCAGATCTTTAGCAGTGCCATCCAGCCATCTAGTTGGAGGTCTTCCTCTAGCCCGAGATCCCGAAGGATTTTTAAAGGTGACAATTCAGACTACATTATTCTCTGGACCTCTCCAGATATGGCCAAGCCATCTTAATCTATTGCTTCGGATGACCTGTACTATCTGTGGCTGTCCATAGAGTCTATATAATTCAAAGTTGTATCTGATTCGCCAACAGCCTCTTTCCTGTACTGAGCCAAAAATATTTCTAAGGATTTTCCTTTCAAAAACACTAAGAGTACGCTTAGCACACTATTGGTTTCATTATTCAATTGTTGTTATTTTACCTTAAATATGGAATTATTCCTCAATTTTCCTTCTTTATTGTAAATTTTCATATAATTAATAATAATAGAGAAATATTTTGTCACCATATCGGACTGCCCTTTAAGAGTTTTGTTATTCCATTTCAGATTCCTGCTTAACGACATCAATTACCTTTCATTTTCTCTATGCGTTATAAAAAATATTTCATTTCAAAATTTTTGGTGCCAAATCAAAAAAAAATTATTTTATCTTCTTGATTTTAAATTTTTGTATAGTCTTAAATTCATAGTTATCAGAAAAACTTTCCTCTTTATTATATATTTTCGTTAATGAAACCAAATGTTCCTCTAAAACATCTTTCTTAAGATTTTTCGCTTTAAAGGGGCGAAAAATGCGTTTTCAATCATTTTTCTCAGTCTTAAGCGTTTCAAAAGTTATGTATTCGACAGGTGTCTGAGGAATTTTTTTGTTTCTGTGGTTTCCAACATAATTTAGTTCCGCCTAAAAATGACTAACTTGTAACCAATATAAACTTTTTTAAAGACTTAAATTAATTTTCCATGATTAAGGATATAAATCAACACTTATTATTACAACTCAGAAGGTATTATTACCATTTAATATTTATATCAAAATGTAAACTATAGTCTGTATAAGTCTACAGCTTTGATTATAATAAACCTATTATATACTCAAATACAATTGATGAATTCATTCAATTTTCATTTAATGAAATATAATTGACTTGACGTTGTTTGCATTTATTATTTAGAAACTTGCATTAAAAGTGTTTTATTGAAATTTAATAAAAAGAAATGAAAATAATTTTTTACAGTAACGAATTAATCTGAGTAAAGTATATGATAATTATAATTACAATTCTATATCCAAAATGTGTATTTGTTTTAAAATATAGATGACATGCAATTAACTAAGCTTTGAACCATTTTTATTATATATAAAATGCCTTAAATGGAAGATCAAACATTACGTTGTAATTTTTGACATTTATGGCGTAGCAATTAAATTTTATGCTTTTCAATATTAATTTATTTATTTGACACAATAAATATAATTTAACGTGTTTGTTCAAGTCAAGTTGAATTTTAATTATAAAATTCTACGAAATTGGACGTCAAGTATTGTACGTAAATTAAATTTCTCGAAATTGAATCACAATAACACTTTTTTATATCATTTTATTCAGAAGAAAGAAAATAAAATTAAACATTTCCCCCCTTTCTACATAATAAATGATTTGATGATTACAGAAACTCAAGAAAATCAAGTAAACAAATCGAATTTCTTTCTAAGAGAAAAAAATATTCAACGTAAAAAACTCAAAAAATTTTCTATTCTCCCTATTTAATAAGGATACAAAATATACATGCTACTGCATGGAATGAAAAAGAGAAAAAAAACTAAATTTCTTGTTACGGAAAGGACATTTTCTTCTGGCTTAATTATATTTTTCGAAACGCGATGACTTCGTGAATATTGTCTTAATTAAAAGAAGAACTGCGGCGCACAATTTTGTAAAATAATTGCATAGAGAAAAATAATACGTTTCCAATTATATAAAAATTTCAAGGCACATGAAAAAAAAAAGAAAAATGGAAGGAAAAAGTTGATGCTTTTCATTAATTAATTTGAAGACAAGTGATTTTCATTATGAAAATTAAGTAAAAGATAAATATTCTGAAAGAATACGGTATACTATTTTAGGAAAATATAATTTAAAAGTACTTAATTTTTGTTCAACATATTTGATCTCAGAGAAAATAAATTAAAGCTTAACCGCCTGTGAACTAAAATGAGATTGAAAATAATTTTTAATTATTTCATGCTAGCGTAACTAGTTTATTTCTAGTTAGTTAAATTTAATTGGGCTGGTGAAACTGTAGCGAAAAGAAATTACTTAAAATTAATTAATTTTGTAGTTTCGTAGTTCATTAAAATACCTTATTTGTCCAATTAAAAAAAGTTCCTCTTGTCAAATTTGATAGATAATTTTATAACAATTTAATTAAAACTCTGTTAGCTGTCATACTTAATGGTAATTATTCTTGAATAAATATTTTATACATTCAAATTAATTAAAATACACTGTAAAAAATTTCAGATCAAATTATAATATAAAGTACCGACATTTTGGGGTGCATCATCTGTAAAATGCATTTCACCGTAGAATTCATTTTTATTGTAAAATATTACAGTAATTTTTACAGTAACATTTCCTTAATTAGAGTAATTCAGTGATTTTACGATAATTATTACTGTAAAAATTACGGATTTTTCGTTCCGCAACATGTTCCTGTAAAAATGGATTTTACGGTAAAAAAGACCGGTAGCCTGAGTTCCGGTACTTTTTACAGTAATCTGATCCAGAATTTTTTGCAGTTCATACATATATTAACGAACGTTGGGCCGAGGACTAAGTGGTAGCGCTTATCACTATCGTGCCACAGATCTTGGGTTCTATTCTCGGACTGAGCATGGTTGACATCCTTTCAGTTGGTTGATAAAATGAGCACCAAAAGTACTTGGGAATTAAACACTGTGGATTCCACGTCGTTCGTTTGGCACCCATATGAAACCTCCTGTACACCAGGGCCCAAGGTAAAGAAAACTGGGTTGAGCACAGCAGACCTTGGCACCGTGGGCTGTCGTACCACTGAGTTTGGTTTTAAGAAAATATTATTTTCAAAGTTGATTTAAATATTTCATATAATTTAAAATTCCATGTGCACGACAAATTCAGTTGAATTAAATTCAGCTTTCATTTAAAAATATAAATATAATCAACTTTAGCTGAATAAGTTTTTTGTAGCTAAATTTTATATAACTACTATCAATAGTAAATAGTTCAGTTATTGATATTAAACATGCATAAAATAAGGAAATTTCGTTTTCTGTAATGTTCTTATTTAGATTTTTGCCTCTTATAGTTAAACCAATAAAAAAATTCTAAATTTTGTCATAATTATCTTACAAAATGGTGAATATATTTTATTCACTTATTTTTATTTTTATAAACCTTATAAATATTTTTATAATTTTTTTTATAAATCCCTTAAAAGCTTTCCATACGTAAAATGATTAAGCATTATTGGAATAAAAACAAGTATTGAACAAAATTTGCTATTAAAAACGGTCAACATATTTATATTGTTATTTATTTCATTCAATACATATAACTGGATTTAAATTTATTTTCAGACACACATTGCAAGTATTTCAGTATTTACTAATACCTTTAAACAAGCTAGTAAACATAAAAGTTTAAGCAGAGCAAGAAAATGCTCACATTTATCAATAAACATAAAATTTTGATTCTATTGGGGGAAAAAAAGGTAAAGATTAAGTATAAAAAATTTTCTTTGAACTCGTCACATGTGGCGACTGGCTGATATGCCTTTATTAACTTATAGATTCGCTGTTCCATATAGCGCTCCACCTTTAGAAACTCTTATCTTCGTTGTTTCATAACGTAAAAGCTAGAATTGGCTATGCTGTGCCTAATACACAGTGGTAATTCGTCAAAATGCGTTATTTAACATAACTTTCAGTTTGGTTTATACCACGATAATTACCAAATACCTCACTGAAATATTTTCTAACTTAGAATGCTTTTTGAAGAAGGAAAAGAAAGATTTTTATTCACATTCATGAAGTTTTCATTTTTCTTAAAGTTTGCTGAATATGAATTAGCTAAGCAACATTATTGAATTCAGTTTTAATAAGCAAATTTGACTGTATCTTGATACATGTAGTTACACTGAGAAAAAAAGTATTGTACTAAACCAGACCAGACTGTAAACCACCAGAATATGGCAAAATATACCGTGTTTTTGCATCTATGGAAACAACAAAAAAAAATCAGTAATTTTTATCGAAGTGATTTTTGTAATAATTTTAAATGGGTAATTTTACAACAATATCTGTATCGTGAATCATGATATAAAAACCATTTATTCGGCTAAATAAGTTATGTATTTTTCAAATGAGTGATAATAAGCCATATCAACATGTTATTATTTATTTTTACAGTTGATAGTTGGGAAATATAGCTAATCAAGTTCCATCACCTTCTTTTACTTTGCAATACAAAAACATGGCATATCTTAAATAGATGCAGGGTTAAACTTTACATCTTATTAATGTTGTTAATTAGAACTTTATCTCGGTCATAATAATGATATAAGGTTTTGATTGGGAATTTTTTTTTTAAGAATTTACTAAAGCACTGTTTTTCGTATATGTTCTCGATTCAAAATTACCTTTATGAAATTTCTGTTGTAATTTTTCAATCATTCATTTCCTTCTTAAATTAATGAAATGGAAAAAGTCGACTTGATTCGAGCGCTCGGAAAAAGCACCTCTTCTCTAGATTCATCAGACGCGAAAAAAAAAATTAGAATAAAACGTATTTAAAAAAGAAAACGCAAGTTGCCAATGAGAAAAAGAAAATGAAGGGGGAAAACAGAAGAAAAAACCAATAATCCGAAAAACCAATAATCCGAAAAACCAAGATCCGAAAAACAAACCTGAGCGAGATGCATTTTCAAATACTCTTTAACAGAAAAGAGATGAATTCAAATTTCCAACCTAGGAATTTCCATTAATATGAATGGAAAATTTTTATGAATGGAAAAAAAATCAAAGCATCAAGATGAGTGGGTATTGACGGGGGTGAAAAGATATTAGGTCGTTATCAAAATAAAATTCATGTCTAAGGTTCCAACAATATAATAGATCGATACAATTAGATCTGTACAATCTTATAATTTATGAAGCAAATGAAGTGTTCATATTTATCCACTTCAAGTACCTCTTTCCACAGTTTCTTGGAATTATTCTCTTCATATTAAGGAAGTTTTGATGTTTAAAATATGGTACAGTAATATTAAAATTGAATTTTAATGTGCATAATAATTGCAATTTTTTAAACTACTCGTAAAATAAATATTCGTCTTTGATTTATGTATGGGCGTAATATAAACTGAACCATATTTATAAGTTCTTAATTTGTTATTATATATCAAATTAAATCTTTACAAAATTGGCATTTTCAACGATATGAAATACGTTTAACGTTGATAAATTGCTTTCCTGGCATCAAGAAAAAATGAAAAAAAAAAATAAATAGAACCTTGATAAAAAGTGCATTCAAGTTTTTCGACTGACTAAATGAGGAGGAAAAAAATTTTACGTCAAAAATGATTTATGCGGTTTTGAAATCTCGTTTATTTAAGCTTTTTTTAAAAATTTAGTTCGCTTAGGAAATGAATAACAAAATTATTCAACTGTTTATTAATGTTACAAAACATGACATTTTGCAATCATATTAAAAGAATGGAATTTATAAATTGTTTCTGTATTTTAATGGTGTTTTCTTGCTTATCGTACACGATAATATTCCATTAGTGCTTCTTTTTAAGTTGTAATTTTTTAGAACATTAGAAACTAAATCTGTAAAAGCAAAATTATGCGTTTTTCTCCCGTTTTGATGAATGATTACTCCTTTGGAATAATTTAAAAGAAACTAAAAAGTGATTTTAAATAATTTTATTTATGTTTTCAGATTTAGAAATGATGTTTCGGATAGTTTGAAATCAGAGAATTTCTAAGCTTTTGAATAATTTTTCTATGTGATATTCTTTTGAAAGAAAAAATAACACTTAAACACGTTTTAAAATGTTTTGCTTTAAATTTAAGAAGAAATTTTCAAAATGTAATATTGTATGTCTTTATTCCACAAGTTCACTTGTTTCTTTTCAACAAAGTGCTTATCTTTAAAGCAGTATATCTTATCTTCAATGTAATGCCAATCTTCAAAAGAATATCGTTGTATAAATCTTTCTCAATGTAGGGTCTATTTTCAAAGTGTCGCTATCATGTTCATCTTTTCCAGTGTAGTGCTTAACTTCTTTAATGTAGTATCTATCTTATCTTCTATGTAATACCCCTTATCAAAGTATGTACTAATCCTTGCATTAATACTTTCTCAATACAATGTTTATCTTCAGTATAGTATCTTTGTAGCTTTTATCTTCAATTTAGTGTTTTTCTTCTTGTAATGTTTATCTTAAATGTAGTGCTTATCTTAAGTATATTTTTTAGTGTTAGGCAATTACTTAGCAGAAAATAAAAATATTGTGATAAGATGCACATAAAAAACATTTCGTCTAGTTTAAAAATTCTTTGCCTTTTCAAAACGAATTTGTATCACATTTTATTCTGATAATACTCTTGTGCATTTTCAATGTAGTGATCTTCTTCAATAAATTTTTTATCTTATCTTCACTGTAATGCCAGTCTTCAACATAGTATCGTTGTAGTGCTTATCTTTAGAGTATTTTTTCAATGTCATACCTTTTCTTAACACGAGCAAAAATATCTTGATAAGTAACCAAAAAATCACGTAACCATGCTTTATAAGTTTTCGCTTTAAATTAAAGAATGATACTTCAAATAACAATTGATTATAAATTACAATTACATTTATAATTTAAGGTTTTGAACTAAACATCTTAAGTTTTATTGCTTATTTATTTTGCTTATGCTGACAAATGTTTACTCCAATAGGTCTTATCCTTATTATGTTGAAAAATATAAAATTTTTAATTTTGTGGATTACAACCGTAAAATTAATGTATATTTTTATAAGTATATATTCAATGTTTATTTTTATAATGTATAATTTTTAATTTAAAAACAGCTTCTACTTAAATATTTTCGAAATTCAAAACAGGAAGAGCTTAATGTTTGATTCTTATATATCTGTTTGGTAATCTCATTTTATGAAATTTCAGCACGAATGAAAAACCCAAATACACTTTAAAATTTTCGAAACAATTTTATCGCCTTCTCGGAAATGGTTTTCTCGAATTAAGCAGAAATTCAGAAGTAATCAACGAAATAAGAAGACAGATCTGTTATACTCAATACCGCGAGATTATTGCGCTTTGAAGCCGTAAATTGTTATTTGGATTGAAACAGAGATTTAGAAGAAAAAAAAAATATTTGACTCATTCTGAATCTTGAAAAATTTATTCTTTTAAACTAATAATCATTTTGTTGTTGTTTTTAATAATATGGTACGCTGTCAATAAAACATAATTTTGTTCATTGTTTCGCTATTTCTTATACTTCTTATGTGTGGCACTTTGTTTTAGTTATCGTTTTTTTTTTTTATATTGTGTTTAAAATGTTACCATGTTTAAAAATAGACATGATATTTTTACATGTTTGTTTTTCAAAATTATAAATGCACATTGTTAAAATTTTCCATCTAAAATTACGGTAATATAACTGGCAGCTGTCTGTCCATCCGATTAACTGTAAAGTTTACGGAAAAGAATTTTTTTTTCCTTTATGGTATTATAAACATTTACAAAAATATCGTTATAAAACCATGAATACAAAACTATACGGTTTTTTAACCATTTACTACTTGCATTTTTTTAAAAACGTAATAATTTTTTAACTAGATATAGAAGCTCGGCTTTTCGTAAGTTAATGGTCATTGGAGAGTGCCGGACACTGGGAATTCTTCACGTGTTGAACGGAATAGAGAAAATATTGTAGTGTCAACACTAGGACTCGAACTCCAGTTCTGATGGTCATGAGATTGACAGATAAGCCCGCTCGGCTATGATATGTACGCAGTAGCAAAGAACTAAGTAGCTTCATTAGGTAGTTCTAGTTGGTGCGATAAAATTCTGGTTGTTTAACCGTATTAGGTGAAGGCAGTTAATAAACAGTTTTTCTTAAATTTAACAGTTTGATTACCATTTTATTTATGGTTATTTGACTGTGCTGATTAAATATGGTGAAATAGCCATGCAATCAACTGTTATTTAACCATTTTTTCCGAGAAATTTCTAACAGTGCAGATTCAATAACTAATATCAAATTTAGTAAAGAAATATAAAGTTCTTTAAGTATTAATTATTGCAGTACAGGTTTTAATTGCTCAATTTTAATTCCAGTTTGTCAAAACGTTCAATATATGGGAGAGTCTTAAAAATTAAATAATGTCAACTTGAAAATAAAGTAAAAAATAGTTTAAGAAAATGAAAAATTGGAGGACTTTGACCTTACCGATTTAACTTTAACCAGTCACCATTTAATACACGAGGATTCTTCGACCAACGAGATTCGAACTCTTGCTCTCTTAAACACGAGCCCAACGTCCTACCACTTGTAATTGGCTGTAAGCACACCTATTGCCCTATATGAATTCGTGTTTGAGAGTGTTTGGTAACTTCTTTTTACTTATATTTTCTCCAATACTGATTATATTTTCAATTATATAAGTTCATATTACATTCATTCATCCACAGATCGTAATTTCGACCTGAACCAAAGAATGATCAACTACGAACTAGCTATGATTATTAACTACTTTTATTAACTGCTTTATTAAGTAAATTAATATTGGTTTTATTAACTATTATTAGAATTTCATCGCTTGTTTCCTTAGTTTCTGCTTCATTGTTTGACACCCATGAAATTTAAATTAAATTTACGAGCCGCCTCTGGTAACCAGCTTTTCTGCATTTTCAAATCTTCAATATATCAAGTGGCTTGAGATTTAAATCAAGACAATCACAAGACGGTCAAAATCAAGACAATACTGTCAAAAATCAAGACAATATATAAGAGAAGAATAAGCCACCCGTTTGTATGGTGGTTGAGGAGTTGGCTTCGGACCCAGAAAGATCCAGGGTTCGAATCCCGCTTCGGGCATGGGTGCATTTTATCTCTCTGTGTGTTGTGCCACCAATATGGAGCCCACACCGTTAAAGTAATTATTAGAAAAGTTAGTTATATTAGGGACAGTGAGGTTTCTTTATTTTTTTTTATTTATTTATTTTTTTTTTTGAGAAAAATAGACTGACGAAATATTTCTTCAATTCTGATGAAATTCCTTTTTCCTCGAAGAAGTAACCATAGCTATTTCGTTACTTAGAACAAGAAATAAACTAGGAAAGTTTCGCGATATTTGAAATTTTATTTTTTAAAGGAAAACTAATGAAATTGTAAAGTTGAAATAGATGAACAATAGCTGGTTATTTTATTTATACGTAATTATGAAAGTCATTAGTTAATTATAATACAGTATCCTTTAAATAAAACAAAACTTTTACGTATAATTTCGACAAACTAAAAGACTTCCTCGAGTTAGTGGCACGCCAGCTTGCAATAATGTTTACGCCAACCTGTTATTCAGTGATATAATGTAACATGCCATAAAATCAGGGCAGCAACAAGCGTCCAGGCTCTGAATTACCTTAACTGCGGACAGGGGCCATTCAGACGTATTTATGAATACTACAGCCGAAATCTTACCCGAACGACCTTTCACTGCTAATCCTATGAGCTATGACCAACACTATCTGGTGCAGTTGCTTTGAGACAGAATTTATTATCTGCTTCATTTTGCGTCTGTGTGTTAATTATTAATATTAATAGCGATAATTTGGTGACGGTTATGATCCCCCTCTAAGAAGTAATTTATGAGATTGCTATCTTTGAAGAACAGAACATGTCTTTAGATTGTGAAAGAGAAACTTTTGAGGATGGAAATTGAAGTTGAAATTGATGCAAATGAATTGTGAATATTGTTTGTTTTTTACCATTAAGAAAAAGAATTGGAGAATATCATAAACAAAACATACTTATATCGTTTATCACGGAATCATCTAACAGTTCACCTCGAGTTTCTCGAACTTTAATCTTGATTTTTTTTAAAATTTATTTATTACTTTGATGATTTGTTATATTTTAAATTTTTTATTTATAAATATATTCTTACTTATAATTATAATTTTGATTTATTTATAATTAGTGTTGTTATTTATTTATAATTATCAATGAATATTTAATTTAGATTATTTATTAAATTTAATTTTAAATTATTATAATAAAAAAATAACTTTGTATTTGGTTATTATATTTTATTTTATTTTATAACCGGCTTTGAAAAGCAGACCCAATGCTGAGTTTATGACTAACAATGTTCATCAAAATGATCTCTTAATTTTAAAACCAACCCAGAAGACAAGAGAACTAATGGATCAAGAATTGGGAGAGGCTACACTTCTTAGAGAACTTTATGATGGAACTAACCTACATTTGCGTTACATGAAAAACAAAACCACGTAAACGTCTCACGGTTTTCCCATGATCCATCTACCTCATAGGATATTCTACGTCAGTACTGCGGTTGGTGCGAGTCGGGTGCAGAATTCCTGTAGCCCAGCCATCACTGGGGTTCAAACCTGGAATATCACATTGGGAGACGTGCGCACTATCCTCTGAGCCACGACGACTCATGAGTATTATATTAAAAAAAAAACAACTTAATTCTACACTAAGAAAAAAAGTATTGCGAAAACTTCCAGAATATGGTAACATTTATCGTATTTCTGGCTTTATGGGATCACCAAAAAGCTTAATAAATTTTTACCCAAGAATTTTGGTAATGATTTTGGTAAAAATAACAATGAAATATATTGTTTTATAATATGTTATAATATCGACAATTTTTTTCAAATTTGGTAATTTTATCAAGATACATAAGAAGATGGTATATTAGCCATTTACTTGTAAAATTTACTTTTCAGTCTTGTATTTTTTACTAAATGTATGGTAGAAAAAAAAACTATAATTTTGTAAACCAGAATTTATTGTAAACCATTATCATATGAACGGAAATATTTTGATTTCATTAACCATAATTATGTTCTTTTTTTTACCAGAAATGTCATTACTATATCATACGGTAATTTCACCAGAATTGTTTCGTTTCTATAAAATTACGTTATACTAACTATAAGTTACAAAAATAAATTGAAAATATTTTTTCAGTTTTAAATTCTTTCTTAAAGCAAATTTTTGCCACCAGATTGTAAATTAAAATTCATGGAATCAAATACTATAATGGAGAAAATTTTTGAAGAACATAACAAGCTCCTCTGGTAACTGATCTAGATATAAATTACATTATACACCAATTCAATCAAGATTTTAAAATAACCAATAATTATTAGTGCATAATTATACTTTACAATATAATATAATATTAATAGTGTATAGTGTAATAAATATACAATCTAATAATAATGCGATATATATTAGAAGTAGGCGTGAGTGTAATTTTGTAACCTATTGCATATTTATCCATTCTCAAAAAATAAATAAATAAATAAATAAATAAATAAATAAATAAATAAATAAATAAAAAAAAAAATTTTTTTTTTCGTAAACTATTTTAGTAAATATCTTTAGCACAAAGTTTTTTGAATTAGGTTTTTAAAATTCATGTAAATTGTTTCATTAATTTAACTTCATCAGATATGAAGTATCCATAATTATGTTACAAAAAACGTCCTCGTTGAAATTTTGAGTTACATGCTTATTATTAATGCTTATTTCTCTATTTTCAAGAAAATATCCAAGAACAATCACGCCATAAGAATAAGAAGAAAGTCAAAAATGCTTTCCGGTAAAATGAATTCTCAATGAATTGTCTAGACCCATGTCAATCGATCCCAAAATTTTAACGATTAAAATTTGACACAAAAAAATTTAATTCCGTAGTAGTAGTTATAGATTTTATTTATCAGAAAATATGCGTGAGAGTTAACGACACATATGGGGGATTCTTTTCAAACCTGACAATTCGGAACAAAAAAATTCTTCAAATTTAAAGTGTTCAAAATAATCTAAAATTTTTTTTGTATACTTCTTTAGTTCCACTTATTACAGACAGCAGTGTAGTCTATTGACATTTGCTCAAGAAAAAAAATAATAAAATAGAAATTCACCAAATCTTGATCCAGGAAAATGACATATTAGCTTAGAAGTTTAAAAAACAGTCATTTTAAGCTAATAGTAAGCAACTCAACTTAAGCCTTTATGTTAGATGGACCATAAATTGCTTAAATTAATTCTTTTTATCCACTGTAGAAAGAAACAAAAAAAAAAAATTTTTTGGTGATATGTACAGAATAAAATTTTGTATAATAATCAATCATTAAATAAATAAATAATTTTGATTACATCCAAGCATATTACAATCATACATAAACTTGGTATTAGGTTGATAGTTGCTTTCCCTCCTTACGGTATTAGCAGTTTTAAAAAATCTCTGGTAACACTTCAATGTCATGGCACTCATAAGCCAGGAAAATGACAGCCAGGATAATGACAAATTCGCCATTTTATAGCATATAACTTTACTTTAATTTTATATTTTGGCCTAAGACGTTTATATTCTGCAGAAAACAACAGTATTTCTTAAAATAACTCAGATAAATCTATGTAGTTTATGTTATTAATGATTTCAAGAATGCCAAGCCAGGAAAATGACAACATAAAAACCAACTCACCTTGAAAAAATTTTTGAAATAGATTTTGAACCAGAAAATCGGTTCTTTATTCATGCAACAAGACATGTTCATATGGGAGGGTATCTAATCAATCTGTTAACATAAGATATTGATTGCTGGCTCTATCTGTTTTGGTTATAAACACTAAATAAAAGTAGCCAGGAAAATGACAGATTTTCTTGGGACAAACAAATTATTGACGTAAAAAATTTTTTTAAACGAAATTTTTGTAAATAATACCCTCTGCGCATATTCTAGAAATGCTTACACCGGTTGAGATAAAAAAAATTAGATATTGAGAAATTTTTGGGAAGTTTTGAAGCTAGTTATTATTGGAAACATTGTTTGGGACATGCCAGGAAAATGACATTTTGATATTCAATTAAATTTTTTAAGTATACAAAACAGTCAATGCTAGTGCAAAGTCATTTAAAAATTCTAAGAGCAATCTATTTATTAATTTTTTTAAACAAAAGTTCTTTTAGTATTATAGTATTAGATCTTGGAGCAAGGGACAGTGAATTGTCATATTTCGTGAGAATCACCCATATATTAAATGGTGTATTTTGAATTAGTTCTCTATTAGTTTCTTTATTAGTAAATAAAATCAGTTTAAAAAATAGGTTCATTTTTAAATTTACAGTAAAAAATGAATAGATTAAAATTAGTAAATTTTAGTTGTGCACCATCGAAAAGGAGGCAGAATTTTCCTAAATTACTGTACTCATTCTGACAACTATTATAATGATCATGACATTTTAGCAATTTTAACTGTCGAGATTAACTTAGTGTATTTAGAATTAGCTCCCTATTAGTTGCTCTATTAGTAAATAAAATCAATTTAAAAAATAGGTTCTTTTTTAAATTTACAGTAAAAAATGAATACATAAAAATTAGTAAATTTTAGTTGTACACCATCGAAAAGGTGGCTGAATTTTCCTAAATTAATGTACTCACTCTGGCAACTATTATGACGATAATGAAATTTTTGCTGTTTAACTGTCGGGATAGAAGAAGAAACAGAGACAAATGGAATTAATTTTGCATTAACATTCCGTTTGTATACACAAATTATAATAATAATAAAAAGACTGAAATTTCGCGACGCAGTATCTCGGTGTACAAAGGAAATATATATTCGAAAATATTTTGCTATTTTCAACTGTATAAAACAAATCAAAACTGTGCTTCAATTCTATTCAGTCACAAAAATTGATATAAGTAAGAAAGAATAACAACTTATTTTCCGTTCTGTGCTACAAATCTAGACTAGTACTCCCAACTTCCAAGCCAACAAACATTACAAGCCCCCTTAAAATATAACAACCCACTTCCGACGGCAAAATTAAGCTTTTAAACATTTTATGGCCCCTCTCGGAAAACTCAGTCGTGTAAGTACTCAATACGAGTGAAATTCCCTTTTTTTCCCTTCTTCTTTGCCAAAAGGGAGGGAAAAAGGGTGGAGCAAAATACTCAGAGAACGTCTATCAAAAGGGGCTTTTATAACCGCTATAAAGTTAAATTACCTTTTCCCCTTTTAACTTCATATTTCTCGTACTTTCTATCAAAGAAGATTAAAAGTGGTATGATGTCGATAGTTTCTTTGAAGAATGGATTCGGAGATCTCAAATGTTTTGAAAAGAATATTTCACAAGAAAACCTTCAAGTGATCTCAATGAAAATTTGGTTATTAAAGCTATTTTTCTTTTTTAAATTTATAAGAGAATTTAAATTTCATCATTTGCTAAGCTACCCTCTCTTAAAAATTAGTGTAACATTGAACGATATTAACAATATATTTTTTAGCCATAATAAAATATATTTGATTTGAATGGAACAATGTTTACATTTAGTTGAAGCCCTTGAAAATGATATAAAAATTTGCTTTAAATTGAACTATGCTTCCGTGGTGGTTCAATCTCTTGAAAATGATGCACAAATTTACTTTGGATCAAACTATGTTTCCAAAAAGTCCTGACGAGACACTTTCTGACGAGACACTTAAAAATAGTGTAAATATTTGTAATCTTTATAATGAATTTTTTTTTTACCCTTATTAAATTTAAATTTTTTTTTTTGCCTGAATCATCTATTGGCAAACGAACTTTAGAATTGTGTACAAATATTTTTTGATGCACATAAAAGGTTCTCGAGTTATGGCGAAAAACACAAAAAGTTATAATTACATTAAAGATCCCAAACTTTCGATCGCTTTCCTGGCTAAATTGTTTGGATTATATTTTCCACTTCTGCTCTATGAAGGCCAGGATCTGGTTGGCACTGGGCCCATGTCCAAGAGGTCATAGGTTCGATCCCCGCCGACCGAAAACTCCTCCTGTAGTGAATGGTGACTGCTGCACGCTAAATCTGTCGAGTCACAAAGTCTTCCATGTTCCCATAACAATTCATACCTCTGGGGGTACTGATCCAGGAGTTTCCTTGTCTTCTGGATTGGTTCGAAATTACTAGGCTACGGAGTTAAACATTAGTAGTCGTAAACCCAAAATTGGGTTGACTGTTCAGCGACGGTTATAAAATACAATTCAATTCTGCTCTATGAGCCGCGATGGCTCAGGGAATAGAGCGTTCATCTTCCAATGAGGTGAACCGGGTTCTAATCCAGGCGATGGCTGATCGATACGAATTCCACACCCGGCTCACACCGACTGCAGTGCTGGCGTTAAATGTCCTCCTCAGTGATAGACGGATCATGTGTTAGGGTCACCTTGCCGTTAGAGTGGAGTTAGGCTAGCCGGGGGAGTTTTCTCTCCTTGTAACGTAAATGCGGGTTAGTTTCATTAAAAAGTCCTTCACGAAGGCAAAATTTCTCTCAATACTTGATTCTGGTGTTGGCTTGTCTTCTGGATTGGGTTCAAAATTTCAAGTCTACGGAGTTAAACTTTGGTAGTTGTAAATCAGAAAGTGGGTCGACTGTTCAATGCCAATTATATAATAAAATAAAATCTGTGGCTATCAGACATATTTCGAATGTCAAAAACCCAAAGTCATTGTAATACGATTCATATTAATACAGAGGAGATAAGTTTTTCAATCGTTAAAGTTATCGTCTGCACATTTAAGAAGTAATCGTCTACATATATTTATTTACATATTTAAGGTTAGAATCTCGAACCATAAATTCTCCGTAGGTCACAATTCGACCAGTAAATCAATAACTATTAAAATATTTCCCTTTTTCGCATTTTATATAGAAATATGGATACTTTTATTCGAAACAAATAAACGTGTTAATAAACTAAATAAACGTGCTAATATCGTAGTTAGTATTAGCGCAAACTAATAAGAATATTTAAGGTCACCTCTTTGAACCACGTGGTTTGGCACTTAGTTTATGAAATTAACATCCTTACAACAAAATCAGGATAATACCTTTTTTTTCGCTCATTGTACTCATATGTTGTAGAAATGTCAAAGTATAATACTAAATTTGGTCGAATTGTTCGAACATTATATGGGAGTCATTCAAAAATTAAATTATCATAACAATTCAATGATAATATAAATGAACATTGCTAATCAAATAAATTTTGAATTTTGACTGTTAGTTCAAAATTTACTTTTTTACTTTTATAGACGTGAAGTACTAAAAACAATTACCTACGTCACGCTTAAATCGCAATTTTACTGAACAAAATTTTATTTATATAAAATAAAGTATTAAATCAATTTAGAGTGACTTCAGAATTTTGAAATGGCGAATAAAATTTCTTGATTTTTAAATTATATTAATTAATGCAATGAGTTGTTTATGAAGACTACTAATTAATTTGGAAGAGTTCTTTTTATTGAAAAGAATTGATTGTTTAAATATTCCATACAAATGAAACTTTTATTCATTAATAAGTTATGAAAGCAAATATTTCAATTAAAATATTACCTATATATTTAATTACATCGTATAAAGAAACCATTGAAATTTGTATTAAGTAAATAACAACTCATCGAAATAATTAATTAATTAGGAAGAAAGGCTTTCAAGCATCCACCTGCGTTTTTAGGTGAGCTATTATATAAATACAAAAGCTCTATTATTTAAATTAAGTTTTTATTTATCTATTCACTTTTTTTTTTAAATTTTCGTTTAAATTCTCATAATTTAAATTGTTTACTTAGAAATGAAGCAGAAAATGAAGTTTTCGATCCATGTATAGAAAAATTAATTAATTTTCAAATTGATTTTATAATCATTAATTAAAAACATTTACTGATTAGCATCTTATTGAATATGAAATTGATTTTTTTGTTATTTTTATCCTTCTCCGAAACCGGTAGGTTACAAATTAAGGAAGGGAAATATGCATTAAAAATACTAGTTATAATTTTAAACCTATGGAAATTAATTTTGTGACCAATAAAGTATCTGAAATTTAAATTGATGCTAATTATGTGAAATTAAATTTACTTTACATTTAAAATTTCTGAAATTTCTAGCAGACTCATTTTATTACATTAAAAACGCTGCGCTAATCATCATTTTTTGTTTTTAATAAAAATCTGGGAAATTTTCAAGGTGACGTAAAAAGATAAATAATCGTTTAAAAAACCATTTAACTAATTCATAATTTTTCTTTCATAATAATGGATAGGTGATTCCTAAAAAGTTAAGTATGGAACTTCGGCTCCTTTATCTTACTACTTAACTTAAATACTTAATGGCAGCACAACAATCAAAGGTTTATTGAATAATTATTAACTTATTGGGAGACTGTGTCCTCGACTGTGTTTGCTTACCCTCTCGGTGTTTCATCGGCTCTCACTGCGCCCCCTCGCGTTAAAGTTTGAAGATTATACAATTATTTAATAGGAAATAATTTGGAGAAAGTTGGCAACTATTTTAAGAGTTGTGGTTCCGGCCCACTATAGATGCCTGACGTTTGCTCCGACTACTTATGTTATCTTTAGTCTCCATTTTGAATATGCTGAAAAGGAGGTCGTTCAAAGAGGAAGAATGAAATTTAAACATTGCACTCTAGACAAGATGGGTATCGCTTACAGGGGATACTTTAAATTGAATAAAATGAAACCAAATTCAAGTCAAGGGGAGATATAGTTTTTAAGTTGTTAGAATTATATGCAAAACTCTATTTACCTAAACCTAAAACGCATTTGTTATATCTATTTATGCGTCTGACTTTGCTATATCGACATTATATGGCAGTATATTTTTAGGCAAAATTAATTTGTATTGAAGCAAAGTTAGTATAGTTAAGATTTTAGAAGTAACGAAATTAATAATGGTTTCATATCTAAAAAGTGCAGTTTTGGGCTTATTTACACATCTGACTTTGCTATCTAATCAAGTGCAGCCTTGTCCCTTATATCCTTTGTCGAAACGTCCCTTCCTTCTTAATCCAATCAAAATGCAGATTAAACAATTAATAGATAGATTATAATTGTTATATGCGTAAAAGGGTATAAACCCAAAATTGTTACATCCCAACATAATACTCTCGGAACTTCAATGTGGTAATTTTATGGGAAAACCTTAAAGTAGAGCATAAAATCCAACAATTTACTTCTCAGTTTTGTATTTTTACTAAATTTGTGGTAATAAAAATTTTAATTTTGAAAATCAGAATACCCGGTAAAACTACACGACAAAAAAATTACCAAATGAATAGTTTAAATATCGTATTATTTTGGTTTTATTTACCAGAAATTTTTTTTCTGTGTTCTAATAGCGTAATTGGCATGGTTTGTAGTATTTTTTGTAGTTGCGTATCTTAACTATAATGCTAGTTCTTAGCTTATACTTACTTTTTTAAATAACGTATTTTATTTCAAATAAAAAATAACAAACAATATTTTTCTATTGTTTCCTTAAACGCTTTTTTTTCTCACTGTTGTGTGTAACTGTAAGAATAACATTACGCCATTTACGAAAACTTTCTCTATTAAATTGTGTATTATATTATAAACAAAAATAACAGAGCTTTTAATTCGTTTGCTTTAGTGTGGTTTTTTCCATGGTTGCATATAGTGTAAATGATAATGTTTCGTCAATTGCAAAAATTAGGTTTTTTTAAATTGCATATTTTATTCCAAACAAAAAATAACTAAGGCTTTATTTTTCAAAACGTATTATTTTATCTATAGTTTTACATGTTAAAAATAACGTTACGTCAAATGCTTAAATTCAGTTTTTTAAACTGAATGTTTTAAAACAAACAAGGAATAACAAAGTATTATGTTTTGTTCATCAGGTAGGTTTTTATCCGTAGTTTCATATATTGTTAGCAATAACATTACGTCAATTATGAAATTTGCTTTTTTAAATTGTATATTTTATTTCAAACACGAAATAATAAAGTTCATGTTTTATTTTTCAAAACGTAAGTTTTTATCAATACTGTTAATAATAACGTTGCGTCAAATACTAAAACTCACTTTTTTAAACTGAATATTTTATTACAGATAAGGAACAACTAAGTTTTTTTCTGTTCATCTCGAAGTTTTTTTTTCTCCATAGTGAAGGTTAATAATAACGTTACGTCAAATACGAAAATTCCTTTTCAAGCTGCTATTTTATTTTAAACAAAAACAACCAAGGTTATGTATTTTTTTTATCTCAACATAGGTTAGTCGCATTGTTACATATACTGTTATTAATATGGTTAAATCAAGTGCAAAAATTCATTTTCCAAAATTACGTCTTTTATTCAAAACGAGAAATAACGAAGTTTATAATTTGTTTATCTCATCAAAAGCTGCATAGTTACGTGGTTTCAAATTATATTAACCATAATGTTACGTCTTTAATGATTTTTTTTTTTCCAATTGCTTATTTTAATCCAAACAAAAATGAATAAAAATAGTAATTTTCCTTAAATAACATTTAAATATCAATATGTTATATAATATAATTTAGCTAGTTTATAAAATTTCGTAATTTAAAACAATACATACGTGTCGATAACTTATTCCACAAGCGATTTAATTTCTCCTCCGTATTCTACGGAAAAAGAGCTTTAAGTCAAACAGCAATAGATATTATATGATCACATCTCAATAACTGTTTTTAAATTAAATATGAAACTAGAAACGCTAAATACACATACGCTCTTAAAATTGTTCGCTAAAATGGAATAAAATTACTTTAAAACTTTCAATAAAATATTATTCCTTCGTTATTTAAACGCGTTATATTCTGAAATCTTTACTCGAAATTAGATTAAAATGAGGAGAAATAGAAACACTGAATTAAGAAAGTACATAATGTACCTGAAATGTAATATTATCATGGAAACATTTGTGATTCTTTAGAATATTTAAACGCAAGCCTTGGCGAACACAAATCTAATTTAATGTTCTAGCTTCTAGAAGTTTCGAAACGATGGGAGGAAAATAATTATTTTTCAGAATGAATTCCCACCCGTAATACTTCTAAATCAATATGAATTCTGGTTTAAATGTCACCTTAACATATTTTAAATGCTGTCAAAAGTTGCAAAATTGAAAACAGCATATTAAATTACAGAAAATTTTTGATTGTAAGGTTTTCCGAAAATATAATTAAAACTGCATCCAGCACATTTTATGAAATTAAAACCACAAATTCAATGGTACAAACGAATAAATGAATTTAGCTATCATTTAATTAAAATACACAAATCATAAACTGTCTCTTTAGTTGCAGTTTTAAAAATATTTATAGATATGCAGTGTGTTCATTTAAATGATAATTCTAATATTTTACAAAGCTTTCTACTAAATACCTAACCAAAACAATAAATTACTTTATTAAAAATCCCATAATAAGAGAGGTCTTCGTATTCATAACTCTGAACGATAAAGTGAGTTTTAAAATTAAAAATTCCAATTACAGAAATTTACTACCACTATCATAAATTTATAGGATCTATAGCAAGCAACCTTTAAGAAACAATTAGTGATTCGTAGTCTTTCAAAAAAAGAATTATTTTAATAAAATATACCAAATGACTTATACAAATGTACAGTGCACAAACTAAAAAACGGATCACTCTGAATAACTTTTCATCTAATGATCAGATCTTCACGTTCTAGGACTCTTAATGGTTCGAGGGGGTGACTTCAATTATGCTAATTGATCAGTGAAGACGATATTTTAAGTAACGAAATCATACACAAAAAAAAAATATATTTTCTATGAATAAACATACTTTTTTACAACAAATTCGGATTTGACATACAAAATGTAGCGGGTCGTAGTGGCAATCTAGGAAATATGGTTCCAATAGTTTGGTCAAGAGAGCGGTCCAAAGTTTGGACCCCTTATTATGTTGATTTTAGTTTTTGTGTATTTCCCTATGTCTCAAGATTTTTTTTAAGCGAATTGAAAAAATATTGCACATAATTATAAAATTCGTTTATCCAATGATAATTTCATGCAAAATATAACTTTTAGTAAATATTTATTATTTTATTTAATAATATTGGAAAACATTTTGAATTGTAAGGTATACAAATTTTGTATATCATTTTAAAGAAGACAATTTTAAATGGAAAAATACTAAATTTGAGCAGAATTGGTCGAATTGTTCCTGAGAAATCGAATTTCAAACATACGACTTTCTCAAAATTCGATTTCTTAGGAACTATTTGACCGATTTTGCTAAAATTGATTTTGAATCATTTAAAATTACATTCTTTAAAATGATGTAAGAATGTGTATACAGTACAGTTCAAAACTTTTTTTAGTATTAATTATTGTTTTGTTGAAGAACACAGAAACAATGCCGGAAAATAAAGAGTTTATTAAAATACAACTTGAGGAAATAACATCTCGCACACACAGTGCTATGCAAAAGAAAATACATCTTAATCAGTCATCATATCATGATGCGACAGAACGAACGAACCACCTCTCAGGCAGCTGCTTCAACTACTATATACGGATTTCCCCTATCGGGAAGTAGTTACACTAACTTACGCAACTCGCGCAACTTACCTGAGAGAGACAGGAAAAATGGGGTTTTGTTCGCATATTAACATCACTCCCCCAGCAAATAAATACACATTTTTCCACAAAATATAAAACATAAATAAAAAAATTTCTCATACAACTTAAACTTCAATTAATCAATTAAATTTATTTGTGACAAAGTCCAACTGAGCTTGTCAAAAGTTACAGCGTTAGTTTGGAAATCTGCGATCATTTCGTACATTTGCACATACTCCACTTTAATAATTTTGCCAATTATGTCCTTTACGTAATGAAGTTTCAAATTGATATGTCTTGTTCTAGAAGATGATTTTGCACTATTCAACCAATCAATTGCAGATTGATTGTCAGACGAAATGGCCACAGGTTTCTTTACAAATATAGAACAATGCAATTCTTCTAATAAATTCAGTATCCACATTAGTTCTTTACAAACACGACCTAAAGAAACAAGTTCCGTTTCACAAGTGGATAGAGCAACTGTTTTATGTTAATTGCTCTTCCATAAAATTAAAGAATCACCCAACATTACAATTTTTCCTGAAAATGATTTCCCATTTTCAGCATTTCCCCAGCTTGCATCGGCATGAGCATTCAAAAGTCCTGATTTGTGATTTGTTACTAAAAAAAAAATTTTTTATCCTTTGTACCATTGAGATATTTTAACACTCTTTTAGCTAAATTAAAATGTCGTTTCTCAGGTTTATGATTAAATTGAGATAAGTATCTCATGACAAATGCTAAGTCTGTCGAGTTCTGTTCGAGAGATAAAAAATGTTCCCCTATTAATTCTTGATATTGTGTTTGATTAACCATTTCGTTTAAACAATTAAAACTCCTATCCTCACCTCTTACGATTGGTATTTTTACACATTTAGAATCAAACATACCATGTTTCTGCAATAAATAGTTTATATATTCAGTTTGAGACAAAATTATGCTCTTTTCACTTTTATTTATTTCAATACCTAGAAATTTATTCTCTGTATTTTCTTTCACTTCAAATAGCCAAGATAATTTCCCCACTATATCATCATATATTTGCAAGTCTGAATAAATAACTATTAAGTTATCTACGTATATTCCAATATAAAAATACTTAGAATTCTCTATTCTAGTGAAAATACAATTATCCGAAGCTAGCTGTTTTAAACCAAGTTTTTCTAATTCCCGTTTAAGGTGTAAATGCCAATTTCGACCTGATTGGAGTAATCCATAAAGACTACGTTTTAACTTGCATACTTTATTTTCTCCAAACAAATGTTTAAAACCTGGGAGAATAGTCATATATACTTTTTCTTCTAAATCACTATAAAGATAGGCAGCTTTTATATCTAAAAATTTTACTTCTAAATTTAATTTGGCAGATAATGCTAACAACAAACGCAAAGATTCGGTACTTAAAATGGGTGAATAAGACTCTAAATAATCACGATTATTTGCTTGATTAATACCAGCTGCTACTAACCTGGCTTTGTATTTATTTTCTTTCATGGTAAAAACCCATTTACTCTTAACTATTTTTACATTTTCAAGTTTATCAACTAGATCACAGGCATCGTGTTCGCGAATAGAATTTAATTCTCCATTCATTGCTTTTTCCCATTTTAACCAATTTTTATCACGTTTAGCTTCATCAAAATTACCTGGAATATTGGTTACTAAGTTTGAACTTGTTTTTGCCTTTATTCTATCTGACCGACGTACACCTAGCTCTAGTAACCTGTTTTCGTCTTCAGTTATTCGTTGTTCATTTAATTCCCTATTTTTTTCTTTAGTTGAACCTACTGGACGACCACGAGTTTTAGTTTCACTTAAATCTCGACTATCCTTCAAATCCAGTGGAAATTCAAAACTTGTATTTTGGTCTTCTACGTTAGTTTGGATATTAAAAAATTAATTGATGTCATTAGATTTATCCTCACTGAACAAATTACTACTACCTAATAATTTCCCATTAAAATTTACAGAACGCTCTTCGATTACTTTATTTATTTCAGGGTCGTAAATACGATAAGCTCGTCTTTCATTCGAATATCCCAACATAATACCCTTTTTACCTGGAATAGAAAGTTCGTGTCTTAGGGTACAGGGGACCTACAAATTTGAAAAAAGTGACCAAAATTTTGATTTTGAGATTTTTATTTTTTCAGAAAATAGACGTTGTAAGCTTTCAAACAAAAAAAAAAATTTGGAAATCGAACCCTTTTTTACTGAGATATGAGGATTTTAATTAGGCCACGCCCCTTTGTTTACATTCAGAAAACAGAAGTCAGCAGTCATTTTCTCAAAATGAAATTTTGACGGATTTTTGTGTTTTCGAAATGCTCCATTTTTCTCAATTTTTAGTTTTTTTGGTTGAAACTTTTTTTATGTGTACTATGTATGTATGTGATTAACACTTACTATGTTTCGTTACCTAGAACATTGACAAAATTTGTTTATAGTAAAAAAAGTTTAAGATTTTTAAAATTTTTCCAGAAATTTTCATGAGATACAAAAAAAGTGCGTTTTTTTTTGAGCTAGAGATATAATTAGCCACTGGTAACTAAGTAACTTTTATTTGGAAATAAAAAACGAGTCATATAAAAAAAAAGTATGATTCTGCGGTGAATTTTAAGCTTTGTGGAGTGTTTTGATTTTATGCTATTTTAAAATTTTAAAAGTTCAATAACTTTAAAAATTATAAATCAAATTACATGAAATTTTGTATACAGCTTTTTAAAGATATTATAAGTAAATACTGTGAGTTTCATAAATGTAGCATAAAAACTCTGAAAGTTGGTTTTTAAGGTCCCCTGTACCCTTAGCTTTAGGAGCGTGATAGTATACTGTAGATCCAAAAACACGTAGATATTTAAAGTTCTGCTTTTTATTAAAGAATAATTCTTTTGGAACTTCAGTTTTACCTTTTCAAAGAGTTAGACAACCTCTCAGGCAGCTGCTTCAACTATTATATACGGACTTTCCCTATCGGGAAGTCGTTACACTAACTTACGCAACTCGCGCAACTTACCAGAGAGAGAGAGAGAGAGAAGAAAAATGGGGTTTTGTTTGCATATTAACAACATTGTTAAATGAAATAGTAAAATAGAATAAATATTTACTAAACGTTATATTTTGCATGAAATTATCTTTGGCTAAGCAAATTTTACAATTGTGTGCAAAAAAATTTCATTTCGCTTAAAGCAGTCTGGAGATATGGTGAATTACGCAATAAGTAAAATTAACAATAAGGGGTCAAAACTTTGGACTGCTCTCCTGACCAAATTATTGGGACTATATTTACCGGACCCCCTATAGTTTCGGGGGCACAAATCTGAGTCGTCGAAAAAAAGGTATGTTTATTCATAGAAAATGTGTTTTTGTGTATGATTTCGCAACTTAAAATATCGTCAGCACTAATCAATTAACATATTTTAGGTCACCCTCTCGAACTATTAAGCTAGAGTCCTAGAACGTGATGATCCCATCATAAGATCAAAAGTTATCTAGGATAGTCCGTTTTTTTTTAAATTTTACGTACTGTTCCATACCACATTATGATTTTATTCTGCTTCAATATTTTAAAAACAGAACAATACTCATAAGATAAGAATAAAAAAGCTGAATCAAATGCTATATTTATTTTCTTAAATGGCCATGATCATTTCCTTAAACACGCAATTTGACCTGTGTCTCTTTTAGTTAATACACATTTTGAGCTGTGTCTAATTTCCTCAATATCCATTTTGATATGTGTCCATTTTCGTAAACACGCCTTTTGAGCTGTGTCTAATTTCCTCAACATCCATTTTAAGATGTGTCCATTTTCGTAAACACGCATTTTGAGCAGTGTCTAATTTCCTCAACATCCATTTTGAGATGTGCTCATTTTCGTAAACACGCCTTTTGAGCTGTGTCTAATTTCCTCAACATCCATTTTAAGATGTGTCTATTTTCGTAAACACGCCTTTTGAGCTGTGTCTAATTTCCTCAACATCCATTTTAAGATGTGTCTATTTTCGTAAACACGCATTTTGAGCTGTGTCTAATTTCCTCAACATCCATTTTAAGATGTGTCTATTTTCGTAAACACGCATTTTGAGCTGTGTCTAATTTCGTGAGCACGCATTATGGGCCACGTTCAATTTCTTAACGCGAATTTCGGGCTCTGCCCAGAATAAGAAAGCTCACTGATGAAATACCAAAATATCATTTTTAAGTGATAAAATTGTGCCAAATATCGTCCAATATTCAAGAAGGGTAGGGTATACATTGTGTTATGTAAACTAAAGCAAAATCATAACGTGAATAAAGCACAAATGAAAGTATAGAAATGTACATACTATAATTTCGGTTCTGTAAACCGCCTTATAGAATCGAAACTATAGTATGTTTATTTCTGTACTTTCATTAACGTTTTTTTTCTTTCTCAGAGTGTTAAATTTGAGAAGGATGTTTACTTCTGGTCTAAAACGCGGGAAGATTTTCCGTATCATGATCTGTGGCAGAATAATCGCCAAGTCTTGGCTACTTCCGGGCAACGGCTAGTAACAAATTTAAAAAAATCACAGAAAAGGACCGACTCGAAGGGTATAACCAACACTGCCTAGAAAAGAGTAGGCCTCAGCACTGGCTACCATACCTTTAGTAGTCCTTTAGTATACCTTTGAAAGTCGATCCTTTAGTATTCCAAACGTAATGACAGTTTTTTCATCTACTACGCAGTTTAACTTCGTTACTTCCGACTGCTAAATTGATCCGTGCTGAGTCCATCTTTCTTCTAGGAGGTGCTGGCATAACTCGCATCCGCGTGTAAACCTCTACAGGTTTTTTTTTCTTTAAAAAAGAAGAAAAAAAGGAAAGGAATGGAAAGGAATTTAAAGTTGATCATTTGAGACACTTTCAATTTTTTCCATCAATCAAACGGGTTTTGTTGTTTTTAGTCTCTTTTCCCTCAGTTGTGAATTCTATATCGATTTTATTTTTTCCCCACTAAAATATTAATTTGTGATCCCATACATGCATGCCTTTTTTACTTCATTTTTGAGAAGATCATTATTGAAAACCCTGAAAACCATGTATAGTGTCATTTAGCATAAATTGCAGAATAATTTCAGTTTCCATTCAAAGCTTCTTATTAAACTATAGATTTTAAATAATTTTAAATGCATTTTTTTCTGGTCTATGTTGTATGATGTTTTCTTTGCAAATTCTATACAAGTTCGTTTACCTTAACTTTGTAGTTTTTGTTCTAAGGAAACTACTTATACTTACTGTACAGATTAAAATATCTTAGCTAAAAAAAATTATAAATGTTTTTAAATAAAGCAATGGGATGATACTTAAACCAAGAAGCAAATATTATTCTGAATTTAAATTATTTTGATAAAAAATATTTTGTTGTAATTGCACTTCAATATTTGTTTAAAAAATTAACAATAGTTAGCTTATATTATTCCATTTTTTCTTCTTTCTTTCATATATACACAACTATAAAATATACTATTTACCTATTCTTTCCTTAAAAAAATATTCTACAAAATTCAATTTTAATTGAATTACGAATTCCTACTCTGTGCCACTCAAAATATTTTTTTTAATTTTCAGATGCATGGATTAACTTTTAAAATACAAATTTTTAATTGTTTTATTCCCTAAAGGTTGCATAATTGCGTAAAACAATATTTAAACATAATAAATATTTTAGGAATTTTTTTCTTATTGCTTTCAACCAGTCATTTCAATTTCATTACTTGATTTTAGTTTTTTATTTAGCATCTAAATACTTTTGACAATATTTTTTTTTATGTTGTAGACTATTTTTTTATCCAATCTTAGTTTAATATTATATTTATCGCATAAGAGTAAACTTTTTTTAAAAATTTGCTAATGCTTTAGTTTTGCATAGAAAATTGGAAGTTTTTATTTATGCTTCAATATATATTTCTTTTAATACTTCTGAATACAATTTTAATCGTAAGAGATTATAAATGTGTTTAGTTTTATTTTGGTAAAAAAGAACTGAACTACATAGGTATAGTACCTAGATTGGATGTAAATCAACTTATAAATGTAATAAAATAATTCACATATTTTCACGAGGGAAATTTTTTGTTGCCTCAAGCGATCTCAAAAATGTGTCAAATGTGTCAGTTTTGTAGTACAGTGCACAAAAAAAAACGGCCGAATCTGAATAACTTTTGATCGAATAATCGGATCTTCAAGTTCTAGAACTCAATCGTCTGCACTAATATCGTCTGCACTTATTTATTGTAAATTTGAAGTCTCCCCCTCGAGCCATTAAGATTGAGTCCTAGAGCGTAAAAATCAGATCATTTCTGTGGTCCCCCCCCCCCATCCTTTTTTGCGCACTGTAAAATAATAAGGGAATTTTTTTTAAATAAGGAGGGAAAAGAATTGAAATTTTTGCGTAAGGAAAATTTTCGTTGCCTCAAATGACTTAGAAAGTGTCAACTTTCTAATATTTGTAATGTATAACAATGTTTTTAATAGTTCCAGAAAAGTTTTTATGTACTTCTAGAAATGTATAAATTTCCCTTTAGCTGACACCATTATTACGCAATTTATTGCATTGTTCTCATATTGTATATTTGATCACATAAACATCGCATACGCACTTCTTCACTGTAGTTACTCTGCCTTGTTAAATTTCACAAACGATTTTTTGTTGGAATCAGTGTGTGTTGAATTGTATGCTCTTTGAATTGGCAACAAATTTCGTCCAATTTTGCTTAAACCACGTAGTTGTTTTTGATATTTAAAAAAAAATTACAATTTTGTTTGATAAATTAATATCAACATTGAACGTTTTAATGGGTTTTAGTTGCTTTAAAAGGATTATCTTAAAAACGCAACAAAGATCTACTTTTAGGCACTGGTCTTGGCGTGGAGGAAATTCCAAAAATTAAGAGGGACACACAATTGTACATTTTTACGCTTTTTTTTAAAAATAGTTTAGAACATAAATACATTTAAAAACGTTAAATTTAATAAAATTATTACAAACATGATTTGATACCAAATTTTTTTTTAAATGAAATGAAATTGAACTTTTATTTTTAATATCTGAACATAATTAATCTATTTTCCAAAATTTCTCATAAATTTCAAGAGAAATTTCTTCAAAACTTACATTTTCTCAATGGTTTAGTAAATTAGATTTCGCTTTTAATGAATTTTATCTTATAAAATATCCTTTAAATTCGTAACTCCCATTTTCAAATATAAACATTTCTTCTGAATTCACGAATAAGAGAAACTTACGATATTCTATCAATCTGAAAATAGATTATTTAAACCAGTTTCACTCTAAATTCTGATTTTTACATTTTAGACTACTACCTATTTTCTACATTTGTTATTTTTTATATAACTTCTTCCATTTTTCGAGGAGAATTCCTTATTTTTGTCTTTTAAATTTTTTTCTCGTTTTCTCCATCTCTCCGAATATATCTTCATCCCACCGCAGGAAAAAAAAATCGAATTTTTTTTATGCCAAAAAAAAAAAAAAAAAAAAAAAAAAAAGAAAAAAAAATAGCAAAGAGATAGGACTTTTAATATTTCTCCGTCTTTTTTAACTGCGGCATCAAATCGATGTTAAACGATGAAATAAAAAAAATCGTTTTCATTTTTTTCTTCTTTTTTTATTATTTCCCACCCCTCCCGTAATTTTTTCGTATTTTCTTTTTTATACACCATTTCGTTTGAGCCATTACAGCATATATATCTATGAAAGAGGAGAAATGATTACGTGCTTGGTTAAAGATGATCGATTTTGATGTCGGCTACAATCAATAGCCATCGCAGTTGATTAAATCATGAAGATATATGCTTAGCTATTACCAGAGAGAAAGTTTTCGATTACATTCAAAGTTTGACGAAGGTTTCCAAAAGCAATTATATTCAATTATGCAAGTTAAAGTTTCGAAAATAATATAAAATTATATTTTTTATCTAACAATATTTAAAACCTTTCCTGACTTAATGTTTTTTAATTTTGTTCAGATAGTTCTGTTTTTTATGTTCTTGCTGTTAATTATATCTAAATATGGAGGAGCAAGTTTGCCTTAGATTAAAAACTAATTCAACACTTTGTTTGATAACATAAATATTTTCAAATATTCAATTTATAGGTAATTTTTGTTACAAATATGATCATCTTTTTAAGATCTCATAAAAAAATAACAAAATTAGGCTCAAATGTATTAAAAAGAAATTTTCACATACTTGTATAATGTGTACCGTGTCGACTGCAGCATCTTGGTTAGAACAGTTGCTAACCCTACAGAGCAAGGTACGTGCAACAAGTATACACTTATATATTTCCCTGAACACTATGTCATTCACAATATGTAAAGATTTTTTACGTTCCTAGAAAATCCATAAAAATTTGAAATATTCCAAAAGATATGTCCTTTAATATTAAGGGTATGACTTATTTTTGCTTATGTAAGATTCGGGGGAAACAAGTTTCAGTTGCATGAATATCCAAATTCAATCAACTAACAAGTTTAAAATAAAAGAACTCAAAATGATTCTATCCAAGGGGGGGGGGGGACAAGGTAACATCCAATGATTCGAAGTACAAAATACGTTCCAAAGAACATCCACCTAGGAATATGTTGTGCACAGGGCAGTTATACTTAATTTAAAAAAAAAAACAATTTAAGCATATGTCAGAATTATTTTGTAAGCAAATTATATTATTAGACAGCCTTATAATATATTTCTAACAAAATCAAGCTATTACTTCTACATAAAAAATGAAATATTATCAATAGTCTAAGTTAGAACACTCTTCTCCGAGTTATAAACAATTTACAAATAGTTTGGTCTTCTTAACTTAGCCAACATTCTCGGTTAAACAATAATTCAATTTGTAAATTGATTGAATAATTAGTGATCTTATATTTATAAGATCAAAAAGCTTATTGATAAATAACTTTATTTTGACACCATTAGCAACTACAAACGCAAGAATGCCTCAGGAATTTTAATTTATTCTGTTACCTCAAAAAAAGATGAAAATGAAAATTTTCAACTATTCTGAAACACGCTTCAGCTTTCTTGAGAAAATTTCAGCGATACCAATTATTATATTAAAATATATTTTTCTCACTGACACATGAAAAGAATATTTTCCTGAGAAATG
Source organism: Parasteatoda lunata (assembly GCA_949128135.1). Classification (NCBI taxonomy): domain Eukaryota; kingdom Metazoa; phylum Arthropoda; class Arachnida; order Araneae; family Theridiidae; genus Parasteatoda; species Parasteatoda lunata. Next base: position 40,688,105 of record OX421972.1, on the reverse strand, counting down.
TTATAGTGCATTATAACATAATAAGAAAGCTCATTCAAGAGATAATACAGATTTAAGAAACTACAATTATAAGTTCACCGGAATAAGAAATGATTTGAAAGGATACTATAGTCTCTATTCATGTTAGTTGATACGATACTGAGAAATGTTGAAATCTTTGACTTCTTTCTTTTTTTATGTTGTTTTAACTTGGCTTTCAAGATTTAAGGATAACATGATTGAACGCTTGTGCTACTTTTGAAAAAAGCGTCTAACCAACCTATCTAGGTGTTTTGTTCGCTTATCGTTCGTAATTTATTTCAATCTAAATGAAATATGAATGCAATGACTGTAAACTAATTGCAGCGTTTGATTCGAAAATATAACTGCAAAATGAAATTGACTTAAAACAGCGTCTAAAATCACAAATAATAAAATTTATTCAAAACCAAATCTTGTTTCGGTGTCGCAATGGTACTCGGAGAAACAAAATTTTGGTAAAACTACCATACCGTAAAGGTAAGGATATTTTTCGTTAAAACTCATAATTCTGGTAATTAAACCAAACACACGGTATTTAAAAAACTAATTTGGTAGTTTTTCCGTTCATATGGTAATAGTTTACCGTAAATTCTGGTTTCCAAAATTACAGTTCTTGTTATCACACATTTAGTAAGAATTACCAAATTGAAAAGTACATTTAACGAAATAAATAGTTTTGTATAAATAGTTTTTTTTTCTTCCAAATTTTATCACATATTATTATTTATTACTTTATCGAACTTTATAACCTATTATAATTTGCTGAATTGAATTAAATATTATATTTGGTGCTTAACTTTACCAAAATTATTACTGAAGCACTCCGCTCAAAATTACTGAGCTTTTTAATGTTTCTATAGAGCCAGAAACACGGTACATTTTACCATATTCGGGTAGTTTTAGGCATACTTTTTTTCTCGGTGTACACTTTCATCAGCATCGAAGATGGCAAGGAGGGCAAAATTTATATGATATAATTCGTCAGAGGTTGCGCCACTATAATTGAGATAAATATACAATTAAAGAGTAACAATATTAAATTAACAGTAAAAGTTAAAAAAATAAGGATTTTCAGGTATTTAAAAAATATGGTACAGCAATATTATTACTAAAAATATACTTTTCATTCCACATGAACAAAAAAAATATTTTATTGCTACTGATCTTATTATTGTACCATATCATCTAAATATTTTAAATAAATTTTTTAATAAATTTTACCTCGATATTTTTTAAAAAAAAAAAATTTTTTTTAATGATTTTATAGTTCTTTTGTAAATTGTTTTTGTTTCCACAGAGACATAAATTCTAATGTTAATGGTCAAACTGCTGTGCCATATCTTTTAAGCATTTTTTAATCAATAATTTTTTAACTTTGCAGTTTTTATATAAATTTATTATTGTTGCTTTTTAACTGTTCGTTTATCTCAATTATTGTGACTGCCGAAGTGCATCATCTCTGTTTTGTCATCCCTGCCTTTAGTCCTACTGATGTACCTATACTGTGAACATATGCGGATCAAACAATGATGAAAATTAGCATATTTTAATTTTATTTCAAAACTTACTGTACTTCAAATTTTTTTTAATTTAAATTTTAAATTTCAATTTAAAATATAAATTTATTTAAAATTTAAGAAAAGAAGGGAATTGGGAATATACTAAAGGTTGTTTGGGATATTTAACAGAATTGGCAAAGCAGTGATCATACCGAAATGTATACGAATTTCGATTGCATATCATTTGCTTAATTTTCAATGCAGCATTCCAATTCTTTTTACAGTATATAAAGGTTAAGTTAGGTCACACATTTTTTCGAAAACATTTTTTTTTCTCTAAAAAATGCGATTTAGTTTCTTTTATCTAAAATATACTTTTTCTTAATGTGTTGTAAAATTAAAATTTCATAATACGCAATAATTTTAGTACAATGTACCCAAAGTAATGGTACCTTATACCGTAATTTGTTCCGGAATTTTTACGGGCAATATTAGTTGTCAATAGTGCTTTCAGTTACTCAATTATATTATGTCCTTCATGAAATCAATAATGGTTAATCCCTTAATTTAAAACAACCCTCAATTCTATCCCTCCCTCAATTTAAAACAACCCTCAATTCTGTCCCTCCCTTAATTTAAAACAACCCTCAATTCAATTGGTAAAAGTGATAAAATGCAGTAATTTTATTCTGATATGCCAGAACATGGCATAAAAGAAGCTTATTCGGTTAAATTTACTTTACAGTTTTGAATTTTTGCTAATTATGTGGTAATAAGAACTATTATTTTGAAAACCGGAATTTCATGTAAACCGTTACTATATGAACGGAAAAAATTACCAAATGAATAGTTCAAATACTGTATATTTTGATTTCATTAACTAGAATTATGCCTTTTTAACGGATATGTCATTACCATACAGTACGGTAGTTTTGTCAGATTTTTTTGTGTGCATTATTTTCATATTTCTATAAACTCGAATTTCAAGAATATTAGATTTTTTCTAACAGATTACCAACAAATTATTATTAAAGAATTAATATTAGACTTCAAAACTTCGCGGCACACCTGAGTGCCATGTTATACAGGTGCCACAGCACACAGCAGAGCTCCTAGGCTAATTTAAACAACAGCAATGCTTTTTTAACTCTCCTTTTTTTTCTATATCCTATTTTAAGCTAAATTTGATTAAAAAATAATTTTAAAATTGTAAGAATTAATGAAATGTTAAGTTTAAGCAAGAGGACCATAAAGGAAGGATGACCAGTTCAAATATCGACGACTTTTGTCAACAAACTGCGGCAGATGCAGCTTTGCAGGAAGCAGTTTCCCTTCTTTATCAATTTTGATAAAACTTTGCTTTTCGTGACAGCAGAAAGTAAGTTGAATTTCAATTTTTATTTTATTTTAGGGTCAAATGTATTTTATGTATAAAGTATTTTGTTGTTTTTCAATACACAAGTTATATTTTTCAACTAACTGGACAATTAAGGCCCATATATAGTTCAATCTTTGTTCCTGACTAAAAAGTAAAGGAAAATGATGTCGGACTGACATTTAACTCGATTATCATCTCTTCTTCAACTTTAGGAAAGATGACCACATAAAATTAAGGAGAGATGATCATTTTTCACAAATGTGTACAAAAATCTTATAGGATCTTTAAAATATTTAAAATGTGGTGGTAAAAATGGCCGCTTGCAAGTTTTTTTTTTTTTTGAACAAATCTTATACATTTTGTTTTTAATATTTAATTATTTTTTTCCTAAATAAAATTTGAGTGCATGGAAGAGAATTTAAAATATTCATAAAAATTTCTTATATCTGTAATCATGGCATATTTATTTCGATTTGAATAAAAAAAAATATATGGCCATCTATCCAAGACTCACCCTATCATGTATCGATCATACCATGACCTAGACTAGATGAATTGACACGATTTATATTTACCCTTTTATTCTTTCCCGTGATGTGTTTTCTCTAGTCATATTAAATTCAGTTATGTTAAGTGGTTTTTAACCCTCACCTTAGTTTAAACAAAAGAATCCTATCGATTCATAGTCAAATAAATATCTTTTCGTCTTATAATACAATGTCGAATTCTTAAATTGTACAGCAATCATATTATCTCAATTTACTCTATATCCCCCAGCACCTTGATGCTCAACATTATTAATGGCCAATTTAATGGGAATTCAAAGACTTTTAATGACTTAGTGATATTAGAACTATTATCCCTGATGCCATCTGGAACATAAATGGCCAAATTTTTTATCGTTTGGCAAAATGAGTATTAAAAAAAAATGGCAAAATCTTTAAGCGGAATGTTTATTTGTTCTTCACTTTCACTAGTCTATAATATAATTTCTATTGTGTGGTCATAGGTTAACTCGTGACTGACCGTACCGACAAAAACCGGTCAGCAGGATGTATGAAAGGGTGGAGCACGTGTTGAATATAATAATTTTCGTCTGCCAATTCCGATGATTTGATAAGAAGTGAATTCTTTTGGAAGTTTTTATTGTTGTTTGGAAAAAAAGTATAAAAATGAAAAACGAAATTTCAGTTTGTTGTCGTTGGTTTTATGTTTGTTTTCTATTTGCACTATTCAAGCATTAAAAGGATTTATGCTTGCAATTATTTTGAAGATATAAAATGAATTTTTTTGTTGTATTTTTCCATTCTTATAATTCTTAAAGCTGTGCTCTTTGATTTTGAATCTTTACAAATACTCGCAAGTTGTGAAAACATGCAGTTATCCCCTGTATAAAACGTAAAAATTTCAATATTTCAAAAACTTAATGTTGAGTTTTAGAAGAAAAAAAAGCCTGCTTTGTTCGACAAGTTGAGATGAAATCTTTTCACGGCTTGAGATACTTTTAAATGCAAGAATTATTTATCATAAAAATAGTCAACACGCCAAAAAAGGGCACAACTACTTTGGATTATCAAACAGCGAAGAAAAAAAGATTCTCACAACAACGTTCAAAATCATTAAAGAGCTCTTACTACATTTTTGTTGTTACTTTTACTGCTGTACTTAAAAATAAGAAATGCTTTACAAGTTATCATGAAAATGCAAAAAATTTAAGCTTTCGTTTTTTGAAAAAGAATTTATCTAAGTTTTGAGTTATATTTTAGCATTTTCAAGCTAAAATATATACATTCCGCGAGGAGACAAATTTTATTACATGAAAGTTAATTTTATTATTTTATACTGGTGTGGGTTACGCTATCTCCTCTTCCATTCAAATGTCTGGCATTTGAGAATTCAAATGAAATTTGAATGTATTCATTGCAATTTGTTTTATAATAAAGACAATTGATTATTTCAAAAAAGGCATTGATCGGAGCTGAGTAAAAATTACATTTAATACTGCTTTTTTTGTTTAACGCACCAAACGCATATTTTTATAAAATATAAAGAATAGGATTTCTTGACATCAAAGTTTTTAAATTTCCTCAAAATAATTAGTTTTATAAAATTTAAACAAAAGACTCTAAAAATGGATACTTACAAGTCTTATTATTACTTATCTGTTCAATTACATTTTATAAATTGTAAAGTGTAGCTTTATACTGCCTTATCCCTTGGTTTATAGTTCATGAATATTTGAATTTTGAAGATTTTGCAATTTTTTTTAGATTTTGCAATTCATAATATATGTTTTTGTTCCGCTATTTAAAGCTCTTTATAAATAACAAAAGCTCTAAGTTGCATTTTAAAATAAAAAGAAATTTTAAGCAACTGAAACCTTTTTAAAGCATCTTGCCATTTTTCTATGCTGACAGTATACCCATTCCTTTCTAAACGGAAATATTCTTACTGTTCTCTTCTTCTTCAGTATATTAATAAAAAATAAAATTCGAGAAACTCGCCAAAATATTAAATCTAACTACTATCTATCTATCACAAGAACGTCTACCGAATAAAAATCTGAGGTGATCTGCTACTATGGAAACAAGAGTAAAACTATTACTAATAGGAGAAATTGAAGAAATAACGTAACTTTTCCTACCAAAACACTTAGCAAATCCCTCACCTCTATTCAAAGTAATTTATTTTCGTAACCACGATAACCGATAGGAAGCGAGTCTGATACTGGATGAGTTCTCGTGATAGTCAGATAGTACATAACCTATGTTCCAAATAAATAAATTATTAACCACGTTTCAAATAACTAAGTAAACAGTCGTATAAAATTTGCGATAAAAGAGGAGGATCATTGCACAAATCAGAGAAACGTTTCCAATAAACGAAGAAGGTATTTCGAGTGTCTTTTACAAATTTAGCTGATTTATGTACAAAAACTCTTTCAGGTTAAGTTGGGTCAAAAATTTTGTCTACTTCTCATTAACAATGAAAATATAAGTCTTAAAGAGTACTAGTTACGACAAAGTTATTTTAAGTTATGACCAAAAGAATTCGTTGAGTTTAACTATTTTCAAAACTTTAAAAAATCACACACTCAAAGCAGATCAATTATTTTTTTTAAACAGTCCCCTACACTGTGAAAGCTATGATGTATTACCAATCCAAATTTTGTACAAAAAACTCTAAAACTTGTATAAATTATTATTCTTACGCACTTTAATGGGGGGCAAAATCTTAACACCAATAATTAATAAAGCTTACACCAATCAGCAGCTCATGGTGAATACTGTTGTATTTTTCGGAGTTCTTTAAGTATGGCAAATAATTAGGGTATGTTTAAAGTATTTAACTAAATTATTGCTAATGGTAGGGCATAATCATACAGCAAATGCTTTTACACTATTATTTGAAGTTTAAAGGTGAATAATTCTATAGTTTCAAGAAATTGAGATTAGGACATACAAGAGAGTGGTTATTTTACATGAAATCTACTTCTCGTCGGATTTAACTGACAAACTCATCAAAGCCTATTTAATACCAAGTAACTCCTTTTTCCTGATATAATGATATTTGTTGATTATTTTCCAAGTAATTTCAATTTTGTTGGATTGATATAAAAAACTACTGATATAAACAATTATAAAATAAGTAGTTTCATAAAATTTTGCATAAATCTGTCACTTTAATCTGTACAATTATAAATCTGTAATTTTGCAATATTTAACTTCTATTCATTTCAGTTTTGTTCAAATTCACATTAATATAATCTCTGTGTTGTGCGCATGTTTGATTAATAAACTAATTTTATTTTAAGAAATATTGTATAGATGCATCCTAAATTTATGATTGTTACTTCAGATTGTACATTTAAAGTAACTTTACTGATTCTTATGTGTATTGTTTACTGAAATTATAAATTTTAGTGTTACTGAATAACAAATAAAATTGCAGCTACTTTATATCAAGTAGTGTCAAAGAACATTCTTGGTATTCTACTTTACCAGGCACTATCTTTAGTATCGGGTGGAACACTTAGTGAAACATCACTTTGGTGTACAATAGTAACCACTATTTTAGTGCTCAGATAAACGAAAATGTTTCATAGCGTAGGCATTCTTTGTTGTTTATTTTTATCTAACAAAAAGAATTCTGTCATGCAAATAATGTTCTGGTGTTTATATCTTTTGTCTGCAAATATTTATCTTTTAATCACAATATTCTTGTTCATTATTTTTCCAAAGCTAAGATTAGTTTTATTTATCAAAATGAGCATAAAATTAGGAAGTAAATGCAAAATAACAGTTCTCTAATTGAACTTTCATTACTTATAAGGATAGCTTCAAAAAAATTACCTGATCTTTTTAGATATCAGATAAACTATGTACTTTCATAAATAAGAACAAACCAGATCCGAAATCTAACGAAATGCTGAATGATTTTTGATGTTTAAACTGAAATAACACTTAAGCGGTGTGTAAATTTAATAAGAAAAAACATTTAAAAACTATTACATAAGTTTTTTTACAAAATAAAGCGAAACAAAATTAATGGAAATTAACATCATTTCCTTGTTCTAAAGATTAAAATAAATTCAAACGATCTTTTTCACTGCAGTTCAGTTTTTGAAAATAGTTCACGTGGGCAAATGAAAATGGTGGTTCACGTGACGTTTTTCCAACAATAATCGTTTGCTAAAAAATTGCTTGTTTAAAAATATGAGCATATATTAGTATACTAGAACTAAATATTAAGATAATTATTCGTGGACGTGGCGATCTATAGGTTGCGTTTTATTTGAGACGAATGACTGCTCGCACGATCATCAGTTGCACTGGAGATTTCGTTAGAGTAGCATGGTAACGTTCTTTCTTTATTATTAATTCAATTTATTAAATTTCAAAAAGAAAATTGATTGATATTCTTTCTTTTGAAGCGAAAACTGAAAGGAATTTTATTTTTGTTTAGAGAAAGAAAACCCAAAACACATCGGAAAATTTTTTGTAAATAAACTGAAAAACTTATCTTCTTTATTAGAGTTAAAACCTAATGCCTGTGAAATCGCTCTACTAAATTTCATGATCTAATATGAAAGGTTTATTTAAACTTTATATCTCATACTTTTCTGAATCATAGTACTTCAAAATTAAAATATGCAAAAGTATACACAGACACCTAATGTTATGTCATTTAATTTTGCAAAAAAAAAAGGTTATTAATAACAATTTTTATAAAAAAATTTAAAATTTAAATAAAAAAAACCTTTATAAACTAAAACACGTAAAATAAAGATAGCCCACGATAAAAAAAAACCATCCTAAAAATCCCTCATATTGAAATAAAGAATTTTCATTTTTTTTTTTTTTTAAGTCTTAGAAAACCATTCTGTAGAGAACTATCATCACATTAGAAAAAAATTATTTGCAAGTAAATTTTTTATTTTAAAAATCATAACACTTACATACTTTATAAATCCGGAGAATTACAAAATGAAAATTTCTTCATTTGAACATTTTATTCTCAAATAATATATACATAGATTATCCCTTTATTACTTTAAGATGACAAACCACACAATAAAGTTTTACAATTGTAAGATCTCGATATGAATTTCCATATGTAACTTAAAAACAGAATAGCTGAATTCTAATTGAAATTAATCATTCATAAATAAAAAAATACTTACCTAGAAAATTATAAAATTTATTAATAATCAACACAAAAGATACTATTTAAAGTAATTCGGATGATACTTTATTGTTATTTTCCTAATTATATAGATACAGAAATATATACTATTCTATAAAAAAGAAGAATATTCTATAACTATAACAGTTCTGCACGTTCTGAAATCATATTTATATATTGGAATGAAGTGAACAATGTGGACTTAAATGACTCGCCTTTAATTAATAAGGAATTGAAGAAAAAAATAAATGCATTTTCCCTTAATTCACTCATCTTTAACAGTATGCGATCATGAAATCGGAAGTTATCGGTTTCAATTAATCGGAAGAAAATTATTGAAAAATTGTTCTGTTTCCCAAAGATTTAAAAATGTTCTGGGTCGTTTTTCAAGTTCTTCTATCTTTTCCTTAGGGAAATTTTGCTTCTTATTTGCTGCTGAGAAAAAAATAGTGTCCTACTCTATCAATGATTCTGATAGAACTAAATAATAACTTAATAAATAAGAGCCTGAAAATATCCTCCCCACTAGAGTGCGTATTCAAGCGTTGCAATCGCGAATTGTAAGATATTATAGTGTTAAAAACTTTTTTCATGAAAATAGTTTGTTATTTGTGTTAATTTGGCTACATTATTATATCGCTACATTATTTAAACTATACTTAAATTAATCCAAAATCAACCTTTTACAGCCAACGCTGCTCTTCTATTACTGATTTATTTTGGACACACGTCGGGGGTAAAAATTGCTATTTTAAGCAATTTATAACTTTATAAAAAGTTCATAACAGGTAAAAATAAAACTTTCTCAAAATTATTATCAAGTCTTAAAATACTGTTTACTGAAAGCCTTTTAGAATATAAAATTTCAGCTCGATTAATGTATTACACTCGGAGTACTTCTTTTACTAAACTAATGTTCGTATCTTTCAAAATCTTCTTATACTTCTCGCTCTTACAAATTAAATTAATGTTTTATACTATACGGATTAACGGGACTTACAAAATTTTCCTTTTCAGACAAAATTTCACATTATACAGTGTCCGTCAAAGATCACCATATATAAATACCTGATTTCTTTATCATGAAATAAAAAAGAAGAATAAAGGCAAACAATTTACATCAAGCATAAAAAACTCTTTTCCGTAGGTATTTTACTACTTCATTATTACATACATAAACATTTTCCAAAATTCAAATTTTGTAAATTAGAAAAGTTGAAGTTATATAAAAATGTTCTAAGCATGTTAAAGATAACAAAATTTTTTTTAAAGAATATTATTGATAAAAATACATTTTTGATAATGACAAGTACAATAGATAGTGGCAATATAAAAACAGACAGAGCATATGTTACATCATGTTATCATTGTATGTTACATTACCGTTATATTAGTATGCAAATCGTATACTGTAAAACATTTCCGATGAAATTTCGGTACCCAAAGAGCCGATACTTTTTATTGTAAAATCCATTTTTATTGTAAAATTTTACGGAACAAAGAAACTGCTGTACCGTAATTTTTACAGTAGTATTTACTATAAAATCACTGTGAGCTAATAAATATAACTGTAAAAATAACTGTTGAAAATTTACGGCAGAAATGGATTTTACGGATAAACTATCCAAAGTGCGATACTTTTTACCGTAAATTGAGCCGGAATTTTTTTACTGTGTAGGATAAAATCTAAGAGTCATATAAGAAATTTTAATGAAAATTCAATCATCGCTAAATCCAGGCCAGGCTGTAATCACTATTGAAAGGAAATATAAAAATATACAAATTAATAAAGCCAAAATTAGATTCTATTAAAACTGTTCCAAGCTCTAAATTGAGCCAAAATGAGTCAAAATCACCTTAATTATACACTGCCAGTCCAGGTTGAGTTAGGAAGCTTTATATTGTGGCCAATTATTTCCAATTTAAATGGTACAAAGGATTGCAATTTGGAAAAAAAGGGTCCCAATAGCTTAGTCTGCAGATAGGTAATTTTAATTTCCCTTTTTGCTTATTTCACTATATCTTAAAATCTTTTAAGCGAATGGAATGTTTGACATAATGTTGTCATTGCGGTTGTGGATTCTGTCTAAAGCCTCATAACTCTCCCTAGATTTAGGTGTACAACTATGTTAGAGCATCCCACTGCGAACCCGGAAGTCTTTGGTTTGAATTCTTCCAGCAGCTAACTAACATTTCTCCTCCATATGCTTTTTGCACAAAAATGAGTATATGTCATTTCAATTTCGAATACACGGAGCTTTCAAATTCGACTATAGTTTGTTTAACTATTTTGACTCATTTTTGTTAAATTTTGAGAATCATTTATTAAAATTTACAACTAAACCAAACTAAAAATGGCAAACTAGTATTTTCGTGTTTTAATGACTTTAAAATTTGGCAACAGATTAAAGGTAATATGGTCAATAAAATAAAACTTTTAAATAATTTTAAAATATAGCTTATCACATTTTTAATTGCAAATATTGAAAACAGTATGGGGAACACAATGACAAACTTAATCCCCATTGAAAACACTTCAAATTCTCCATATAAATTGCTTTCTTTCCAATCATTTGATTTTTGAATTGAATAGTTCAGAAATCAAAAAGCTATATAAAATAAAATGAAACTAATATGTTTGAGTTTTAAAAACTTAACAGACTGGCTGCGTAATAGAGGTAAAATTATCGAAATTTAAAACAATTAAGCAATTTTATTCATTTTTATTATATTTTTAATTGTAAAGTCGGGAAAACAGAATGGAAAGCTTATTTCATTTTTAGCTTATTAAATAATAAATAATAAATTTTATTTTTCGCTATTTATTTTTAGTTAGAAAAAACCTTTTTTTTTTAAATTTTAAAACACATTTTTTAAATTGGAAATCGCTCAGTCTAATAAAATGTACTTATATTAGTAAATGTTTTTGATATTAATCTATATTTCTTTTGAAAAGAAAAACTTTTGCTTAATTTAATTTAAATCATTCAATTGCTTCATTCAATTTGCTTCATTTAATTTAAATTTAGTGAAAAGAACGTTTAAAAACAAGAACAGAAAAACCACTTACATGAGTGTGTTAGCAGGCATAGTTTAATATATTTGATCGAAAAAAAGCATTTAGTTTATTTCGTTGCAAATGATTGTATAATGGAGAAAAATAATGACCGTTTACACGAGACACAAAATAAATTATCTAAACCATGGCATTGCGCCAGTGAAATACGAACTATAAATGAAATAAAGCGAATGAAAAATTGATCCAAAACTCTTATTCTGAGCTGATTATAAATTGTTTTTCTTTAATGCAATATTTTTAAAGTGCAAAACATGAATTCAATTCTAAATTAAATACCCAAGAAATATTAGGATTATAATTATTAAATTATAATCCTAATATTCAATACAGCATATCAAATATTAGGATTATAATTACTAACTAATTAGCCTTCATTGTAAAAACTATTTCGCACTTAATAAACAAGATCTTTTGAAAACATTTTTTCAATTAAATTAATAAAATGATACTTTATCGCAAAGTGTTCAAGCAATTTAAAATTAATACTTCACATGAGCTTCTTTAAAAATAGGTGCTATTCTTTTTCAAAATAAATAACTTAACAATCTAAATGGCATACAGTACAATAACTTAAATTGAGTTATTAAGCATTTATTACTACATTTCACAAATTAAGTTTTAAACTTCTCAAATATTAAATTCATATGGTGAAAACAAAATGTTTAGGTACAACCTAAAAAAAAAAAATTGGTAAAGTGTTAAACCATAATAACGGTACCTTGAATAAGAATATGGTGCACTTTCGGTGCAACTTTAGTAAGGATGCAACTTTTTTAGCTCAAATTGAACCATAGAATATAGTAATTTAATTTAAGAAGTTAATAATAGGGTTAAATTTAACATCATTTTAAAGTTACTGAAAATTTTGATAATATTATGGTTCAATATGTGCTTGAAACTTTTGAATAGTGTGTATAAGACACAAATATATAATTTTAAAAAATGTATGGCTTAATTTTTGTATTTTTATTAATTTAATGAGCGACGAATTTAGGATTCAACATCTTAACCTTTTCATTCTTGTTTAAATTAAGTTTAATTTCATAAAAATTGCACTTAAAGCATTCTTTCTCTTTAAACAATAATATATTTTTAAAATTACGCTTAAATAGTATTCATTGTTACAAAAGTGTATGTAAAACATCAGAGAAATATATATTTCAGGCATTTAAATTGACTTAATACATACAAACTTAAAAGTTTGTATGTATTAAGTCAATTTAAATGCCTGAACTTTATCTCTTATTATGAACTTTAAATCTTGAAATTCATACAAACTTAAAAGTTTGTATGTATTTCAAGATTTAAAGTTCATAATTTATTGTAAAATTTTCAAACATTGAGGTTGATACATATTTCAATAAAATTGATAGATTGTTTAAGCTTAAAAGTTTATATATATTTCTAGCTTTAAAAGTTGATATATACTTCGAGCTTTAAAAGTTGATATATATTCCCCCCAGTAAATCAAAAACAATTTGAACTTGAAAAAAAAAGTTTTAAGATTAAAAATGAAGACTTCCATATCCCTGAATAAGAGTCGTTAAATTGACGAATAGATTATATTAGGTTGACAATTGAGTTAGAGTTATCTTAGAAATAAAGAGTCGAGTTGTAATAAGACAAAAAGCTTCAAGCTGCGCTATCAGATCACGTCTATGTGATCTTGGGCCGTTAAATTCAGAAAGTCTCATTTCATATATAAATGTCTCATTTCATGTACGATATCGTGAGTTGTGAAGAAAGAATCACGTGATTATACAAGTATAAAATGGTTCTAAAGGGGTTAAAACAATATCGTTCAAATTTGTTACGATCGTTATGTGGTGTAAATTTGAATAATGGTATAATACTTTTTAAACTTGAAAAACTTGGTTCAATTTAACATCTTTTTGAAAGATGCTATTATATAGACTTGAATCACATTATAGTTCAAAATTGAACCAATTAAGCTGAAAGTGAACATCTCGTGATGATTTTTCGCTAAAGTTCTTTAAGCTTTAAAATACTCATACTAACATTTATTTTACATAATTTTTCCATCAATATCAATAATTTTTCTCCATCAATATCTCTATTGTGATTCATTAATATCTCTTATTGATGAAAATTAAGATTTTCATCAATATCTTTCAATTTCTATTCCATTGCACTCTCAATACTCTTGGTACTTCTCAATGCCTCTCAATACTCTAATACTCTTTGTACATTTCAATTTCTTTGTACTCTTAATATCTTTCCATTTCCATCAATTTTTCAGTACTACAAAAGAAAGCAGCTGAAAACATAATCTTTTTCCCAACAATGATTCTCGAATCGTTTCTCAATATTGTAACTTTTTGTTAAAGATTAGAACTTAATTTTTTTTTTTTTTTTTTTTTGTCTTTTTTGATTTGGTAATGGAATTTACTTTTTTTGATTTCACTTAATTCAGACTTCGAAACACAAATATTTGGAAATTAATACCTTTGCTCTGAATAGTTAGTATAGTTGGAATAAATAGCTAACAAAATTATGAAACAAGGAAAAAGGAATTCATAAACTTGATTCTTAACGCCATCTATCGTTTGTCGAACATACTAAGACACTCTCCGCTTTCGTAAAAATGCCAAACGAAACACCTCAATCCATTCTTTAGCCGGCAGTATTACCGATCCAATTGTAAACATACGTTTTCTGAGCGTTTAACACTAAACTTCTTTCTCTCCAAAACGCTTTGTTCTTTTTCTTTTCTCTTTTTTTTCGTCAAAAAATAAGTAAAATAAAGTAATAAAAAAGAAGATTGAACTGGAAGGGAAGAAGAAAATGACCATTCGGGAAAGAAAAACAAACAAAGCATACACAATCTTTTTTTTTTTTTTTTTTTCTGCCGGACTTTTAAGTAAGAAGAAAAGAAAGCGGAAACAATCTATTTCTTTGTTCACTAAAGAAAGATTTACAAAGTAATAATATGAGTTAGAAATGGAGTGAAATAAAGAAAGACGGGAGGGAAAGAAGCAGTAAAAAAATGAGGGAAACTGGACAACGGAATAGAGGAGCAATTCTGTTCAATCCATCAAGAGTGTGACACGATTCCAATAGCGGTTACTGCTCTCGGAGATCGTTGTTGCCAGATGAAAAATCGATTCTCCTTCTACGATGTAATAAATACGTCCCTTTTCAAGAAATAGAGGGCTCATCCACACATTACGGTGTGAGGCAAACACGTGGGGGCGTTAGTGTACGGAGAAGGGACATTGGGGACTCGTTTAATGGAGGCGATAAGACGGGATATAAATTAAAATTGGATCGTTACGTTGTTTTATTGGGCATTAAAGAAATTGGAAAAGAAAATGAAGTATCGTGTTTGGTAAACTAATGAATATTAACGTGCGCAGAGTATACGGGGTAGAGAATGTTTTCTAAAAGATGTACGAGTTAAATTAATCATATACCATAAGAAAATGTCACAGCAGTTTTTACAGTTTTTAATTTAGTTGCTATTAAACTTTTCGTTAAATTTTATTTATATCAGCAAAATTTTTGCTCTAACACAGAGGTCGCCAAAGTAGTCGATATAGACCCCCAGGGGTCTATTTAACGAAAGCGCGCGTCGATCTGAGCCAGAGGGTCGAGTGGGGGTCGATCCGAATCGGAAGGGTCGAAGAAAAAACAGTTCTTAATACGCAAATCACACATACCTAATTGATTATGTAAAATTTGAGAATTTTTCTTAATATCAGTTTCTTTATAGAACGTATATTTATTCGGGTGAAACAAGTATTTACGTACCAGCGTGCAGTGGCACGAACTCTGCACTTCTGGTTTATAAGTCATACGCATATGTGCTCATGTCCAAATGTTACGCGTACGAGCAATGACGTTATTCCTCTTGTCAGTCAGCTAACTATGAAAGGCGTTTGTGGTTTTCCTCTAGAAGTAGCGCAAATGGGAAAACCAAAAGTGCCCCATGTAGGCGAGTTTGCCCAATGCTTGATTAATGAACACCCTCTTCTTCTGAGTAGAGTTACAAGACTATTGACTTGTATCTGCAAATCCAACATAGAAACCGCGGTAGCTCAGGCGATAGAGCTTCGTCTCCCAATGAGATGACACAGGTTCGAATCCCACCCGTGGCTGGTAAATACGAATTCTGCTCTCAGTTCACAACGACTACTTAAAATGTCCTTAGTAGTTGACGGATTATGGGTTAGAGAGTGGCTTTTATGGCTTTCCTCTCTATGTAGCAAAAATGCGGGTTAGTTCCATCAAAAATTCCTCTACATAAGCTAGTTTTTTTTTTTTTCATTGTTTGATCCATGAATTAAGTTGCCTTATGGGTTGGGTTCAAAATTGCAAGGCTACGAAGTTGAACATCGATAGTAGTAAATTCAGAATTCGGCTGGCTGTCCAACGCCGGTTATAAAATAAAATCCAATATGGATTGACTTTTAACATGGGAAATAAAATAAACAAATTAGTTTTCAAATTCGCTTAACATCAGAGAATGGTAATTGCTCGATAGCCAATATGTATTTTATTTTGACTCTTGATTTTTATTAACACAATTAACTTTACAGTAAAGCACTGCCGCAACTGCCAAGCCTTCAAGAAGGGAGATTGTTCATAGATGTTGCGCCTCCACAATTTCGTGACCAACGATATGATTGTAGTATAATCAGTATTACGCACAAACCGCCTTTACTTCCCAGACAAGTGGGTCCCAATAGATTAGATGCTGTATCGGTTTCAATGTGCCACTAAGGATCGAACCCCAGTCTTTAAATGATAAGACTTTGTGGCCCTCGTTTTAGTTCCCTATTAAGAATTTTTTTTTGGTATAATTAGGAAGCAAAAAAATTTTTTTTATCTAATCTTACTTTAGTATCTTCATGACATATTAATCACTTTTTAATAATCATCTTTACATTGACTAACGGCAATTTACAACTTTTTAAACGATTAGTTAATCATTAACTACTATTAAATAAAAACTATATTAGGCATTTTTCCGAAAGAAATTATAAAAGTTTTAACCTATTCGAAATGCAATTCATAAATCTTGTATATTTGTTAAAACGTGTTTCATATAGTAATAATTAACGTGTTCATTCTTTGAAACAAAAATGGTCACGTTAAATTTTTTTCTATTTTATTAAGAAAACAAAGCAAAAATAAAAAAATATTAAACTATTTGAAATGGAATTTAAAATCTTGTATATAACCCATTGAAACTTACTTAATAATTTAAACAATTAAATATAAAATAGAAAAAAAATCGTTGATATTCCCTTCCCTTGAAAATAAATAATTATAATTCTCTATAATTTCATTTGCAAAACAATGCAAATACAAGTGAAGATTGTAAATTATTTGAAATCTAATTCGAAACCCGAATATAATCCGTTAAAAATATAATGATTTCAATGTTTAAAAACAAAATGTCAAAAATTAAAAGTCTTCCCCAAAATCATAATATTTAAAAACAAATTTCACTACATAAGCAAAATAAAACAACAATGAGCAAGTATATTTCTCAAACAACCCACAATAACATGTGTTTTAATTAATGTCTTAACTGTCTCGAAGTATCTTTCTCAAATTTAAATCCGATTAGTCAATACTACTTGCATTATCTAATCGTCAAAAAAATATATATATTTCTCATTTTAAAAAAAATTAATAAATAAAATAAAATAATAAAATAAAACATTATTAAAGTTGGGTAAAATAACGAAGTAATTTTAATACTATCAAAACATTACATGTGTAAAAATTGCGTATTTTTTGTAGCTGCTTTGTAAAATTTGGCGTATATTTTTTAAACAATGATTTTTCTTTAAACAAAGAGATTATTTGGTCATGTGCAACGCCCAATACCACCCAGAATGAACATAAGTTGTGACATAAACTACACTAACTTAAATGTTTACAAGATACTTATGGAAATATATAATGCCTTAAGCTCTGTAATCTCTATTCGAAACAAATCTTATTATCCATATTTAAACTTCTAGCTTTAGTTTGAAAAAGTTATGCGTTGTGTCTGTTCTTACAATTCCATTAATGTCTGTTTAGTTAAACAATGAAAGGACTATTTTTTATAAGGAAACAATAAGCCGTTAGGAAAAAGTAAGCATTATTTTCAACGTGTTTACAATATGTACTTCATGTTTAGTAGAAACCTTCAAGTTTACTATATTATAAAAGGTATATGATTTTATTGTTTTTAAAGTCGAATATTTATTGGGTAATTTTGTGAAGTCATTTAAAAACAGACATACTAATATTATTTCAACAATTATATGCTTAACCCCAATTTTAAGATATGGATACATATTCTACAACAACTTTTATTTAGTTCCTACTCTTGCAACACCTACTGCAGGGAAATTAATAAATTTAGTTTAAGGCAGTCCTTGCAAGCTTTTTTGCCAAAAAATAAATAAATAAAAGCCTTATACTTGACTTACATTTTACACTATATACCATTTGCCGTAGAGAATTAATTGGCTTTCAGCCCTTTGACACAAATGGAACACCGCTGTCTCTTTCATATATATTTATTTTTTTTTCTGACACTTTAATTGCATGCATAAATATATTTTGGTATTTATTGATTATGAAAAACAGTCTAACAGTTATTAAAAAAAATCTGCTAGATTATTGGAATTTTATTTGTAAAATATAAAATCCAAAAAAAGTAGTGTGAAAAATTTGTTTCATTCTTATTTAAAAAATTATCAATAATTGATTTTGTAAATCAAAGATATTTTAATGAGGAAAAACCGTTTCTCTAAATAACTGCAAATAAGTTCAAATTTGAAAATTGGAAGGTAGCCGTGTTTAGAAATTTTTTACCTTCAACGCAGAAAAAGACACCAGTGTCTCATGCTGCATTTCTTAACAATAAGTTGTTAAAATGCTAAATATAATAATTTTTACTTATTTTGACCTATAATGCAAAATAATGACAAAAACATGAAAAATTCATTTCATAAAAAATTCTATGTTAAAAGGTTAGAACTAGGAAATATCTTAAATTATTAAACTTTATTTTAAAAAAATAACTAGATAAGCGAGATTTTTTCAACTAGATGAAAAGTTCAACTATAGTTTCTAACAATTATTCATTACTGTAAGTTAGCTTTTTTTAAGGCCACAGCCCTTTATGCTTATTGTGAAAATGACACAAAATAGAAAAAAGGCTCTGTAGTTTAATTTTTCTTTATAGTAGAAAAGTCATTCCAAAATGATTTATTTGGAATAAAAAAATATGCAAAAATTCCTTGATTTTCATGATTTTCCTTTAGCTGCAAAATGCTTTCGCCTCAACTATTTTTTTCATTTAAAAATGTTGTTTGATAGCTATTAAAATAATTGAGCACAGACAAATCTTAAACAGTTTAATTATTTTTAGGTCTTCTCTGTTAACAAGCGTTTAGTTTTAAATAGTTTAATTATTAATAAGTTTTCCTGTAATATAAGGAAGTATGTGACACGTTTTTTAAACTTTTTTTAAATGCATACATATGCCCGATTTTTTTTTTTCCTTTGCTGTTATTTTATTTTAGAACAATGCAAAATACAATCTCCCACTTGACATTTCGAGCATTTCAAAATATTTTAACATTTAAGCTTTTGGAAATAATGATTGGATTTTTGATAAAACTGACTACTATGCTTTAATTACATTTTTTTTTATCATGCTATGCATATTTTAATTTGTTTTAAATATTTTTGTTATTTCTACATAAAAAAAATTCTAAATTTAAAATTGCATATTTTTCTTGATATTATTTTTTTTAAAAATTTATTTAAAAATTGCACAATAAATTTTTTTCTCCTGGAGATAAAATACACTTTAAAAAATATCACTAACATTTGTATTTGAAATTTCACAGGGTTGTCTTAGAAATTTCAGAAAGTGTAATTTTTTAGATAGTCGTTATTAGGGTGAAAAGAATACGAGAAAAATATAAGATGGCGAAAACTCATAGCTTCAACATATTTAAAAAAAAAAAAAAAAATCGAATAATTTAGAAGGACATGCAAAAAAAAAAATCATGCATTATTCATTTAATTAAAACCAAACTCAGTAACAATTATAATTCTTACGATTTGTTTTTGCTCTATTTTATAACTTTTCACTCATTGGCAAAATGGGTGTTGTTTTGTGTTTTGATGGACCTTGTTTGGACGTCACCACACTTTTCAACTCTGTTCAAGAGTAATAGTAAACGGTGCTCATGCGTTGTCATTGCATGCGTTGCTATGGCGACCGCTTCTGCTGGATAATTTTTTTAGAATTCACTTTTTTTTAACTTTTAGTTTTGTTATGTGTGGCGGAGGCCAATATGTGCCAAAATACAGCGCCACCTATAATTAATTTTTCATATTATTTTACTTTTTGTTATTTTATTATTGTACCACTGGATGGCAACTACGGTGTTTTCTAGTACGTCAATTTTCGTCTATTTATACGTTAATACAAGAGAAGGTAGTTAATTTTTCCTTACCCTTCATTATGCATTAAGTTGGTGAGTTTATCTAAATATCGTCTTAAGTTAAAACTTTAAAATGAACTGAACAACTTCGATCAACTTCAAAACCATAATTTCAAAAATAGAATTGCACAAGTCATTAAAAATCAGGTTAACATAAGCATTAATAAAAAATCGACACAGCAAGATCAAATAAAAAAAGGAAATGATAATTTTGGAAATTCCTGGAGTTGATTGTTTTCACGTCTGAGTTTTTTCTTTTAATTTCTCCAGCGAATATTTTTAATGTTTTTGTGTAATGTTAATATAATTATTTTAATATTCACTTTGTAATTTATTTATTTATAACTACTAAATTGGCGGTGATTTTATATGATATAAATAATGTATACTGAAGAAGGAAAATAATTTTGTGACGTCTTAAGAAATGTATTGACTGTAAATTAAAACCAAAGAACAACGATAAGAGGGCAAATCAATTGATGCAGTTTCTGCAACCAATGACAATTTTTGTTTATGAAAGTCTATTAAGAAAAAAAAAAGAAACATTTGACCAATGGGTAACCAGTGATTGCAATCCTTTATTTCCTTTGCGTTTAAATTACTAAAAAAGCATTTTTAATTTTGATGAAATTTAATTATAAAACAAATGTTATTTGTTTTGTTATCAAGCAAATTAGCAAAGAATTATTTTAATGAAACACATTATTTAGGCAATTATGATTAATTATGATTAATTTTGTTCTATGTTAATTTATCAATTATAATAATTAATTTTAAGAACCTTAATTACACAATTATTCTAAGTTATATCTAGCTTGCTAATTCAGATAAAAGCACACTTTTTTCATCCTTTTAAAGAAAAATAATAGCATTTTTAACACAATAAAATAAATTTTCAAATTTTCTTTTTCCCGGATCCCCTTAACTAATTAATGGATCTTTAGTTACTTATTTTCCTGTTTTTTGTTTTCTCACAAACTACGTGATAGATTCTTTTTAAACGTGACTTGTGTAATATTCAATTTATTTAACAAACTGTCTTAATAGATTTTGAATATAACAAACCAAATACTTGTTCAAATTTTGCAGTAAATTTTGCTTTAAATACCTTTAACAAATCAGAGGCGATTCAAACTTTAATACTATCACCTTTTTTTATTTTTAAGTTCTTCTAAACGCATCCATTCAACACTTTTAGAAATACAATTGTAATATTTCTTGTCAAATAAATAAATAAATAAATAAAAAATAAACAAGTGGCTTTTTTTCTTGAAATAATTTTTCTCTTCTAAATATTTTGCAATAGAGTAAAAATCAAAATTTATTTTCAAAAAATCACTTTATTTTATCGTTAGCAACTATTTTATCATTAGTAAGTTATTTGTATTCTTAGAGAAGAGGTAATCAAAAAATTTCATTTAAAAATATTTTATAATAAATACATGTTTAGAGGAAATATAATAAACATAAAATAAAGATTTAAAACATATTTGATAATTTTTAAAAAGGAATTAATACCTCGAAATATTTACAAAATGTTTCAGTGAGAAAATATACCATCAAAAGTAAATGTTATTTGTTGTTTTACATCAAAAATGGCCTCAAACTAAGACTTTAAACATCAGTTTTTAACTCTTTTATTTTACTCTTTTGCTTATATGGATATCAATAATTCAAGTTTTAATCTTAACATATTTAACCAAACAAATTTATTCATTGATGTAAGATTGTTTAAAAAAAATTCTATAGAAGTTTTGCTCAGTTTAACAACTGTGTCTCAATATGTTTTTGAGTAAATGTTGTAAAAGAATTGTAAATCTTAACTGAATAATATCCCCAAATATAAAGATAATAAAACAACAGAATCTATTTCTAGTCAAGCAGAAATCGATTCGATTCCGCTAAATTAATATTAAGAAAAAAACCACTCACGAAAACTTATTAACTTTATTTCCAACCACTTTTCCAAATAATAAAAGAGAAAAAAAAATCTGATAAAACCTCCAACAGAAAAATGTTATTTTTATAAATATATCCACTACAAAGTCCAAGTTAAAATCCTCAATTTTTTCTTTCGCCATTTTCTTTTCTTTTTGCAGAAAAAAAAGGAACTTAAAAACAATCTTGAAGTAAAAGTGATTAAAAAAAAGTGAATCAAAAGAAGTTTTAAAGGGGGGTTGGGAATGAAAAAAAATCTTTAAAACCAGCCAATCGTTCTTTCAGATACTGATGCTTCTTATAATCCTTCTAAAGTAGAAACTAAAAGTAAATATTATATCTAAAAGCAGTTTTTAAAGACATCAAAAAGAGGCAGTTTTCTTAAAGCCCATTCTCTCTGCTATTGTTTCTCACTTAATATAAAGCTATGGCGCTGGGAGGTGGGGGCTCTATCTATTTATTTACTTTTTTCTTTCTACGTTCATTTTCCTTTAGCCGACCAACCCTCCAAGCTTATAGATGAAGGCCCTTGCTTGTTTATATCGACTTTGATAAGACGTTACACGATATCTTCTCTGAATCGATTTATTGAAGAAGTAATGTTGCAGTTTCGCTTTTTTTGTTGTTCTTATTGTTTAATCGCTCTAGATTTATTTGATTGAAAAACGAGAGTAAATCATTGGCAATTTATTTTATTTTTTAAACTTTACGTTTTGGCGAGTTTGAAAATAAATTCTAAATCGCAGGTAACGATTAAAAGTTGTTTATATATATATATATATATATATATATATATATATATATATATATATATATATATATATATATATATATATATATATATATATATATATATATATATATATATTCTACACTGAGAAAAAAGTATCGCCAAAACTGGCAGAAAAAGGTAAATTTTACAGTGCTTCTGGAACTATCGTTTTCTATGGGAACACCAAAAATCTCAGTAATTTTTAATCGAAGCTATTTGGTAATGATTGTAATAAAATTAACAAAAAAATATGGTTTTATAATTTATGATAAATTTGGTAAATGTGATAAAATTTGGAAATTTTATTATGATACCTTCCTTAGAGTATGGCATAAAAATTATATATTCGGTTAAATTTACATTTCAGTTTTGTATTTTTACTAAATGTGTAGTAATTAGAATTTCTGGTAAGTAGTTACTGTATTACAAGAAAAATTACCAAATGAAAGGTTTAATGCTTTTATTAATCAGAATTAATTTTTTACCAGAACCGTTGAATACGGGAATTTTATCAGACTGTTTTCTCCGTTTATTAACATTTAATAAAAAATCTTATGCATTGTTCACTTTAAGACTTTAAACATGATTTAATATTTCTATTGTAAAAAATTTCGATTTTACAAAAACATGACTTTTAAAAGAGAAAAAAGAAATGCATCGCTTTTAGCAAAGGAATTTGAAGATTGAGGGAAGTTCTAGATTAATTTGATTGGAAAAAGAGAGTGAATCATTAGCTATTTATTTTATTATTTAAACTTTACGTTTTGGTTCGTTTAAAAATAAATTCTAAATCATTGATTAACATCTAAAAGTTGCTTAAAGATGCATGGTATGGTTTGCATCATGGTTCAACACTGAGTAAAAAAAGTATGGTTAAAAATAACAGAATATGGTAAAATTAACCGTGTTTCAGGCTCTTATCGAACACTAAAAGTTTTTTATAGAAGCGCTTTGATGACTATGGTAAAATTAACAGTAAAATAGAGTTTTATAATATATAATAAACTTTAGTAAATGTGATAAAATTTGGTAATTTAATCTGATACCTTTGAGGAAGGATAAAACTGATTTATTCCGTTAAATTTACTATTAATTTTTTTTTCTACTGATGAATGTGAGGTAATAAAAATTGTATGTAATTCTGAAAATTAGAATTTCTTTTAAAAACCGTATATTTTTGTCTTATTAATCAGAATTAAGATTTTTTTTTTATCAGAAATGTCATCACCCTACAGTACGGTAATTTTATCAGACTTTTTCTCCGCGTTTTAACATTTAATAAAAATCTTTTGCATTGTTCACGCCAAAACTTTTGACCGTAATATAATATTTTTATTATAAAAATTTTCGATTTTATAAAAACATGACTTTTTAAAAAGGACAAGAAACGCAACGTAATTAACAAAAAAATATGAAGATTGTAAGATTCTTTTTGTCATTTTTAATAGCTCTAAATTTATTTGATCAGATAAACGAGGAATTTTATTTTGCTTTATAAACTTTACGTTTTGGTGCATTTGAAAATACATTCTGCATCGTAGATTAACTACTAAGAGTTGCTTATAGATATATTGTATGTCTATGATTCATTTGACATTGATTAAAAATATTCTGTATTGGGTTATGACATAATATTTTCAATACTTAAATTTTTTGTTTCTTTATAACTCGACTTTCTAAGTGGTCTAAGAACCCATCGTAATAGTTAAAGAAAGAATATGTAAATGATTGTCGTAAATAAGTCTCGTTTGATCATCGGGTTAATAAAATTATTTTTAATTTAGTTGACAACACAACTAAAAATGATATACTTTTATTTTAATTTTATTCTAAAAGTTAATATGTAAGCTTGTTTAAATAAATTTTGTACAGTTTAAATTATATTTGTGTAATTAAAGATAACAGAAGAATTTTCTCTGTACATTTTTGCTAACTGCGTTTTTTCTTTCAAAGAAATCTAAATTATAGATAAATGAGTGATTTACCGAAATATGAATTTAAAAAAACCTAGAATTAATCATTCAATTAAATATTAATAGAAATATTCTGCTTGTAACGAAACTAAACTCAGTGGCGCTACAGCCCTTAGAGGGCCAAGGCCTACTGTGCCCATCTCAGTTTTCTTGACCTTTGGGCTCTGGGGTGCAAGAGCAAATGTTCCGGTTGGGTGGTCAGCCCAATAGGGAATCCCCAGTGTTTAGATCCCAAGCATGCTCGGTACTAATTTTATCGACCTACTGAAGGGATGAAAGGCTGAGTCAACCTTGCCCGGCTTGAGGATCGAACCAAAGACCTGTGGCCACCGGGCGTCTGCTTCCAACGAAAGTAACATAAATAATTTTAATGTGTATGAACGAAAATTACTTCCTGCCCATATTGATAAACTATCAAATGGACATCCATCACATGGAAAAAAATATTCAGCATTTTTTTTTTAAATTTCTCTGTAAAATTATCTCTCTTTTTTTTGTTTATTATTTATCTCTCTCTCGGTTCCTTTCCTCGGTTGGTAAATCAATTCTTAATCGAGAATTTATGATTTTTTCTAGACACATTTCTTATCTTGTGTAAAACTTTATAACTATCACTAAAAACGTATGCACCAAAATCATTGCTCTCAATTTATAATTTACCTTTATATTACCTACTTTTTAGCAACATGATTTTATATGAGATATTTCACCAAACTCCAGAGTAAGAATTAGTGATATTATTGATCTCACGCTCTTTTTTTATTTTATTTTTTATTTTTTTAAAAATAAATATCCCTAGCAGACTCCACATCTTCTGTCATTCCATAAATCATTACTTCAGGCTCCCCCCCCCCCGAAAAAAATATCGGCTAGTGATAATAGAAGTATGAAACGAAAGCTCTTGAGATTAATCATTGAATTGTTATTGTTACAATTAATCTTTTTCTAAAATAATCAGTTTAAAACAAATTTAACAAACAGTTGTCTGCAGTGTTTAATGATATAATTTTGCTTTTAAACAAAAATTTTACCTTTTTGTCTTCAGTATTTATTTATTCGTATATAACATTACTATCTTCCCTTATTTAATTACTTATACATTTAAATAAAAAAAAGGTTATCATTGCGCTGTATTTAAACGAGAAAAAAAAACACATATGATGTCACATAAACAACCATTATTTTTTTTAAACTGTAATAAACTTCGCGAACCTTGATATCGTATTTTTAAAACAATTCATTTATGACACAGTGGCATTCATTTGTGTTTAGAAATGCTGAATTTAGTAAAACTAGAGAGTATGGGCACAATCATTTCTGCCTTATTTCCTTATTTGGATTTACACTCAACAAATTGTTTTCACTAAACAGTGCCCGCCGGTTTGCATAATCAATGAAAAGTGGAATCCACTTATTTTCATCAAATTTTCAAGAATGGAATCATTTATATATGATAACATTATAAATTCTTCAGTTATTGAACTCACGATCAATAAAACATTTAAAATTTTAAAAAATTCCGGATAAAATTGAGTTAAAAAGCACTGGCACCCTGCGTGAAGCAAATGTATAATCCATAAAACCCATTTTTACTGTAAAATTTTATACCATAAGTTTTACCGCATTATTTATTTAATTTCGGTGATTTTAGAGTAAATATAACTGTGAAAATTTCAGTTTATCAGATTTTTTGTTCCCTAAAATTTCACGGTAAAAATTGATTTGACAGTAAAAAGTACTGGCACCCTGAGTGCCAGTATTTTTTCGGAATTTTTTAACGGATTAGTGACTAATTATTCTTCATCTCTCTTTACCGGAGATGGGGTTAGGGTAGAATGTAGAATGCAAAAATGGGCTAAGCTAGGAAGGGGTTATTTCATTCGAACGGAAAAGAATTAATATTAATCCTTACTAGTTTAGTTCTCTGGCAAACAGCAAAAATTTTCTTCTACTTTCATTACTGATAAAGAATCGACTTTAATTTGTGTATCTGTGACATTTTTAATACTAAATTGAACTTAAAAAGTTACACTAACTTGCGCAAAGATTTCTAATTGACAATTAAACTTTATAAATTTACATAAGTTTACTCAAATAAGTCATTATACATATTTACATTAGTAATAGAGTAAGAAATGAGAAATTACTATTTGATTTCTAATGATGCGATAATTTAGCCGTTTATTAGAATCAAAATGTTCAGGTACCGATGCGATCACATTAAACAATAATCATTGTATTCATTTGACTAATATATTCACTTTAAAAAATGCTAAATAGTACAAATTAATGCAGTGAAAAAAAGAGAAAATACCGTCTCATGAAGTAACTGTTAGTGGAATCAGTAGTTTGCTGGAATCAAAATCTCCAGGTATCAATGCAATAACATAACACAGTGGGTACTATATTCATTTGACTAATACATTCAATATTCAATTGTTTTTCCAATTAAAAATGCTTAATAATATAAATTAATGCAGTGTAAAAATGAGAAAATACTATTTAATTTCAATGAAGTTAGAGGAATCAGTCGTTTATTAGAATTGAAGTCTTCAGATTGAATCACATTAAACAGTGATCATTTTTATGGTTAATCATTTGTTGACTAATATATGTAATTTTTTCTCTATTGAAAAATATTTAATAGCAAAAATTAATGAAGTAAAAAATAGAGAAAGTACCATTTCATATCTAATAAAGTAAACAATTTGTGAAATCAGTCATTTATTGGAATCAAAATCCTCAGGCACCAAAGCGATCGCATTAAACAGTGGGCTCTATATTCATTTGACGATTATATTCAATATTCAATTGTTTTTCCAATTAAAAATACTTAATAATACAAAATAATGTAGTTAAAAAATGAGAAAATACCGTCTCATTTTCTAATGAAGTAAATATACGGTAAGTGGAATCAGTAGTTTATTGGAATCAAAATCTCCAGGTATCAATGCAATAACATTAAACAGTGTGCACTGTATTCATTTGACTAATATATTCAATTGTATTTCCATTTTAAAACTACTGAATAATACAGCACTGTTCAAGTAATATTAATTCAAGATATAGTAAGAAAGAAATATTAAATTGAAAACTTTAATACTTAAAATTTCTCTGAGAAGAAAAATGCAATGTTTTCCAAAACAACTCTCAAAATCTTTTATATCAACGAAGATTGGAAAAAGAAAAAGTTAAACGAATGGATGTTTTTTAAAAATATATTAAAAACTCGAGGTCTAAAGTAAATTGAAAATAAATAGAAAACATTCGCTTTCTCCTTTTTATTTTCATAGTACAAGAACTACATCAATCTCAAAGCACTGTATAAAAAGTAGTAAAAATGTTATTTAAAAAGAAACTACAACAGCTTTTTCTTTACCTTAAAAATCCATTTTAAAGTACGTCATCTGAATGCATTAAATATTCATCAGGCTCTATTCTTTATCGTTTGCTGTTGCTGCTGTTGCCAAAATATAAAAAAATGCATAAAAACCATTTCAATACCTGAAACTATGTTTGGAACAATAATACATTATTTCTGATGGCATTCGATGTTAGTTTCTTATTATAAAAAGGCACTGAAAACGGTTTTCTCATTTAATCTTTAAGTTAGAACTAAAAATGTAATGAACCTTATTGATTCTTGTTGTTATGTTAGAAATTTAACAGTAAGTTAAAGAGAAAAAAAAGGCAATTTCGCCTTCAATTTAGTTTAACTGGAAATTGCTTTCGTTAATACATTCAATTGTTGAGCTAAAAAAAATGATTTTAAAATCTTTTTATTTCCTTTCTTTTGATTGCTCTTTATTTAATTTGAAAATGTTTTAGGTTAATTTTTTTTGCTGATTTATGAATTTAGAAATGTGAAAAGTATAATTTTTTTTTAAAATTCCAGATTGGAATTAAGAGAATAAAATACAGGGTTTTTCCTTCATTGTGAATTAAGTTGTTGACTAGTTTAGCCCCATAAATATTGTCTCGCATACAATACATTTTTTAATATATATGTGTGTTGAAAAGTTTTATATTATATAAAATCGTATTCGTTTAATTTAGATATCAAGAATTCTTTTACCGTTTCTTGTTGCTGCTACGGAAAAATATAAAATAGATAAAGAGCCATTTCAATACCTAAAACTAAGTTTACAACAAAAATACACAAGTTCTCATAGCATTCTGTATTTGTTTCTTACTATAAAAATACACTAAAAAAGATAATCTTTAAATTACAACTAAAAACAAAAATTTTATGAACCATATTGGTTCTTATTGTTATGTTATAATTGTAACTATAAATTTCAAAGAATATTATTTCGCCCTCAATTTAATTTAGTTGGAAACTGCTTTTGTTAATAAAATAATTGTTGAGCAAGAAGAATTGGTTTTAAAAAAATCTGCTTTCTTTCCCTTCAATATTTTTTATTTAATTTGAAGATGTATAAAATTATAATTGGGAAATTTTATTACTTTATAATATACCAGAGAAATTTTTTAACATAATCAAAGATATGTATGATAACAGCAAAGCATGTATTGAAGTGAATGGAGAATTAACTGAATTCTTTTTAGTAAAAACTGGCGTGAGACAGGGATGTGTCTTGTATGATTTTTATTTATACTGGTGATAGACTGGATTATGCGAAACAGCTTGAAAGATGAAAAAAGAGGAATAAGGTGGAATTTCACAACTACTTTAGAAGACCTTGATTTTGCTGATGACATCGTACTTATTTCATCCAAATGTACAGACCTTCAGCTTAAAACAGATATATTCAACAAATATTCAAATAGTGTAGGTTTATTTATAAACAAGAAGAAAACTAAAGTAATGAGAATAAATCAAAAGAAAAATGACAAAATTAAAATCGAAAATCACGAAAGAGATGACATAGTCATTTAGCTATTTAGGTTCTATTGTTGATAAAAAAGGTGGAAGTAGTGAAGATATTAGACAGAGAATAATCAAAGCAAGAACATGTTTTAAGGGATTACATAAATTTTAGAGAGAGTCTAATATTGAAATAAAGACAAAAATAGTTGTTTACAAAGCTATTGTTAGAGCAGTACTATTATATGGCGCAGAAACCAGGAAACAGACTAAGATCGAAATTCAAAAATTAGAAACCTTTCAAAACAAATGTTTAAGATTTATTTTTAAAATTTTATGGCCTTACAAAGTATCAAATCAAAATCTATTAAAGAAAGCTAAAATAAAAACAATAGAGGATGAAATTAAAAAACGTAGATGGAGCTGGCTCGGACATATCCTTAGAATGCCCAAAGAAAAAATTACATCTGTTGCGCTTACATGGGCCCCTGATGGTAAAAGAACAAGAGGAAGACCCAGACTGACCATCCAGCGCATGTTTTTGGGCGAATTAAAAGAATGTAGAATATCTGGCTGGGAGGAAGCAAGATCCATTTCTAGGGACAGGAGCCGTTGGAGGAATATGCTAGAGGCCTTAAGTGCCCAAAGGCACGTAGAGGATAAGTAAGTAAGTAAGTAAGTAAGTATAAAATTAATTTCCCTTCCGTAATTTATGAATATAAAAAAAAATTAAAATAGCAAATTTTTTTTGGAATTTGTGAATATATATTATACAATTATAACAAAAAATAGAAGAAAATATAAAGTTTTTCCTTCTTTGTAAATTAAGTCGCTATCTTGTGTTATTTGTATTATTTTTTAATTTGTAATTTTTTATTGTTTTATTTTTTATTGAAAATTTGTGAGCCAAATAGAGTACATGTTCATCGATTTTAACTGCCAAAAATTCTTTATCTCAGCTGTTGCCAAAACATAAAAAAATGAATGAAAACTATTTAAATAAAAGAAACTATGTTTGGAACAATAATACATTATTCTGATGGCATTCGATGTTCGTTTCTCATAATAAAACGCTCGGAAGAAGGTTTTCTCAATTAATCTCTATGTTAGAACAGAAAATGTAATGAAACTTATTGTTTCTTGTTTCTATTTTAGAAATTTAACTGTAAGTAAAAATGATAAAAAGCAATTCCCTCTTCAATTCAACTTAATATTAAAATAGATTAAATTGTTGAAAAAGAAATAGGGATTTAAAAATTATTTCTATTTATTCTGATTGTTTTTTATCAAATTTAAAAATATTTTTAAATTTAAAAAAAAAATCTTTTTGTGATTAAGTTGGATCTATCAAAATTAAAAGTTCTAATGTTTTGAGAAAATACATGTTTTTTCTTAATTGGGTTCCTGCAAGTGTCGTAGTGTGGGTATCGCGATCCTGATTGGCTATTGAAATGTGTCATTTGTTTACGATAGCAACAGTTCTTTCCATTCTATTACGAGTAAACCAAGCCCGTCAAGTACCAATTCTGGTAAGTGACACATTCTATATTCTTTCCAATGATTCTTTCACAAACATTGTAATTTTTTCATTATATATTTCTCACTTAACACAAAGTGAGGCACGAAGCCATGTAGATCATAAATAAACTAATTTTGCATCTAAGTTGCCAGGTACACAAAACAAAAATATATCACGTTTACAATTAAATATATAAACAAATAAAAAATCTAAATTAATCTAAATTAATCTAATTAATCTAAGTTAATCTAATTAATCTAAATTAATCTAATATATAAACAAATAAAAAATCTAAAAATCTAAAAGAAGAAAGAATTATATTTCAGCAAATTCGATGTTGTATTTAATTGTGGGTATCTGTGATTTTTTTCTTCTTGAAAATCAAGTACCCAACTGACATAAATAAAATAAAAAACAAAGATTTCTCATCATTATGAGTTTAGGTTGTATCTATTCTCGCGACAAACCTATTCTTTAAGCATTGTATTTGCAAAGCAAAAAAAAAAAGTATGATCGGAAAGTATGAACTACCAGAATACGGTAAAATTTGCAGTGTTTCTGGCTGTATGAGGACACCAAAAAATTGGTCATTTTTATCGAAGCGCTTTGGTTATTATTTTATTAAAATTAACAAGAAAATGAGGTTTTTGGTTACAATAAAATAACAATTAAATAAGGTTTAAGGTTATACAATTTGGTACCTAAGAGCATGGCATGAAAACCAATTATTCTGTTAAATTTATTATTCAGTTTTGTATTTTTTTTACTATATGTAAAGAGAACTATAATTTTGATAAACCGTTATATTTCTGATAAACTGTTACAATATGAAAGGAAAAATTACTAACAGAATTTTTTAAAGACCGTATAATTTTTATTGCCAGAATTTTGGAGAATTTTTTTTTTACCAGCACTGTTATTTTCATACTGTACAGTAGTTTTACCGGTTTTTTTGTTTCGTGGAGGATATGTAATGTTCCACCACAATGGAATAATTCGCTTTAATATTGTATATAATCTTTTGAAACGAGGCCGTTTAAAAAAAAATCAGATACTGTTAATGATAATTATAAAGTATGAACAGCCGTTGAATAAATAAAGTATCTAAATTTACTCGGGCCGGTAAATGGCGAAATGAAAAATTACTCATAATTTTTATGATGAGTTTCTTCTTCATATACTACTCAATTGGTCAACCTAGATTAAAGGAGCACTCAACTCTCTCAAACCGACATAGATGGCAGCACCCCAACTCATCAACGTCTGACTTACCGAAAGGCCAATTCTAGGACTAACGCTCTTTCACGCTAAATGGTACCACAAGACCAATTGATTAAGCCACGTTCTTCGGGTTAGATATGGTTTGAAGAAACACGACTCAGTCGCAATTCAAAACTTGAGAAACGTTTCTAAATTTCAAAAAGGAGATTTCTGAAATTTTCAGAAAGATTCCTAACTGTCCTTGCATCAGAAAGGTTCCGGGTTCGAATCCCGGCAAGGCATGGATGTTCCATCCTTCTTTGTACTATCTGTCCTTACTGTGGGAGCGACGTTGGTCCACCTAATATGGTGCCCCTTTAAGAGAGGTCAACAAAATCGTCCAGTAGATGCCTGAATTGACGCATATATATATATATATAGATATAGTTTAGTTCCAAACTACAAATGTTTAAACATTCTCTTTTAATCAAACTTTGTTGTGATTATTATTTATGCTCAAAATTGTTTCCATGAGCTTAAAAACTTTCGTGAAGGGCAAAGTATAACATCTAACGACGGCGTGAAACAAGTATTTTTATATTTCAGACATAGTCAAAGCTATTAAAGAATGTATGCATAGTTTAAAGTATTGAACAACTCAGCGTCAACAAAAGATGAAGAAAATGCCAAGAGGCATATTTTCACATCCAAAACCGATCATCAATATAAATATCTCTAAAAATAATTGAAGACTATTTAAGAGAAATGAATTAAAAATAATCGCCAAATTCTTTTAGTTTAGAAAGCAATCAGCATCTTCAATCATAACGTCCATTATTCATTTCTAATCCCCTACGCCCTCACCCCCCCCCCTCTCCTCTGGAAAACAACTCATACGAAAACTCTTAAAACTCGGGAAATAAAAATATAGAAAAACAAAGAAAATGACGGAAAACTTTTAAATGAAACTGAATTAAAGTGTAGCCAAATTCTTTTCTTTTTTAAGTACATTTTCTATGCTTTCACTATTTCCATTTTCTATTTAGAATTAGATAATTAAGATAAAAGCTTTTTGAGTAGGAGTTTTAATTCCCGTAATTGAACATAACATCTTCTTTCCTTAGTCTAAAACGTTTCTGGAGCCATGCTTTTCCATTTAAAAGAGGATATTAAAATTTACTTGGTATCATTTTCTTATTCTGAAAATTTATCATCATACAGCAAGAATATTCTGTTTTAATCAATTTTGGCGTGAGTCTGCTTATTTTTAAGCGCATTTGAAAATTGGTTTTCTTTTGCACAACGAAACATAGGTTCAAATGATTTTTTAAGCCTCGAAAGTTTTGTTATTTACAATAATACTATTATTTTAATTTCAATTTATTTTCACGAAATTTGTCCTCCTCATTGAATGTAATTACTTAAAAGTGAAATTTTTATGTAATACTTTAATGACGTTTGACAATATATAATTTAACGCAATAATATCAATTTTATTTAGTTTCTCTGAAGTGCTTTAATTGAATAGCGTAATTTTTTTTTCACATCAATGCCGCTTAAAAGAATAATTTTCAATTCTATTACTACATAAAGCAATTACTTGAAAGTGGAATTTTAATTTACAATATACGTATGTTTTTACTTAAGCTTTTTTCCGTTTCTATGAAACAATATTCCGCTGTAATAAAAATATACTTAGATTCTGATTTAAATTATTTTCCTTCAAGTTCGTTGGTTAAATAACAACATACATTTATTATATTAAAATCATTTATAGGAATAATTTTCATTTTTAATTACCATGGAATATAATAAATTAAAAGTTTAATATTATTTTAAAACGTTATATCTATTTTGCCTTAGATTACACTGGTGTTCATTATTAGGAAACTTTTTTCAAATTTGTTGATTGTCCCCAAAACGTTTAGAGATCTTGGGGTTCTTGTGCTTACCAATCGTTAACAATGCCGTTTCAGGCGCTCAATAATTGTCTGAGGGTTATTGGACCAAGCTTAGAATGATTTACAAGTTTGATGTCTGGAGACCTGGCTGGCCTATTTAAACAAATATCTTCACTTTTCAGAAAACTATCGACCAGCTAAGCTTTGCTTAACAAATGGAAATCATATATTAAAACCAAATCAGGACCTACTCTTTCCAAGAAAAAGCAAACATACGGCTCCAAAACTTTATTCCTATACCTCATATCAAGTGTAAAGTCAAGTGCAAGTGACTCCTTCCTCAGCCAAAGTTCTTTGAAAGAGGGTATTTTATGCTTTATAACCGTCGTTGAATAGCCGACAAAATTTAGGGTTTACGACTACTAATGTTCAACTCCGTAACCTTGTAATTTTGAACCCAATCCAGAAGACAAGGGAACTCCAGGCTCAAGTATTGGGAGAAATTTTGCCATCGTTATGAAACTTTTGTATGGAACTAACTAACATTTGTGTTACAAGGAAAGAAAAACCACGAAGACCTCCCACGTTTATCCTGACTGCAAGGGGACTCTAACCCATGATCCGTCTACTACTGAGGATATTTTACATCAAATATGTGGTCGTTGCGAGCCGAGGGCGGAATTCTTATCGGCCAGCCATTGCTGGGATTCGAACCCTGTTCACCTCATTGGAAGGCGAACGCTCTTTTCCCTGAACCTCTACAGTTCTTGACAAAAAGAAACTATACAGACCATGACACTTATAAATGGTTGATTTCTCGCATATTAGAAAGCAAATACGTTGTAAAAAAATTCCTCATCAAATTACGGTAATAAATAGATTGCGTGGATTACGGTGAAATTAAGGTAAAAAGTAAATTTTAAGGTAAAAAGTATTGGTATAAAACGCAGTAAGCATTATTTGTAATTATTTAAAATTTACGAAATTGATCACGTTTATAAGCAAAATATTATTGTAAATTTTTTGAATTTCCAGTATTCCGCAAGTATACGCTCTTGGCCGCACTCGTGGCCACCCATATTTATATCTTTCTAATCCAATGAAAATTTGCTGTTAATCATCATGAAAAACAGAAGAGTCAACAGAATACTCATTCATTACACAGTATAAAAATTCCGGATCAAATTACGGTGCAATGTACCGGCACTCAGGATGTTTGTACTTTTTACCGTAAAATCCATTCTTATCGGAACATGTTACGAAACTATAAATCTGAAAAAACGTAATTTTTACAATAATAATTACCGTAAAATCACTGAATCACTTTAATTAAAGAAATATTAATGTAAAAATTACGGTATAATATTTTACGGTGTAAAAAAGGTGCATCAAAGGATGGTGCACCCAAAGTGCCAATACGCTATACCGTAATTTGATGCGGAATATTTTACAGAGAAACGGTACCCTGGTTCAAATGGTTCATAGTTTTACATGGAAGATTCATATTTATGGTCCTGCCTTTCAATGTCAGTTTAATATACTGAAACTTCAAAAGGTTCCAAATGTTACCATAATAATTTGAAAATTATTCCACGGTAGTACTTTTCAATTTGAACGGAAACATGAATATACTTGGCATCACATTAAGATTACAGCAAGGTTCGAGAAACCATGGTTCAAGATTGGATAAATTTTCATGAGAGTTTGAAAGCACTGTTGGTTAGATAGATATGCCGGTTGCAGTTACGGAACTAGTGTACAACAGATATTTGTTATTTATTAACTTTTCTAATGTGAGATAAAATATATATCATAATACACAATGTGATGATAACTGTTTATCATAAAACTCATATTTGTATTGATATCTAGTCATGATATCAACGATATCTATTTATGATATCTATCAATGATATCAACGTTGTTTTTATGTTTTCAGAATATATTAAAAACTTTGTTTACTTTTTTATTTTTAAAAACACATTTACTCCCCTTCTTGCGAGGGGGGTAAGGGGGATTTTTCCTACTATCCCAATCGATTTTAAAAATTAATATTCTACAATTTACCTTCGATAAGTAGGTTAAAACATTTGAAGCCATCATTTTAACACTTACATTATTGCATAAATAGAAATAAATTTGCTAAAATATTTGTTTGTAATGATTATTTACAATTCCCATGTTTGAAAATTTGTCACACCAGTAAATCTATTTTATAATTTTTTATCTGCTATTTTAAATTTGATATTAATAAATTTCATTAAAGAAATGATACTTAATTTAATTTGTTTATATGTTCCGAATTATTTAA
Organism: Parasteatoda lunata; assembly: GCA_949128135.1. Lineage (NCBI taxonomy): Eukaryota > Metazoa > Arthropoda > Arachnida > Araneae > Theridiidae > Parasteatoda > Parasteatoda lunata. Next base: position 40,651,515 of record OX421972.1, on the reverse strand, counting down.
TTTCCCTGTAAGAAGGAGTTGGAAGCAAATTAAAAGAGGGAGAATTAAAAGTAACACCTTAATTCACCTTTTCCGATAATGAATCTTTGTGCATTTGTTACTCTCTAAACATTCCAATCAATTCACGTGGGTATCTAATGAAGAAGACTGGCACAGGTCGGAACACAAAAATAACTCAGCAGTTTAATTCCCGAAAAGACGTCAAAGACAAACGTATTTCTAAAAGGCTTTTCCCATTTTAATGAAAACTTCCGTCTCTGACGTTTAAATTCCTCTCTATTCCCCCAATTATACTTTTCGCAATTGTTAGAAACGTCGAAAACGAAATTACTCGAGACAGAGAAGTTGAAAATCACAACCTAAATCATTAATTGCTTTAGCATTATTGCATCTTTTGGAACGGACAGCGTTCCTTTATCCAATGGAGCATAAGCGAAAGTTTTGCCCCTATTCAATGGTAGAGAAAACGCTTCTAATAATGAATTAGTCTCCGGACCTTTCATATCAAGGTTCCTGGCTACCGCCAAAATGTAATTAATGATACTTTGGACATTACCTGATTGCAAGCGCTGGAGAAGAATTTGCATAACAAAGTTCTGTTCCGTGCTTATTAAGCGGATGAGTTATTAATAACATTTTGGAGAATGATTACATTCCCCTCTAATGCGCGTAAACATAATTAAATGAAGGAAGTCGGTTTGCTGCCATACGCTGCAACAGAAATTACTTAAGCGATCGCTTGCATTGTAGAAAATGGTAGAATCGAACGGAAGACGATAATATTATTGTTGTAAAAGGCTTTAGTAAATTACCTCATAAAATGTTCTTTTTTGAAGGTATAATCTTTTTCTTTTCTTCCCGAACTTTAGATCACTTCTTTATCCAGCAATTTTTTCCCTCTCTCACCTTCCCGCCAAAGATTTCTCCTCTCCTACAAAGCAGGACGATATCTCAGTTTCCTAAGGAAATTTTCTATTGTTCTTTTCCATCTTTGGTGTTGCCAGATTGCAGGAGCTGATAATAAATCAATAAATTGTGCTGGGAAAGAGGGGAAGAAGTGTCTCAGAAGGTTTGTGAAAGATTTTTGTTTTGTCAAAGATCTTCCTCACTATGCCAAAACTGCGATGATGAATGTGTAATTAGACGAAGAATGTGCGTTCGTCATTCAGCATTTAATGAATTTTCTACACTTCTCTACCCCTCTCTTTAGTTCCATCTTTCCTTTCCCACCAAACTTGACTGTTACGTTGATTAGTTTATTGGCCGTCGCTTTGCCTTTCGTTGGAGTTTAGAAATGAATATTGCATGGATGAAATTCTTCAGGTAGGTCAGATTCGTTATTGCATAGCTTCGAACGAGTCGCTTTGAAAATTAAATGCATAAATTTGCTCCACATTTCTACCCCTATCTCCCCCATAAGCAAAGCTGCATTATTTAGAATAATTAGTTGCTTTTCAGCTCGGCAGAGCTTGAATGGAATCTTTCGCAGGGAATATTAACTCACATAAAGATATGGAATAATTTATAAACTGGTAACCACCTATGTCGTTCACGAGTTTGTTTAATTTCATTTCACAGTATTACATAGAAATCTATTTCCTAATGTAAATTAAGCGAGAAAACTTCTTTGTTAGTGGGAGTCAATATTTTCACACACACATTATAATTGAACTAATAACGAGTATAGTGCTTTATCCGTTTAGGGAGAATGAAAAGCAAATTAACTTCCATTTATTATTTTAAACCATCGTGTGCTATTCTTTAAAAGCTGTTCGTCACCTGAACACCCAAGTAAGCTGTTAGAAATTTCAGTGAACATTGGACAGTTTGCTGCAACCTTAATATAGTGACATGTTGACGCTGTTATAAATTAAGGCGCAACAACATCGTGTACAGTTACTGCAACCTTAATATGGTAACAAGTTGCCACTGTTAGAACTTTTAGTGCACGTTGAACAACAACATCATGTAAATTAACTGCAATTATAATATGGTGACAAATGGATGGTGTTAGAAATTTTAGTGTTTGTTAAACAACAATGTCATGTGAATTTTTTGCAACCTTATTATGGTGACAAGTGGTCGGTGTTTGAAATTTTAGTCCTTGTTGAACAACAATGCGAGTTTTCTGCAACTTTAATATGGCGACAAATTGGCGGTGTTTTAAATTTTAGTCCTTGTTGAACAACAGTGCGAGTTTTCTGCAACTTTAATATGGCGACAAATTGGCGGTGTTTGAAATTTTAGTCCATGTTAAACAACAATGCGAGTTTTTTGCAACCTTAATATGGTGACAAGTTGATGGTATTGAAAATTTCAGTGTATGTTGAACAACAACATCATGTAAATTTGCTGCTGCCTTAATATGGTGACAAGTTAGCGATATTAGAATATTTTGTGTTCGTTGAACAACAACATCATGTAAATTTGCGGCAACCTTAAAATAGTAAAAAATTATGTGTAGATAGTTGTGGGCAAACTTCTTTATTAAATGCCTTTGAAATAAAAAGTGTTAAAGCTGAAATACCCTGACTCACAAAAAATGAAACGAAATAACTTGTAAACTATTTGTAACCTTCTTGTAAACGTCTAAGACTTGGTCTAAAACTATAAAAACAAATAAATGTCATCTTTCATAACTTCATATAGTTCACCATTAATTACATTTCATTGTTTACATAGAGAAATTAAACATTTAAGTGAAATAAGCCATTTTATTAACTTTGGGAAGAAAAGGGGTGTAACGCGAAAGTGTTGTAACGCAAACTCTTTTCTTTCGAGGATACATAGATCGTCGGACTACCAAGAGGGAGGGGAGCCATCCCCTCTGCAGAGGTTCAAAGTTCTGATGATATGACTTCGCATCATCCTCAGGGGTGTTTTCCAGGCCGATTGTCAGCTAAGCTGCTCTATTGCGAACTGTATAAAGTACTACTACATAGTATATAAAGTACTTTTAAAAAAATACTACGAAGTATATAAAGTACTTAAAAAAAATTACTAGGTAGATGTTCAAAGATGTTTCTTTATTCAATAAATCGCTTTTTTTATGAAACGCAAATTGTAATCGGACTTATTTGATATTTTTAATAATCGATATTTATTATTATTATAGCAATTCCTGATTAGGTTAGGTACCGGATCTCTCTCTCTATCTATCTCTATCTATCAATCTATCTATCTATCTTTATCTCTCTCTATCTCTCTGATATTTTTCTTAATGCTCCCTGATCAGATTGATCAGAGGAGGAAAAATGTTTAATAATTAGTAATTAAAATTTTAATTACTAATCACTATTACTATTTTAAATTTTTAATTACTACTTTTTTAAAAATTAAAAATTTTAAAATGAAATTCCTCTTTGTTCATTTTTTTGTTTTGTTTTGCTTTGAACAACTTAAGATGAGGAATCTATTTATATAAATTTCAACTGCACAAATCCAATGTGTTAATTTTTACCATTAAAGTTTATAAAATAAATTTTTAAAGAAGGATTTTCTCTTAGTTCAAGCAATTATTTCCGAATTAAAATTTCAAAAATATAATTTCTATAATTAATTTATTTAAATGCTATTATAACTTTTCGATAAAATTTTCTTAAATTCATAATCAAACGATAATGAAAATGCCATATTTTGAAATTTTTTCGTAAGAATAATAAACCTTTATTTCGCCATTTAAATTAGATTTTCCTGTTTTTAATTAACTTAATTTTCTCGCCTCAAAACATAAACAAATAATTAAAAATTAATCATATGTTTTAACATTTATGAAATTTAACAGATCAAAAAATCTATTCTCTCATAGCCTAATGTAATTCACGCATCACTTATGATATTGAAAATGTAAAGAAAGAAATTAATTAAAAGTTTTATGCAACTTTCAAGGAGAAAATTCATCATTTTGGAAAAATAAACCTTTTCATTAAATTAGAAGACTTTTAAAACGAAAGCACAAATTTGCATCAGTTTAATTAGTTGCTCGTAAAGTATTTTAATAATTAAAAACGAGATGTAATTGCGTTTAACTTAAGCAAATGCTTCTTTGTATAATGGATTTCATTATAAGATAACTTTCTTAAGACCTAATTTGGGTTCTTGATTCGATTTCATGCGACCGGCGTTGAGCAGCTGACCCAATTCAGAGTTTACGGCTACCAATGTACAGATCCTCAACCTCGCAAGTTTCAAGGGATCAAGCATTGGAACAAACAAGCCTTCGTCGAAGAATTTTTGCCAGAACTAACAGCATTTACGTTACAAGGAAAGGAAAGCTACAAAAACCTCCGGTGATTAGCCCGATGGCGAGGAAATTATAACTCATGATACGACTACTATCGATGACATTTTGTGTCAGTAGTGTGGTCAGATCAAGACGGAAGCAGAATTCGAATCAACTGAGATTGCTGAGATTCGAACCTGGCTTACCTCATTCAGAGGCAAATGCTCTATTCCCTGAGCCACCGCGGCTTTAGGTTCATTTTTTTTTATATCCGTCGTTGAACAGCCGACCTAATTTCGGATTTACGACTGCTAATTTTAAACTCCGTAGTCTTATAATTTTGAACCAATTCAAAAGACAAGGAAAGTTCTGGATTAGTACCGCCAGAGGTATGATTTATTATGGGAACATGGACACTTAGGAATCGAACCCACGACCTCTTGGGCATGGGCCCAGTGACCTACAAAGCTGACTATCCCGGCTTTAGGTTCATGATTCATAATAATAGAAGGAAGCTTTCTTTCCGGAAAGAAAAGGGTGAAGTTAGAGCTGAAATGGACGACAAGTGGCCATGGAGTGTAAAGTGGCCATTTGAGTTTTCGTCTTTTCATACTATTGTGTGCAAGCTGCTGTAGCCAATGTTACTTGTGACATTAGATTAAGTGAATAGAGTCGCCTATTTTCAAAACTGATATAATAGTATTTGGCCCATCGAAATTTTTCATGCGTACAGTAGGTAGAACTTAATAACTTTTAATTTAATAATCACGTACTAAGATGTAAGCATAATCTTTCAAAAGTATAACCTATTAATTAATGTGTGCAGATGGTATTTTAAAATAAGAAAACGTACCCAAATAAAGATGGGTATACTTTATGGAACATACTAATAAAGTAATTCATCAAATAATCCTACAAATTCCCTAAGTCGAATTTGGATCATCTTATTATTTTTACCATATTTTACCCCAATAAGTCCCCAAATTGTTATGATTTTGTATGAATTTGAGTTACAAACTAAAAAAAACCTCTGTATAGAAATTAAAGGCACTAGTGCTGATATTAATAGTTGGGGTATTTATAAATTTTCTTGGAAGTGTCATGCGTATACTGGAGAAACCAAACGTACCTTCATACTTCCATTTGAGCATGAAAAAAGAATCAAATATTAATATATTAAAAGACCTTTCATCACCTTACAATAGTTGGAATTCTAATCATATGTTCGATTTTTCTTCTGCTAAAGTCATTTAATACAGCATTTCAGTGACTAATTTTGATTGTTTGGAAGCATTTCATATCTTGAAAAGTTCCAGTTATTCAGTAAATGATCTTTCTAGTATCTCATTCTTTCCTATTGTTTTTGGAAATCTATTTTAATTTAATAGCTACATCTGAAGTTCTCCCCTAACCCCGCTAACTATTTTTATTCTTTAACCCAAGCTCGTTCTTCTTCTTCTATTAGCTAAACCTTTAATTCCAACTGTGTAACTTTCTAATCTAACTTTCTAATGACACATCTATCTTTTTTCTCAAAAAATATATACATAAAATTAATTTTCGTGAACTTAATAACATCTAAATCGTCTTTGGCTATCAAAGTAATTTGCGCCACATATTCCTTCTTTTTTCCACAATATGGGACAATGATTAAAGAGCCAACCCCATACTCCTCTGTCATGCTTTCCATTTCCTCTTCAAAAAAGTGTCTTTCTTTCAAATCATACACTTAATTTTGGTTATGGTTAAAAACATTCTAATTTCGATTATAACTTATAAGCTCATAATTTAGACTCTTGACGATAACTCATAATTTTGATCTAATCTACATGAATCTAGTGCAGGTCTCTTGTCCTTGGAAATGCTGCTGTAACAAGTGACCAGCTGAACAAAAACAAAACTTCAATGATTTGTTGCTTTGACTTTATGAAATCATAAAATTTTTTTGCATATTAGGTGTCGTTTTAAAGCAGCCAACGTCTTGTTTGGCTTTTTAGAACAAAATCACATTTACGTGGTACGAGGGTTGCTATTTATATTTCTGGCCTAATAATGAAAAAACAAATATGTAGGATCGAAATTGGTTTTATTGTTTTTCAAAATATTCTCCGTGATGATCAATACACTTTTGCATGCGTTTGAACCAATTTTCAAAGCACTTTTTCCAGTTGAGGTAACTCTAAAACATACGTTTTGAATGCATCAACCACTTCTTCGGGGGTCGAAAATCGTTGTCCACGTAATTTATTTTTGATGTGTGGGAATAAGAAGAAGTCATTGGGTGCCAAATCAGAGCTGTACGGTGGATGACCCATCAGTTCGATCTTTCGTTCCGTCAGAAATGCCTTTGTTTGAGTCGATGTGTGAGAGCTCGCATTGTCATGATGAAGAATGATTCGCCTGTTCTTCTGCTTTTTTCGAATTTCTCCGATGACTTCTGACAAACAAATGGTCGTGTACCATTCAGAATTGACCGTTCTGCGTTGCTCTAACGCCACTGTTGCCACATGACCGTTATTGCCGAAGAAACAGGCAATCATTTGTTTCGATGTGCTTCTTCCTCGAACAACTTTTGTTGGTTTTGCCTCGTCTTGGAAGACCCATGCAGTTGATTGCTGTTTTGTTTCATAGATCCATGTTGTTGTGATTGTTGATGCATAGATCCATGATTATTCACCTGTGTAGATGTTATACACAGTCTTTGATGTACCTTGAACGTATTTTTCCAGCATTTCCTTGCACCAATCGACACGAGCCTTTTTTTGAGCGTTTGTCAGATTATGCGGGATCCAACGCGAACAAATTTTTTTCACACTCAAATGTTCATGCAATATTTTATTGATGCTAGTCATACTAATGTCCAAAGACGCCTCTATCTCACGGTATGTCACATGACGATCTTGCTTTATCAGTTCACGCACAGCATCGATCTTTTCTGGCACAACAACGGATTTTGGACGACCTGCACGGGATTCGTCCTGGATCGAACATCGACCACGATTAAATTCGTTATACCAATTTTTTACAATGCTGTAGGATGGCGCTTTATCGCTGAATAAAGAATTAAGTTCATCGAAGCACTCTTGTCTTGACAATCCACGTCGAAAGTTATGAAAAATAATGGCACGAAAATGTTCATGATTCAATTCCATTTTTTGAAAGAGAAGAACTTTTCAATTTACTGTCAACAACACAAATGAAGCTATAATGGTTAATCGTCTGCTGAATTTATGTTTAAAAATATCAAACTTTCGATTAAAATCGTCTGCGGTCGCCTAGCAACACTTACTGTTGCCAAGGCCAGAAATATAAATAGCAACCCTCGTATTTAAAAGTGCATGTGTTGTGAGGTATTTAGGAAATACAGTTACCAAAAATGGAAATAAGAACAAAAATGAGATAAGATACACTTTATATCATTATATGCTTCTTTAAACAAATGAAAAGCCTCTTTTAGTACCATAAGCATGTATTGCTTCTGCACTCTTCGTTACTCTATTGGAATTTGTATGACTGGATCCCTCATACCTGAGAGCATGTAACTAATATCATCTTGACAGTAAATTTTTTTAACCAAAATAAACAGCTCATTGACAGTATTTTTCTCTTAAATTATTTTCTTTTGAGTTTGATGTTAAATACTTCTTACGTAAAGATTGAATTTTTTTTTCTCCTTTATTGGTGATTTTGGAAATGAGTGCACAACTTTTTTCACAGCTTTACCAAGACTCTGTCTGCATTTGTATGGGAAATTTAAATTATTTGTATGTGAAGATGTTGGTAGAATTTGACTTTATCTTTGGTTATACAATCTCTGCACAACAGCGTTTACACATCTAAATTTTTTTAAGTTCAGCTTTTGTCGAGGAGGTTTTCGCCTCTGCCTTCCTTTCCCTGTCTTTTTTTTTTTCTTTCATCATATCATGGGAATCTTGTTCCTTTTCAACATTCTACCTGTCTTTCAACAGCTGTTTTAGCCATTAGGTTAATTGAAAAATAAATAATTCTTTAATTTTTGAATAAGCTTTTCAAGGACTCGTTTTGTCATTCCATCACAGAAGATTTGTCATTCCGTCACACTAATTATTGGAAGTTAATAATCACGCGCATAAAATTTTATAATCTCTCGTTGATTGTTATGCCACATCTGCTTTATATTCCAAAATATACACATTTTCATTTTAAAATGCAGTTTTTATTTAAAAAAATAGTACTAAAACATGTTACGGAATGACACAAAAAAAGTTACTTTTATTTTATGTATGAAACTTAAATAAACTTAAAGACTACGTTTTAAATGCTTTAATATTGTACTATATGCATAATTTTATCAAAATATTGTGAAAGAAAGATGCATTTCTTTTATTTTACAAGTGTTTTTCAAGATAACAATTTCAGCTCATATGTGAACAATTCACCTGTCAGCTATGTGATTACTTTAGAATGCTGGCAGATTCAAAAAACTTAAAATTATCAAAAATAAAACAAGAATGTCTAAACTTTGACTATTTTTGAAATCAAAATATGCAATTCATAAAAAAAAATTTTTTACTTAAAAGTTGACACTTTCATGGAATTGCCCTGAAAGTAAAGTGTGAAAGAAAACAAGTTTTCATAACTTAAGATATCATCTGCAGAAATCAATTAGTAAAATTAATGTTAATCAATCATATCATCTCGAATCCTTAAAATATATCATTTTATTACGTGACAATCCGATAATTGGATCAAACGTTATTCGTGTGTTCTGTTCTTTATATCACCATTCTACACATAAAATGTAACGCATAATAGTTTGATTAAGAATTCTTTAAATGTTACCTGTCAATTTAAACAAGATTTTCCCTACATGATTGCTAAGTAATGGAATTGTCTAAGAAGAAAGTTTCCCTTAAACACCGACTTGTGTTCCCTGAAAAGGCAAGTAGATTAAATGAACACCCTTTTCATAATAGCCTTATGGTAAGATAATAACAATAAGCAGTAAAGCATTCCTGCAACAGCCCGTTGTGGGCCAAGTGGCCATAAAAGTTTAGACTCCACAGTTCTGTGATCATCATCATAATTGCAGCAATGTGATTAGCACTGTGCACAGGCCGCCTTTATTTCCAGACAAACTAGTACCCATCGATCTGATGTTGAGTGGGCTTGAAGCCGGCCCTGGGAATTAAATCTCAGTTTTTCACAGTGACAGTTCAGTGCCTTTTCTCTACAAATATGGTCATTTCTAGAAAACTTGACACCTAGTGTTTCACATACTCTTGGTTATAAACCAGTTTCCTGAACAGAATTATCGCAAGATTTTTAGAGGTCCATTAAATTTTTTTCTTAATATCATGATACCAGATTTTCGCTTATATTATTAAAATAAATATATTTCTTTTCTTTTTCGAATTGCATTCCTGAAATAATGACCTTTACATAGGGAAAATTTAGCATTTAAGGATTCCACTTAAATAATTATTTAAAGATGCTTAAACAAATCTTATTTTTTACAGTTATTACAAATCTAATGTTTTAAAAAAAATTGTGGAGACTAATGCTATCTTTATACATAATTACACGCTAAATAGGAACCAAAAATTACATCTTTCAATACAAAAAAAAAAAAAAAAAAAAATTCTAATCATTATTTTAAAAAAAAATTAAAATATAACCGCTATTTTGGCTTTCACATCTTCATTGTTGCTTTACTGCCGCCATCTACTGATAGCTATAGATAACAAAATAATGGCTTAGAAGTAAAAGGTGAAAAATCACGTAAAAAAGTTAATAGTGATAATTTTATTTTTAGACATGTATAAAATTACTAATTTTGCATTATTAACGATTGAGTATAAATTTTGAAACTAATATTTACGACTTTATTTTTTAATTACCTGGACTCTCTTTAAATTTAGTATTTATTTATTTTATGATTCATAAGTTAATTTATTTGGATGCGAAAATTGAGTATTAATAATAGTTATAATTGCTTGATAGAACATTTTATTGACTTCAAAAAATTAAATAAAGACCGCAATAAAAGCCTACGTATTTCAAGCACTCAAAAATAGGCACCCATCAATTCTCACGTCTAGCAAGTCTTGAGTGGGCCAGCATCCAAGGTTTCGTGGCTAAAATTAGTAGTTCGATAAAAAAAAATGCAAAAATTGAACTCATAGTTGAAATACACTAAAAATACCAACAAAAAATTTAAAAAAATGGTGGCTGAAGGCGAGCAAAAATAAAAAAAAATAATATAGTACGTTTAAATAATTAAATATAGCAATGAAAATATAATAATTTTCGTAATTTTATATCAAAAATAAAAAGCAAATTATATTTCCGAAGTAATATTATAAAATAACGCGAATTAGTAATTACAAAATAACGCGAAAACATGAAAAAAAAAAAAACATAATTTTTGTTTTTCGGTATAGTTAGTCCACCTTTGTAATATAGGCAAAATGGGGCAGGCTTTTTCGAAAGAAGAAACATCAAACAAGACAACAAAAAAAAAAAGTTTAGCTAATGACCTCGTGGAACTTTTTGGAACTAAGTTTCGAAAGTCATTCAAACATTGTAAAATGTCAAATGATAAGATATAAACTATAAGTTTGTCAAGAGTAATAACTAATCCAACAAATTGAAAAATTGTACTATAATTTCAGACTAATTACTTTGATAAAAATTTTAAACTGAAATTCCTATATATATTTCTGAAATATAAATTTAAAAGTTAAATTTTAAAAAATTTTTTAACATATTTTTCACTACATTGTACACTCGTCGGTCCAAAAAGTAAATTATAATGTTTGGAATGATTGTGAATACTTAATTTGGGCTATATTAAAACTGCCTACACATATTTTAGTTGAAAATTTAATTTTGACCAAAGATCATGGTCTTCTGACCCACAGTGGAATGGAAGCATATTTTTGATCGTTTGGAACATGTCAACATTTTTTAATGCATTTTTTGAAGCCAATGAAGTTTTTATTCAAGTTTTATTTCTACTTCTGTTTCTTGGGATTATTTATTAAATATTTATCATTGTTTATTTTTTAAAAAAATAAGGCAGAAAAAAGTTTCTTTTTTGGAAAAAAGAGGAAGGTTTCCAACACGGAAAAAAATCCTATCTGAAATAGAAGGATTAATATTAATATAATAGTTTTCCTCGGTTTGCTTTTCATTATAGATTATTATTATTTCTTTCTTCATACTAATAACAAGTTATAAAACTACTAATCAATTCATAATGATACATGACTACCTATTGGTTTTACTTAAAAATTATGGCATCACAGTCGCCATCTAGTAGTAACATTAAAATAACAAATAGCTGCCAAAAATTAAGGGAAAAAAAAAACTATTCATACTAATTTATTTTTAAACTTTTATAAAATTAGGAAATTTTCATTAATAGAATGAATTCATTATTGAAATTTTTTTTAAAAGAAAAAGTCAATAATGCAACGTAAAGTCAATAAAGCTACATAATTCTAAATAAAAAAATTTGTTTACAAGAAAATAGGCTTGCGTGATACTGACGCCATCAAGACAAAATGCATTTAAATTGAAAAAAAAACAAAACATATTAGTATCTGCATTACAATATACATTTTTAATTTAAAAGTTTAATTAAATATTAATTGAGAATGAGCGGAATAAAATTTGCCCGGTAAAGATTTCTTTTTATTGTTTATTTGTAACTTAAATTTATTATTAATAATAATAATTTTTATTTAACTTAACAAGAATGAACAATATAAATAAATCTAACAAAATTGAATAAAGACAATTAATCACACGACAAAAAAGATATTATTGTACTCTATTTTTATTTATGCTTTATTCTCGTTTGGACGTTATTTGGGCTTTATTCTCGTTGATTAGCCTAACGGTATCTTTTCTATCTTTGATTTAAAAAGAATTACACTAAAAAAAAAAAAAAAGGAAAAAATGCTTAAAAAAATTTATAATCGAAATATAAATCTTCTAAGTTTCTGTAAAAATTTATTTACTAACATGTTACAATCTTCTCAATGTTTACAAAGTTATCGATACTCTTGTATTGGTGTAATTCCTCTACATTTTGAATATTAAATCTGCCCCAAGTTAAAAGATAATATTTAAGATCTCTAAGTTAATTTAAGAATCTCTAAGTAGTATGTTATAAATTTTCCTCATAAAAAGCAATTATACAGTTCAATAAATATGTTTTATATTCGTCTTTTAAAAAAAATTTCTTCGATTTTATTTCTAAATTAGCTTCATATGAAATGACTTAGCTAACAGGATTAAATTAATAAGTCCTTATGATATCGCGTTATTGATGGATGTCATACAATATTGTAATTGGGACGTCATAAATGCTGCGATAACCTTCAGCGTTCATAATATCAATCAATATTAATCAGTATCTAACAATATTCCTGTGCTACTTGGGTTGTTATAAATTTTCCCTATATGAAGCAATTACGTAGTATGCATATTTATATACAATGCGGCCCTAACAATCTAAAAATGTCAGGCCTGATTAATCCAACACAAACCGCCAAAATTGGATTCAATATATCGAAAAAAAGTAAGCATTGGCTCATAAAGGAGGTTTCATTGGAAGATACTTAAAAGATTCCAACAAAACTTTAAAAAAAAAAATGGTAATTAAGTTTTAAAAAGAACATTCGAAAACTAACTGCTAAAACTTTCCAAGCATTTAAGAAATACTATTACATATTTGCAAGAGAATCTGTTTTCAGAATTAAATTGGATCAGTACAGTGACTTTTCGAAATTTTACAAGTTTAGTTTAGAACTACAATTAGCAATTGTAATAAAAAAAAAATAAAAAAAATAACAGGAAGCACAAACTTTTAAATTCAAGCTTTATTAAAAAATATTCTACAAAACAAACTTAACTTGAAATGCAGGAATAGTTTTAAACACAAAGAGGTAACAAGGCATTTACTTCGTTAACAAGACACAATTGACAATGAAAAAAAATTACATAAAAGCAAATTAATTAGGTTAGAATGTTCAACTTTTAACAACAATAAAATTATGGATAACACTATCACTTAACTTTTTGTGACTCACATTACGTGAAAACAAATTAATAATTTAATACTAAAACTTGTATTTGCTTTAGTACACAATCTTGTTGCTTAAATTTGTTTTCAATCTAATTAAAAAAAGAAAGGGAAATTGATTAAAAAATACACTTTTTTAAAACTGTGTTACTAAGCTTCATGCCATTAAAATCTATAAAATAAAAATATTATATTGAGAAAACTGTGCCCTTAAAAAAAAATCATACAAGTTCAAAAATTAACTAAAACAAGGTTTTTTACCTAAAAAAAAAAGAACCAAATTATGTTTAAATAAAACCAAATAGGTTTAAGATACTATTTATGATACAGTTACAGTACCGTACAAAAATATGGTACTTTTATGTAGGTTGTTTTAACGTGATAAGGAAATAAGCTTAGATTCAATAGCGCTAGTTACTTGAAAATCTGTATACATGAAATATAATACAATTGTTAACATTTTAGATACTATACTTCTGTACAAGGATTAAACTATATTTACTCTGTATTAATTATTTAAAAAAACATTTAGAACTAATTGGATAGAAAAATCTTTTTGTACACTACAAAGATTTTAAATTATACTAATATTCCTAATAGGTTATCAACTAATCATGAATTAAATAGCAAGTTAAAAGCTGAAACTAACATATTTAATAATTCAAAAAGAAGTAATAATCCAAACAAAAATAAGTAAATCTTTAAGTAAGACAGTGAGAAGACCTTATTCTGCCAGTGTCAAAACCTATCCATGCAACTTCAAAACCCATTTTCTCATATGCTTGAAGTATAATTTCTACAGTAGGTTGTCACTGGCCTGTTGGTTGGTTGTTGGCAACTGCAAAACCAGACAATTTCTGGCTCAGATAATCCCCCAAAAAAGTCAAAACTGACCACTAGACTTAATTAAATTCTATAGGTTAATACAAAAATAGTATTTATACCCTCTTGCACTGCAATCAAATTCTAGGTCCGACTTGCATCACTGAATCTCCCAGCAGGGTAGGCGTCATTTTGAAATGAAATAATTTTGCAGCACCCTTGTTTGTACTTAAATTAGCAAACCTATGGCAACAATGTTGAATAAAAATATGATTTATATAAAAGCTATTTTTATACTACAATGAATTTTTATCATATCATAATATCAAATCACTACATTTCTTTAAAATTGCTAGTTCTTTGAATCTAGTAAATATGTTTAACTGGTCATTAATAGACAAAACAAATCAACTGGTACAACCGGCAAAGATTTAATATAATTATCAACTTGAGAAAGTGGGTCATGAATTAATGTTGGCAAAATATGGACTTCTAAATCACACTTACCAATTTCTGTTGGAGGTTAAAATTTACAACAATATAAAATGACTTACTGATATTACAATAAAGCTCAATTAGCTATAAAAGCTGCATTTAACAACTGAACAGTAGACTAAAATGCAAATGATGCAACAAACGTCTTCAAATATTAACTATAAATGTACAATTCTATTAATAAAAAGAAAAACAGTAGAAATCACAATAACTGAGTTTATTTTCGTATTAGCATAGCATTTCATTAGCTAAATAGCAAGCCTCATTCACACCATATTGTAAACATCACAACATTTAACTGGGAAAATAGAGTACCACGAAGATTACAGGAAACTGTACAATATTTCTCACTTATATGCAACTGGCAGGTTAGAATCGAGGTAGCTCTTTAAAATTTCATATAATACAATCAACAGGGAATGCACTCACCATGTGCTCCTCTAAATGAAGAACTCTAGGTTTTTATTAGAGAAATCCAACTGGTGTATCAATAACATCAATCTTTTATAATCCATTAATTTAACAAGTGAAAGGTCAGTCTTTATATATATTATTCAATATCATACAAATTCACTTCTTAGTTGTTCAGGAATCACAAGCAAAAACATAACAGAAAGTCAGATAACAGAGGAATATTAAATTTTATTTTTCTTATTTGATGCATGAAATCTTCTAACTGATGAACATTATATTTTAGCTCTTTCTGGAGATTTAACGTAACTAAATTAACCCACTGACGGTTCTGCAAAAGTCTTATTTTAACACGCAGTCTTCCCCGCATAGCAAAACTAGTTTCTTTCATGTTATAAGAGAGAGAAATGTTGTATAAGGAAGAAACATTCTTCCAATTTTGCCCATATGCTAAACCACCAGTGGATTAAAAACTATGCAATAACAAAATTAGTATTGCATACGAGGTATGAAATTTTGAAACAAATAATGACTATGCGTTTTTATTTAAAATATGAAAACAATATATGTTTATCATTTGTCAACTTTACTCATAAGTACGTTCAATCTTTCATAGTGTGTGAAAAGTTATTAATTTTAAAGAGGCATTCTAAACCTTTTAGAGTGGAGCTGATTGAGAAAAATCACCTTTTCAATTTGGAAAATTAACACACCAAATATATTCAAATCAGTTTAAATATCCCATGCACCAAACAGAAAATGTTCTTTGTAGAACTGGGAAAATCATATTTTACAATTAAGTCATGAATAAAATTTCAAAAGTAACATTGGAGAAAAACTTAGTGCACGTTTGAACACACCACACCAAATTTAAGTCAAAACACATGCACTAAACAATGTGTTTCTAGAATAGACAAACAAAATTAAGGGATCAGATTATCAAATAATTTTAAAAATGTTCTCAAGCAGGCACTGTCCATAATAAAACATAATTAGCAGGTCTGGTTTGGATTTACAAATAAAGCATTATTACTTTAAATATGTTTTGATTCTTACAAAATGCTATGAGTAATTCTTACAGTATGGTATTTTGACTACCAATTTATGGCCAATGGAATCAGTACTAAGATTGTCCCACATCAGACAATTAAAACAGATATCACCAGTTTAGTTTTATCATAGCTAAGTTTGGAAAGAGTTAAGCTCCAAATACAATAGCTGTAATTAAACAGACAAGTTTATCCCATTATTGATGAATAATGCCCAGAAACTTCCAGATTATTGTTAGTAACTATATGCCACAGATGTAAGACCTAAAATGTGTAACTCAATTTTACGTCACTCTAATTGAATTTAATTACTTGCAAATAAAACCATGATAAAATCCCTGGTTAAAAAGTCCTTTATTTAAAATGAATTTTTATTTCAGATTACAGCTTGAAGGCTGCAAAATAATTTTTATAATCCTCAATTTTATAACTAACCTAGGATCCTAATAAGAAAATGCAATAGTAATTTTAATAGAAGGAGTAACCAGTTTTTGTTTAAGGGCACTGCCGCAAGGTATACGCAAATGATTAGTGTGGCACTCGTTTATTTACAATTGAAAATGCTGAAGCATTTTCAATGCTGACTCTAAAACCAAATGAATCCAAACAGGACCAAAATAGTGTTATTCTTTTTTGTTGAAGAAAAACAGACATACACGTCTAAGGCTATAACTAAATGAATCCAAACAGACCAAATTGTTATTCTTTTTTATGAAGAACAAAAACAGCAGACATTCACTATTGAGTCATGGTCCTCTTAAAAGGATAGAGATTACGATGTGCAATTTAAATGAAAGAATGATGGTGAAAATGGCACTATTCTGTTTCATAACACATATCCCCACATTGCATAAAATGTGATCACTGAAATGGGAGACATTCAAGCACCCTCCATATAGTCATTTCTCCCCATACAATAATCATGAACTCAGTCGCTTCAATTCTTTAAACAACTCAGGTTGGGAAAAGAACAGCATGCAGTTCTGCATATCATGAAAAAAAAAAAAAAAAAAAAGGCAATTAGAGAGACAAGAGAAATCTGCACGACAGGCATATCAAAAGTGGATTATATAAATGTAAGGGAAGTTTTTTGACTGGCCTCTTTAGAATAAATAGATTTAATTTCTTTTTTAATTAAAAATATTAACCATACTTTAAATTACTTAACTTTTGATCTCTGGAAATTAAAAATCAAGTATAGAGAGGGTTAGGATTTAGTTTGTGAGAACAGCACCTGCAAGTATTGTTTTATTCATAAAAGTATTAGTACCTGTTAATAAACATTTGCTATTCGAAACTATAACGAATTATTCTACAACATATGGCACAAATCACATCTTTATGGTATGATTTTTACTTAAAAAAAAAAAAAAATTCTTCTTTAATCAGGAAACTTAACAAATGAAATTCTAAATTCAAATGATAGGAATGCTTTGATCACTAAAATACAAATGGCAGGAGAAGATCTAAAAGTACAAAATTAATTGCATTCAATGGCTCTTTTTGACGATAAATTAGATATTTTAACTTTACAGAACAAAGTTAATTATTAATCACAAACACAATAATTAAAAAACTAATAAGAAAATCTTACGTCACAGACATAAAAGATAAAAACTAAGTTAAAAGATTAATTTAAAATTGATATAAAATATTGTCCACAGTAAAAAACAGGAAAAAAAAAAAAAAGAGTATTCATTTTGAGAATGCATATATATTCTAAAATTAAACTAAGCTTATCAAAACTTCAAGTGTCGATAAAGAGTTAAAAATCATTAAATTCGAACACACTAAAATTTTTTATTAGGCAATAAAAAAGTTATTGCTCAATTGTAAAAAGTTTTATTTAATGAAATTCATTTCAGCATTTTCATGATCTTTTTCTTGGTTAGGCCTGTATTAATATTGATGACTAAGGTTTTGTCGATGGTATGAAATATCATTATAACCATAAAATACAACAACTAACACTGGAAATTTTCATGTCTATCTAAAATGAAAATGGGTTATATAATAATAAACTTTAAAAAGTCTCCTTCACATTCAAAACGCAATTAAATTTAAAAACCCCAAATAACACTGTTTTAAAAATGATCAGTACAACATTTTTAACATAACAAATAATAAAGTAACAGAAAATGTCTGCAATTAATGATTCTTAAATTAACTAGTTTTAAAAATACAAAAAGTGATAAAATAAAAGTTGTATTCACTTATAAAATCACCTATAAAATTAAAAGCCTTTCCATCATGATAGGTTATCAATTTAATAATTACAAAATTAACTAGTTTAAAAAAAAATATATGAAAAATGTATTTAATTAGGACTATAAAGAACAAAAACTGAGAGGAAAATGAACTACAAATAATGACATATCATAATTAACTGTATAAAACTAATTAACAGCTTTACCATCACCTATTAGCATGAAGCAAAAATGGCACATTTCATTTGATAATAGTCAACCAAACCCAAAACAACAAGAGTTAAAATATACACTTTATACATGGTACATTTGACCAACATAATAAACAAGTATAGAACAACAATACTCCACAACAATTTTCTGCCTTTAAGAAATAAAAGGATTGGAAAAAAGGAAAAAAAAAAAAGTTCCAATTTAAATAAACAAAAGCAAGATTTCCTTTTAAAATTAAGTCACTGGAAACTTGTAGAATAATCCAATTGCACTTCGAAATACAGAAATGTAAAAATTACTGTGATAAATCAAAAAATATTTTTTAAATCTTATAAAAAAAGTTATTGTGAATGGTTAATTACAAATGTGACGAACAATATTTAACTTGAAACTGAAAATCTAGTTTAAATTAAGAATAAGAACAGAAAATTAATGAGATAATTCAAATGGAACAGCTATTTGATTTAGGCACTTTTATCGTTACAACTCAATTTACTAAATTCTGTTCAAAGTAATTGAGTATTTACAAATTGGAATAAACTAAATGATGCAACCAATAACTAATTTCATTAAGGGGTTTGAAGTAAAAATTTTTCTAATTAAAAAAAAAAAAAAGCATATCAATTTTATATCTACACTACAAAACTGGCATGGAATTATTAGAAATTTTTCTCTTTTTAATCATCACGACTTAACTAGTTTACTTTATAGATATGTAAAAATTTCTGCTGAAATGTTCAATTTAGTATAACACAAAAAAAAATTTCATAAAATAGAAAGAAAAAAAAGATAACAAAAGCAGAGCGAATTGAAACATTTGGCAACCGAGTCCTTTGACTAGATCACCCAATTAACCACTTGCGCTGGAAAGACGTGCCACGCACGTCATAATGCTCTTGTCACAGAATCGCCGACGGTGCGGTATTTACGCCACCATGGAATTGTTACAGAAACAAAAACGACATGCATGGCACATGAGGTGCCACCCCATGTCGCTTCAATTCCATATGTATCCGTGCCCAGCGAGTTACACTGGCCCGTTCTGGTAGCCGCGTCACTGATTTTTTTTGCCAGCGCAAGTGGTTAAACAGCATATCTAATTATCTTCTTTTAGCTTAACAAGCAAGCAAACATTGGCACTATTCGAAATAAGAAAAACCAGAAATACAAGATGAATATTTCTTTTTAAACCAATTTTAGCCTCCTGTTTACAATATTACAAATAAACATCAATTTTAAAAATTAAGATATTTTAAGATCCGATCCCATCTTAGTTATTAGTATTTATCATAAAGGGTTTATCACATCAATTTGTTTCATATTACAAAAAAAAAAAAAAAAAAAAAAACGATAAAAAAAAAACAAGGAAAAAAAAAACTAAAACAGAACAAACATCACATGTAATATATAACTTTTGCTTTACTAACAATACAATATATAAAATTTCAAATATTGCAATAGAATATGCATTATTAACCACAAGCAAACCATAATTTGGTAAGTCGTTCAATCATCAAAAGACACTTTTTCTTAGATAATATATATATATGGCCCCTCTCCCAAGAATTATTGATCATAAACAAATACATTCAAAATTAATATGAAATAAAAACAAAATTAATCACAAGAAACATAGAGGAGTGTAAAGAAATTAATTATCAAAAGGTAATTGAAGTAAGTCTAGAACTCAAAGTATTATTATATGATAGTGAAATTTATTTTCATCAGTCATAAATAACAAATCGTATTAAGGCACAATCCAGGAATTTTTACTTTGGAATTTTGTGAATAAAGTTTTGCTAAAAACAATACGAAATTTTGTAAATATTAAATACAAAAAGTCAAACACTTTTTTCCCATTTTATCTCAAGATCCATAAAAAAAATAATAAAAAAAATAGATAAAAAGATCTGAACTGTCAAAAAATAATATTTAATGAAGTATTTATTATTATTATAGTATAGTATTAACCCTTTAATGAAGTATTTATTTTTAAATTTAACACGTTCATAGAAAACTTATATGAAAATTTAAATATCAGAGAAAACCTCATTTGTCTCTCCTTGGTTTCTAGAAAAATCATTTTTCTTAGCAAGTTTTTCTAATCCCTTTTTGAATAATGTTAATAATTAACACAAAAATTCACATTTTCATAAAAATGAAAATTAATTTTTGTGTTGAAAGAAAATGGAATATCATCATACATAATAGAAAAATGGGTTTGATGAATTGTTGAAGTTAAAAACTTTCTCCAAATAAAGATCACACTAAGTAGTAGTAAAGGAATTTTGTAAAGAATATTTTTTCAGGCTAGGACTTTTATTACGAATCCTCAATTAGACCTTATTTCTTCCTAGATTGCCCCCTGCATTAAACTAATAAACACTCTACAACACTTAAAATATGACAAAAAGATTAAGCAATATTAATTTTTAACATAAGTAGCACATTAGAAAAAATAAATCATTCAAAAAATTAAACATTAATAAGTAGTGAATACTTTGTGAATAAAATAATAACATAAAAAAGCTAATGCTGCACACATGCTGAACCCTGCAGCTAAAACATAACGAAAGCATTCATTCTGTCCAAGAGTCAAAAATCAATCACATCATGTTGAAATGACAAATTCTTAATCAAATCATGGCAAAATAATCTCACATGGTCAAATTTCAAGTCACAGAAATGACTCAACATGACAAAGATGCAATCAGTGTTAAGCAATAACCATGCAAAAACCTGATAAATTTGTTTGATAATGGCATATTAATTTTGCCATTGTCAATGTTGACCATTAAATGTAGAAAGCTTGTTAAGTGCACCCCATATGGTGCACCCCGCCAGTCAGGTTTGCAGGTTTAATGCTTGGAAAGGGTGAGGTGGAACTATCGGAGGTGGAGGTCCATGATGTGGAGGTTGCTGATGCTGGGAATGAGGACCTGGTTGAGGATGCTGCTGTTGTGGTTGCTGAGAAGGATGAGGTGACTGGTGTGTGATTTGAGGTGGAGACGGGGACTGTTGATGAGGTAAATGTCTATTTTGGTGTTGCATTTGATGATGGGTTTGAGGAGGTTGATGTTGAGGATGCTGAGGTGGATTCTGTTGTTGATGAGGAACCTGCTGTTGAGGTTGCTGCTGGTGATGAGGAGGCATAACTTGAGATTGATGTTGAGATGACTGTTGGGGCTGTGGTTGAGATGGTGGTTGCTGTTGTTGATTCTGCTGAATTTGATTTGGATGTTGCGACTGTGGAGTTGGAGGCTGTGAATTCTGGCTTTGTGGTTGCTGTGGACCACCTGATGGTTGTTGCTGTTGTTGTTGGGGCGGTGGCTGTAAATGAGGTGCTTGCTGTTGTTGCTGCTGCTGCTGTTGTCCATGGGTTTGAGGCTGCTGCACATGTTGCTGTGGTGGAGGCTGTTGTTGTACATGTGATTGAGGGCCTTGAGATGGATTTTGGTTTTGATGCTCAGATGTTGGCTGGGAATGGTTTTGTTGAGGATGAGGATTCTGACTATGGGATTGTTGATGCTGTGCCTGGGAATGTGATTGGTGAGATGTTTGTGTATGGGCTTGCTGAAGTGTAGTCTGTGTATGGGCTTGCTGATGTGTGGTTTGCGTATGAGCTTGCTGGTGTGTTGTTTGTGTATGGGCTTGCTGATGTGTTGTTTGAGTATGAGCTTGCTGATGCTGTGGCCCGGAATGATTTTGATGAGGCCCAGAATGAGTTTGGAGGTGATGTTGGGATAACTGGTAATGTAGTTGCTGCAACTGCAGCAAACCTGTACTTGTCTGAGCAGCTTGCATCTTAACTGCATTATTGGCTGCATTTTGGGCATGGCGGGAAGAACACTTATGTCGCTTTAAATCTCTGTCTTCTACAAAACGTTTGCCACAAATAGGACAAGCAAAAGGCTTTTCTCCACTGTGCATCTTTATATGACGAGTCAATTTATCTCTTCGATAAAATGCTTTCCCACATGCAAGGCAAGCATATGGTTTTTCTCCTGTATGTATTCGCCTGTGACGAGTAAGTTTATCCTTCCTATAAAAACCACGGCCACAGAAGTCACAGGGATAAGGTCGCTCTCCAGTATGAATCATGGAATGTCGTGTAAGATGATTCTTCTGCGAGAAACTTCTTCCACATACTTCACAATGAAATGGTTTATCCCCAGTATGCGTCCTCATATGATCTAGCAACTTACAACGATAGCTGAACCCACTACCACATATATCACAAGCACAGGATTTTTCACCGTGTGCAGATCGTACATGGATTCTTACTCGTTCACTAGTGGCAAATAGTTTACCACACATATCACATGGAACTGTTTTTTCAGTTTTTGTGTGCGCAGAAAGATGCACCTGAAGCTCAGATGCTGCTTTGAATGGTACCTTGCAGGAGGGACAAGGCCATAACTTTTCTTTTTCATCATTTTGTTTCTCCTGTGGAATAGGTGGAGGAGGAGGTGGAAGTTTATTGGGATCTATGCCTGGAAATGCTGCTGTACTAGAGGCAGCAGCTACTAAAAGATTTCTACAAGCAGCAAGATCTGGTGTGAGAGCTGAGGCTTCAACTTTAATACTAGTTACTCTAGAAAGATTTTTATGTTTTCCAGGTTCTTCGGTAAATTGTATCTGAGTAGGAGTTGCAGTAGGTCCCACAGGGTGAAAATTTGCTAAGTGTGCACGAGGATCAAATCCTAAGATGAAAGGGAAAAATACAAATATTATTAAGTAGAAAATTGAAAGATATAATTTTTAAAAAAAACCATAGCTGAATATCTTAAATTAGTAATTTAAAAAGAAGAAAAAAAAAAAAAACAACTTTCATTTCCCATAAAGTTAGAAAGAAAAAATTTACAACATATGTTCTTTACGAGATAATAATAAAACTCATTAAGATAGATGCCTCACATTTCAACCATGTGTTCCTATTATTTCTTCACTTAGTAATTGTCGGGATAAATTAACATAATTAATAGAAACAAGCTTTAGTTTGCAACACTCATAGAAATCTCAAATTTCGACCACATGCTCCGTACTAAGTAAAAAGTTAAACTAATAAACTAAAAATAAAATTTAAATTAGATATTTTGTAATTGTTTAGGCAGTTAACCTTATTAATATTAATGCTAAATAATGCATTTTTGCCAAGATACAAGTCTAATTTTTATCATGATAAATATAAGAAAACTAAAAAGTTTCTTTCTGATATTTTATATTTATTGGGGCAAATAGGGGTAATCACTGCAATTGAAAATTATGCTAAATAAAAGGTAGTTTCTAAATTCAATCACATGTTCCTTTCAGGTTAAATAGAAAAAACTATAACTAAAAATTTGAATTAGATATTTAAAAATTATTAGGATAATTAACCAGATTAATAGTAAAGCTAACAAACATTTTACCAAGGTAGAAGTCACAAATTTAGACCACTTCCTCTTTGAAAGATAAATAGAATAACTAAAAAGTTTCATTTCGATAATTTGTAATTATCTGAGTTTTTAGGGAATAACTTTAAAGTCATACAAAATAAATATTTTCCACAAGGATAGAAGTGTAACATCTCAACCACACATTTTTTAACAGATCCTTGATCGTGTTTTCAAGGGACCAGTCATTTCGAACAATAGATAAAGGAAAAGGATGAATACGGATCAACACAAAATATCAAACAATAACTTGAAAATGTATGAGAAGTTATAATAAAGTATTAAGGGTCTAGAAAATTAATGAATTTGCAATAAATATAAAAAATTTCAATTAAAAAATTATGCACTCAGTTCAAAAATATTTATGACACAAAAAAAGATGAATCAATACTTATTTGTTTAAAATCATTGAAAATTTTGGTTTCAACACATTATTTTCCTTGACATTTGTAACTGATTGCAGTTCATTTTCTGTATGTATGAATACAGAAGGATAGCCTTTGTTCAATTGCGGGACTGGGTTAGGGTTCTGTTTAGCGGTCTCCATTGGTAGAACTTAGACAAATTCAGACTTGCCAACCTTAGAAAATAAAAAAGCAGGAGACTCTTTCTGTATCACGACATAGCGCAATATTGAAAATTAAACCTGATTCACATTTCCTACAAGAAGTTTATTTCAAAATATATTATTTACATTACATAAAATAGACCACAACAAGATTCTGACACTGACTAATAAAGATATGTGTTCTTACTAAAAAAATTTAAGGTTCTATAGAATTATATTAAAACACATCTTTTGATTTTTTAAAATTTAGGAAGAGGTTCAAAATTAACAAAATATGTCAATAATGAATACAATAGTTTATAAATGTATTTCTTATTTTTCTTTTAACAGCTACTGTCTTAAAACTGCAGATGTTGCTGATTTAGCATTATTTAAAAAAACTGCCATATTTAGAAAGTGAAAAAACATTTTGCCTAATGGTAACCAAGATATATTTCCTCTCCGATTTTGCCATTTCATCGGTTATTGCTGTTGTTTTGGGTCGTGCACACCATAATTTTTAGCGATGTTGCTATCGGGGAAAATTTTTCTAAATAAATGCCCAGCATGATCTGAAGCACAAGTTGGGAAGAAAATTGCACAAATTGTTTTTTCTCCTCTATCATGCACTAAATAGAAAAAAGCAGGAGAAAACACCCTGAAGGCCTGAGGGTGAAGATTTGAGGCAAAAGCAGGAGACTCCTGCTAAAAGTAGGAGAGTTGGCAGGTCTGCAAATTAAGTGACTACAGCTATTTCTTGAGCCAACAATACAGCAAATTTTAACAAGTTCATCAACTGATACATAAACATTAAATGTGCTGTAATAAATCCTCAATTTCTTTTTATGATTAGAATCAAGAATTATTGTTTTTCTTCTCAAAATGAAGTAAGACCATTTTTTTAAACTACACAAAGTTTCTGAACTATGTCGATCTGTAAGTTTCAAAACCAATCTAAATGGCCATTATTAACCATTATCAGAATAGCATTTATGACAGGACCAGTGAAAACAAGATGGTACACATATTGGAAAACTAAGATGCTGAAACAATGGATTAAAGTCTAATTGTTTTTTAAAATTATCGGGGTAATTAGGGAAAGACTAATTGACATTAATGCAAAATAACACAGTCCAACTAAATTAGCAGTTTTAAACTTGAGTCATATGTTCCTTATCAAATTTCTAGAATAAACTATAAAAAAAAAAATTTTCTTTGATATTCGGCAACTTCCCTTGACAGTAATGCTAAATTACTTGTTTCCTCCAATTTCTACCAAGTGTTTGATGCAGCATAGCAAATTCCAGTTTTCGTGCTATTAAATCTCAAAGTGGCTAGTACAAACTGCAAAAAGATTATGTGGAACCGCAAAGTGGTAGGTTTGTGTAGGCTGAGTCACAGACAACTGGCAGCCGATTTATCATAAAATTTTAAAATATCAATGAAAGGTTGAGGATTCAGGGTATTAAAGTCACAAAATGTTGAATTTGTGCAGGTCAGAGTGGTAGTGGAAATGAGAAGAGGTCAGTTTGTGTAGGGGACTCAGCTAACTGTCAGATGTCCAGTTACATATTAAATATCCTAAATTTAAGATTATAAGTATTTTTTTATATTCCTTCAATATAAAGATGATAAATCTAGACAGATAAGATTTGTGATCTTCTTCAATCTAACACAAAATTCCAACTGTCTGTAATAGTGAAAAATAAACTATTTACCTAAACACAGAAACTTCCGAAGCAATTTAAGAAAAAAATTACTTTAGGTAAATGTTTAAGAACTTGAAAATT
This sequence comes from Parasteatoda lunata, assembly GCA_949128135.1. Classification (NCBI taxonomy): domain Eukaryota; kingdom Metazoa; phylum Arthropoda; class Arachnida; order Araneae; family Theridiidae; genus Parasteatoda; species Parasteatoda lunata. The sequence goes on along the minus strand of OX421972.1, from coordinate 40,625,251 downwards.
TCCAACTAAAAAGCAGCAGAGTTTTTTTTTTTAGCATTAATAAAAAAGAGAAAATCTACCTCTACAGACAAAGCTTGTTTATTCCGAATTTTCTTAAGAAAAAAAAAAAATATTCCTTTTTATACTTTTCCTACCAATACAAATATTATTTAAAATTATATTCACATGATTTTAAATCACACATCCCGATTTCTATTTTTGTGAATTTCTGCCAAAAATTGAGCTTCACCATTAAAGTGACTTAAAAATTATACAACGGAGTTCATAGTAACGCGATTTTAAAACGTACATTAAAATTCATAGTAATGCGATCTCAAAATTAAACACTGAGATTTATATTCACGCAATGAGATTCATAATAACACAATTGAAATAAAATCTTGTGTTGATATTTTTATTAAAACGTTGATAACATTCTGTGGATAAATTTTCATGCACAAATTTCAGGTCTTTTTTCAATTATTTAAAAAGTGTTCTTGCACATAAAATTTTTTGATTTCTATTTATATATTATAAACTTATATACATATAGTATAATAAACTAAGAGTACTCATATAATTCAATATAAATTGTCACTAATCGAGTGTTAATGTTTGAATTAAAATAAAGAATGGAGTGAAAAATGTCTTAGTGTCCATCACGTAATTTCACATTAGTGATTAGGGTGTTTTTTACTCCACTTTTTCTTTGATTACTTATTTTAACTTTACATATTAAAATATTACACACTTTAAATATGAAGGCATAAATTTAAAAGGGTGTGATGGAAATACTGCACGAGCATGGCTCGAAAATTAAATTGCCCGACAAGTTTGTGAAATACATTTTTTAACCTTATATAACCGGCCAAACATGAAATATTCAGAGATATTGTAAAATACTGATTAAACTCCCCTCGAATTTTGAAGATATCCTTGGAGGGGCAAGTGAAGGGCATCAAAGAGAAAGGTTAAAAAGTAATATAGATTATATTGGATAATACCTAAATATTATTGAATTTAATTATCTAAATAAAAATTTATTAAAGTTTCATAATTTATTCCTCTAATAATGTTTTCTTAATTTAAAAAAAAAAAAGTTTAAATGCACTGATTTAGTGTATTGTGTTTAAGTATTTGGCAAATTTTTGAATAGGGTGATTCGTATATGTTTAAATGTCAGCAGTCATAATTGTCTAAAAATTGAAGTAAATAACTGTCTTCTTTTTTATATTTATTTTTGAATTGTATGATTCAATATCATACTTTAATTCATTCACTCCATAGTGTGTATGAAAATGACATGAAAATTGCTATCTTCGTTTAAATTAATTTTTCTTACGTTTGTTATCCGTAAGAAATGATAATACATGGTTCCCACTCAATTTCAGGCAAAAAATTCCTGGACTTTTCCAGGTATATTAGGAACATTTCAATGGAAACCCATACCATACCATCAATACCAAAAAATTTCTCGTGAAAAAACTGATTTTTTTAAAAATTGAAATGTCAAATATTAGATTTTGTGAGCAAAAACATACAATAGAATGAGAACATGGAAAAGTTTCTCTAAAAAGCGGAACTTTATAAAATAATCGTAATAGAATTTTCAAATAACTTGAATCTCAATAACTTATTACTGTAATTGACAATTCTAAGACTGGTTATCTTTCAGGTAAAATATAGTAATTTTTCAAGGTTTTTGCAAAAAATTGCAACCTTCCCTGATCACTCCCTGTTTTTCAGAGTTGATATAAAATTCCCCGAGAATTACAGGTTCTCTGTTCTCCCTGCCCCATGGGAGCCCTGAAATAATAACAGGGGTCTGTCTAGGTTTTTTAGAGAGGTACCTATTTCGTGAAAATTTATAAATAATTTGTGAAAATTAAAAATTAAATTAAAAAATCAACATAAAAATAAGCATTTATCGTTTCACAAGGGATACAAATATAAAATTTTAAGAAAAAGTATTTTGTAAAACTACCGTTTTTCCGAAAATTGAATTTGTGAAACTACCGTCTTTCCTAAAGTTGAATTTGTGAAAGTAGCGCTAAACGGTAGTAAATTCGGCCTGGACAGACCCCTGCATAGGCACATCAGAATAATAGGTTCCTTCTTTTTAAAACTATAAAAGTTCATAATGTAATATAATAAGCGATAACTGTATTTTCAAAACTATTTTTTGTTTCAAATCATGTCTTCTACAATGAAATATGACATTGGAAATTGTCTTAAGGTCCGTTTAATCGTCTTTATTTTTTCAAAAAAAAAAATTATATATATTCTTTTCTATTACAAAGAAACTTAGAAGCACCTTAATAGTTCTTGAACGAATGAATAGCTGGTATTTTATAACCATAAAACTAACATTTAATCACAGCTGATGAAAATTTAAGAAAGAAAACGCAGTTTTGTATGAATAGCATTTTGTAATTTTTTATTTATTTATTACTATGCTTAATGAAAATTTACGAAACTAAAATGTCCGCAATTCAGTTTCATCAACACGGGAATCCAAATACATTGCTTATTTCATTTTCATGTACACTTCTTTGAAGATGCCCATTTTTAGACATTTTAACTGAACTGGGCATAGTTACACATGGGTTTGTTATAATAACAAATTTTTTCAAGAATATGTAAAACTCCTAAGGAAATTGATGCTAATCCTAACACTGTTTTTTATAATATCTTTTCCGAAGGAGATTTTTAAGTTAATACTTATTATCCTTGCTTAGACTTAGTTATTTCAAACTTAAAGGTAAGATTTTCAAAAAATGATTACACTAAAATTTCACTAATATCAGCATTACTTTTTAAATGCACAGAACTATTAATGAGTCAAGTGCAACAATAATTCAGAAGTTTTTCATCATTTAGATATGAGTGTAATTTAATAAATTAGCTTTATAATTCCTTTAAAATCACACAATTTTCTTTGAAAGTGATCTGGAATAATTCCATTTATTTTATTTTTTATTCAAATTAGGGGTGCAACGAACATTCGGCCCTTCAGCCAAATATTCGGCTGGCTGAATGTTTGATGCGAGCGAAGCAATTTTTCTTTTTAATTCTCATGTAAATGTTACTATTAAGTTTCGAAGCTTGTAAAATACACATTATCATAAAACAAAGTCATGTGGAATGAATAAATATTAATGAGTCTTGTGGAATAATCAAATAATAATGAGAAACAAATTATTTTAATACAGGGTTAATTAAGTTCTCATATTAAAAAAAATTCTAATGATTTAACAATGATTAAATCTACTATTTCATCATTAATCACATAAAATTAAATTTTGTTTTAATAATTACAATAAGCTTCCATCATGAAAAAAATTGAATTACTAATAAAAATTACAAATTTATACACAACATAAAACTTAGGCCTGATCATACAATAGTTAAAATTTTCTGTATTGAAATAATCTGTTATTAGCTAGTAAAACATTATTTGGGAAAGCATTTTAATAATTTTTTTTAAAAAACGAGGGTTTATTTTTTTTAAAAGAAATTTATCAAATAAATAAAACACTGTAGAGTACTTAAATATTTATTTTAAAAAATTGCTCTTAAATGAAGAAAATAAGAATCACATATCTAAATTTATTTACACATTGAGAAACAGATCTAAATCTTCACACAATGATAAATCTAATTAGCATAACTACTTAAATGACTACTTCAATCGATTGAAGAAAAAAAACAGCGTGAAAGAACAGAAAGAAAGACGATTTAAATTAAAAATTAGGAGATTTATTAATACAAAAAAATAATAACCACATTATTATGAAAAATTTAAATCATGTGTTTGTTTATATACAAAAATATTGCTTGCCAATGAGGAAATTTGAGATTTAGGCCTGATAAGCTAAATTTCTAAATACAATTTTTCAAAATCAACCAAAATATCTCACAATTTTGGCGACATCACGAAAAATGTGAGTTACTAGAGCAGTTCACAGAAATATAAACAAACCTGGAAATGCAGCGGGGAAAACAAAGGTTGGGGTGCACACCACTTGCTCAGGAGTCGAAGCCATTTTACCCCCCCAGTTGAACTGAATGTTGCCAAGTTAAGATAAGTTTCTCTATCAGACATGACAAAGAAGTGATGTCACTCATTGAAAACTATGAAAAAAAAAATTGAAACTTCACTTTCTTTAACGTACACTTTTTATGGAACGTGCATTAAAATAATAATTATTTCATTTTCATTACTTTCTAACTTGAATTTGTATCATATTATAATAATTTTGAAATAACTTTGCTCTTCGAAAATGGCAATTTCTTTAGAGGCGGCGCATGTTCTTGTTTGCAGGTGAATTTTTCGTCTGGTATCAAATTAACAATAAACAAACATATTACTGCTTATCTCGTATTATATATATCTGATATATATATATATATATTATCTTTTGGTTATCAGTATGCCTCGAATTGAGAATGATATTAAGTTAGATTTTAAAGATGTGCTTTTGAGACCAAAAAGAAGTACTTTAAAAAGTCGAAATGATGTAAGTTCAATAAAAAATGAATTTAATACCATAATTTTTCAGACTATTTGATTAAAATGTTTTTGAAAATTTTAATTATAAATTAGTGAATAGCGAGATAAACTAATGGGTTCTAATTTATTTTCTTAAATTTATTTATTTTATTTGGGAAGTTATATGTATTTACGAAATTAGTGGTTTAAAATATGTAATATGCGATTGTTGAGAATATCTGGTATAAAAAAGAATCACTCCACTTAATTAAGGTTAGATAATACGATATCTCCTTGCCTAAAAACCTTGTTATTCCTCGAGATATATGAGTATTGAGGGAAAATGTTTATAAAAACTTGATTGAAATGTGAAACGCTAGTTTATTAAAAGCAAAGCAACTAATCGCAGTCTTGTCATAAGAATAAAAGCATCGGGTTATTTAAAAGTAATGAAAATAATCTCATTGCTAATTATCAAAAGACCGAAATCTATATCAAAAATATCAGTAAAAAGACAATACTAGTTCTTATATACTCTTTGAAGCAAAATACATAGCAATGCTACATTATTTTGAAATCTACAAATCCATTACTTTATTTGCAATAATTTATCTTTTAAATATTATGTTATATCAAACTTATTTTAATACCTATTTATATTCTGATATAGGTTGACCTGTTCAGATCATTTACTTTTAGAAATTCTGGAAAGCTATATGATGGGATACCTATTATTTCATCAAACATGGATACCACTGGTACTTTTGAAATTGCAAAAGTTTTGGCAAAGGTAATATTTATTTAACTACTTTCTATATCATTTAAAAACTTAGCTAACAATTATTATTTTTTCATTTTTTAACTTAATGCTTTCTCTTTAGTTATTTAGCATAATTTTTGATGTACCTGACTCATTTTTTATTTTATTCTAAGAATTATTTAGTAAATATTGAGCTAGTTAGTTTCTTCCATTTCATCTAGTATCTTCTATTTTGTCCAGTTTCTCCCCAGGTTTTTTTTCCAATATCTTGGAATGAAATAGGTTTTTTCCAGGACAGACCAATACGGTTATTACAATACAAGTCCTGGTATAATTCCAAATAGGAAAAAAAATTCCAAGTATGATCCTGAAGTGTCATATTTTAAATAAAGGATTTGTTACAATCTTTTTCTTGTTTAATTTTTTTATCCTATTTAAAATTTCCTCTTTACATTTCTAGCATGGGTTATTTACTTGTATTCACAAGCATTATTCGTTGGATCAATGGAAAGAATTCGCATCAGAGAATCCTAGTGCTTTAAAAGTAAGAAAATATTTTGTTCTTTTAATTTAATTATTTAACTTCTATTGTCATTTATATATATTTTTTAATATCCACCTCTACAGGGCCAGATTTGAGCTTGGCGGGGCTCTAAGCTGCTGAAAAGGATGGGGCCCTAATAAGTTTAATTCGATTTCTATACACCTAAAGTAAACTGTCATTATTTTTTACTGTTGAGTATTAACATTAAATTATTCAAAAAATTGATAATAGTACTTGATTTTAAATGTGATTGTGATGAGACTATAATGTAGAACCTTTCTTTCATTGCACGTATTTTTCGAAGGAGGAAAAAAAAGTTACAGCAGAAACACATTTTAAGATCATCATAAGCACATTTTAAGCAAATAATAAAAATTTGGCATGCAGAAGGGCCATTATATATTTAACAGAGTTTTTTTGTTTGTTTGTATTTTGAAATTCTGAATACATGTTATTTGCAATTTTAAATGATTTTTCGCTAATTGTTTTTCTCAATTGATTTTTTTAAAGTTACATTTTTCTTTTGCTGCTCAAAATCTATAAGACTTAGAAACATGAAATTATAAAGGTGTGCAGAAAATATGCAAGGACTTAGAAAGAATTCAAGAAAATTATTTTTATAACCGTCTTTGAATAAACGACACAATTTTGAGTTTACGACTACCAATGTTTAACTGCCTAGCCTTGTAATTTTGAAACCAATCCAGAAGACAGGGGAACTCCTGGATCAGTACCCAGAGGTATAGATTTGATATGAGGACTTGGTGAACTTTGTGACCCCGTCACCACTTTATACATGGGTATTCTTCGCCAGACTAGATTCGAACTCCCATTTTTGCAAACAAGAGTCCAACGCCCTACCAACCAATAATAATAATATTTCGAAAGCTGATATTATTCAATTGATGTTTATGTTAAGAATATTTCCTCATTATTTTTGCATTCTTTTTAATTGTTTTAAGTACATTTGTTAAATTTTTGTGCAAGAATAAAAAATATCATTATTTATGCAAATTTTAGGCTTATATTTTAAAGGATTTATTAATAAGTCTACTAAATATCAGAGAGAATAAATGTGAAACGAGTTTGAAGTATCAGTTCATCTCTTGATAGTGTACAGTGGCTAGGATGTGAAAGAGCAACAGTCCCGAGCATCCGGCCAAAACGAGCATCCAATATTTTAATGAAACACACTAAAACTTTATATCAATAAAAATTAGTTTTAGATAATTAAATTATAGAATAATTATTTTTATTATCAAATGAAATGATTAAAAAGACAAATATCTGCTAATGTTCAATATTTAATCAATGAGAAAATATAACCCATATTGAAATCTAACCAATTGCCCCTGATAAATTTTGTGACAGAAAAAAAAGAATTAAAAGCCTAATAGATATCCGAATTTTAGAAACACCTTCTGGTTTTACTATTCATTCAAATTGGCTTCGATGTCTTTCGACCTGTCTCATTTGTGATTCAACATATTACGATATCATTTTTGTTCCTTTCTTACTTAATATTAATTTGTTTGTGACCATTAATTTGTATACCTTTTTAACTACATTTCTGCGAGGAGTTTAAAAATATAATATTCAGGGCATTAACTGAGATTAAATTGGCGTTTTTTGTATGCCTCTTTTACTTACACCATCCACACAACTGTCTGCTCTAAATAATGCGATAATATAAAATGATATAGCAAAACAAAACGTGGAGTTATTTAAATTCATATTAAAAAATATAAGTTAATTGTTTTTTGAATTGACAATTTCAGTCAATTTTTAATATTTCAAAGTCCTATTTAAAACTGCAGCATATCACATGAAAGCATTAAATATATCATTTGTACAATTTTAAAGTAAAATAAAAAGGAATTTTGATCCTTAGGAACAAATACTAAATAGTCTCATGATGGCATGATGGGGCAAAATTACCTTTTAAGCAAATCAAAAAACTTTTTTACCTTTTAATTAAATTTTTTATTTTTAAATAATTTATTAATACTCAATTTGTTTAAAAGAAACTATGTTCCCTTCTAATGACAACAAAGTTTTAAATCATAAGCTAACTAAATAAATGAATTTTGGGTACGAAATATAATATTACAAATTAAATATATTTTATATTTAGGGGAAACATGAAAAATTGGATCATACAAGAGGTTTGTTCATATTTAAACATTTGTTTAGCTGATGATCACTTGATTTCAATGCTCAATCAAGCAAATTCACAATCTATCAGTAAAATTATAATGTTATCTCAATTTCATACAGAAATGACCAAATCAAGAATTTTGGCAGATAGGCCTGCCAAAGAGGGAATTGAATAGAGGCCCACCATTTAAATAAATAAATTTAAAAAAATCACAGAATATTAAAAGAAATACTAAATAAATAAATACGACATATTTCTCTCCATATAGTTCAAATTACTGGATTAACCTTAATATTCATTTTAACATTGCTGCTTCAGATTTCTTATTTTTCCTCAATAAATAACTATTCTATTAGATTTGATATTTCTCCTTCAAAACAAAGTGGAAAAAATTACTCTTTAGTACGAAGGTTTGACCCAGTTCTTTAGCTCTTAAAAAATTATTTATAAAACATATTTTTTAATTTGACAAAGTTTCTAATTTAAGTATAAAAATATCAATCTAAACAATGGTAAAATAATATAAGCTATTAGATAATTAATAATTTCAACTTTGGAATTAATTATGTTAAAAAATTTATAAATAAAAAACTGCTGCAAAACTTCCATGTTTTTCTTAACCACAATCAAAGTCGATTTAATAAAAACATTTGTTTACCTCCAAAGGTGAAAAAATTATGTCTTCTTAATATCCTACATAAATTTTGATATAGAAATTCGGCCTTTACGGATTCATGTACGATTAATTTGAAAAATAACAAAACATCAATTATAATAATTAAGTAAATTAAACAATTAGGCTAGTTGAAACATTTTGGATAATTAAAGGGGAAAAAAAGCTTTCATAATAAATTAGAAAAAATATCAAATTTTTAAAAAAAGAAAAATTAGAATTGAATGAGGACCACTTTAACGACAATGTGACTCAAGACAAGAGTGACCCAAAGGAATATTAACAAGACCTTCTCCCTATTTATAGCTATAGTTCTAGAATTTTTTTTGTTCCAAGCAATTTATGACCAGAAATCAGAAAAAAGGGTGTTTCTGTGAATATCCGATATGTCCGAAGTAAGGACAAAAATGCCCAAGACTATTTAAAGAAGCTAAAAACATTTTCCCCCAGTGTAAAAGGAGGCGGTTATTTGACAACTCTGTGGGTGGTAGTTGCGAAAGCAAGGATATTTCATCAGTCAAAAGAGCGTTTTATTGCTCTTTTGGTTAGAAAAGTGAAGAATAACAATTATTTTATATTTGTAAACACTTCGATTTGATTTTGAAAAGCGGCCGACAATGTAAAAACGAAGAAAAAAATATGTATTTTGGGCTGCAGAGGTCCCCAGCTCAAAATAAAACTTTTTTTTAAATGAAAAAAGAATTGGGATCTGGGGGCCCTTGCCATCTCGGGGCCCCAAGCTACAGCTTAGTTAGCTTATACGTAAATCCGGCCTTGCACCTCTAAATTACCCAGGATTTGAAAAAACCCAACCCGCCCGGGTTTTATTGAAAAAACCCATGGAAAATTGGGTTTTATTTGAAAAAACCTGGGGGAAATTGTGTTTTTTCAGTTAGTGCTCATGAACTTTAAAATTTTACTGTGAAAATATTTTTATTTATTAAATAGTGTCGTATAAGCTTAAAAATAGAAATAAATCCAAAAAGTTTATATAAAATATATATAAAAAAATTTAAATAAGTTTAAATAATGCACTATCACTAATACATGATTGAATCTTTTTTGTTAAATACACAACGTTTCACAATTTTTAACTGAAGCACTACAATATATATATATATTTACATTAAAAATTTATAATCAATAAATATTTATAATTAATAAAATTTCATCTGACTTTTAATTTAATAGAAGTAAACTGGAATAAATATTTAATGGTCTTCCATATTTTTATGGTCTTCCATGTTTACTTGTCCCATTTTTCATATATTTAACCTTAGAAAAAAGACTGCATTTTTAGATAAATTTTACCTTTATAATTTCTAAAAACAAATTAATCTTAAAATTATAAAAAAACATGTATAAAAAGTTTTAGCTTATTTTTTTCAAACCAGAAAATAAAACTTTTAATTTGTTAATTGTTGTTTAATGTTGTTAATTTGTATTAATGTTTTAATTTTTAACTGTTTTTAATGGTGATAATTCTTCAAATAGTTAAAAATTGTCAGCAGATGTTAAAAGTTAACTTTAAAAAAAAGTCCATATTTTTATTTATTATTATTATTATCATACAGCAGAGTCTACATTTCTCTCTTAGATGGTGATACACTTTTACGAGTTTTGTAGCTTTATCTATTCCTAATCTATTTCGTAGTTTACTCCACACCAAACCGAAAGTTGAAAAGTGTCAATCGATAGAGACAGAGGATGCTGGTGCTGAGTGTAAAGATAAAAAAATTGACAGAAATTTTTAGGAAGCTTTGAATGTTTTTTTTTTTTTTTTTTTGCCATAATTTTCCACTATTTTCTGATGAAAACTGTTGAACAACAGTGTCAAGCATTATTGATTTTGGGGAGTATTCAGGATCGGATATTTTGAATGTCATAACACCTGGCAGAAATTCTGAATGATGCTTAGAAAGACAGTTTTTTGCTGATTGCTCTTATTCATCATTTAAAAATTGTCCCCTTATTTTGGGATCCAGGATGCATATGCTAATAAAAGAGGTGGCTGAACAGCCTGATGGAATCTTTTTACAAAATGTTTATGGGGTTCTAATTCATAACACAATAGTAAGTTAATTCATATTTCAACAGCTTCTGAAATTGAAATGTTTTCTGATTGAAGCTTTTTTAAAGCTTCAGAAACAATTGATATCTGTTTTTCCAAATAGATAGTTTATTGGTAAAGCCCAACATTATTTAATATTTTTGACATGTTATTATATTCTTCATTTTGATGTTTAAGAGCAATCTCTTGATATTTATGGTAATTATTGGCATAAGTTTTTACGCGGTCACAATATGAACTTTTGGTAATTGGGGCATCAAGCAGTTTTTTAATTTGTCCATCCATGTGCTTGATGTACAGTTCTAAAATATTTGTAACTTCCATGATGTGTCCAGTGATAGTATTAGGAGCAACCAAATTTTAAAAACACAATTTGTGAAAAAACCCACCAAGTGGGTTTTTGATGGGTTTTTTCAAAGTGGGCCCACTTGGCGAACCCTGAAATTACCCTCTCTTTAATGAAACATATGTTTATTTTTAGAATGTTGCTGTTAGTATAGGAACAGCGCCAGGTGATTTTGTGCAATTGTGCTCCATTATAAAAGAAGTTCCAGAAATAGAGTGCATATGTCTTGATGTTGCTAATGGATATTCAGAACATTTTGTTTCGCTCGTTAAACAAGTGAGAGCGACATATCCCTCTCATACAATTATGGTAACTTAACTTATTATAATTTCTAAACTAAATATTAGTTGTTTTTATTCTATTGTATACTCCTTATTTTTATATAGCTATTATAAAGGTAGAGCAAACAAGACATTTGCCCTGAGGCTTATTTTTCTATAACTCTTATAGGGGCCAGTGATATCCCACAAGAATTGTTTTATTTTTTTTGCAATGATAACTCAAAGGTTTTATTTGCTATTTCAGTTTATTAAATAGCTGGGTTGACAAAAGTTTGCCTAATTCAGAGGCAAAGTCTACTAGTAAAGAAAACAGACTGCAAAATTTTAAAGTATACAAAGTTTACAGTTATGTTTGTGAAATTCTTCAAGCTTGAAAATATGTGTATTATATCAGTATTGGTTAAGTTTGATACTTTGGTTTACTTAAAGTGGAAATGGCCTAATTATCTAATCAATTAATAATATTCTGACCTAATCAATTAAAGTTCTGCAACGGATTTTGTCCCTCCTTCTATCCATTTATTTCATTGTCTCAGATGACATTTTTTTATTTTGATAAAACCGGTTTTCTCCCTAAGCATTTTTAGAAAGGCGGTACACCTTGTCTGCCCTTTGATCCTAGAAATGCACCCTCTTTGTCCTTTTTGTAAGCATAGGCCGCCATCCCTTAAAAACACTGCTTTTTTATTTATGTTCAATTTTTAAAAAAATTAATTAACTGTTTAAATAATAATACTGGTAAAAATTTCTGTGTTTATTGGTTTAATTCTGATTACTATTACAAATATTTACTTCGTGACGATTATTTTCAACTTGTTAAATTTTTTTATGTATGTTTTTTTCAGGGGGAAATATTAATAAATTCTTTAATGGTTTTATTTTTTTAAATAAATAACTTTAAAAAAAATGCTAAATTTTCAGCTTAAATTATATAAAAATCTTTCAAGTTGTTCATGAATTATAAATTTTTTTTTAGTTTACTTTTTTGAAAAAAATTTATGCTTAGAGATTGTCTATTAGAATGCTTCTAATTATTTTTATAAACTACAAATTTTTCTCTCACTCTGGTAATGAGATAGAATTATTTTTTAAAATATTCACATTAAATAGTATAAGAAGGTAATTTAAAAATTGTTGAGAATCAAATTCAATAATTACAAAATATTACACATTTTGATAAAATTTTCCGGTGTTGAATGAGGGCCTTTTCAAAACTCATGGTGCCCTTTTCTGAGAGGCAGTGTCCTGCCTTTTTTTTTTTTTTATATATATATTTCCAAGAAAAACTCTGATAGAATCTTCATTCTAAATAAAAACTTTGTTTTGAAAATTTAAAAAAAAAAAATTATTATAATCTTTCTTAATCTCAGATTTTTTAAAAAAAAATCAAACTTTGTTATAAAAAAAAAAAAAAAATTAGCCTCATTTAGAATTAGTTTTGATTATCTGATGTTAAGATACAAAAAATGCTTTGAAATTTTTTTTTATTTGTGTTACATGTATAAGGTTGATGTAAAATATTGTTTTTTTTTTAGGCTGGTAATGTTGTGACTGGAGAAATGGTTGAAGAATTGATTCTGTCAGGTGCTGATGTTATAAAAGTAGGCATTGGTCCAGGCTCTGTATGTACTACTAGAAAAAAAGCTGGTGTGGGATATCCCCAATTAAGTGCTGTTCTTGAATGTGCTGATGCTGCTCATGGTCTTGGAGGTCACATCATTTCAGTCAGTGTTATATTTTTTAATTTGTTCATCAATATGTGTTAACTTAAGGAAACTTTTTTCAATTCCAATATTATGGGCAGGATGTTTAGCAATTTGAATAACCTGGCAAAGTCAGTGAAATTTTTAGAAAGCCTAGAAGAGTTAAAGAATTTCTACAAAAATAATGATGATAATAATAATAAAAGTCTAAGAAGTGTTTAATTTTTCAACCATAAAATTTAAAATTTCCATAAATTTTAAATCCCAGACAGATTTTTTTTATAACAAAGTTTTAAGTTTAGGATTTTTTAATGGCCTAAAAATGTACTTCACTCTCTTGTTCAACTGTTTTTGGCCATTTTGATCATGCCATGTAACCAGAAAACTTTTTATAAACTTCAGATCATTTTGGTTTGCAGGCAAAATACATTTAGTCATATTTGTTTATTTTATTTGTACACATTTTGTATGAAATAATATTTCTGTATTACTTGTTACTATAAGTATAAAGTAAAAATCCAAAAATAATTAAATAATTAATAGAAAAATGCCATTTAAATGCACGCCACAAAAAAAGAAAAAAAAAACATTATTAGCTTACTTTTATTAAATTAAAAATTTAATTGGTTCTTTAACAGAAGCTTTTGGTTTTATTCTTGCATTATTTGTTTTAAACTGTGTTGTTATTAATCTTATCAAAATTTGTTCAATTTTTTTTTTTTTTTTTTTACATTTTCATATAAATTTCATTTATTTTGGTTCATTTTTTTATACATCAAGTTTAAAGAAAAATAAAAAAAAACAACCTTGTACATAAATTGAGTTTTTGCTAAATGAATTGAATGTAAAATCTCTAGTTAACGCTGTTTTTTGGAGCTCTGTTGCCGAAGCAAAAAAAAAAAAAACATAGTTTCAGTACCTTACACTTGAAGCATTTCATTGATTTTAAACTATGTATATATAATCTTGCCATGACTAATTATCTGGGCTTTAGAACAGATAAATAACTTATTTTAAAAGTTACTAAACTATTTTAAAGATCGTCAATTTGGCGTCATTTTTTAATCTATGTAGATGAAAATTATCAAAATCACTGCTGTATTCTCAATTTTCGCAAATTGTTATGAGCCCTGCGGCATTGGAGTAAGTTTTTAAATATTATAAAAGTAGACCACAAATGCTTTTCATTTTCCCAAAACTGGTTTTTTTCTATATTGACGTTTTGTGCCATTTTCAAAATAAGGGTAGACACCACTGGGTTTAGATTATTGGCTAAACTTGACATAACAGTTATGAATAACAGTTGCAAACCCACAGCAGTTATAAAAATAGCATATTATTCATAAAAATAGCATCATTTCATATTATGTCGAAGCTTTTGAAAAATATCCTTAACTCATTGATAAAATACATATTGATAAAAGTATAACAAATCCTCTAATTTATGCTTTCTGAAAAGTCATGTTATTGATTAAGGGATATGTATGAACAGTATTTAATTCTTGTAAGTTAGTTTATGTGATATTATTTATTTTTTGGCAAACAAAGCAAATAGGGCGTTTCAAATACCTCTTTTTATTCATGATATTGAATACCCTGCTGAATTGGCACTTAGTATATAGTTTTAAATATTCTGCTTTAGCCCTGAGAGTGAAGGTTTACTATAATCATTGTTACACTTCTTGAAAATAATTACTAAAACCTTAATATTTTTATAATCAATTTTGGGGAACTAATATCACAATACTGCAAATTACATTTTTAGCCCTGCAATTTACAAATAGTTTCTCTGAATTGGCACTTAAAGCATTACTTACATTTTTGTAGCTGTAGTATTTCCTGCTGAGTTTACATTATTAAATTTATCAGAAAAAGTATTTTAGAAATTCAACTCACAAATATAAAAGTTAACTATACGTAATATTTTCAGTGGGTCGATAAATGAGTACCAAGTATGCTTGGTAACTAAACACTGGGGGTTCCGAGTTCGGCTGACCACCTGACTGGAACATTTGCTCCTGTACCCCAGAGCCCAAGATCAAGAAAACTGAGATGGGCGCAGTAGGTTTTGGCCCTCTATGGGCTGCCGCGCCACTGAGTCTAGTTTAGTTTATACGTAATATTATTAAACCTGTTTTTGTCAAGATTTCTTACAATCACAATTTTTTTGATAAGATAGCATTTAATACATAACTTTTTAAATTTATAAATTTCTATTGACTTTGCATAATTTAAAATGCATTTTAAAATTGTAAATATTTACAAAAGCTAATTTTTTCCATATCTTTCAATGTTCAGTAATACTTCACAAAATTATCCACATTGATTTTATTTGTGTTACCTAATATAGGAAACTAAAGATAAATTATTTAAAAATATGTACTATAAACTCTCAATGAAACTCATTCATAAAAATATAAGCTTTCAAAAATTATAGTTATTATTTAAATTATTGAAGAAAAAAATAGCTTTTGGTATAAATTGAAACAAAGCATGATGCTTATTCTATAGAAAACTCTTTCTTTAGGCTTGAACACTTAAGTCGGTATTCAAAGAAAATTCGGAAGTAGATAACCAACCATTATGTTGTTGAACATATATACACCCATTTGATGCAAATTGGTTGAACAGTCAAGATTTGCTTAAGGATTATACAAACATTCTGTTTTATTTAGAAAGATGAATTGCAATTAATTTTATAGCTATTCTTGGAAGTTCCTGTAAAAATGAAAAGAAATGTATGAATTGTTTTGATCATGTGATTTACTATTTTCATGAGTTGATTACTTACTTTGCTTTGGTCGGATTCTTGCCCATAGATGGCGCCACTGAAAAGCAAGAAACACACTCCCTTTCTTAAATTGCTTGACTTCGCCAAGCAGGCTTGCTAATGTGGTAAGTGGCATTAGAAACAACAACTTTGCTTTTAAACCTATATACAACAAATTTGCTGCAAATTAGTTGAGATATGATGAACAATAACAAACATTCTTTTAACAATATCATACAAATAAATATTCTGTTTTATGTATGGAGATCAACTGCGATTAATCTTATAGCAGTTCTTTGAAGTTCCTTTTGAGAAAGAAAATTCAGAGATTCGTTGAAGGTATAGATAAGTAGAGAATTTCCCCACACACTTTCATTTTCTTCCCTTGACATTTCTGTTTTTCTCTTTTGCATATGGAAATGTAAATTTTTTTTTACCAAACATGAAAAACATTCCAATGTAATTGCAATGATCCTGTTTATATTTTATTAATTATTGACTGCTTCTTTTCATTTTGACATTTTCTTTTTTTTCAAGGTAGGAATTATTATAAAAGACTTTCCAGATTGCACTGTCTGGAGGTAATTAACAAGAGCAATCCTTATTAATTTATTTGTTCAACAAACTTTATAATAATAATTAACATAAATAATAGATAATAAAAAATTATATATTTTTTTTGATAATTCATTAGAAAATTGTGTGCTCACAAATATTCTTTCAGTGTTTTTTTCAGTGATTATTTGAAAATCTGTAAGGATTTAAAAAAATTTTTACATCATTTTTTTTTGTTTTTTTTTATCAGGCTCTTCACCTTAAATAAGTTTATCATTCAATTTTCTGCAGAAACTTTGAATTTTCTTATTGTTTTGAATTAAGTTGCATTTTGTTGGATGATCCATGTCGAATTCGTTTTGCATTCTTGGATGAATCGCTTCTACGTTATTGTTCGTGAGCAATTCCTCATTTAAAGTTCTTTCAAAAGCATCCAGATAGAAATAGTGATGTTTTTTTTTTGTGGATATTTCTTCAATTTTGTCTTCTAATATCTTCACACCAATTCAAAATAGGCAATAAATCGATGGATAAAACTTCTTCTAGAGATTCCACAGCTTCTTTTATTTGGCCAGTTGGAATGAAACCATGTGTTGTAATTTTGATGAGGAAGAAAAGCAATATCAGCATCACTATTATATTTTGATATTAACCCTTGTTCTGAAAGTTTTTTTTTTTATCTTACTTTTAACAAGGTGGAAAAAACAGCATCTTATGGCTGCATTTAGAAACACTGAGAAATTGCATTTATTTCTATCTTTTCAAATTCTGTGAACTCCAACAGGTGGTAAATTCAGAGAAATCCATTGTGGCCATATTTTTGTTCTGCATTAAAGAGCTTCAATTATGTGTCTGCTGTCTTATCGGGCAATAAAGCACACAATACTGAAAACACAAATTTATTTAGCAGCAGAACTGAATTGGGAAAGGACTAAAAAGGCTTCAGCACTGAAATGTAGTCTGCTGGTCCCAGAAGTTATTCTTAATTCTAATTATTATTTAATGCTGATGCAAGTCGAATTTTTCAGGGTGAAATCAAGGTACCATCCTTAGTTATGAAATTTACCCTCCAATAAACCATCCAATTCCTTAAAGAAATGTGTTAGTTATTTTGTTACAAAGCAATATTTGAAAAACAATATCTTAAAACTTTAGTGCAGTTCACAATTTTTAGTCCTTAATGTGTTTACAGATTATACATCACTACTTACTTTTGTAGGATGGTGGGTGTACTAATCCTGGTGATGTTGCAAAAGCTTTTGGTGCTGGTGCTGATTTCGTAATGATTGGTGGAATGTTTGCTGGACATGATCAATCTGGTGGAGATGTAATAGAGAAGAATGGTAAAAAAGTGAAACTCTTTTATGGCATGAGTTCTGCTACTGCTATGGAGAGATATCATGGTGGAGTAGCAGAATATAGGTATGTTTAGCTGAACTAAATGGAATATTAAACTTTTTTTATACGCTAAATTTTCAGTCATGTTTTTGCTGATAGATATATGATATGAGTAGTAGAAGTATGTAATGAACTCAGAATTTAAATATTAAACTTTTTTTTTCTTCTTTTCTTTAACCCTTTGACCTTTGATGCAGAATTTTTACTAAACCTGTTTTTCATACTTTTTTCATTATTTTGTATTAACAGGGGTCTGTTTAGAAGAAATTTGGGTCCGTTAACGGACCCTTCACAAAATATCTTTTCATAAAAACGGACCCTTCACAAAATATTTTAACTTAAAAACGGACCCTTTACAAAATAATTTATCTTTTAATCAGACCCTTCACAAATTCGTTTATCTTCATTATTGTTTTGTTACTTGAATAAACCCATCCCAAGAAGGGGGGGGGGGAGAAAGACAGATGTAAAGTAACTAAATTTTGTCTCGGCAGACGCTTCTTCCTTTATTTGTCCGAAATGATTATTCTATGTTCAGCAGTATAGGCTAAATACCAAATATTTGTATGCTGCATCTCTAATTTCGTAGTGGCAAATTGCTGTTTATTTTTTAAAATTTAATTTTTTTAATTATAATTTTACAGTGTTGAGCATAATCTTGTATGTCTTTACAATTTAAAAACTCCTTGAAAAAGTTTTTTTGCAATAACGGATACTATTTGCTCAAATTCACAAAAGCAGGACCCTGGTTGAAAGAATGTGACTTAGCGTTTATTTTATATTCACAAATTACGAGTAATTTTTTCACAATTTTACAAAACGTACCTTTCACAAAATGTCTGAACAGACCCCTGATTAATTTAGGCCGTTAAAGGTAAAATCTTCCAATCAGAGCTCACTTCCAAGCAATAATTCTTCAAATTGGGACTTATTTGTGGTTATTAAAATCTAAGGGAAACAGTTTTTCATCGCTGAAATTCATTACTTTTTAAAATCAATTATTGATAAGTTTTTAATTATAAATGACAAAAAAATATCCAAACTCTTTGTTTTAGATTCTATATTATGCTACAAATATCACACCGATAAACTAACAGATTTTTTTTAAGAATTATTAAACTGTTTTTTATAATTAAAAAGTAATAAAATATATATAAAAAGGACATCAGAGTTATTGCCTAATTTTTGGTAATGTTTTTTTAATGCAAATTATTATTTTGATTCAAAACTATTTAAAAAAAAATTTTTTTTATGTAACTGTAACAAAATAATTTGTTATCTTAGAGCATCTGAAGGAAAAACTGTGGAAGTACCATACAGAGGAGATATAGAAAAAACTGTTTTAGATGTGTTGGGAGGTCTGAGATCAGCATGTACTTATGTTGGTGCTGCAAAGTTAAAGGAACTTCCTAGGCGTACTACATTCATTCGAGTCACTCAGCAAACAAATGAAATATATCAGGCCAATGAAGTAAGGGCTTAATCCTAATTTAGAAGATTCATTTTTTCTTTATAAGTTATTTATTTGTTGTTTAGTTTATCGTTTTCTAAAATGTGTTCTAAGTTTAATACCTTAAACAAAAGGTGTGTTGAAAAATTTCGTGAATCATCTCATAAAATAAAAGAAATCAAAGATTTAACAAAACTTAAAGTTGTCAGCAAACACTTCTTTTGTATCACTTCAAACACAGTTGTGACATGACTGTGTATCTGTTTTCATCTTAATATTCCTTTCTGAAATATTACTTAAAAAAGCTAATTTGTTTAATGTTTCCATACCATACATTTTTATTTATATTTTATGTGTTTCATCGTTGTTTTGCCAAATTTGAAGTAAAGCTGGATTAAAGAGTTGCACCATTTTGCAGTGGCAAGTCTTCACACATTGATTAAACGTTTTATAGTACACTGGTGGACAAAATTAAGAGATGGAAGACATTTTCCCAAATATCTCAAAAAATACTGAATATAAATAAATGAAATTGGGTAGGGATATAGCTTATTCCATGATAATAACGTATGCAAAACAAAAATGAAAGTACCATTTACTGGCAAGACCTATTGCCAATAAATCCAATGTAGTCTGAACTTGAGGATAAAAGATGACAATAAAAGTGAGACTTGTACAGTGTATGTTGCCTCTAGTATGGTGTATGTCACCCCTGACTAACAGACAGCATGCACAACAAGTATGCATGCTGTTAATAAGGGAGTTAAGGAGGACTTGTGGAAGACTCTCCCATTTTTCCACCAGAGCAATTTTTAACTCCAGAATGGTTCTGGGGGGGAGGTTGGCGCATCGCAATAGCTCTCCCAAGAGCATCCCAAGCATGTTCAATAGGATTCAGATCAGGGAATTTGGCTGGCCAATCCATTGATCCTCGCTTTCCAGATACTCATCAATCATGAGAGCCCTATGTGGCCACGCATTGTCATCCATAAAAATGAACGCAGGGCCAACAGCGCCCCTGAAAAGACACACATAGGGCTCTAGAACCTCCTGCATGTACCTCTGGTCATTCACGGAGCCATTGTCAAACACATGGAGCGGTGTGCAGGTATCTTGCATGATCCCTGCCCAAATCATGAGTCCTCCGCCAGCATAATGGTCCCTTTCGATAATGTTGCTGGGATGGTATCGGGTTCCAGGTTCTCTCCATATCAATAACCGTCCGGAATCAGGTTGTAGACTAAATCTGGACTCATCGGTGAAGAGACCATTAGCCCATTGAAGCTGTGTCCAATTCTGATTTTCTCTTAATTTTGTCCACCAGTGTATGATCTTTTTCTTAACACTCATAATTCGACACTAGGAAAGAAAAGTTGTATTATCTATTGCTGTGTTTAGATGAGTCCAACATTCTAACCTGTGAGATTATTAAATTATGGGACTATTCACTGAACATTTCAAACATATCTTATATATATTCATTAATGTATTGAGCATAAAAACATTAGGGAATTCTTTTATATTGTAGTATGTGTTATATCTTTGATGAGTGGTAATAAGAAGTCAATTTTATATTGCAGCAAGCAACACTCTTTTTTTTTTAATCACCAATCAGATATATCTCTATTTTATATCAAATACAAATACTTGGAAAATAATTATTTTTAAATTCATTACTCATATGAAACGTTTTATTATTGCATATTAATTTTTATAGATGAAGAGCTTAGGGACAATTTTTAAAAAATTGGGATTTCTCGAGGGAAAGTTTTTATTTTAGTCTCATTTAAATATATAACATTCATTTTTATTGCTAAATTTATTAATTCCTTAAATGCTCAATGGAAAAACCAGCTAGGTGACATTCTTTGAATATTCTTTGCATAGAAGAATTGACTAAGTGACTTGGCAACCAACAACCTTAGAAAATCACTTGCTTGGCATTGAACACTAAATCGTAGGGAAGGGGGGTAATTGGTGAAAATATAAAACTTGAAACAACAGCTTCAATACATTAAGGAGGAATTTATATATTTTTTACGAATCAATAGTTAAAAAAGACAAGCAAAAATAGATAACTCTTAAGTAGCTTCACCATATCTTTTTTGTTTGTTTGTTTCTGGTTTGCAATAGTTTGCATTTCTGACATATTGCTCTGTTAATGAATTTAAGCAAAAATCACATTGAAAATAAATATTTTATGCTTATGCAACTTTTTCAGTTTAATATAATTGTTACGAGCTGAATGCTCGTTCTTCTTGGGGGATGAAATAAAAATAAATTATCAATAAATCGGTAATTATCAACATTAAGAAATCATTCGTAAAATTGAAAGAGATATACGGACACAACTAATAAACTTTAAAAATGGCAGTTTTTTTATTTATTGTTAAATGTTTCTGTTTTTTATTTATTTGTTGTGTTATTTTATGTTATATAAATGTTATGAAATGACATAACATTTTGACCACAATCAGCGCTATTTAAAAAATACTGTTTTAAAATAAAAAATTACTGAAATCTCTCCAATTACAGCAATACATAATGCCTCTTTGAAAATAAGCAAATACTACATACAAAAATCATTAAAATCTTCCTTTATAAAAGAGTTAGAATCAAGTAAGTAGACTCCCAAAAATTTTGTGAGTTATGTCTTCACAAATAAGCTAAAGACATTAAGATTGGGGAAAAAAACAAAAAGAGGAACATATAAACTTAAACGCTTATTTACTCAGATTCACTAAAACGTCACTTAGCCAGTTCTTCCTCTAAGTTCCTCAGATGTCTAGTTAGATCAAGGTAAACAAATTTATATCTTGCTGTTCAAAATTAGAAAAAGTATTTTTACTTGAAATTATATATATTAATGAAATTAAAATTTGCTGAAATGACAATTTACTTGCTTTTAATACTTCTAAGTAATTGTTAGATTCATATTAACTAAACTTTAGTTGCAATCAATATAAATTATCCATTTATCATACTTTTTTAAAATAGTTCAAATAGGTGTGTTATTATGATTTTACTTAATTTCTTTTAACATTCTACTTAATGTTTGTTTATAAAATTGCTTTTAGTTTCATGAAGGAATTTTTAGTGCTTATTTTTATCATGATTGCTATTCTACTTAAGCTTTTTTCTCTTTTGTTTAAAAAAATGAAAAGCCAAAAAAAAGATGGTTGGATTTGATTATTTGTGCAACAATTGACTAAAGAAAATAATTTATCATAAATTATTAAGCTTTATCTAAGAAAAATTTTAACAACAATTTTATCATACCTGCCTTTCTACTTATTTACATTCTACTTTACATTTTTCATTTAAAGAAAAAAAAAATTATGAAACCAAAAGTGGTCAGATTCATGTTTAATTAGATTTTGGTTCTTGATGTAAAAAAAATTGAACTTTGAGTACTTCAAGGCTCTTTGCGTGTCAGAGATTTATTGGCACTTTCTCTACAATTTGCCCATCCTTAAAAAAATATGCATACTATATATTGCTAAAGAAAGAAACTGCTATGTAAGTAATTATTTCAAATGGCCTGCTTATGTCACTTTAGATGAATGCATAATACTGTTGTGTTATTATTATTAAAATAAATTAATTAATCTATAGTAACTAAATAGCATGTTACTAACTATAACACTAATCAAATCTTTTGACTGATTAAAATATGTGTTTGCAAATTTACATATGCATATAAATTCTTATATCTCTTTTTTTCAATGAATTTAAGAAAAATCCATATGAATTTTTTTTTTTTTTTTCCTGTAAACTGACTATAAAATTTTTTTAGTTCATTAAATTATTCACACTAAAAATTAAAATTCACTTTCCAAATGTTTTAATTATACTAAACCTTAAAAGCAATAAGTGCACTGGCATTTCTGAGTAAACATTACAATTAGTCAATTTTAATCATAAAATTTTCAATAAATACTATCTTTAATTGAGGTTTAATTTTACGTTGACTTGACTTATTTTAAAGATAGTTTTCTTTGAACATATGAATTTTTAAAGTCACACTGTAGGAAGCATACCTTTTCCATTAATTTTTCCATTTAACTATGCATTTTAGAAGTTTCGGTAATTTAAAAATGAAAATAATACATTATAGCTATCAAATTCATCAAATTTTTTTTTAGTTTGTAAATAATTTTCACTATTGTTAAAGTGTAGAACAAAAATTTTTTCATTGTTTGTTGTCAATTCAGGAAAATTTTATTTTTAAGGTTAAAATTCAAAATTATTTTGATAGAGCGTTATGTATAATAATGTTGTGCTATTTTTAACTGCATGCGTTATTTAGACTTAAAGTAAGTCCAACGATCTCTTAAAGCATTATAAAGATTTGTTGAATGTTTGTCTGCAATTAATTATTTTGTTAAGATTAAAATAAATCGGATAATAATATTTAAACATTTTCTTAAAATTGTTTTTAGGTAACTAATTTACATCTAATAGACTTTTTTATTGTAAAAAGTTTTAAATTATTAAGTCTAAAAGTTCTTTATATTCTTTCAAAGTATATAAATTTTTATATGCTCTAATAATCCACCCATAATTTATTAGATTAAAATCTATTTTTGTATTGCTCCATACATTTTAATGGTTCTGAAAAATTTTCTTTGATTGATATGTAATTGTTGATTAAATTTTATAGTTTCCTAATAAATCTATATACATAATTAATATTTTTACAATGAACAGATATTATTTTAGCAATGTAATTTGTGAAAACTGCAATCATTTTTAAGCTATGAATTTTAATTTTTATTTTTAATATTTATATTTTTAAATGTATAATTATTTTTGAATAATACAAAAAGATTTTCACATTGTCAAATATATTTTGTAGGAAAATTTTGTTTAAAGATTGAAAAATAAAATACTTGAGTTAAAAAATGTAAAATTTTCTAAATGAAATAATTGATTATTTAAGTACTTATCATTAAATTGAATGAGATCATAAAATATTATTAATTTCATGTCCACAACAATTATAGTAGATATTTCTGTTTTGCATTATTTTCATTTTAACAAATAATAACATATTTTAATAAAAAAATGCTCCCAAACAACCTATTTATATTTTCTAGACTTAACACACTGCCAAGTCATGCTTACGCAAAATATATGTTGAATAATTTTGGAGGATAATAAACTTATAGGTCTTCTGCTCTAAAATATCTTAAGTAGTTTTAATTAAATGTACAGTGCTACAAAAAAAAAGAAGAAAAAACAGACTACCCTGAATAATTTTTGTCTACTAATCGGATCTTCACGTTTTGGAACTCAATTTTAATGGTTCCAGGGTATGACTTCAAATATGCTAATCAATTATTGTTTATAGTTACAATAAAAAGGAACAGTTATTCGTTAGTTAGTTAGAAATTAAATTTTAAAAATGTTTTATATTTAAAATTCAATTGCTGAGGAACTATTGACCGAATTTGCTCAAATTTTGTTATCTTGTCTGTAAAACTACATACTTTAAAATTATGTGATAAATTGAATACTCACAATGCAAAAAATTTTCAACTCGTATTAAATAAAAATTAATAATTATTTACCAAAAGTTATTTTTTGCATGGAGTTATCTACCGATAAAACAAGTAATATAAAAAAATCTTAGTCAATTTTTACTTAGGTCAACAATGGAAAATTTTATTTTAGTTACTTTTTATTAAATAATTACA
This sequence comes from Parasteatoda lunata, assembly GCA_949128135.1. Taxonomy (NCBI): domain Eukaryota; kingdom Metazoa; phylum Arthropoda; class Arachnida; order Araneae; family Theridiidae; genus Parasteatoda; species Parasteatoda lunata. Next base: position 40,600,372 of record OX421972.1, on the reverse strand, counting down.
ATTAATATAAATATGTATGTACATATGACAGTATCACTATAATAACTGATGCCAGTGACGGTTTTTATTTCTAAATTTATATCCTGTAAAATATCTTATATTAGAGAAAAAATTTTCTCCCATATAAAATTAATTTATTAATATTTGAAAAAACTGTATTAACATCAAGTGTCATCCACCACAAGTTTAAAATAATGCATTTGAACTTGAATGGATAAATAAAAAGTATTTTATTATCGATTAAAAATTTGAACAAGATATATAAATATATATAGGGAGAGTGTGAATTATTAGTAAGAATTAAAAAATTTTATAATTGTGTGCAAAAATTTTTCAATTCACTGAAGAAGCTCTCCAGATATGGCGATATTTACAAAAATAGAAATTATGGTGACCATATTTCCCAAATTGCGACTACCCCCTATAATTTAGGGGTCAAAAACCTAAATTTCTCAAAAGAATGGTATGTCTATTCAGAGAAAGTATTATTATATATGTATGCGATTTTTTTACTTAAAATAGCATCTGTACTTATTAATTAGTATGTTTGCGGTCACCCCTTTGAACCATTTAATATTGAGTCCTAGAACGTGAAAATTCGATCATTAGATCAAAAGTTATTCAGAGTGGTGCATTTAATTTTTTGCACACTATACAAATTATTTTATAAGACTATTTTCGTGATGAATTATAAAGTTAATTTCATTTAAATGTTAGTGTTTTATATTCTTTCATGTTTTTTCAAATCTTATTTTGAAAGATATAATCACTTTAGAAGGTGATTTTCTCAATAAACCAAAAAATAAAGTGCATTTAAATGTATTTAAAGGGTAGAATAAATTTGTGTTTGCTCGTGTTCTTTTAAATTCAAATTTTCTTATTAAATTTTTAAGGAAAACTTTTATTTTTCTAGTTGATTCTTCAAAACATGTGATTTTAAATCAATTTTGTAACTAATATGCAAAAATACCTTTTCTTTTTCTTAGAAAGCATCTGGTTGACTTCCTGGTTTGCATGTTTCAGATGACCACGCTTACTGCATGCACAAACTGCATTTATTGTTTCAAGCTGTTGTTTCATAGATTAATTTTCTGAACAATAAGTGCATGTAGCCTTTAAAGAAATTTACAAGTATGTGTGAATCTCATTTATCCCTTATATATCGATATAAATATTATACTTATATTTATAAAATATTATACTTATTTGAATGAGAAATATTCATGTTTTTGAATATTCAATGTGTTATTTTTTTATATTAAAAAATTATTGTTTCATTTTTTGACCAAAGATTAATGCAAAAGCTTAAAATGAAATTTATAAAGAGTAAGGTATACTAGTGTGGACATTATTCTCAAAATAGGTGAAAAATTTTATAATTGTGATTTTGAAATTGCACTCTGAAATGTATATCATTGTTACCAATCTACCATAACTCACAGAGGAAATTTGACCAATAAATAAAAGTTCATTAAGGTGTCCAATCTAGCTCCATGTCCACACTAGCCCCCCTCCCCTGTTTCATAATGAGTGCCCTTAATATATATTAGAATTTCAAAGAACAATGAAAAATGAACAAATACTAAGGATTTATTGATACTTAAATAAGTTAACAAAAACCCTATCTAAAGATTGCAAATCGTAATTGTAGAAAATGGGTGCCAAAATATTAAATCATGTTAACTGTAAAAAAAAAAATGGGAAGAAAGTAAAAAAGGATTAATTGAATTATCGCCAAGTTACATCAGGTTTTGATGCTTTTCAGCCCGTCTTTTTCATTAACGATTAAACACATTTTAAAGATGTTTTTGTTTTTTAATCACTTAAATATTAATTTGTGGTACTTTTAACTGTGAATACTTTTTGGACTAGAATTTTATGGATATATATTAAGGTCAGTCATAACGAAACACCATATGTATATCAGTTTTGCTCGTTTGTGCATATTATTTTTTTCCGGTGATTCAATTTGCTAGTCTTTTCCAAATGATGCAAGTCATATGTTGTTGCGAGCTTGAATATTTTTAACTAAAAAAAAGATCTGATTTATTTTTATATGTCTTCTGATTATTTACTAAAAATAAGCATGAATTGTGTAATATGCTTTTGTAAACGTGTTCAGCATTAAGATTTACTTGTGCTTTTTCAATTTCAAAATTTGAGTTTCATTGTTTGTTATGAATGGACAGTTTGTAAGTCAATAATTAATGTAAAAAACAATGTGATTGCAGCAAGAATAAAGTTGTTATTTTATTGATTTGCTTAATAATTTATTTTGAAATCAATTTTCAGTTTTTTTTCCTAGCTCATAAGTCTTAATAGTTACATTAATTTCAATTAAAGTGTGTGGTTTTTCGAATATTTATTGCTCAAAAAATCTTAAGAGTTGTTTCTACTTCATTACCATATTTTTTATTTATATTAACATAGTATATCATATTATATATGCATATCATGTTATATATAGTATATCATAGTATAACAACTTGTTTCATTTTTTTTTATACCTTAAAAGACTTAACTCAAGCACTCCAAAATTATAGTTTACCGAATTTGGTAAATACACATCCTCAGTTTTCTATCTAAGTAGCTTATAAGTTTGAATAATCTTCTTACAAATGCATTAATTTTTTTAAAATTTAATTAAATTCAATATAAGAAATTAACATAAATTCATACACAAAAGTTCAAATACTTAATAGATATATAACCACACGCTCTATGCAGTTATTGCCTATGCTTCCGTTGAAAACAAATTTAGAATAACGCATGGACATAAATAGCATCAGGCAAGTACTTTTACAATAAAACTTCTCTATATCAACCACATTTTTTTATAAAAACTCATTTTTAAATCGATATTTGCTGAAACATTTGTCATCATTGGATTGAATAAACCTTTTACTCAAATATAGTTTTAAACTAAATGTATCCTCTATTAATTAAAAAAAATTTATTTATTAAAAATTGCATACCATAAAAGTAGCACATGGTTTTTTCCCTTCACTTCATCCTTAGCAGTAATTTTCACTCTTTTTACAATTCAATCTCCATCTTATCTTTTAAAATTTTATAGTTTTGGATTTTTACAAAATTTAGAAATATCTGTTTCTTTAAATTTCTTTTTCTATGTGAATCTTGCATTTCAATTGGATTGCTTCTACATTTAAATCACTCATCTCTTAGTCATGTTTAAGCTCTAGACTACGGGAATTGCATTTTGCTGTATTTTACTTTATTCTAGCTTGTTTGCTGTATTTTACTTTATTCTAGCTGTAGTTTTCTAAAAATTGCATTCAATGCAATAGCAAATTAAAGGCTTTCAGCAGTGTAGCTTATCATTTACTTTGTGCACCTAGAATTAGAATTTTTGAATAAAATTAGAATTTTGTGTGCCTATTGTACTATTTCTGCAATAGTCGTTCAGAGTTTCATATTTTAAACTATGCAATTGTATTTTTTGTGACAATTCGTACTACAGGTACTATTTTTTCTAAACTTATTTGATTCATGAACAAAGTTGAAGATCAAAAAAAAAAAAAGGCAACCAATTTAGAAATGATAGTTTTTATATGAATTATTACATTTACCTCCAGTACTTTTTTAACTGATTTTTTTTATTTTCTTGCAAAATTTCTTTACGTGTACTTTTTAACATACAATATTTAAGATACAGAAGAAGCAAAAACTAAAACACATATTTTATGGGATGTATTTTAATACTGACAAATATGAAAGAAAATGACAAAAATGTTGGAACAATTCTACATTGCTTTTACAATCACCTTTTTTTACACGATATACAGCAATTTGTTGCATAAAATTTCAACTTGCAAAGACGCTGGTTAACTGAAGTTGAGCACCAATGATACTGATCTGCACAATCTAAAAATATTAAATAATGAATCATCCATATATGCTGTTATTTTGAAACTAAAATTTGATAGTACAGTTTTTGACATATTATTCAAAGTTTAAAGCTTCAGTAATAATTGCATCTGTTCTTATTAAATATATGTTATTATCTTTAAGTGAAGGTGTTACTGAAAGTATAGAAATATTTTATTTTACCATAACTAGCTGTCAAATTTTTTCAAAATTTATACAAAGAATAATTGTGAATAATCTGTTGATCAAAAGTTGTCATTTTAAATATAAAAAACTATTTAAATAAAAACGAATAAGTAATATTTTGAATTTTAAAAAAGGTTTATTTTTGAAATCCTTTTCTAATTTAATATATGAAATGTTTATTTAAAAATCAAAATAAAAATAATATTTTTTAAAACCACGTTTTTGTAGTGGAAAATAATAATTAAAAAATAAAAATGTGAAAAACGAAAAATGTGCGGCACATGAAATACATAACAGTAATGTTATATTAGTGTGTGTATGTGTGCTCATAAGAATATGTTTATGTATATCTGTAATTGTATCTGAATGTGGATGTGTATGTGGAATATGTTTGTGTATATGCATGTGTATGTGGAATATGTTTTTGTATATGCATTTGTATGTGGATGTGTATTAGTAAGAAAATGTGTATATGTACTGTTATGTATTTCATGCGCCCCACGTTTTTCGTTTTTCAAATTTTTATTTTTTAATTATTATTTTCCCCTACAAAAACGTGGTTTTTAAAAATATTCTTTTTGATTTTGATTTTTTTTTTTGTACTCACTTCCAAAATCTCAATTTTTTCACTCACTGTACACAAAACTTTTCAACTGACATGTGACACTAATTTGAAATAATCGAATCGATAACAAAAGACAATCGCGAAAATACTAATTTTTCTGTAATTTTAAATTACTTTGTATGTCTTCTTTCTCTTGATTTTCATGCATTGTCATCCGATTCTGAACTATATGCCAAATTTGAAGTCTGTAGCTAGTGGGGAAGTTAGTTAAAAATCGATTACAAAATTCCACCCGGACAGACATACACAAAGGCAAGTTAATATACACGTGGTAAAAAGGGCACATCAGGGTAAATTTCGGGTAAGAAATTCGCCAATATTTCATAAAATTTTGAAGTTTGAATAACATATAAACATTTTTTGACAAACAGTAAAAAAAAATTTCTAGAAAATGTAAAAGTAGAGTTTTTCTTTATTTTAACGTTAGGAAATACCAACCTTAACTGCTAAAATTTCCAAGAGCATTCAATATTTAAAGTTCCAAACATAAAGCGTATTGTAAAGTAAAGTAAAATATTTCATCCTTTTAGTTAATGCTTTTACTGATTACATGTGTTTACTTATGTATGAAAAATGAAAACAAATTCCCATCAATTTATGCACTTTTAAGCATTTTTGGTTATTCATTTGACTGTATTAAATTGGTTTAGACGTAATAGCCTTTAAATGTACAAGTAGTTGAAAAAGAATAATAAGAGGCTTGAAGAAAAGTAGTTTTTCTATATTTTAACGTTAAAGAAACTGCTAAAATTTCTTGGAGCATTCAAAACTCAATATTTACATTTCCAAACATGAAACGCATTGTAAAATAAAATCTCCTCTTCTTTTAATGATTACATATTTCTACTTAAGTGTAAAAAATTTGTGTCAACTTAGGCAGTTTTGAGCACTTTTGGTTATTGATTTAACTGTAATTAACATGATTGCTTTTAAATGTACTAGTGTTTTAAAAAAGAATGTTAAGATACATAAAGAAATACCCTACTTACTTGAATACTCCAATTTGGTGCAATTCTGCAGACTGCAATTTTGTTTTGTGTCTGGTTTGGGATAAAAGCTACATTTGCTGTTACTCTGAATGCTTCCATCCAATTTCTTAACACAGGTTACATTTCTTTCTCGTCTTCCTTTATCACAGTCTCCTTCACACTGTAAAGCAAAGCAAATTCAACTTTATGCTGGGGTTCACAGTTTTTTTGGTATTTTTTCATATACTCTAAAAATTTCTGATCTAAATATTCTCACATTTTAAGTTTATGCATCGCAGGAATTAGGAAACATTATCTATGTAAGGTCACAGCACCGTGCTAAACCTTAGCTCTTTCTTTTATTCATAACTATTTTTTTCTGCGTGAATCTTTCACTTCAATTACTTTGCTTCTACATTCAAATCACTCATCTCTTAGACATGTTTAACACTAAACATACCAACACTTAATATATACCTATTTCTGCCATAGCCGGTCAAATGACCGGACTTAATGTTTCTTGATTGAATGTATGAAATATTGATGTTAAGAAGGAAATAAACTGAAAAAACTTTATTATAATTAAACAAAATTGTATATTGCCAATTTTTATGTATTACAAACACAAAGAATAAGAATTTTTAATTCTTTTCTCAACGCATTTTTTACACATACAGGGTGTTTCCATTGTACATTTTCCGTAAATATATTTCTTCTAATTATTAGTATTTCTATAATTCTTGTAATTATTTTTGTAATTATAAGAATATATAAGAATTATAATTTTGATTATTATTCTTATAATTAATATTATTTCTTCTAAGAACTTGTGCTGTCTTGATTGTTTCAACATTTTTCAGGGTAAAAACTAACAATTAGTTAGAAATGTAGTAAAGCTATCAAAATAAAATATAAGCTACTTACCAAAATATTTAGTTTTTGTCACTTTTTCTTACACAAAAATGCCAATCTAAAATTTTAGGTACTTTCTTGAAATTTGAATTCATGGTTATTCTGATTTAACTAACTACACAACAGTCTTTGCAGAAATATGCAACTAATCAAATGCAATACGTTTAACATGCATTACATCGTAATTTCTGATCCGATAACCTTATAAAGCAATAAATTGTTATCCCAGTCAAATGTCCAATTGTGGTAGAAATAAGTATATGACAAATATTACTGGAAACAAGCAAAATATAAAAAAATAGAATATTAACTGTATATAATTGTTAAAAAAAAAGTCATGAAGTCAAATGTGCAAAAAGGATAAGATGGTAAGCGCATTTTCGATGCAAAAGTTCTTAAAAGGTCATTTGACCGGTTATGATATGTTTAGCGTTAAAACTTTGGATAACAATTGCATTTTGTTGTATTTTACTTTATTAAGCTGCTGAATCAGTTTCTGTTTTTCCCTGTTAATGCTTGTACCTGGAATGATCGTAAAACACTTTTCCCAGTAAATGACTGAAGTCAAGTATTATTGGCAGTGATCAGTAAGCTGGAAGATGACTACTTTGATCAGCCTGCAAATGGAATATGTCCTTGTTAAATCATTCTACTTTAAGGTACTTGACTTTGTGTGTAGATCGTTGGGTTACCGAAGCAGGGGAACCAGTTCTTCTGCAGAGAATCAAAATTGTCATTGCATGTCATCAGATAATCCTCAGGGATGTCTTAAAGACCGTCGCCCATCCCATTGTACAGATCTAGCTGTGACGTAAATAAAGTAGGATCACCACCATTGTTAATATTTGACATCATGGTGGACATGTAAAGAAAAATAATGTTAAAAATTTCACTGAATGCTGCTTAAAGTAATAATTTATAATTTGTTAGGCACATTATTGGTACCAGTTCTGAGTAGAAAACCAATCCATTTTCACTTTTTTTCTTAAATCAAATTTAATTCATTATTTTGGAGAAAATTGTTCTCACAGTTCGAAACATGCAAATGGAGAGTTTAATAGTCAGATTCAATTAAGCTGAACTAGATTTAAATGACATTGCACACTTTATGTAAGCTCTTCAAACGTTGCTAAAAACTATGTCTTATACAAAATTGATTCTAAAAATATAATTTGTTAAAAATTACCAGATATCTTTGTGCCTGTTAAACAAATTGTAGATGTAAATATTCCACTTTAAAATTTTAAGAAAATATTCTTCTTGTGTCATACTTTAACAGGGTGCGTAGCGTTTTTAAAAAGTGCTTAAAGGTGCTTTTATCATTGGGAGTTTATAAAAAGTGCTTAATTTTCCCTTTTCCAAATTGTGATTTTTCCATTACCATGTTGATTTTCACTACAAATCAAGCAAAAAGATATTGTTCACATTGTTCTTATTCAACGTTTTCCCAATTAATTTAACCCCAACCTATTTCGGCGCATCATCATACCGTAGCTTATGAAAACGCGATTCGATTCACATGATTAAAAATTTTCACAACTGTCAAAAACAATGCCAAAAGAATTTTTTTTTTTTGACATGACTGTTAAAACCAGATAAAACAGTCAATTGTCAAAAACTTTCCAACCCTGCCAAATTATGATATTCTTTTAAAGTGCTTATATTTTGTTGAATAATTTGGCTACGCACCCTGTTTAAGTATACTCAGAGAAAAATCTAATCCTTTCAACATGACTTTAATGAATTCCGATGAGAAGAATAAATTCACTACATTTTTGTAATCTGAGATTTATTTAGTACAATTTAAATATTTTTTTATTGAATTAATGTTTGGCACTTTCACAATTGAAGCAAAACTGTTCAGACAGTTTAGTATACCATAAAGAATACAAATATTCCAGGAGGAATGCCATTCCATCAAGGCTCTCAAGAGTTTTTTTTTTTTGTTCCATATAGTAATGTAAAAGTAATTCTTTAAAAAAAAAAAAGTTAATACTTTGATTCTTACTTCATTCCAAACACCAGCTATCCATGAGAATTCTGGTTTCACATGAAGTGTTACACAATCGTTTATCTTGCATTTGCGCATGTATGGTGGTTGTAGTTCTTTGCAGAGAGAGAAACTTTCAGCTGTTCCATTTGTTTCACGCCGACACGTTATGGAACGTGTTTGAAATCCATTGGAACATTTTCCTCGACACTAAATGAAATAAATTATCTGTTGCAAATCATATTACATCTTCCAAGCAGTTATTAACACTATATTTATAGTGTGGCTTTCTATTTTTGCAGCTTGCCGTGCTTTTTGGATGTTAAGGGTTAATTAATACCTACATTATGTATATTTAATAGAATGATAAAATTGAATTAAATAATTTACTGTTAAGTTAATTCATTAAAATGTAATTACAATCAGGGGTCTATAAATCCCAGTGTCAAAAAAAAAAAAAAAATTTAACTCGAACCCAATATTTCTGCCTTCATTTGTCCAGCTTTGATATTAGTCTTCAAACACTAAAAGATATTTTTGAATATTATGCAAGTATGCAGTGTGATTTTTGTTTGTATAACTGTCTGTGCATTTAAACTTTATACCCTACTTTTGACCACTTTATTTATTTTGAGGCAATACGAAATTAAAAATATTAATTGTACTTTTTTTCCTCTCATAAAAGCGAAACGTTATTGTTACTTTCTGTACCTTAATATACTGGCTCTTAGAAATTTTCACCTTTTATAGACATCTGGTTAAATTTTAAAAACTAATTAATACATTGATCTGTAACTTATTTTAAATGTTCTCTAAGCAAAATGTTTGTTTAATTTTGATCTTTGAAATATGTACTCTTAAAAGAAAAAACATTAATTCTCATGGAAAATTAATTCGGATGAAGATAGTATCCTGCAGGGTGCGTAGTGTTTTTATAGTGCTTATTTTCGTTTTTTAAAAGCCCTTAAAGGTGCTTTTTTCCATGGGTGTTTTTAAAAAAGTGCTTAATTTTCCCTTTTCCGAAATGTGATATATTTTTTTTACCCTGTTGATTTTTGCTACAAATTTCATCCATTTCCAAAGCTAATAGTTGTAGAGAAATAATTCGACATTCTTTCATATACACACATGGTATTTTCTTTACATCTTGCATTTTCTGTGCTTAATTAAACTCTTTTTTTTTTTTTTTTTTTAATTTATTGATAAAACTCACTTTAGTATAAAATAAAATCATACCATTATATATATATATATATAATGGTATGATTTTATTTTATACTAAAGTGAGTGACTATATATATATATATATATATATATAAAGACTTGAAAATGTTTGGGGAAATGTTATGGATGGGATGGTCTGTACCATTTATCGTCATTTTGCTCTTACACTGTTGACATGTTTAAATTGATAATCAAACTAAAGTTATGGGTGATAATATGAATAATTTAACTTACTTTTGACCATGGTCCAGTATGCCAGGAGTACTCACATTTATCTTTCGCACATTCTTTTATTTCTTCAGGGTGCTTTTTCTCATCACATCTGGAATTCGATACTTTCTTACCATTTTCTGTGCAGTATATTTGTCTTGTTTGAATTCCAGGATCACAAGGATTTAAACTACAAAATGACCACTCACCCATATACCATCTGAAATTCATAAATATATTACGATACAGAAACGATAAATTATTTGCGACTATAAATTTTTTTTTTTTCTATGTTTGTTCTATGAGCGAATAAATTATTCCATTTCTGAACAAAATTAACCACTTTTTTATTACCTTCCGACTCCAATGGTAGTTGCGCACGAGCCTGCATATGCATTTTAAAAGTTGATTATTTTATTCCTTATTATCTTGATACCAAATTTTACTTAAATTGGTTCACTAGTTCTTCAGTTATCAGCAAAGCATGAAAATTCTCTTAATATTCAACACCGGTTTACCTTCTCCCTTTAGAGTGATTCTTAAGATTTCGATATCAATATTATTTATTTTCGCTTCAATATTGATAATGTGTTTATTTTATTAGATTCCTTTCTGCAAATAAAGAAGTGATACACAGCATAGCAAATAAGTCGTTTATTTAAACCGATGTGCCATCTGCATTTAACTATGAATCTAATGTCAACTGCATGATTCTTTAAAACATACTTTAACAGAGCCAAATAAAGTTAAAACAAATCCTCGAGTAACGGTTTATTTTCAATCTAAAGAAGGCGATGAAAATGTCATTTCTAGAAGCAGTAAAAATTATCTGGTAAGACGCCCACCATCACGCCCACCTCAAAATTAAGCCCTCATTTTTGAAGTTTACTGATAAGCAGTTGACATTTATAATTAGTTTATTTTTTTTTTTACATTGCACGAATTTTATCAAAACTAAAGAAACGATTTATGTTAAATTAATTGCTTGTAAAGAAGTGATATATAGTGAAGAATATAATTCCAATCACTAATAAAGTTTAGAATTATGAATACTTTCTCTAGCATAAAGTGTTTACGCATGCATGTAAGAAATTTAACCATTTTTTTTTTTATCAGTTACGGAAATGCATATTATGGAAAATAGAAAGCTTAACGAAAAGACATTAAATATGTTGTTGTATTCTTTAGTTTTGAAAAATAAATTTAAAGGCAACAGAAATGAAATCGTTTTCAAGTGGCTTGGAAATTGGTGACGCATTTAATGCACGAACGTAGACTTAGGAAGGAAAAAGAATCTTAAAAAAGGGCAAAGTTTACCAAATAAATAATAAAATGCATATTTTGTAATTAAGTAGTTTTGGAATACTGTCTTATACTAACTTGGCTTCACAGCTCGCTTCATTGCAGGAATAGGTTTTGATTTTAGGCTTTTTAGAATCATCGCAATATATATCATTGACTGACTCTTCCATTGAGTTCACACAAATTGGCTTCAATAAGACAATTCCTAAACAGAAAAAAGTAATATATATATATATATATATATATATATATATATATATATATATATATATATATATAAATATATATATATAATAATAAATAAATACAAAAAAACACGAAGAAAATTAAGAAAAACAATAAGTTTTATTTATTGCGCATAACTGCAAGTAAATAGAACTCATAAAATAAGTTCAAAATGTAGATAAAACAAGGGGAAAATTACAGAACAATGAAAAAAGGGGAAAAAAGAAAAATAATAATAAAAATAACAAAAAACGGTGGGGGAAAAAATTTCGAAAAAAATGACAAAAATTAAAAAAAAAATTTCCGGATTCTAAACAGTTCTTTTTTTACAAAGAATGGATAATGTCTAAGAGTCTAAAAAAAATTAAAAAACTGATTTACCTTTTCCACAAGTAACTGAACAAGACGAATTATGTAGCGTCCAATGGTGCTCCGCCAACGGTATGACAAATTCATAATGAATGACAGTATCTGCTGGTTCTTGCACTAAAACCTTGTAATACAAAAACACTAAAATAAGAACTAAAACGTTCACAATAACTAGCATATTTCGTTATATTGCATTAAGCTACAATTAATATTAATTTCATACATTAAGGATTTTCCGTAAATACAGCTGAAATTTTTTTTACAACAGTGAAGTAAAAACTATGTACACTACGCAGAATAAAAATAATAAATGATATAAAAAATAGCTCTGAATAACTTTTGATTGATCTAATAATCGGATCTTCGCGTTCAGGGACTCAATCGTATTAGTTCGAGGGGGTGTGATTTCAAATATGCTAATTAATTAGTGAAGATGATATTTTAAGTTGCGAAATCAGACACGAAATGATTTCTCTGCATAAACATACATTTTTGTACAACAAATTCTAACTTCTGACCTCCAAAATATAGGGGGTAACAGCAAGTTTGGATCCCTTAGTATTAATTTTACTTTTTGCGTATTTTCGTCATATCTCAAGATGGGTCGAATAGTTCCTGAGAAATAAAAAGTGAATTTTAAAACTACTAATCTTTTTTTTTTTTTCGTATCTTATTTGAGGTCATGAATTATCTTTTTGAGAAAAGGAAAAACAAAATCGTTATCTAAAGCTGACAAATAATTACTGAAAAAGGCTAGATTAAACTAGTTTGATGGCCGGATGAAAGATGAGAATGTGTCTAATAATAGTTTTTCACTATCTCTCATGTTCCTCCAGCAAACAAACAGGTTTTTAAGTTCCAACTTTCTCGTCAATGATACTCCAGGTTTCGATAAAGTGTATTTTGTTCGCTAAAATTTCAGATCCTCCATTTTATTTATTTTTTTTTTTTTTTAATTTTTGACTTGGATTATGAAAATATATATGACACCCTGAATAAATATTGGTAATATTGTTTTTTTTTTTTTACCTCAACTATGAGATCCTCAATTGTTGGACCTTTAGTTAAGAGACTTTCAGGTTTCCCAGGCCAACGGCGATAGCTGAACAGAGCTCCAACAACACTATATCTTCCTGGCCAATCTAATGTCCAATTACCATTAAGTTTATACCTACCACTCTTGCTTTTTAAAGCCAAGAAAGTCGAAGTTTCGTCCAATTCATGTATACTAATATGCCTCGAGTGAGTGGGTATTTTAATAACTTCGTGATAACCTAGAAGAATGTAAAAGAATAAGGTTAAACAAATTTATGCAATTAGCAATCAAAGAATCCAAAATCAAACAAAAATATGTAACTCGTAATAAATGTGAATAATGCAGTCAACTTTTAACCCACAAATCCAATGCAGTGTGTTCCGAAATTCGACCAACAAATTCAGAAGGGTTACAAAAGGCGTCAAGAGGATGAAAGCTTAACAAAGAACAATGGGTCGTTAAGTACGTTTTAAAGGGGTGGAGAACAAGATTTTCCACAACCATGGTAACGGGAAAGGGAAAAGAGTAGAGAGTGGGAAAATCGCATAACCTTGAGAGGCCTATTCGATTTACAAAGAGTACAATAGGCCATTGGAATACTGCAAACATTCTGGGATTCATCTTTAATTTGTAAACAAAATAATAATGCCTTAGCATTTAAATAATTTTATGTCATAGCTTATTAAATTAATTATGGAATTATTTGGTGATAATATATCTTTATGAACTCATGTTAGTTACATTTTTAAGCTTAATACAAAATATATTGTTATTATTTTATTGTACTTAATGTTACTTTGTTTTTTAGGTGGGTTTACGATTTTTTTAAAAATTTATTGAACAAAATTTTATAATAAAAAAAAAAACTAATAATAGGTTAACATACCAACAGAAAGATTGGACGTATAAAAATTTCCCTTAATTGTTTTGCAAGTAGAATTATCACCATTACAAACTCCACATTGATCAGGTATTACAGTTGAATCTATTTTCCCATCACAGCCTACGGCCTATAGTAAGAGCAAAGAAACAAACTAATACGTAAATAGTATAAATAAGAACTAACTAAATACTATAGTAACAAATTTTAAATACAAATATATTTTTCTCTTATCACCCTCGATAAAAAGTTGATCCATATAGCCAGTCGACAGCTTTTTCACTTTAAACACTGAAAACCTATTAATTTTGAACCTTACTCAGAAGACAAAGGAACACCTTGGTCAAGTGTGACAAATTCGCTTGGAGGAATTGAGTGAAGTTAACCAACATTAGTGTTTAATGACGAGGAAAACTACTAAACCCTCATCAATAGTTTGTCTACGGTAAGAACTACCCCTAGTTAATTTTTACTGATTATTGTAAATTTAATGAATTGTCGAAACAATGAAAAAAAGTACACTTTTTAATTATTGTTTAATTATGAATGAATATGATTATTCATTTGATAAAAGAAAACAATTGTGATTTTATAATATATTGGTACCACTTACTCTACATTCACCATCAACGCAGACGCTGGAATAGTTGCCGCTACAGGATGTTCCATCTGGCAGTTTAGTAGATAAAACTAAATACAAATCGTCTTTATCTGGCACACAATATATGCGGCAACGAGACAAAGCTGTATTTGGGGAAAAAATACTATTTAGAATGAGTTGCAAAAGGAAAAAGTGAACTTTTTGCTTTATAATATTTTTATTTTTCTAATTAAATAAAAAAATTCAATTTAGAACTTTTTTCCCGTTGTGTGCTATTAAATATTTTTAAAAAAATGCCTTAAAGGCAACTCTCGCACAGTCATTTATATATTGGGATGTTATGGCTTGGATTCATCTTTTATTTGACCCTATTATTGTTTGTTGCACCCTTATATTTTGAGGTGCATTTTCATGCGTCGTGCAAATCCCGTGGTGTTAAGCGTAGATTCTCGCAGGATAATGCTCGGGTCTACTGTTAATAATTTTTACTGACTGTCCCTACAAACACGTCATGGCAAACTAGATCACCAGTCCTCTCTCCAATTGTGCAAGTAGCATTTAAATTTTCTGATGTTTTAATAATTTGTTTTTTTAACTGAATGGACAACTAGTCAAATTTTCATTTTGTGGCGTAGCTAAGTTAACTGTAAGCCTATTATAAAACGTAAAACATCCTTATTAAGCGCCTTTTTTTTACTCTGAATGTAAACAAAAAACGGTTCTGAAGCGCACGAAGTGTTTTCCTTTCTCGAACGTGCAGGAAGCAAAGCTTGTTACGTTATAGAACCGGTTAAGCCTCTTAACTAGCTTCGGAGATCACCTTACTTTAAAGGCAAACATAAGCAATCAATCCGAAGCTCCTTCCCGTTCTCGTTGTGCATTCTATTTCCTTTTCATAAGTTCTTGTTGTACCTTAGACTTCATCTTTATTTATGCAGATTAACTAGAGTTTGGACTTTTCTTCTATTATATCACGTTACTATGGAAACAACCAACCGTTGGATGCTCTCTTGTGCTCTTCATCATAAATCTAGCCTCTTAACTGTTTCGGTTTGAATGTCTATGTTTACTTCATAAATAAAAAGATCTTCGAAACAAACAAACAGATTCAACCGGTTCTATACTGAACAACTGGTTCTATTCTCAAACATACACAAAGCAGAGCGCTTTGTGTAAACCGGTTTTTGTTTATATTCAGAGCAAATAAGAGGACTTGTATGAGGATATTCACGATTTGGCTTTAAGCTTGGTTAACAATTAACTGTTGTTGATTCTGCGTGTTCAGCTTATTTTATTCTTTCTAAGAAACTTGCTGAGATTGAGTAGAAAATGAGTTATTATAAATGCTTTGAATAAGTTCTATAAAGAAGTTATATTATCCGAATACCTATAATGATATTTTACCAAGTTATACTTAAACGAATACTATTTTAATAAGTTCTATAAATTCTATTAATTTTTTAAGTAGTAAGTTAAACAAGGCGGCTCTTTGTTTAACTTACTACTTTATTCTCGTGTAAGCGTTTCATATAATATACAGAATTATTATTTTATCTGAAAATTTAAAGCGAGTATTGCAAAAATAAATTAATTTTCTTTATTCTAATTTTATTTGAAAGAAATAGTTTTTGTTAACTTTTACTGTTTTAAAACGTGTTCTATAGCAACTTGCCTCCTAAATCTTTTCCGTAAGGATTCCACTTGTACAGTTTTCCTTTCACAGTACGTTTATTGAACGTTGAACATTGCTCATTTTGGAAGTCACCGACAGCAGAGAGGCATTTCTATAAAATAAAGATGATATTTGGAGTAGACTGCATGAAATACAAATAATAAGCAAACTAAAAAAAATTTAAAAACTGGAAATGTAATTTAAGTAATATGAAAATGTTGTTATATACTTTAGATAATTTGCTTTAGCCTAATATATGGCAGAATTATGTAATCATTCTTTTCTCATGTCAGAAAAAAAAAATGCGGACAATATTTCTCATGTGCATTTACAAGTATTCACATTAAGTAAGAATTATAAAATTTACCTGGGTATTGCAAATTTGATATTCTCTTTCTTCACCTTTGCAGTAACTACCGCCATTTGCTGGGCTAAAATTTAAAATAAAAAATAATCAAATAATTATGTAAATACGAAATTTAGTTATTGTTTAATTCCAAAATGCATGGACATAATACACATAAACATGTATATCCATATTTACGCATAATCATAAACATGGGATTTTTCTCCCTCAGATTTTAGGTGTGTTGTCCGCATTAATGGAAATTTAGAAACATTAAAAGGGAACATCGGAACAACCTGGCTGGGAAGAATGGAAAAGCTTCTAAAAAAGACCTTGGTTCACTAAGGGCTGTCGAGTTGATAAAGAAGAAGACATTATAGGGTGCGGCAAACAAATCGGACAATCAATTTTTAATATAACTTTATTAAAAAATAAACAAATTTAATAAATTAATAACAAATAATAATTAGAGTAGACTTTTGGTAATAAATAAATTTAATTGGTTTAAAAGTTTTAGCAACGATGCAGAAGAGCATATACGCTTATTGAAATTTTCAACTTTTGGTCGCTCGTCAGGAAATTCATTTTCACTGATGAAAAGCTATACCGTCCAACAAGCTCATAAATCACAGAACGATCGAATCGGGGTCTGTAGACATTCCAAGAACATCGGAAATTGTTGAACATCGCCAAAATCCATAGTCAGCCATGGTCTGGGGCAGGATTTGCGCAAACGAAAAAACACTTATGGCTTTTGTGAATGAAAACGATAAAATAAATAAACCAGTGGAATGTTCGAAAAGCTGTTGTACTTCTGTGGGCCAAAAAAGCACTTCGGCATTGTAAACTGGCCATTTCAACAAGACTCCTAACCAAATCACAAGACCAAAAAGACACAAAAGTATTGCAAGGCACATTTTGTGGACATTGTATGATTTAAAAAAAAAAAAAAATAGCCACCCTAATCGACAGATCTCAATCCCATTGATTACAGTGTATGGTCCTTTCTGAAGTCTAGTGTTTTCACTAAACGACACAAAAATTTGGATTCTCTAAAGCAATCGCTTCGGTGGGATTGAGATAGATTAAAGGTAAAAGACTTGCGACCCATTGCCAAAAGTGTTTGTGCCGCTGCAAATGGCGTTCACTTGAAACCAAGTTAGTAAAAATCTAATATTATTATAGTTGTACTTTGTTTATTTATTCTTAATAAAGTTATATTAAAAATTGTTCGTATTTTTTGTCGCACCCTGTTTTAAACATTAACTAGCTACTTACTTCGGAGAATTGCAGATTCTTTCCCTAACCATTAAACCTCCACCGCAGGAAGCAGTGCACGATGACCAGAGACTAAATGATCCCCATCCACCGTCTATAACTTTTAAACTTTCCATTTCACGATCAACGCATGAACCTTTACGACACCACTACAAAGAAAGGAACGAATTGGATTACAAATAAGTAATAGTTTATTTAGGAATTAAAAAGATTTAAATCGTGAAACTCACTTTATTTTTGCCACATGGTGTTCCTTCAGCAGCTGGTAAAAACTTAGTTTCACATTCCCTTCCATTTCTTTGACACCACAAAGCTCGACACACCTCCCCCTGGAAGAAAAATAAAATAATTGCTTAAAACACTTTATCTAATTAGAAATAATACCAGTCAGGGTCTGATTTAGAAAATGTATGGATGTAGGCAAAATATGATACATTTTAACATATATGCATTTTTTTGTGCTATTTAAAATTGATTTTTAACATGAAGGAACCTAAGTCAATTAGATTCGAACGTGTCAGCCGTTTAGTTAAATCAGACTCTGGATAACGATTTCTCTAACAGCCGAAGAGTAACCAAAATGTAAACAAGAATTTGCCGTTTTCGTGGGAACACGCTCTCATTTTCGAAGTTCGAGTCCGATAGCTTTGATCCTGAGTCTTAGACTGATATGAGTTTTTTAAGCCCAAGCGTGTTGAAAATTTATTATGTCCGATGAAGATCAAAATTGAAAAAGTTCTAAAACCAAATTGCGTTAAGATATAAATTATTTGAGATAACCTTCTTTTTTTCGAATAAATTTATTTTATAATTCTGAATTTTTTTTGTTCAATAGTTTTTATATTTTTCTTATACTTAATAATTGAATCAAATATATTTTAATGTTTCTATTCAGTTTGAAAGTAGCAAGAAAGTGTATAAAAATTTATTATGGGCTCAAGCTCAGAAACCATTTTCAATTCACGAGTCCATATTGAATTGGGAGTTTTATGTCGAGAAAATTTCATGTCTCTGTTAACATTTCGAACCAAAGAAGGACCTGGTACTATATTCAAACGTGAGGTGTTTTTTTCGGTGTTAAGAGAGCTTATCTAAATGATTTCAACTGTTGCATCAGTGTTTAACCTTTACAGCATTTTCCCTATTTGTATCATATATATCATTATATATTTAATATACACTTGTATCATTATACATTAATCATTATACATTTAATATACACTTGTTTCTTAAAAACGGCATCGTATTGTTTGGTGGTGCATTCAAAAACGGGTACTATATTCATGCGCATGGCCTTTTTTTCTATGCTAAGAGTAGTTATTTGATTACAGTCTAAATCAAAAGCGACTGAAGTCACTTTTTATTGTTAGCTTTAATTAAATGTTAGGATTTTTAAGAAAAGTAAAAAAAAAAAAAAAAAAAAAACTATCGTATCAAACACAAGAGGAACAGTCATAACTCAGACTATTACAACTATTCAGATTTTTTAAAATTCTCATCAGTTGTACTCTTTAGTTTCTAAAGAGTTAAATTGATAATTTTGTATACTTTATGGTAGTATTATTTAATTTTTTATTGATATTTTTATGCTAAAATGAAGAGCACTTAATTGCGAAGACTAACCTGCCTTGGGTAGTGTTCACAAAGTCTAGATTTGGTCCCGAACTGGAGCCGACATTGCATGTCGGCGTCATACAACTGTCCTGGAAGATGATTAGGAAATTGCAACTCATCAGGAGAATCCGGCTCATTTTTCAAACAGGAAGATCTGGGTGACCTATAAATAACCATGAAAAAAAAAAATTAGATAATTCTAAACTACGCAATTTTGTATTTTTACTATTTGATTGTTTAGTTATTTATTAATAGTTTTGGCATTTTATTTCCATAGTTTTTGATAAATCTTAGAATGTTTTGTGCTACGTTGCGTAACAGAAGAAAAAGTATGAGCGTGAGTTAAATAAACGCTCATTCTTAATTGCGTTTGGTGATCGTCTCCATGCCTTTGGTTTAGAAAGGCACTCTACAGGGTAGTCCTAAAATACATGTCAAAAATGTAAAGGTCGGTAGAGGGGACATAAATAAGCATATTTCGTATAGGAATGTGTGTGCGGTTATGGCACATTAAAGCACTAGCTTGTAAAGCAGTATGAATCAAAGGAAACTGAAAAGACAAGTAAAGACAAAAACAAAAATACGACCGGCTCAAGGCGGCATTACCGCACACACAATCATATACGAAATATGCTTATTTAGGTCCCCTCTACCTAACTTTACATATTTGACATATATTTTAGGACCACCCTGTATATCAAAATGCATTAATCAATGAAATATGTGTGTTAAAATGTAATACTTAGTGCTACTAGAATGTAGTTTAAACTTTTCAAACAACTATTTTCAACGCACTTTTTACAGTTATAAGCATTACCACTTTGAAATATTGAAAAACAAACTTTAGCTAAAATGCCCTGTGTCAGAATAATTTACGAACAAATGAAACTGTATTATTTGATTATAAAACTTCATTCCCTTCAAAAATATTCAGATTGAAAATAACAGTCGATATGGTATTAGTTCTTTGCAAACTCGCCATAACGCGTAGAAATGCAATTTGCTCCTCTCAGACACAGAGGTTTTTCTAGTTTTATTTCTCACCTTTATTTCGTTGGCAACTTAACGTTTTATATTTTAAATCACTTTTGTTTCTTCTCAATCAAGTCTTGAAAATGGGCGCCTATTTCTGAATGCTTAAACCTTGTTGACTATTATTTCCAGTCTGTAAATTTTTGAAGAGAATGAAGTTTTTTAATCTAGTAATATTTCACCGCTTCAGTTTCTTGGGATTACTTATTTAATAAATGAAATTGTACGAATGTTGAAAAAATAAATTTTGGAAACGTTTCAGTTTTAAAATAGTTGAACCAGGGTGTGTAGCGTTTTTAAAAAGTGCTTATTTTTGTATTATTTTTTAGAAGCCCTTAAAGGTGCTTATTTTTGTATTATTTTTTAGAAGCCCTTAAAAATGCTTTTTTATTCAGTGTTTGTAAAAAGTGCTTAAAACAACTAGAACTGATTTACCAAGAATTAAATTATCTCAAAATCTCATATCATCATCATCTATATTAGTTATTTTATTCTTGGGGCCGTTTTTTCTAAAAGTGATGTAAATACCATGTTTTTATTAAATCCAGATATTTAAGGAATTGTTTTTAAATCAATTTAAAAATATTGACCGACATTTATCAATTCGTTAAATATTTGATTAAAAATATCGAAAGGAGATTCTTTGTTACTCAATTAAATTTAATATCTTTAGTTATTATTGAATGTCCTGTATTTAATTTAGTGGGCGAGTGTGTGTTTGTTTCTCGCGAACGCAGCTCACACTTAAAGTGTTGCCGGACACAGTGTTGTGGGTGGAAGCCCGTACTCCAGGAATTTGGCCAGATCCCGCTTACTGCAGTCCGACCACAGGACACTGGTATCCAGTCCAGAAAGAGAAGCTGACATAAGGGTACCCCTTTTCCGTCGGCATGGTGAAGAACCTTGACCGTCATGTATCATCCCAAAACTAAAAAAACAAACAGTTATGGAAGTGTCAAATATATGCTTAAATGTATTACTAATTTAAAATTAAGCTTGTATAAATGACTTTTAGAAAAACAAATCTAAATATTATATTACTGAAAATAGAGTTTATTATAGATTAATGGACAATTAATTATATTGATTTTTCCTAATTTTGTTTCAAGTGTAGTTTGTAATGTTATTCTACGTGCTAAGCATTTATTATTCTACTAAACTATTAAATATGTTAAATAATCAAAACCACACAGAAAAATAGTTTTAATAAATTTTAGAGATTACATTGAAGATAAAATATAATTAATTTATATCTATTTCACGCTAAATATTTGATTTGCACTTTTTTAATGTGAATTTAAATTACAAAAAGACTTTTCATAAAAGAATGAATAATAAATTTTTGCATATGGTGATAAACGAATAACTTAAAATTCAATTTTCCCTGTATAATTTTAAAGATAGCATAGTGTCTAATATGTACAATAATTATACTTGATTTGATTTTATTAGTTAAATTAGCAAACTCAGAGATAAAATTATTTATCTGAATGATTTGAGGTAGATACCTCAAATACCGTTACCTACCGTTAACCTAGTTTAAATAGCTCAGAGGTTAACTTACTTAATTGAAAGAATTTTGAGGTACACTTTAAATTGTTAATTAAATTCGACTGCCTCAGAAAAATTGAATGAACATAGAAATTGATAAATGTTTACATCGAATTTCCTAACTACGAAATATTATGTTATAGTTAGCGAGTGGTGTCAAACGTTTTAAAAACATTCGAAAGATGTATATCAGAAATGAATAATTTAAAATAAAATTACTATATTCTTAATTTAAAAACTTTAGTCATTTTTAATAAGTATGGAGAATTTACTTATTTTTTAATTCAGTTCCTAATTTTATACGAAGCCAATAAACTATAGTTTAAGTTTTCTTTTCTAATTGTGCTACTTCCAATACAATTTCACGTTTTTAGTTACATTGTATTCAATTAAACATAGCATACTATGGTCTATAACGATTTATTAAAAAAACTAATAAAGATATGCGAATAAAATAATCAGTTTAATTCAAAGCAATTTTTTAAAGTAAAGAAACTGATATATTTCGTTTTAGACACAAATAATTCAATTTTTACAATTAGTTTTTTTCAAACTGCGTTCGCATACGATTAAACTTTTCTTTCAAAGGATAACATTTTGTCTTACTTGTGTCCTATTTCATGAGCCACAGTAAAAGCCAGAGCTAAGCCAGAATCTTCATTGATTGTGCAACTTCTGTACTTGCTGCACATACCACTTATTGGAGCGTAACCTTAAAAATTTGAACTTAATTAACTCATAATGATTATAAAAATCAATAAGATAGATTTTGATAGAAGAAGCCATTTTGTTGCTCGGCGTTTTGTTCGTTTCTTACCCAGTGTATCACATGGCTCATTTTTCCAAGAGCATATGTCCAACCCGGTAACTAGAACAGCATGGTCGTGCTGGTGACCTTTACTTGTGTGGATAGTAGATTGCCACTGACAAAAGCTGTTTAGAGAATTTTCGGCATTATGAGACAAACTGAGTCCTGGCTGTAAAAATAAACGTTTTTTTATTTCCTATTTAGATAAAAAAAAAAAAAGATAATACAGTCAGAAAAGATAATACAGTCAAAGATAATACAGTCAAAGATAATACAGTCAACCATCGGAAAGTCTTCACAGCTGGTTTTTTCACTTTTTTATTACTTCGTAGCTTTAGATATGAAACTCTGCCGTATTTTTAGGCAATAGTTAAATGTCTTCCTAAATTTAGCAAACTGAAGGAAAAAATATTTATTTACCTCGTCTCCTTCTAGTAAAACGAGTCCAACTAAAATAACGCTGACATTGCTACCAACAGTTGAATCTTGATACAGCATAGCTACCTATAAAAATATGAATTTACAGATCATTGGAATGGGATAAAAGAACTATACTTGTGTCCAAATAAACAAACATATTTTTGCTGATAACTCAATAATTAGTGCCCAAAATCAAGTAAAATTTCATAGAAAAATACATAGAAGTATATATAAAAAAATAAAAATAAAGGTAATAAAGAGAAATTTTTGCCAAAATTTTCGATGGTTTTCCATTGATGAACCAACATAATCTTGATGGTAACCATCAATAATTCCATCATGAACCATTATATTTTTGATGGTAACCATCATAAGAAACTATCACCCCTATGTAGAAATTTGAACTGATTTATGATGGTTCAACATAATAATAGCAATTTGTTTCGATGGTTTGTTCTTGTTGAATCATCAGAAATTTAAATCATAGTTTCTTAGAAATTACATGTTGGAATGGTCATGAACCCCAATGAAGGAATTCAGACTGGTTTTTGATATGTCAACATAAAAACAAACAAATTGTTTTGATGGCATATCCCTGAAAACCAGAAAGAATTTTCATTAAACCATCATGGAAATGTATAGTTGGAACCATTATGGACCATCACGATTGTTGGTCCAGGAGAATCAAACTTCTCTTGATGGTTAACCATCACAGTACTAAAGTAGCATTTTCCATCATGGAATGATATAAGTTTGTTAGCATATCAAAAATCATGAATGCATAATGTAAAATGTTGGATGATGTTGACCATCAAATGATGTTGGACTATCATGAATGGCACTGAAACAAACATAAACTATCAAAATATTTTGATGGAACCATCAAGAATTTTGACTTGGGTCACAACAAGGTTGCCCCATTAATGATGCAGAAAAATTGAACTATTGGAAAATTTACTATTGATAATGAACTCTCTTAAAAGTTATACAGCTTTCACAAATGATTTGGGACATTAAATTACACTCTCACCATTAAGACCGTTTTTAGTCCGGGGAAATTCCTTGTAGGAGGTGGTGAGCTGCAATTAATCTTCCATCCCAACTTTGCTAGCACGCGTGTAGTCATCCATAAAATTGAATTTCAGTGCTCAAAACAATCTTATATCGGGCTCTAAGAGTTCAGCCATGTATCTCAGAGAAGTCAGAGTGTCTTCCTGACACTCTGGGGCACAGGACAACTACCTGAACTTGCTAGCAATATCAGATGTGGGAACGTTTGAAGAGGGCTTCTTTACTGATCTATTTCGATCCTGTCTGGAAAATAATTTTCGACTTTGTTGAGAACCACGGACGCAGTATCATTCTTTCAACATCATGATATTGGGTCACGATGGAGGCCAGGGTTTTATGGTGTAGGCCGGTTTGATGTTAAACGGTCTCACTGACCTAACTTCTCTGAGGTATTGAACTGAGTTAGTAGAGTCCTATGAAAGATTGTTCTGAGGCAACGTCAATATTCACTTCATTTTCGTGAATGATAGCACACACCCACTGGCTTTGTTACTCAAGAAATATC
The DNA here is from genome assembly GCA_949128135.1 of Parasteatoda lunata. Lineage (NCBI taxonomy): Eukaryota > Metazoa > Arthropoda > Arachnida > Araneae > Theridiidae > Parasteatoda > Parasteatoda lunata. Next base: position 40,575,659 of record OX421972.1, on the reverse strand, counting down.
TATTCAGGGAAAAGAAGGGCCAGCCGAAACTCCAGGCCTGAATTCCATCAAAAATATCAGCTCGCTAACTCCTGTCTCAAACCTACCAGTGTTAAAAAAAAAGTTTTACTGAAGGAGGGAGATATTTCGTCCCAAGCCTTAACATTATTTGTTCTAAATCATTGCTATTTTCTCAATAGCGTGAGAGTTCATCGTGAGACGTGCATTGGCGTCAGGGGAGGAGTCATAGAGTCATACCCCAGATTAAACCCTACGCTAGTTCGTGACCCAAAGATCTTCTTTTTTAATTAAAATAGAAATACTTAAGAAATGTATGTAGTTAAATACAAAACCACTTCGATGGAGAATGCGGGGTTTGTGTAATATAACAAACATGTTTTCTAAAAGATAATCATGTTATTTTGAGTAGTTTAATTATGTCCTAGTTATGCATTTTTACTTAAGATTTCCAAGCATTATATATACTCGGTGTGTGGGTCATAGTCATTCGATGTCCATTCATGGTGTCGTCTGTCATAAAACATGCTGAGAAGCAAACTCGATTGGGGGGAAAGTAATTTGCGAAACTTTGCCGATTTGACAGAGTTATTATTATTTTTTTTTAATTTCCTATTAGTTCATTTAATTGAGCATACTGTTTACATTTAAAGAGGGGAATAAAAACATAATTTAGGAACCGAAATAATTCATTAGTTTGAAACACTAAAATAAATGAAATACATTACCATATTAAATACAGTTAGTAAATATGTTGTGACATTTTCAGTTCCATGTTTCTGAACCATCTCTCTATCAGCTACAACCAGTGTTTCAACGCTCCTACGCTTCTTTCTGTATTGGGAATGTCTCCTTTTGTCTCCTTCCTTGGTGGTCTTATGTCCATCAGTCCAACGTTTTGTTCTACCTTTGACTGAATTGTTTTGTGACTTTTCAAGAGAAAATTCACCGGGAAGCCAGTAATCTTTCCTTCTCGGTCGATGAGGCATGTCTGAAAAATCGACGAGTTGTTACTATATACGTATAATTTGTGGGATAATAATTTTGAAAAATTCGCGCATAATTTTGCATGATTCTTGGGAATTGCGTCAAATTTCCGACGAATTTAATAATTAAGCTATAGAAAGCATGTCCAAAAAAGTATGAAGACGATCAAACATCTCAAGAAATATTCTATTATCGAAAATTCTATTATTTAAAAACAAAAGTGCGAAATATTTTCAAAGGATGCAAACTCGGATCGCAACCCACCCTCTGAGGGTGAGGACGCATTAAAAGTACTAAAAAAGAGACCCTTATTTTTAATTGCAGATTGGAGTTCTGCAAAAAAAGTGCATTGAGTTGTCCTACAGGCTTTAGCTCGTCACAAATATTGCTACTGTAATCAAAAATAAAAGATAAATACGTGTTATATCGGAAAATAAAATAGACAAATTTGATATTTAAAAAAAAAAAACCTATTTAATGACATCAACCTTACCCCGAAACTTGGCTTCATCCCCAAAATCAGTCCTCTCCTCTCTTTGAGTTGCAAGGCAAATCACGAGGGAAGAGATTGAGAGTGGAGTCGAATTTAGTGTCATGGGGTGAGGAGGGCTTATAAGTACTGCAGTCAATCTTTAGACGAACTTTAAGTGAAAAACAAGATGTTTTTTACGAATTCAAATAATAAAATAAACATTTTAAAATTTAAATTTTCAAGTAAACTAAAAATGATAAAATAGTTTATTTTGTTTAGACCTACAAAAACTATAAACGTAGGGAGCATCTATTTCGAAAGACGTGAGAACTTTCGGTGGTGGTAGAAGTATATTACGAAAGTTACACGCTATGTTTTTTCCGTTTTAGATCTTACAAAGATAAAAAAATTTCTATTGTAATTGTTATATTAAATCTTATAATTGTTATATTGTAATTAATAATTAAAATTGATGAATTGTAAGTCTTATAACTGTTATAAGTATAGATAAAATATACTATACAAAGAACACTTATTATATTTTATTTTATTATTTGTAGTGTAATGTCTGTTAAGCTTGTTCATGTCAGAAAGTGGTCGAAATTTCGATTGGAGAAAAATTTGTCTTGCACCATTTTTGAAACGATTGAACTCGAGTTGAAAATTCAAAATTCCAGCTAGTCAGGAAAGGGTTGAAAAGTTTCCAGCAGATAATAATATAACAATGAATTCTGCTTTCAGGGATCAAGAAATGATTAAAATTTACGTTGTCATCAGGCACTGAGCATTATAAAATATTAATTAATAATATTCTGCTAAAAGAGATAAGAAAATTTTTGAAAATTGCATTGTCATTGGGATGGAGTACTGATTGAGTACCTTAGCTAGTTGAAAACAGTCTGAATTTTGATATTTTCAAAACTCCAGCTTTATGGCTGTTTTCAATGGCTGCGTCGTAATATGAAATGATGCTTTTTTGCGAATAATATACTATTTTTATAACTACTGTGAGTTTACAACTGTTACTCATGACTGTTAGGTCAAGTTTAGCCTAACTAAAGCCAGCGCTGTCTACATTTATTTTGAAAATGGCGAAAAGCATTTATAAAATGAAAAACCACAATTTTGTGAAAATTAAAAGCGTTTGTGGTCTAATTTTTTAATATTTAAAAACTTATTCCAATGCTGCATTACTTATAAAATTTGTAAAAACTGAGAATAAGGCAGTGATTTTGATAATGTTGCCGAATTGGTGATTTTTTAAAAAAATTTAATAACTCTTAAAATATTTAAGTTATTTGTCTGTTCTAAAACCCAGATAATTCTTCATGGCAAGATTATGTATATAGTTTAAAACCATCGCATTGCTAAGTCACTTAAAATATGTTTTTTTCTTCTTTTTTCTTCTTTTTTTTTCTTTCTTTTTAATTTCCTTGGTGACAGAGCTTTGAGAAACAGTGTTATAGACACAAAAGCGATATAAGAAAAACGTAGTAAAAAGAATACTTACACCTCCGTTTCTTCCCACAAAAGAATTTCTGATCTTCCTCTTTAATACTTTCTTTTTCCAATTCACTTGCCAATGGCGCAGTAACAGATCTTTTGGACAGTACGTGAGGTGTGGCAGTTGCAAAACTATCTTCTTCATTGTGATTTACAGGTTCCAGTAAATAATCAGAATCTTCCGTTTTTAACATACCTCTCTGTAGATTTAATTATTTAAAAATTAAAATAAAACACACACAGCATTTTTAACATTTGCAGCATATATTCTTCGCAGCGCATTTACTATACACTTTTTTCTTGAAAAGTATGATATTTTATTAAAATATATAATACTACTTTCGTTGCAAAATATAATTGTTAGAGAAAGGAAAAAATATATTTTTAAATGCATGCGTTATAAATTAAACGATATGCTTGTTAGGCATGGATTTACAATATTAACTTGGTATTTAGTCAGTTTTATTGTTATATACATCAAATGACATAATTAACGTATCTTACAATAACATTTAACTCCACTATGTGTATGAAAATCAGATTTTGGAATGACTCTTCTGTAAAACGGTTCAAATATGTCGAATGTGTTTTTTTAAATCCCTTCTACTTATATTTATAAATTTTTCTCTTTGCTAAAAATGTTAATGTTTTAAAATTTTTTATCCTTTTAAACCCCTTGGTAGAATTTAGAATTTTAACGGTTAAAATTATAAATAATGAATAGAGTTTTGCCCAGAAAACACGTTGGGTGAGGGAGGTAAACTTCCGGATTCTGATCATTGTACTTCTTCAAATATGTTGCTAAAATCAAGTGATTATTTTAAGTAAACTAAGAATATTTGTGTTGAACCTTGAGTTTTGAGAGAATTTGTTTTCCTGATTTTCTCGCTATTTTTCGTTTGCTTGCAAATCTAATGAGCACTTAACTTCTCAAATAAAAATTTATTTGCTGCTGAGAACACTGGAGCAAGTATTGATAACAAGCGTTCGACCGTTCAATATTGAAGACAATAAGAATCTGTTTCAGTTACTTAGTTGGGTTCAGTCCAAATTTCCCACCGTAGATAGAACGGAAATCGACTTAAATGTTGTAGTTCGTAAATCTCATCTGTAAAACAAGTTGCCCGAGACGGCGAGAAAACATTACTCACCAGGTTGTTGTCACTTGCCGCTAATTTTGAAGACAATTTGGCAAAACCACAAGTATTTTTACGCCAAAGAGAGACAGAATCTGTTCTAATAGCTCATTTTGTGTCTTTAGAAAATGCAGCTGCAGATGAATGAGCATAAGCAGAGTTCTGTGAATCACAGTTTCAAGTAACTAAGAATGACATTGCTAGTAACAGAATATTTTTAAAAGAAACCATACAAAAAAGTTTTTTTTTTAATTTTCAAATATAGAAAAAAATCTAAACAAACAATTCGTTTATGAAAGTTCTGTGAATCGCAGTTTCAAGTACCTAAGAAAGCCATTACAGAATATTTTTCAAAAAACCCTACAATTTATTATTTTTTTAAATTTTCAAATATAGAAAAAAATACAAATTTGTGCAATTCGTTCATGAAAGTTCTGTGAATCACAGTTTCAAGTAACTAAGAAAGCGATTGCTAGTAATAGAATATTTTTTTAAAAAAAAACTTATAATTTTTTTTTTTTTAAGTTTTAAAATATGGAAAAAAATACAAATTTGTGCAATTCGTTAATAAAAGTAAATTTTTGTATTAAAAAAACTAAATTTTTAGGCTTTGCAGTTAAGCTACAACTAATTGTTATTGTTGTAAAGTCACCTGAAAAATAATATAGATGTATAAGGAGTTCCCTATATATGTTTAGTATATATCGCTCATGGGCTTCAATAGCGGCACAACTCAAAAAATCAAGTTTTGAGACAAGTAGGTTTAAAGTTTTCATTGCTAAGCAAAATGCATAAGAAATGCTTTCGTTTGATTAAACGAAGATTACCTTCAAGTTGAATTATGAGTTGTGCAAGTATTGCTGCTGAAAGAATGCGTATTTTCCTATTTACACCTGTTCTTAGTCCAAAACTCATGTTTTTGGAGTTGCGCCACTATTGTAGCCCATGAGCGATATGTTATATGTATGGTTAGAATCCTTTTAAAAAAATATACACATCGTGAGAATTTTAAGTTTGATATTTACGGTATTGAATTAAAACAAAAACAAAATTGAAATCTAATCAATCTCTGCTAAAGAAAGTGTAAAACAGGTTTGATTACTGGACTAAATAAAGAGAAATTGGAAGGCGATTATTAGAAACTGCTTCTAGTTTCTTTAGGCAATTCGTCCAGTTTGGATGTTTTTCATTCAGCCTTCCTTAGTATAATGATTTGAAAGAGATGACTTATATGCATGCTTCCTTTCCTTTAAATATAAGTTTTCTAAACCTAATGTGCGGAAATTTTTACTTACAAGAATTTGGAAAATATATTTTAAAGGCACATTACGTAACTCTCTGGATTTATACCAGCTTTTGAGAGTGAAAAGAAATATAATCTTATAATAATGAAATGTGTTTCATAAACAGTTAAAATAATTTTTAAAAAATAAATTTAAATTTTATTTTAAAAAATAATTTTTTTTAAATTTTTTACAAGACTTTTGAATTTTGGGAATTAGTATAAAAATGATGTTTAATTTTAATAAGTATTTTTCGAAATAACCATCGAAATTAATAATAATGCATTCTTTCAAGCAATTCAAAAATTCATTCATGGAGAATAAGAAAAACTAAACTGTGGATTGTTTCCTTGTTAAAGTTTAAATCAAAACTCCTTAAATCGAATAATACAATTATACCCAAGACTACATATAAAATATATACCGGAGACATGAACAAAAAGTAATTCAGATCTAATCTAAACTAAACTCTAATAACAATCTAAAATGGGTAAAAAAAATTCTAAAGCAGTGCAAGAAACTTCAGTTCAAACTAAAACTTTAGCTCGCCATTATTTTTAAAATAGTTATAGTATAAATTTCTTTGGAGACCATAATGATAAAAGACTGGAAAACTGAAGCATACTTATTGTGAAAAATAATAATCACCTTAATAAATAAATAAATAAAGCAAATAATAAATCCCACGGACGTAGTTTGGAAATCCTGCGAACTAAAAGGTTTGACGTAATTTTGTCCAGATCTATAGCGTTAAAATGTGAATTCTCAATTCTGAAAAAAATTTGTTACTAATACATCATTTTACAGAATTAAACTTACTTGGCAGCTCTAAATATTCGATCGCCAATGGCTAGCTTGCGAGTAGAAATTTTGCACCTTATTCTAGTGAGTAAAGTAAAAAGAAATAATAAAAAAACAAATCTAGGCTTTGTTACTGAAAAAAAATCAAGAAAACTCTTCTTTACAAAAACTCAAGACTTTTGACCTATACATTTATTCCCGCCTATAGCTTATACACACAAACATTTATATGGTATCATTACAGTATTTCATTGCGAATCAAATAGTGTCATTACAATGACTCACCATTCCACCACATAAATTCAGAGCCACTGCAGAGTTAGAGTGATTCTTTATCTGACCCCGAAACAAACACTTTTCCAGGTCTCGTTTGTCTTTTTTATAACCACGAGATGAATTTCCACCCAAGTGATATACTTTGAAGGTTGGCGCGAGAAGGTCAGGTTCAGACTGCACCTCCAGATGGAAACGTTCTCGAAGACCTTCCAGAATGAAATATCTTCGATTGGAACTGTGGATATCTCTTCTAGCTCGAATGCCATGCTTACCTAGTGGTTGGCCATTTTCATTCACTTCGATGGGTGTAATGATTTCGTGATCTGAAACAGTTTTGATGTATTAATGAACAAGGCATATTGCAACGATTTAAAATATAGGGAATATTAAAATTGTCGATTAGTATTCGTAGAGAGATAAAATGCGATGCTTCCTTTATTTATGTTAATTTGATTGTGACATAAATATAAAAAACATACGATTATGTATATAAGTATTTAAATCTTATTTTATCACCATCTGTTGAATAACTACAATAATACTGCGGATGTGTTGCACTCAAAATTAAACATCGCAAACTTGCAATTTAGAATATATTGCAATTTAGAGTTAAGTTTTAAGATGAATTCGAGGATTTTTAGAATTATCTAAGCCCGTATTTGCTCTAATTCATATTACACCTTCAATCGGAGACATTTTATGCCTGTATTGTTGTTAGTGTAGGCCTTTGCCAATATACGAATCAACCAGGTATTGCTGGGATATGAACCTGTATAGGGTATAGCTTCATGCCATTTTTTTCATATCATGTGCTAATTTTTGATGACGAGTTCAGATGCGTCATATAACTAGATAATTTCTTATACTAGCTTGCGTTCACAGATCACTATAGAATCTACTCCGCTTAGGAAAGAAGAAAATTAATCACTTAATCATGTAGTTTAATGAATTAATGTACTACGTCAGTAGACAGTATAATGTAGCATCAGTTTATGGTAATCGGAAATTAATTTTTTGTCCGAGATGGTGATTGTTTCATGATAGTGCTATAGCCTCTAGAAAGTCTTGAATGGGGACCAGATTATGAACCTCAGTAGATGGCACTGAGAACAGCTCTTGAAAACTGAATTTGTCTGTTCTATTCGCTTTCTAGTAGGATTCATGGTCCTAGTGTGTGTTTATTTTATTTTATAACCGTCGTTGAGAGTCGATCTAATTTTGAGTTTATGACTACAGATGTTCAACACCATAGCAATGTAATTTAGAATCCAATCCATAAGACAAGGGAACTCCTGGATCAAGTATTAGAAGAAATTTGCCTTCGTCGAGGACTCTTTTGATGGAACTATCCCACATTTGAGTTACAAGGAGAGAAAAACCTTCCGCAGTTGGCCTTAAAGCAAGGGGACTCTAACTCATGATCCGTTTACCGCTGGGGATATTTTTGCAACAGCACTGTGGTCAGTGCAAATTCGAAACGAACAGTCATCGCTGGGATTCAAATCCGGGTCATAGGGAGACGAGCGCTCTATCCTCTGAGCCACCACGGCTCAAGGTTAACTTTCAAATGATGTCAATTAACTTTGTTACTATTAATATTATATGATGTCAATGTTCCGTTACATTGGAATTGACTAAAGCGCTACTTACGTAATCAACCAATGCTCCACGGTTTGGACACCCTTGTCCTATACCCTTAGAAATCCTTGTCTAATAAGTGCATGTTATGTTTTTGTTTAAATTGCGCTCAGTTGCTTTTGTTTAAAAAGCTTAAGATAAAAAATGACAAAATTCTGAAGCAGTAGTAGTCATAACAAAATATATCACAATTGTAAGAGTATGAATAATTAAAATTAGATTAAAATAAAACTTATTGCCATAAAAGGTATTGCTTTGTTCTATTGATGGCATACTGGTGTTGATGATATATCAGCAACTATAAAAAAAAAACTAAATACTTTTGAAACGTATATACCATGGAATATTTTGCATAAATATGAATTTTTAAAATTTTAGAGTGAAATTTTTTGTGTGAAGGTCAATATGAAGGTGATAAAAAGTTAGTTATATGAAGGTGGCGAGATTCCGAAGGTACGGAAGTAACATTCACTAATTCGCATCTATCCCTAGTACATAACAATCCTAATATCATTATCTTTAAATCATTGAAGAATTAAAAATAAAAATTATTCAATAGCTGTAAAATTTTTCTTAAAAATGCACACGTTATTGTTACATAATTACGTTTTTGTAACATAAAACGGCTTTTAGAAACTAATTAAATATTACAGCAATAATTATGTAATAATAATGAATTTATTTTACTTATTGCTAAAATATATAAGATTGATAGCCGCCAACTAGATTCTTATAATTAAGTGAGTAAACATATGCCAATACTTACGTTAATAAACTAAATTCTACTTCTTTACACTTTCTATCACTTTCATACAATTATATTTGAAAAATACTTGATGAAATATTATTTTCATATAATTACATTAGAAAAATTGGCGTATCATTTTCATATTTTATACATTGTGTAAAAAAATACCGATTGATGTCTCGTAATCTATTTATAATGCGAATTTTGTTATTCAAAACTAAAAAATTCTTACCAAAACTATTTACAGCACTTTTTACTTCAGCAAATAAACGTTGTTGTTCCTTGTCTCCAATAGCAAATATCTAAAATTGGAATGAAAATCATTTTTAGTACTTTAAAATTCAATAATTATATTTTTTTACGAAACCTGAAAGGATGATAGTTAACATTCAAGGTACAATAAAGAGGGGTATGAAACATTAAACTAAAAAAACTAGCTAAAAAACTATAATAATTGTATTTGAAGGGTAAATAACTGCTAAATTACTGTATTTGAATAAACTGAACGCAATTAGATATCTAATATTTAAAACTGAAATATCTAGACAAGACACTTAAGTCAAGATAATTTCACCTACACGTTTTCGTTAATTTTCCGTAAATAAATAAAAAAGAACAAAAGGAAGAAATATTCAAATTATAAAAAGCAACATTAAAAATTTGTGATATGAACTTAATTATAATATTTGTAAGGATTTAAATCTTTCAAAACAGGATCAAGAGTAAATCAGTAGATGACACTCAGCAATAAATAATCAGCAAAGCCTGATTAATCGAAACAGTAGTTCTAGATAAAATGCCTTGAGTTGTGAATGCCTAAATATTTATTAACCTTCCTTAAATATATGTATCAAATTTTAAGGACCACTACAATATGAGGTCCTTGATAACCAGTACTCTTAAAAACGAGTCCGACAACCTTTAATGAAAAAATAATCTATTATGAACTAGAGGCAATAGCCTCTAAATAGATTATATCTACTTAAAAAACCAACTATAAACATATCGCATAACATATTCATATTTAAATGAAGCATTTAATCGTAATTATTATAATAAATGTCATTAACAAACCTCACAGCATGAAAATAAAAACATTTAGTCGATTTAATTGAAAACATTATCTTTATCAACGGAATCAAAATTGATTATTTATAATTACTATGCTGAACATAAAAGGATCTGTCAGCAGATTTTAATCAACGTTTCATCAAATTTTTTTTTACGATGTTTCACGTTTTTATCAACATATTAATCTTTCTTTCAACATTTTAACCATTCCAGACGTCAAGCGGGCCACCACAGGGATGAACCACCAAATTATATTTCGATTAAATCTAACCATATCAGGTTTTCTGTCACCGTATCTGCAAGCCATCTGAACGATTCAAATTACATTTTACCTACCGAAAAAATGTCCCATTTGATATGAGTTGGCAGATGCGACGTATGCAAATGTAACGTACGCAATCAGTGACTGTCATCATCAGCTGTTGTGATTGATTTGAAGTTTACAAGACAGGTATTTGATTGGGCTGTTATCCCTTAACGTTTACGTGTTTTCTTATACTTTAACGTTACGGGATAACAGCGAAACCATATTAAATTATTTCATTTATACAGATTATAAAATTATTAAAATCAAGTATCTGTCTTGTAAACTTCAACTTAATTACAAACTTATTATTAATAATTTTAAACAACTTTAGACGTTTTGAACAACTTAACATTTTTTCAAAACATCTTACGCAGAAATTGTATTTATATGTTTGTCATATTTTACTGTATATCGAACAAAAGCTTTGAAATGTCCAAAAAAAAAAAAAAAAAAAAAAAAGACGATTGTGTTTTTTTTTTTTTTTTTTTTTTTTTTTCATTTGCAGAATCGATTACTCAAATCATTATCAAATCTTCTTACCTAAAATTTATTTATTTTTGCTGAGCAAACGATTTTTTGATGTTCAAAAGATCCGAAATTGTTTCAAATTTGACACTTAAAAACTTTCGTTTTGGAATAAAACACATAGAATACAATAGGCACACAATTGGGTACTTGCACTTCATGAAGAAGACGATCACAGATACCCACACTTGTGATCTATGACGTCAGCGCCAGTTGATCATTTTTAAGCAAAATAGAGTGTTTAAGTTGAGATAAGTTTCCACGTAAGTTAGAATGTTAATTAACGTGAAGTTAATGAAATGCAGCCCCGTATCGAACACAGAATTTGTTGAAATATAATTCTTTCTCTTATATATCTTTAATTTATCTTAGATTTATAATTTTGTTTATGTATTTTATAGTAATCTTGATATATTTTTGCTTTGAGTACCTGTCAACTTTGATGCCTAATTAATTTGTTTATGTTCTACATAACTTCGAGCCAGTCTTTGTGTTAAGTAAGAAATATATAGTGAAAGAATTAAAATCTTTGTGAAAGAATATATAATGAGTAATTTAACTGATACTTGATGGTCTTGGTTTACTCGAAATAGAATGGAAATAACAGTTGCTAAGAAAGTTGTTAAAAGAAAGAAACAGGAAAAAAACACTGTTGTCTCGTTACCGTAATATATCACTTATTATCCGTCTATAGAATAAAGTAAGATACATGTCATATCCAAATAATATGTTATTCTACAACAAAATTTCGTAAGTCTGTGAAAATTTAAAAATCAATTTTACCAAATTATTTAAATATTACATTTGAATAAAATATGGCATATCAAAGCACTGTTTTGAGTTGCAAGTTATTTTACTCCAATAATTTGTAAAATACGAAATGTTTAAAAATTAATCTTGCATATTTGTGTCGAAAATATGTGTAACAAATTTCTTATATTTAAAATTTAAGTGACAATAACTCAAGACAAGTGACATTTGAATTTTATGATGCAATTTTGTTTGTTTACAGCACTGCTTGGTTATTATTTTATTACTTTCAACAAGTAAACTTGTTTAAATAATAAAAGTAACTAATTTTTAAACCAAGTTAGTTTTTTTTATAACCAACTAAGTTTTTATAACCAATGAAAAATAATAATGTTATAGATATCAGTGTATACGTGTTACATGGACAAATGTTCAGGCAAAAATACTAAAACTTGTAACGATGTATTCAGTATTCTCAAAAGCAAAATTTATAAAAAGCAATTAAAAAATAAACTTATTTCAAAACTATAAACCAAAATGAACTTAACTAACTTTATTCCTCATGAGAATGAAATAAGTAAGCCATTTGGTTTAGAATCATTTACTTATTTCTTATGATCACTAAGATACTTTTTTTGTAAAATCTGTAAAAATGATCAATATATATTCTTAAACTTAGGGCGTTGTTCTCTCAGTCGAATCGTTCGTATAATAAAATAGAATCCAACATTTTATTGGTTTTTGGAATTTTCTCCAACTATTTAAACGCTGACAAATGAAATATAAATCTAGTTTAAGAACTCTAAGACTATTTTCTTGTGAGTTCAATATCCGCAAAATTGTTTGAAGTTTTATAAAGAATTTGAAGTAAATACCTTTTAGAATAGTTTATTGCTACATTAACCTCAAACCTGACTTTTTCCCCTTCTTGTTATTTAGAAATTTTTCCGAGCATCATGATGAAAAAAATAAAAAGAATGTTAAATCTTAATATAGTTTATTTTTTAAATGCTATATTAAAAAATGAACCGAGCAATTTAATAATAGTGAGAATTTAATAATAGTGATCATTTCAATTGAAAAGTTTCACAATTTAAATATTTTTTTAAGTAAAACTTTTAATCCAAGAGGTAATATTACAAAAAAGTCGGGAGTTTTAATATTTGCGATAATAACGGACGACATGGTCAAAACTATAGAAGAAACATTGTTTTCGACATATATGGAACAAAACTTATTAGCTGTTTGCGTGTTTTATCCGTTTAATATTTTTTTACAGGTTGACCAACACAAAACTGTGGAAAGGATATTGGTTTAGACAGATATGGGACAAAACTTATTAGCTGTTTGCATGTTTTATCCATTTATTATTTTTATTGGTTGACCGACACAAAACTATAGAAATTATATTAGTTTAGACTGGAACAAACCTCATTAGCTGTTTGTATGTTTTATCCAATTATTATTTTTATTGGTTGACCAACACAAAACTATAGAAATTATATTAGTTTAGACTGGAACAAACCTCATTAGCTGTTTATATGTTTTGTTCATTTATTATTTTTATTGGTTGACTAACACAAAACTATAGAAAGGATATTGGTTTAGACAGATACAGATCAGAACTTATTAGCTGTTTGTATGTTTAATCTGTTTATTATTTTTACTGTTTGACCAACACAAAACTATGGAAAGGATATTGGTTTAGACAGATATGGAACAAAACTTATTAGATGTTTGCATGTTTTATCCGTTTTATATTTTTTATAGGTTGACCCACACAGAAACTATAGAAGTGATATTATATTGACAGATATGGAACAAAATTTATTAATTTTCTATTTGTATGTTTTATCCCTTTAATATTTTTGATATTATTTAGTTACCCGCACAAAATTATAACGAGGATATAAGTTTAAAATACACATATTAAACAGAATTCATTAGCTGTTTGAAGTTTTAATCATAATTTACGATTGTCTGACCTGATGCGCTGGATTCTAGATTCATTTTAATAAATGGCTACCTAGTCTAAATGAGCAGGGAATGAAATAATTCTGAAAAACTCTTTTATCTTTCTTATAAATGTGACTATTGATTTAAACTATTAGGAAAGTATTCTCATATTGTGTTTTTATCACACTATGTAAAAATAAATAAGAAAGGTTTTTTTTTATATGAAAAATGTCATTGTATGCATAAATTTCTCTGTGGTTTCCCTACAGAGGATATCATACTCTATTACAATATATATTCCGTTGGAGAATGTGCAAAATAGGTTAAGACCGATTCATTCATAATATAACGTTCAATTCTAGTGTTTATGGCAGACAAAAGTTTTTGCGAAACTCAAACAGACGAAGAATATATCTCTCAAATGATCTTCAAATCTTTGTTGAAAATGGAAGCTTGCCAGATCTGCAAAACTTTTAAAAAAAAACTCTTTTCTTGTGTAAAAACATGTCTACAAGACAGTCGTGTGTAAAAACAGTTTTGTCTTTAAACTCAATGATATATGCTTGAAGTTCAAAAACACGCAGGGGAGATATTCTTAGAAAAACTTTAAGGAATCTACATCTGATAAATGTTATCAATTTTGTTTAGTCAGTTCTTTTAAATAAATGAGTTTTAATTTTATTTTTGTCTTTCTGCCATTTGAGATAGATGAGATATGCATCAGCAAAACATGCCATTATAAATATTTTTTTAGGAGTTTTGATGAATAATGAGTAAATACGTTTTTAAAATGGCGTTAATGGGTTTCCGTTAAGGTTAGGGTTAAGTCAAGAAGGGATTTTCGTCGTGATAGACCAGTGGTTATCCACTGGCGGCCCGTGGGCCACATCCGGCCTCGAACAAGTACTTTTCTTCGTTAAAAAAAAACCTAATTTCTAACGGTGCAAAAAAAAATTTCTCAGGTGAAAATCTACTTCTTATTTTAATTTGTAATTCAATACTTTTGTTTTGTACAACTTGATAAAAATCTAACAGTAATATTTAATGTTCCTTCAAACATAGAAGAGTCCTATGTAAAATTTTGATCAAGTTGCGGCCCGCCATTTGACTGGTGTTTTTAATTGCGGCCCCCGGCCTCATGTAAGTTGGAAACCCTTGTGATAGACGTATATTACGAAAGTAACACCCGACGTTTCCATTTTTCGTCTGATAAAAACAGAATTTTTCTCCTTTTATCCATTAAAAACGCAGTTTTTAATTATTTTGTTTTTATCATTTTATTACTTTTGGTGATTTGAGTCTGTTAGTTTATTTATTGAAAGTCGTCAAAATTTCAATCGGAGATTGACGAAAAATTTTGATTGCACCATTTAGGAAACAAATATAATTTATAATTGGTATCAGATACAGAGCTCCAAATGAAATATGAAATTTAATCATTTCAGCTGGTCGAAAAGTTATCAAAGATTTTTTATCAACGATAATTGATATTTGGTGATAGGACGATAAATTCTATCTGCAGTGGTCAGGAAATTGGGGAGGATATAGCGATAAATTCTTTTTATAGATGCCATATATATATATATATATATATATATATATATATATATATATATATATATATATATATATATATATATATATATTACAATTTCCAAAGTAAAACATAATTTATTATTCTAGAGATCTGAAATTTTAAAGTAATTTTCTTTTGAGAAAACGTAAGAAAAAAGAGAATTTTTCAACTTTAAAAAAAAAAAAAAAAAAAAAAAAAAAAAAAAACTTTTAAAACAGTAATATAAAAATAAATACTATGTAAAATAAATACTGAAATACTTACATCAACGATAACAATAAAATAATTCAATTTTGCGAGTAAAAAAAAAATGATTTTAATTCAAAAAGTTGCATCAACATTCTAATTCCGTTTCTAACAGACTGCGTGTGAAAATAAATTTTACAATATTTTAATATGAAAAACACTGCATCTAAAAACATTCCACGTTTAATAAAACAGGTGAGACGGCATATCATCAAAAAGACCTTTTACTCTTTTATCACTTTTTGAGTAGAAGTTATGGTGTTGGGTTGTCAAAAAAAGCGCCATAATTTCGAACAGATGTTACATCTTTATTCCAACAGATTATGAACGAAAATCTTAAAATCTATTCATGCTTGCTTTAATTTCACCTGACAGGTGTAGAAATCTCCAAATGAATTAAACTTTTTTTTTTCTTTTTTACACTTTAAGTTATTTTGAGAAGCTGGGTTAATCCCAACCACCAAGGTTCTTTCTTTTTTGTGGATAATAAGATGAAAGAGATTTTAATCTTCCTCACGACATTTCTTAAGTTGAAAGATAGCCTTTTAACTCTTTAAATCGAGCGAAAAACTTCATTAGAACTTACATGCTGAAATAACTGTTTTCTGCTACAATTTTTTCCCTCAACTTCAAAAACACATCGTTGGTTCAAAATTAAAACGACGCATCTGCAAACATAATACGTTGCAGATGTGTCGTTTTAGTATTATAGTTTTTTAGCGACATGGTCGATTATGACTGTCCTTCTTCATATAGTTTTGGAATTCTTTTAAAAAATGCAGGCAAAGAAAATTGTTGACAATCGTAAATAGTTATTTCATCAAGATTGAAACAAACGTTACTAAAATATGCGGATGACTGGTTCAGAAGGGAGTAAAAATTCTGGTGAAATTACGGTACTGTATGGTAATGAATTTCTGGTAAAAAAAAAAAACTATAATTCTGGTTAATGAAACCTAAATATACGGTCTTTAAACAAGTCTTTTTGTAAGTTTTCCGTTCCTATGGTAACGGTTTCAAGGGAACTTCAGGTTTTCAAAATCCTAGTTCTTATTATCACATATTTAGTAAAAAAAATACAAAACTGAAAAGTAAATTTAATAGAATAAATGATGTCATGATAAAATTACTACATTTACCAAATTTCATTACTTATTATAAAACAATATTTTATTGTTAATTTTACTAAAATCATTACCAAAGATCAACGTTAATAATTACCATGTTTTTTTGGTGCTCTCACAGAGCCAGAAACACGGTAAATTTTACCATATTCTAGTAGTTTTGACTATACTTTTTTTCTCAGGGTAAGTAAGTGGGGTGAAAAAAATTTGAATCAATTTGATTGCCTCATGAAACTTGGAGGTGCTATCAAACAGGTTCTGATGTTTTCGTTACCACCTCTCAGCAGTGATTCACCAGGTCTCGATAGTGTTTTTGTTTTTTTCCTCGCTTACATATTAATTTGTGACCCCTATTGTGTGCACTTTGTACACAAAAATTCAAATTTTTTTTATATAAGGTGGTTATGTGCTGCATATATCTTGAGTTCTTCTCAAATCGAAATCATTGAAATATTCACGTGGTGGCAATCTTCACCAATATGTAAACTGTGCCGTCGGGCTAAACCGAGGGAAATTTTTGTGCTTGTTGGTTTCATCAAGAAGGCTAGTTTGAAGGCCAGCTGACCCGCGAGGCAAGTTTTCGACTTTTTATGATCACTGCGTAAATACATCCCCAACACTCCGGAGGTCTGAAGACGTGTGTGCGGTACCTCGCATCTAGTGCCCAATCTTACAACCCTACAGACTAACTAAAGCTCGTCTGTCTGAACTTGCTGAAAGGGAAAGGTGAGTACATAGAAAATAACAGTTACATTAAAATAAAAAGCACTAACTAACAATTAAGTTACAAATAATTAAAAAAAAAGGCATCACTTTGGATAAACAGAATTAAAATTTTAATGTTTTCAAATGAGGCTGGACTTAAGAGACTGAGAACAGTAGTTGGAAGTTGAATGCAGACCTTGACTTGAATCAGTGCAGTGCCAATATTAGAATGCTGCTTAAATCAGGCGTTCTCTCTTCTCCTGGGTAAACCTAAATATGTCTCCTAAACCTAAAAATGCGTCGGCTGTTCAACAACGGTTATAAAATAAACACGAAATGACATCTGTGAACAAATAGACAAATGTTTCTATATCGACGTCATAAGATTTTTACAGATTATAATTGAATAGAATTTTCCAGTTTACTTAAGTTTTGTTAAAGCTACCCTTTAAAAAAAGAAAAGTAAAAAAATGAAATGTATTATTAATAGCAGAAACTTGGCTTATTTATTTTAATGCACTCACCATTTTTTAAAAAAATTATTATTTTGTTAACATTTTCAACAGCGTGTTTATAGATTAATAATTTGTGATAGTTCCTTTTGTTTTTAAATGAAGTTATCGTGAACGCCAATAATGATCATGTCTTTTCGAACAGTTGATGGGCCGTGGTAGACCAGTGGTTAGCGAATTTGACTCCGGTCCAGGGGTGTCGGGGTTCGATACTTGCGCCATTGTGCTCATAAAAACTGTGGAATCGAACGTCCTGTGGTCGATCGCTAAGAGTGCCATATGGGTACAGAGATCATGAGAAAATTTCCTTCCCCTTCAGACCTATGTCTTAATTAAGAAAGTGGTCTCATGAATGAGTGGTGCTGTTATCTTTGTGAAGGGATTTGAGGCAAGACGTATTTTCATCTTTGTGGTGCTTTCTTACCAAACGAAAGGCGCACCTCGCAGAAAAAATTCGCTAATCGTTGGTGAGCTTGGTTTTTCCAAGTGCCATTAGAAACAACAACAACACAATTGACTAAAAGGACTTTACTGACAACATTACTTCATGAAAATCTAAAAACCATTTGAGTCGTAAAAAAAAAGTCAAGAATGTTTTTTTTCTTTTCTTCCCAGCTCTAAGTCAGTTAGAGTAAAACATAGAAAAAACAATTAAAATTTTTCCCCCTAGGCTGGCTAAATTGGCTGGGTGCAAAAATAAAATTAAAAAAAAAAAAAAAAAAAAAATGAAAAAAAATTTTTTTTTTCTTGTAATTCTATTTTTGAAGTCATTGGACACGCTTTCTCAGAAACTAATGCTCTCTAACTCTTACTTAAATTTTGTAGTACGCTTCTGCAAAATAGAATTCGTAAAAACTCGTCATTGAATAAAATATTTTTTGCAAGGCAACATATGATCAATATTTAATTTATGACAAAAAAAAAATACAATCTATAGTTCAAAAACAATTTAAAATAAAACTTATAAAAATTTTGGTAGATTAATTTCACAAACTATAAAAAAAAATCATAACAACAAAGAACAATAATAATACAACATATAAATTTAATAAAATCCTATTACTTATTTGAGTTACTTGATATTATATTCTTGAAGTCAGCTCTTGAAATAATTATCAACAGATTTTAATCAATAGTTGACCTAAATTGAGATAAGTTGTTTGTGAATGGATCAAATCTAGTCCTAAAAGATAGTTAGCAAACTATCATTACCCTAGTTCTACGAACAATGAATCATAACCAAAAATCGATGAACTAGTTTTCCTGCTATGGTCTACAAATACTTAGCCACGTAAATTCTCATAATTACTTCACATTTGTATAAAATATTGCATAGGTTTTGGATTAGTACTTGTATGAAATACATCGTAGTTGTGTGATTTAAGCTAAATTGATAGTGTATAGTGTACTTAGTACTGTTTTAATGCAATGTATAATTAATTTCGAAAATTGTGATTCATTAATAATAAAAAAATTTATTTTTTAAATACGATTAAATAAAGCTAAACTTTAATGCTTTTTCATTCAAAATACATGATTGAGTAATTAAACAACACAAACAAGTTATGCATTCTTTTATTTTTTAACACCACCTTCAATGTTTAGGTTAAGTTTTAATATTAAGAAAATTTTACTTTTTATTTTTTTTATATTTTTTAATTAAATATTAAATGTATAAATTTCATATGGATTAGTTACAGTTTTAGAACATGAATATTAAGATATTTGAATGCGCTCTAATTAAAATTATTTAAAATCTAATTAAATTTTTTTTAATGTGCATAATTTATTTATGCAGGAAGTGAAATCACTCTAAAACTATAAGTTCAAGGCTTAATATAGACGATATTTTTTTAATTTACTGCTAAATACTATTCGCATTAACACAATTTCATTCTTATTAAACTTGATTCTCGCAATATTTCTTTAGCACTATAAAGGAGATAAATATTCCTTTTATTACAACTCTTTTCTCTGACTTTTCATATATGGGAAACTGTTTCTATGGGAACACTATAAGGCACAAAAATTTCTACCGAAGAGTAATGATTTAGGTAAAATTATCAATAAAGTATTTGTTTTATAATATGCGATAAAATTAAGGTTGATGTAATAAAATTTGGTAATTTTATCAGGGTACCTGGGAGTTGGCATAAAAATCATTTGTTCGGTTGAAAAAAATTTTGAGTTTTGTATTTTTTACTAAATGTGAGGTAATAAGAATTATAATTTTGTAAAACAGAATTTCTGGTAAACCATTGCCTATTCAAATCCGGTAAACCAAAAATTACCAAATGAATGGTTTAAATGCCGTTTTCTTTCTTTTTTTATATTTTTGTTTCTTCTAACCATGATCATGTTTTTTTTCTTCTTTTTTTTTTACTGAAAATGTTAGTATTATACAACACGTTCATTTTGCTAGATTTTCTTTCTCCAAATCTAATTTCTGAATTACCCATTATTTCAATCCAGGACAAATTTGTATATAATTTTTATCTAAATAAATTTTGCTTACGTAATCTTCAAAAAAAAAAAAAAACTTTTTTTTTAAGGTTTAACAAAACAATTATGATACCTAAACAATGTAACCACACGTAAAAAAAATATCGCCCTAAGATTGGTTCAAAGCTTTATGATTTAGTTGGTACAGAAAAAAAAAATCGATTTCATGATATGTGTTTCTTCTATCACAAAACAAAAATATCTTAATTGTAATCCATTTATTATAAAATTTTATTAAAATATTTCACAAAAAGTGAAGTAAAAGCTAAAACAAGAAACATTCTACTAAACCTAATTTTAATTTAACAATTCCTTAATTCAAGGGCCATAATCACGCATATTTGATTACGCGATTCTCCTTTCATGGTAAGCGTTATGAAACAAGCCTTACTGTCTCTAGCGTTCCACTATCAGACGGACATAATCTCAATAATGTACTCCAGTATTTCATCTCGTATTAGTATGTATACTCTCGAAGCGAGTGGGCCTGGTAAGCGCTTTTTTTTCCCTTCCTTTGCATTTAAAGTTCTTTTCATTGACAAAATTACTTGAAGTATATCCTCAGTCCAAGCGATAAAAATTTCCCGTGATAAGTTGCGTCAGAGTGATCATTGAGCAATGCATACTCATCTTTGCATTTAAAGTTCTTTTCAGCACTTTGTTTGACAAAATTACTTAAGGTCTATTCTCAGCCCAAGCTATGAAAATTTCCCGTGATAAGTTGGGCCAGAATGACATACTGCTTAGAAAGAATGCTTAACTGTTTTTATCCTATGTTTCTCTATTGCAACTTGTCATTATCATATTTATCGATTAAAATTTTTCATGATAAATTGCTTTACTATGACGAGCAACTTAGATAAAATTCTTACTATTCGTGTATGTTCTACGTTTTCTCTGGAGCAACTTATCTCTGGCCTTAAAATCAATAAAAATTTTCAGTGATACGTAGCGTCAGAATGACGAGTAACTCAGTTAAAACTCTTAACAGGTCTATCATGTGTTAAGCATTTCTGGGGCAACTTATACTAATATTGTTATTCTTTAGTCAAGATATTGTAAAAATTTCAAATCTTCAAAAAACACTTTTCTAATAGATAAAATTTTGTTGCAAATTTTTGATAATTAAAAAAACAAAAATTTTTTTTGGAAAACTAACTCTCAATCTATTAATTTTCAAAAATACTCGCAATTATACCATTTTCTACATGTTATAAATAGAAAAAAATGTTTCGAATCTTCTAAAAACAATGTATCAAAATCTTTCAAAACGAATAAATTTTTTATACTAAGCTTTTAAACATAATAAATTGTTTATTTATTTATTTTTTACAAAAAATGATTATGAAAGTAGAATATAATTTTTAATCTACTCATTTCAATAAAAAATAATGAAATGAAATAAAATTAGGCATCTAGTAAACACTAATAATAATAATAGCATTCCACCCATTATTTTTTTAAATAAAATTTTTTAATCATAGCAAATAGTAAATAATAGGATTTAAAACAGTTCTGCATTCGATTTCCTCAGTTTCGCATTATTCATATTATATCAATATTGAGTTTCTAAGTATTAAAATAAACTAGCAATATATCTTAATTGAAATCTGTGAATGACCTTTTAATTTTTATTTTTTGAAAAAAAAATAAAGAAGTGAAGACTCACCTTAACACTAAATGACCAGACGGAACAGCAGACGATAAAAGTGAAAAAGAGAGGTCCGCTTTTCACCAGCATTGTTGATAATAACGAAAACGATTTTGAAGGGAAGCGGCCTTGTCGTCCGACATAAAACCGAAAACAGCGCCAAGCGTTCTCTTGCACAGCCAAAAAAATCAACAAAATCTCTGAGTTCTTATTGGTCCTCTGGGAGATGACTCGATGAACTCTGAATGAATTATGGAGTACGAAATAGCACACCTGTCTAGAATTTTAATAAAAGGATTTGATGAGTTCGAAGCTTCCATTTAGATGTGAAAAAAATAGACTTTAAGTAGATGATGGCTGTATTTAAAGATTAAAGACTTGAAGGTGTAAAGGTCAATTCGGAGAATTCAAATTTTAATAAGAGAAGTATTTGGCATTTTCATGCGAAATAAGTTATTAAGCTATTCGAATTCGTAATTGTTACAATATGCATGATAAATTAATATCCAACACCAAATTTAAAAGTTATAACTATCTCCATTAGTATTTTCGCAATCAAAAAACTCTAATTTTGTAAAAATAAACAATTTTTCATATTTAATCGCTTTTTGAAAAATGCATTTGATCATATTTCAAGTTCAAAATTTATCGAAAGAAAGCATGTTAAATCCATGGCGGAGAAATTTTATTAAACATATTTTTTATTAATTTGTATTAATTTAGATCAAAATAAATGAAAAATATTATATTTAGTATTTTAAAAATTTCTCGTAATGAAATACAGCATGTATTTTTACTCCGGTATTTTTTTTTTCTACGTTAAAGGTAAAAAGTTTCAAACATGGCTCATTTCCAAACTATATTTTTTTCAAATTTTCAACTTATATGCAAGTTATTTAGATCTAAGAGAAATTTCTTCCCTGAAATTTCTTTAATTTACAAAATCAATCTTTGATAAATTTTTAAATATGAATGGGAAAAAAAATAAAACTACTTTTTTTTATTCTATATTTAAGTACAAATGTAATTCCGATAACCTAGTAATCCTTTTAGTAACTATGAGACAGTTTTTTTTATAATTTAAAAATACTACAGTAAATTATTTCTTATAATTAGAGCGTCAGAAAATAAAATATATACAAAAGGGACACCTGTGCCCCATCTTCGTCAAAGGGTTAAAGATAAAATAAAAAATAGGCTCCATATTTTTTAAGTGATATGGTGATTGGACGTAAGGAATTTTTAGACTCTCGTATTTTTGTCATACATGCTGAGAGCGTTTTGATTTTATAAAAATAAAGACAATTATTCTAATTTCAATAATATCTAAAAATTAATATAGTGATTGAAAGTATGGCATACAATTTTTAATGCACAGATAAACACACTAGTTGAAATCATATTAAATGCTTGAATGATATTCAAATATACTTTTTAATTTTTGAAGACAAATACTTAAACTGAATTTATCTTTTAGTTTTATTTATGATTATTTTATTCTCATTTATAACTGGTGTTGAGCAGCCAACTCCATTCTGAGTTTACGACTATCAATGCCAACTCCTTAGCCTTATTTTGAAGTCATTATTTGCGCAAAGGAAATCCTGGATCAAGCATTCGAACAAACTAGCTTTCCTGGAAGACTTTTTGATGGAATTAATCCGCATTTGTTTAACATGGAGAGGAAAATCCAGAAATCTCCTACGGTCAGTTAGACGGCAAGGAGATTTTAACCTATGATCCGTCTACCAATGAGGATATTATACGCCTGCATTGTGGTTGATCCGGGCCGGGAGCAGAATTCGTATCAACGAGTCACTGCTGGCATTTGAGCCTGAGGCACCTCATTGAAAGGCGAACGCTCTATCCTGTGAACCACTACAACTCTCTAATTTATGATTAGAAAAACTCATACATTTTTCAATAATAACCAGATTTCAGTATGCATTCTCGCTCTTTCTTGTATTCGTAACCATAGCTCCATCATTTTTAAGCAAAATGCGCCGGTTAAAAAAAGTAGGTAAAATTTTTAAGAGAAATGTTGGGCGCCAGGTGTGATTTTTTAGACGAAATGGTGACTGTGCACATGGGATGGTGAATATGCATTTTTAGACACTCCTTTCTAATCATATATGATGAATTTAAGAAAGATATATTAATTGTATATTTATATGTTAAAAAGGTTTTATAAAAAAGTTTTTTTTTATTTTTAAATTAAAGATTACAATAAATATGTTTAATGATAAGTTACGTCAGGAAAATTGCATATGACGTCTCAATGACTCAATCAATATCACTTAATTTTTCAACGAAATATTTTGTCACTTTATCATAAAGTAAGCTTGTTTAATTTCAAAACATGCTTTTCTTTTAAATTTTTTTTAATAATTTATTCCTTTTGGAAACTCATAAAAGCTACCAAGATGCAAATTCCAGTTATAATTACCTTCATATATAAACCACAATGTCAATAGTGTTCATATAAAGCTTTCCCACCATTAAAATATTAGTCTAGAGTGTCGTTACTATTGGGCTAACCATGAGCGGTTTTCATGGTCTACCCATTCCTATAACATAATTGTTGATTTTGTTTTTGCTCAAAAAGTCTCATGATGTTTAATGTTTGATCTGCGGGTTCTCTTGCCTTCTGGGTTGGATTAATAAATAGCAAAGTGAACACCGATAGATACATAATCGACATGGTTAGATGGATGTTAGCAGCGATTGTAATAAAATAGATTTTGGTGGAATATATTTGTATTAATAAATAATGTTTGATTATTTAAAAATTTATTTTTACAGTTTCTAATTTAATAAATAATTATTTCAGCCAATATTAATAAAGGAAAATAGAATAAAATTATTAACAAATGTTCATCATGATGAAATAAGACAAATAATGTTATTTGTTTTTCCGGAAATAAAAGACTTAGTTTATAACAATTGTAATTACTGATCGTTTTCATTTACATCCGCAAGCGATTATTTTAAGAGTTACGCGTCCTTAAACTTCAAAATATAAACCGATGACATGAATTGCTTCGATTCAGAATCACAATTCACTTGTCGTAAGAAACAATTATTTCTTTATTTTTATAGAATACAATAAAAGCATTGTTCGAAAGGCAGTTTATAGAATTCAGTTAAGATAAATTTCGTTTTCAGGATCAATTTTAATGTTACTCAAATTAGCAAATTTTCCTTTTTCTTTTAATTGAGAACTTCAGCGATTACATAATTGACGAGTATAATCAATTATTAAATGACTCCTGAAACGCTTTCTACTTTTATACTTTTTAAGACGATTGTTGGTTATGTAAATTCCAAAAACATAAGTTTTTTTTATAAGAAAGTCATTGTATTTTACGTCATTGCTTTTGCATAAATACAAATATTTCTATAAACTAATGTCTAATTCAAAAAGTCCTTTTTAATATGCTTTAATTTATGAAAAAAAAGTAATAGACAAAAGCTTTGGTTAAGCAAACGAATACAATTTTCGTGAAAAAAATTTTTTTAAATATTCGCGATCGCAACACTCGAGTACGCCATTTAGCGGGAGACTGTAAATATCGGGCATTAGCTCCCACATAACCATTGGCAATGACGGACGCCATTTTCTTTGCAGCAAATAGGAAGCAAAAATTCCCTAAGGAAAAGGTAGAACTTCTTGAAAAAACTAACCAGAATATGCCAAACATTGAAGCAGAACACGCCAAGCATTTGAAGAACAATTTCTCAATAATTTTTACCTTTCTATTACCAACAACATAACTTCCAATTTCATGATTACTTGCTGTTACAGATGTGTGAATTACGATAAAATACTTTTTTCTGTCTTCAATTCATTACAAATTAAAAGGAAGTCAACATTGCTTTCGTCATTCCAATGAATTAAGTGAATTCAGAACTGTAATAGTTATAGAATATTCTTCTTCTTTATAGAATAGTATATATTTCTGTATCTATATAATTCGGAAAACAACAATAAAGAATCATCCGAACTACTTGAAATAGTTTCATTTGTGCTTATTAATAATTATTAATAATTTTTTTTATCGTTTTCTTTGGTAAGTATTTTTTTGTTTTGAAAGAATAATTTCAACTAGAATTCAGCTATTCTGTTTTCAGGCTACATATTCAAATTCATATCGAGATCTTACAATTATAAAATTTTGATGTGTGGTATGTTATCTAAAAGTAATGAAGAGATAATCTATGCATATATTATTTGAAAATAAAATTTTCAAACGAAGACCATTTCATTTGGAATTCTGCGGATTTATAAAACAGGTGAGTGTTATGATTTTTATAATAAAAAATTTTCTTGTAAATATTTTTTTTTTCCTATTTGATGATAGTTCTCTACAGAATGGTTTTTTACGTCTGATTAAGAACTATAACAATAAAAAAAAGAAACATGAAAGTTTTTATTTCAATATAAAGAATTTTTAAAATCGTTTTTTATCCTAAGAATTCTTTATTCTACGTTTTTTAGTTTATAAGATTTTGATAAAAATTGTTGTCAAAATACTTTTTTTGAAAAATTAAATGGTATAGCATTATGTGTTTATGTATACTTCTTGTATATTCTAATGAAGTAATATGATTCAGAAAAGTATGGAAGAAAAATTAGGTACTTACGTATTAACTAACCACAGGTACAGATTTAGCAGATTTTTAAGTGCCGCCAATCTACACTTAAATTTTTGGAAAAAATCTTAAAATGAAACACTTTGTTTAAAATCAAAGTAGTCAATCGGATTTCGGTGGAAAATGGGCCGCTATAGAGTTTAGCATAGATTCAAAACAAACTTTTCTCTCAACTGATTCTATAGCCATTATGAACTCTAATAAATAAGATTAAAAATGAAATAACATTTCCAAAACGGACGTTTACTAAGATAAAGTTTCATGTTATGGACATTGGTACATTTTCGTTATATTTCACTCCATAAAATATTTCGCTCCTAAAAAAATAAAATTGCATCTTGTTTTGTTTTTGGCAAGTCCCAAAGACGCATTTTCGTAACACTAAAAAATGGCGACAAAAAAAAAAGAATGGTTCTTTTTTGTTTCGTAAGCATTCTTTATTTTACGTTAAAATTTAAATGGGCCTTTCATGTTATACCATTAAATTTAGTAAAACTATTTCTCAGGCATTGGGTTTGAACTCTTATAAGAATAAACCTATTTTTTTCTCTTTATTTACAAATATTTTTCCGATGTGTTCTGGATGTTCCATCTCTAAAAAAAAAAGAGATACCATTTTGTTTTCGTTTGCATAAGAAAGAAAACAAACATTTTTCATTTTTAAATTTAATCAGCCACAATAAAGATGGAACGTTACAATGCTACATGCTACATTAAAGACGTCTCCAGTGTAACTGAATGACTGTTCATATGGAAATCGCATTGATTCGGCACATACAACAACGCCCCCTATAGTTCGTTGCGATCGCGAATCGCATTTTAGAAATCGTTTTTTAATTATTTTTTTCGTTTGCTTTCTTACAAAAATTGCAAGGAAAATTATTATTTTATTTATTGCTCATTTATTTATCATGCAGTGCTAAATTTTGACTTTTCAAATTGATCAAAAATATTTAGAAAATCACAATTAATAACAATCACGTACTTTTTCAAAACGATTGATTTAAAATCGTGGATTAAAACTGAAAGGCAATTATAAATCTTATAAACTTATTTTTAATAAATTATAAATCTTTTTTCAAAAAATGCATAAAACTATGTCATTGATTCTTAAGTGGAAAAAAAATCAAAAAATTCTATTAGCCCTTTAATTGTCTCCTAAATTTGAAGAAAACGGTCATAAAAGTGCCTGTTTTTTATTTGAGAAAATTATATAAAACTAAGTGCACGGACAATATATGTAATCATTTTATTTTTTGAGTTATTTTTTGTTAGCTTGAAATAATGTTGAGTGCCGACTTTTAATTTAGAATAAATTATCTCTCAACACATTACAAGTAGTTTTATACTGCCATCTGATGAATTTATTGTGAAATAAACATTATTCCAGGCATAAAAAATAGATAGTATTCATTTCTTGGTACACTAATGTTGAACATTCAGACCCCAAAATATCGCGGTCATAGGAAATAGAGGGAAAACTACACTCCGTCATTTTGACGCGAGCGAAAAACAAGGGGTTAAATTCTGACGAAACATTATCGAGATCAATCGCTGAGAAGACTGGATTAAATGCCTCAACAGCGGTCTGATTGTTAGACTAAACTGAAAAAAATTTTTAATAAACGCATTTGGTGGTGGGAATACGGAGCACCTTTTCTATTGTAAAATATTGAATAATAAAGAAAGTTTCATCATTTACACTGAATAGTACGATTTAACTAATGCTACGAACTATTTAATGATTGCTAACATGTGTTACTCAATGCAACCAGCAAAATGATTTAAGCAGAAAATAATAGATTGCTCTTAATTGTTTCGTGACAATATTGTTAAAGTTATTAATCGAAGTTTAAAACGTTAGAGTGATCTAAACATGTTCAATAATGTAAAAAGAAATATAATTTTTATATTTTCCTTATGCTTTCAATAACTGATATTTAATAAAACATATTTTTACGATTGTCAAATAATTGGTTTTTTTCCTTTTTACCCTTTGATGCAGAATTTTTATTAAACACATTTTTTCGTACTTTTTCATTATTCTGTAATAATTTTGGTCAAAATAAGTAAAAAATATATTATTTTTAGCATTTTAATAATTTTTGTGTACGAAATACAGCAATAGGACAGCGGTGTTCTTTTTTGTGTTAAAGATAAAATTATCCAAACATGGTTCATTTCTAAACAATAATCTATTATATATAATTCTCTTACGTGGCTCCCAAATTTTGGCTGTATTTCTTTTCCGCCGGTGGCAAGTTAACTTAGCAACATAATTCAAAATTATGATACCTGAGCGCTTGACGTAACAAATCCTTCAATTCTATAAGTGTTGTATCGCCAAATGCCCAAATTAACAATTGCAATTTCAAATTAATATTGAAATGTACAGGTTTAGAATTTTCTACAGTGAAAAGTTTTCGGAACTTCAGTATTCAAAAAAGTATACAAAAGCTAGACGTTAAGAACGTATCCAATGAGCGAGCAAAGCGAGCATTGGATTGCGAAGCAATCCGAAATGAACTGCGAAAGCAGTTTCGGGGGTTGGGGAGCGCCAGCGAGCAGGGGGCGAAGCCTCCTAGCTTTTTTTAAACTTACAGCTATTTAGATCTTAAGAAACAATAATTGATCAAGGAAATTTTTTTAATTTACGAAATCATTGATTGATAAATTTTTGAATATGAATGAAAAAAAAAATTAAAACTATCCTTTTTTTTTTTGGATTTTATATTTTAGTACATATAGAGTTGCGAAAAACCAATAGATTATTTTAGTAACTATTCGTCTTCTTTTTATAGTTAAAAAATACCAAAATATATTTTTGCACGCCATTAGTGAGTCGGAAAGATGTTTATAAAAGGAACACCGGTGTCTCAACTGCGTCAAAGGGTATAGACAGAGAGGGAAATAGCTGAGAAAAAAATCGCTTGTTTCCGATTGCAAGCAATAACTACACACACATAGATCCGTTGATCATTGATTGATAAATTTTCAAATATGAATGCAAAAAAAAATTTTTTTTTCAAACTACTTTTTGGATTTTATATTTTAGAAGAAATATATTTACTAGAATCTAACATATTCTTTTAGTAACTATTAAACTGTTTTCCATAATTGAAAAATACAAAAATATATTTTTACTTGAAATTAGAAGTCAGAAAAAATTGCTTGCAATTATAGCCAGGAAAAATATATATATATATAATGGTCACCGGTGTCTCTTTTGTGTCAAATGGTTAACGAAAAAGTATCGATAAACCAGACACTTTCAACTCTGCGCTATATTAAAAAGTGTATTAGGATTGGTAATAAAATACAGTAAAACATGGAAATAATATAAACCTCAGCCCAGCTGTCAAATTAAGCATTTAGTTTATCAACAAAGCATCTGGCCTCTATTTGAATTGGTTTCGGTATTGTTTTCAAGTAGATTCAATTAGAGAAAAAAGCTCTTCAACGAAACTTTTTTTATGAATGAGACGTATTGAGATT
Organism: Parasteatoda lunata; assembly: GCA_949128135.1. NCBI lineage: Eukaryota > Metazoa > Arthropoda > Arachnida > Araneae > Theridiidae > Parasteatoda > Parasteatoda lunata. The sequence continues at coordinate 40,545,745 of OX421972.1, read as the reverse complement.
TCAAGGCAAAAAGAACTCGACTTACATTGATACAAGAATTAAAAAGTAGTATAATGTCACTAATTGTTCCACGTTTCATTGTAAACGAGAGTGTAATGTCATTAAAATGCTTTTAAAAACAACGAACTCAGTGATTTAGGCATGATCATGTTTTAATTTAAGTACATGAAGGAAAAAAAAATGCTTTAAAATGTTACCGTGAATAACCGAAATCAGGAGAAAGTTGACTTTCACCGATGAATGTCAGCAATCATATAGTCCGAAATATTTGAATAGTGAAGTCCGAAATGTTTGTTATTTCCGATTTGATATTAATTTATTTATTCGTTTATTCGTTGATATTTTAATATTTATTCGCATCCAATTAGGAGAGATTAGAAAAACATCAGAATTCGGTGTACCGGGTAATGGAAATTGATCTAAAACAAAAACATCATTGTAGGGGATATATATATATATATATATATATATATATGTTAAAAATAAGAAAAATACAACAATAACAAGTCTTTATTTCCAATTAGTAATAATAATTAAAGCTTCAATGTTATATTTTTATTTTTTTATTTATTTTTTTTAAAAGAATACTAAGAGTTAACTGAAGAAATGTAAAATTTACTTGAAAAACAATTTCAAAATATCCTGTTACATGCTGCAAAATAGAATGTATAATTATAACACGCAATATAATTTTTTTAAACACAATAATTCATTGAAAAAATATTTTTTGCGTGTCAGGCTATTTCAATTGAAATACTTGCTCGGGTGTCAATTAATTTTGCCCACAGATCCCATTTTTTCCGCAAATGATGTCTATTTTGAAGACATTAAAATAAAGAAGGAAAATGTAGTACTGTAGTAAAATGTTAACAATACATTTTAAACGTACAAAGAACTACTCTTTCTTAGTGTCTATAAGTTTTTTATAATTATTTCAAATATTTATTTTTTCTTGAATATATTTTTTTAAATGCAGTTCTTTTATAAAAATTAAACTAAACATTTTTAACTCGTTTTCAATTTTGCACACTTTATTCCTATATCAGCTGCTCTTCTTAGAAGTAGCTAAACAACAACTTTATTTTAACCGTACATTTTTCCAGTTAAGTCTGAAAATAAACATGTCTTAGAGATTTGTGACCCATGAATCAACTGTAGTTAAAACAACATGCAAGAACATAAATTCTTTAGCTAAAATTACAAATTATTTTTGAAAGATAAAATATATTAATTTTAAACTAAACTATGTCTTAGCAAAATGCTTCACATCAGATATCCTGTATTTATATTCTTATAAAACACGCTTCAACGTTGAACCATAATACGATGAAATCATCAAAAACCATAATATGGTGCAAAGTCATAGCAGATTAGAAAAATATAATAATAGGGCATGAAATTTCAGTTCTAAAGTTCTAGTCAGACTAACATTTTTGATAGTTACTATTTTCACGAAAAATATAAGCAGATTTTAAAATGTTATCATATGAAGAGTGAAGAACTTATTGTGATCAAAACCACTAAAAGAATGTAGAAAATTAGAACTGAAACTCGTTTATTGCTAAAAACCGCTGATATTAACTAATAAAAAAGTTTCAATGGCTCTCATGTTATCCACATATCATTCAAATTCATTAAAATATAAAAGGAATGTCATAAAATTTAGACATCAGAAATGTTCCCATTCATTTAACACTTCATATTTGTAGATCGCGGATTTTTGACACTTAAGTACCAGGTCAAATTTAGGTCAACACCGTATAAAATTTACGAAACTAATTTTGATTTGACAAAAATGTTTCCGAAAATCTCAGAGAACATCATTTTATATCATGTTTCAAATAAATTGAAAAACATTTATTTTATTTTCAAAAGTAGGAAACTTAATCGCATTAATGCCGATTGTGGTACGAGGCGGAAGCCGCCATTGTGGAGATCCATTAGACGATTTTAAAATTATTCTGGGAGGTCCGTTTTTGTGCACTATACCTTTCAGTTTTCTAGAATATTTTGTAGTGTTGGTTTTTTAATACCCATATACTGATTATTTCCTTTTTTCCACCTCTTACGAAAAACGAATATACTCAGCTAATACTAAATAAAAGGTTATGTAAATTTTAATAATAAAATAAAGCGATCACAATCTTTACATTCTTATTGCTTGCACTACCCTACAATGAAGAAAAATTATGAAGAAATGGCCGAAAACTTTAACATAGTATCCTCATGTTAAACACTTGTATTTGTACCATTTTCTGAGCAGTTAATAATGCGTATTCTAATTCAGAGATATGGATTGAAATATTTAAAATAGAAACAATGTTGTTATGCCGAATTTAAAATTCTTTTTCAAAATACATAAACTGCGAATGAAACAATTACATTAGTCAAAACTGAAATGGATTTTAACAAATCCTTTATTACCGTAATATGGTTTTTCTGCTTATTATATTAGTTATGGTTCAAGTTAATACCGTAATTGGACTTTCTTTTTATTCGTGATCATGGATAAACTTAGCACAATAACAAGATTTATTTTTTGCTGTATCGAAATTATGGTTAAACCTAACACTGTAGTAGGAATATGGGCTTCATGAATACGAGATTATGGTTTAACAGAGAACCATTTTAAGGTTTTTTTCAACATTTTTCATATCATGGTTCTTCCTATCGAAAAGTTTCTCTGCTAAATCGAGAACATATAGTTTCACTTTGTACCAAAGTAAAAGTTTATCCGAAATCATAGTTAAACCTCACACCACGACAAGATTTTCTTGCTTATTCAAGATTATTGTTTGACTTAGTACTAAATTAAGACCTTCCCGTGGAATTCAGGTTATGTTTCAGCTTGTATCTTAAACAAAGATGCAGTAAACATGCACAATATAAGTACAATTTTATAGACCACGAAGAATTCGAAGACATTCCTTTTCTTTCAAAAAAGAATGACACTTCATGTTTGATTTCATGAATCATTTGCAAGAATTAACACAGTTTTTTTCAATTGTATATTTAATGCCCAATCAAAAGCTTCTTTGCATCATAAAAATAACCGCCAAAATCGATATTTTCAGTCTAGAAAGCGAATGGTAATTATATTGTTATAAGTTAAACAATGTTATATTTGCGCAAAGCACAAAGCTGGTGTTTATATCTGTGATTGAGGAAATATGTTAAAACATATTGCGTTGTTGAAACTTCGATTAATCCACGTTGCTGTACTAGTAAAATGATCGACCATTAAATAAACTATATATAAAAAGCTTAATTTGTTAATTAAAGTTTATAAAGTTATAAATATATAAAAAGTTTAATTCGTTAATTTAAAGTATATAAAGTTATAAATATATAAAAAGTTTAATTCGTTAATTAAAGTTTATAAAGTTATAAATATATAAAAAGTTTAATTCGTTAATTAAAGTATATAAAGTTATAAATATATAAAAAGTTTAATTCGTTAATTAAAGTATATAAAGTTATAAATATATAAAAAGTTTAATTCGTTAATTAAAGTTTATAAAGTTATAAATATATAAAAAGTTTAATTCGTTAATTAAAGTATATAAAGTTATAAATATATAAAAAGTTTAATTCGTTAATTAAAGTATATAAAGTTATAAATATATAAAAAGTTTAATTCGTTAATTAAAGTTTATAAAGTTATAAATATATAAAAAGTTTAATTCGTTAATTAAAGTTTATAAAGTTATAAATATATAAAAAGTTTAATTCGTTAATTAAAGTATATAAAGTTATAAATATATAAAAAGTTTAATTCGTTAATTAAAGTTTATAAAGTTATAAATATATAGAAAGTTTAATTCGTTAATTAAAGTATATAAAGTTATAAATATATAAAAAGTTTAATTCGTTAATTAAAGTTTATAAAGTTATAAATATATAAAAAGTTTAATTCGTTAATTAAAGTATATAAAGTTATAAATATATAAAAAGTTTAATTCGTTAATTAAAGTATATAAAGTTATAAATATATAAAAAGTTTAATTCGTTAATTAAAGTTTATAAAGTTATAAATATATAAAAAGTTTAATTCGTTAATTAAAGTATATAAAGTTATAAATATATAAAAAGTTTAATTCGTTAATTAAAGTTTATAAAGTTATAAATATATAAAAAGTTTAATTCGTTAATTAAAGTTTATAAAGTTATAAATATATAAAAAGTTTAATTCGAGATTGGGAAAAGCAGCATTTTCGACACTAACTGAGCTAACTATTAAAAAGGAGAGATACAGTTTTTTTTTTGTCTGTTGTTTAAAAAGTATCAGTCACATACAAAACAACTTTTACATTCTTTTCTTTCTAAAAACATACTGATATTTTCCATAACAAAATAATTAATAAAGAAAATTTTATTTCTTCCATAGCAGTTGAAAATTTACAACAATCCACTGTGGGCCAGAAGACCATGATCTTTGGCCTAAAGCCAAAATTAAATTTTCAACTAAAATATGTGTAGGCAGTTTTAATATCGCCCAAATTAAGTATTCATAATCATCACATTAAAATTTACCTTTTGGACTGACGAGAGTACAATGTAGTGAAAAATATGTTTAAAAAAATTTTTTTTGAATGTAACTTTTAAATTAATATTTCAGAAATATATATAGGAATTTCACCTTACTGTTACATTTTTATCAGAGTAATTAGTCTGAAATTATAGTACAATGTTTCAATTTGTTAGATTAGTTAATACTCTTGACAAACTTATAGTTTATATCTTATCATTTGACATTTTACATTGTTTGAATCACTTTCGAAACTTATCTCCAAAAAGTTCCACGAGGTAATTAGCTAAAATTTTTTTTTTTTTTTTTGTCTTGTTTGATGTTTCTTCTTTCGAAAAAGCCTGCCCCAATTTGCCCATATTGCAAAGGTGGACTAACTATACCGAAAAACTACTATTATGTTTTTTTCAGGTTTTCGCGTTATTTTGTAATATTACTTCGGAAATATAATTTGCTTTTCATTTTTAAAATGAAATTACGAAAATTATTTTATTTTCATTGCTATATTTAATTATTTAAACGTACTATATTATTATTTTTTATTTTTGCTCGCCATATTTCAGCCGCCATTTTTTTTTGTTGGTATTTTTAGTGTATTTTAAAATTTCAACTATGAATTCAATTTACCTGCACATAAAAACCCCCAAATTTTTAAAAAAAGTTTTATCGAAATACTAATTTTGGCCACGAAACCTTGAATGCTGGCCCACTGTGCAATCGAACAAACACACAATTAACAGAATGAGCGAGTTTGCATTTAACAAAAATGTGATCAGACGTTGAAAAAAAGTTAGATTGTGCAGATAATTAATTGGTAAATTAGCAGTACATTTCTGTAATTTACAATTCATAACAAACATAAAACACAGTAATACACTGTGAAAACTCCTTTCATGCAATCACTAATATGAAGAAAATATACGACGAAAAAGTAGTGTACGACGCACAAATTTTAATCTTAATATATTATAATAAAAATTTTCTTTCTGAAATTGGATATTACAGAAAACAATTTTTTAAAGAGTATTGTAAACAAATTCACAATTTGCCTAACAGAAAAAGTATACAATACAAACATAAGACCCATTCAAAAGCAATAGAAAAATTACATTAACATCCTGTAATTGTTGATAATGTTTGAATACTTAATTTTACCTTCAACTCATTTGCTGGAAATGAAAATATGACAAGACTATTCGTTTCGTTGATATTAAAATTAATGCAACTATTCAGTTTTGGATTTGTTGTATTGCGGTTTTTTACATTTTGTATTACTCATTAAAAGTCTTTCTATTTACTTATCTTTATCGTTACTAATCTTCAGTTAGAGAAAAAAAATTAGGTAAAAAAAAATCAATAAAAAATCACAAAATAATTGAATATTAAAAATTTAAGCAACTGCCTGGTTAGAATCAGAAAAACTGTATATCAGCAAACTATATGTCAGTATTGAACCATAAAGAGATAAAATTGTTTCTTTTTTCAGACGAATCATGCCGCCTCCAAACAAGACTATTGTTTTTCTTTTCACAATCATTTTGATATCTGCAACTGTAGATTGATTCAAAAAGAGTTTTTTCTTCTGAATCAGCCGAAGAACAAGTAGTGATGCTGTTCGACATCTTTCCATTTCGGTTGTTATCTTAGAACCTGATACATTGAGAACGCACAAAAAAATTGTCGCTTCAGGAATTATTTTTGCATGCAGTAAACAAGTAATTAAATCAGGAGAAGGAATCAGTATTAAAGCCCAAAGTCTTTGAAAGATTGTCATTGATAAAGCAAAAACCAAAAACAGCAAAACTTCGGAAAAAGTTTTTTTGAATACTTTCGATGCAGTCGATGACAAACAAATAATGTTCAAAAAGTTTAATATGGTTTAGGGAATCCTTTTTAGACCTTATAAATTTATGAATATCCTTTCTGAAATTGAGCGTCATAGTGCAGAGTATGTTACAGAGAGTTGAAAATAAAACTACAAATATGGCAGAAGCTAGGATGTTCAATATCACTGATGAAAGGTGCTTTAAAATCGAATATGCGTAAAACTCGGCTAGCGGTATGCTGTATTTAAATGCACTTGATAAAACTTCTGATTCCCTTAAAACATCAATTATCTTTAAACGTAAGAGCATAATGCTAATTTCAATTCCAATGCTAAAAAGGCAAATGAAAACAGTCGCAATGCTTTCGTAAAAGACGGCGTTTTGATTTAAGGAATTAAAATATAGTCTAAGTCTTTGCAACTTTGCTACGACAATTGCAACTTTCTTCTGCTTGTAAAACACTATAGCCCACACAAAATAGCATAGAGTGCTGCTTAGCAAGTTTCCAATAAAAACCATATAATATTTCGGGCGTTTGTAAATTTGCTGGATTACAGTCAACACGCTGTTAAGATTTATAACTGTTATAAATAAGAATATGAAATATTTATAAACCTTGTATTTTCTACTTCTTAAATTTTTATTAATTATGTCGATTCCTAATATCAAAAAAACTCTTACAAGAAGTTTTCCGAGAATTTCTTTGTTCATTTTAAATTTAGGATTAAAAGATGTCTATAAAGAACATATTTGATCTTCTCTCGAATTTAGGATTGAAAAAAGTGCAAAAAAATGTTAGTGCTTAATCTAAAATGTGCTGTTAAATATAATTAATGCCATAACTTAATTCAAAAGTTTAATTTTAAAAAAAAGTCAGAGCTCCATCTAAAATGTGTGGTTCTATAAACAATCATAGATTTATTCAAATGTGTAACCTAAAAATAGCAAAATGTCCATTTATATCGTCCATTAAAAAAGACAGAATGTCTTTTAAATTTTTTCCCTATTTTTAAAATAAACAGTTAAAGAAAATAAAGATATTCATAAAACTACATAAAATCACGGTAAATCATAAAATGAAAGAATTTGAGCTTCATCCGAACTATGATTGAAAAAAGTTTAATAAATTTAGAATTTATTCTAAAATGCTCGGTTGAAAATAATGTGGCATTGCCTCATTCAAAAGTATAGTAAAAAAAGTCAAAGTTCAGTCCAAATTTTGAGTATCAGAACACAGTCATGGATTTATCCAAAAGTATAGCAGAAAAACAGAAAGGTCTTCCTTTAAACTATACAAAACTTTAACACAAAACCATTCCCGTAATTTCATTAAAAAGCATAGCGCGAAAAAGACAGAGCGTCATCTAAAATGTGTGATTGAATACAATGTAAATGAAAAATGAGAGCATTGTTTAAAATGAATGGTTGAATGCAATAATTTTAAGTCAAAAATTTCGACGACAAATGATATTTATCGGACAAATTTCGTGACCAATTGTTAAATTATGAAAAAATACAAAATGTTTTAGAACGATATTGCTTTTAAGATTTCTAAACAATATATATCTATTATCTCCAAATAGTTAATTTTTTAAGGTATAAACAAAAGATGACACTACTTGTATTGTATTTTTCGATAAATTAAAGATACCGTAATAGCTTCTATTTAGCAAACAATTTAATAGCTTCTGTTTTTTCTAACACAAAAATAACATGTATCTACTTTTGAAAATTGAACAATTACACTGATTCGAAGTTTAATTTGATTGTGAAACTTCATATAAAACATTAATTTATGCTTTCATATGTATTCTAATACGTTTCAAGGCCGCTCAATAAATGTACATTTTCTTTAAATATAATTAGGCTCAAAATATTAAATGAGAATCATTGCTCCTTGCCATGTGTTATTGGAATAAAGGTAATCCACAATCTCGCTAAATTGATTTTTTTAAATACTTAGTAACATAATGTACAGTTGAAAAACTAAAAGAAATAACTAATTCATTTATACTATCATTATTACTTTCTTTCACAAATCCTTTAACACCATAATGTGGTTTTTCTGCTTATTATATAAATTATGGTTGAAGGGCTTACTTTTTATTCTGTATCATGGATAATCCTAGCCCAATAACAAAAGAATAAGACTTTTTTGCTGAATTGAAATTATGGTTAAATCTCACACTGTAATAAAAATATGATTATCCTGAATCAAATATTATGGTTTAATTTGAAACATTTTAAGGTTTTCCTACTTCACGCAGATTGTAGTTTTCTTTAGCACTATATTAAGCTTTGTCTGCTAAATAGGAACATAGTTTTACTTAGTACATAAGTAAAATTGATCTGCTTATTCGAAATCATCTTTAGAATTTGCATCATCAAAAAAATTCCTGCTTGCTCGAGATCATTGTTTAATTGAGTACTACAACAAGAGTTACCTACTGAATCCATGTTATGCTTAAGCTTGAAGCCTCTTAAAAAAAAGTTGCAGCAAATATGCTTAATATGCACAATTTTATTAAACACAAAGAAGTTTCCTTCAAATAAGAAATTACACTTTATATTTGATTTTATAAATTATTTACAAGACATTTGAGCACATACATAGCACATACACACATTGAGCATATGCATAGTAACCCATTGGGCAACATACTGGACCCCCTATTAAGCCTATAATTATTTCTTTTGGTGCGTACATTAGTACCCGATAATGTAACCGGTACGTGGTCTAGTTTGAATATTATGGATCAATATTAAGGGGAGATATAGGGCCATGATGTTGTAATACAGAATATTTTTTAAGTACATATTCAATGTATCATTTAAACCTACATTGCATCATAGGAAACGTCATGATCCATATTTTCGGCTCCAAATGCGTGATGTTTATGCTATTTTTATATTTCCGCAAAGATCAAAGTCGGTGTTTATATCTTTGATTGAATAAATATGTTAAAATATATTGCTTTGCTGAAATTTCAATTGACCCACGGCGATCATATACGTTGAACTGTCTACTAATATTAAAAAAAAAAAAAAAAACTCAATATATGAGGGAAATACACGTATAAAGAGTTTAATTATTTTTTCAAGTACTTATTCAATGTTCCATTCAAACCTCCATTGCATCATAGAAAACGCCACGATTTATATTTTCGGCTCCAAATGCGTGATGATTATGCTATTTTTATATTTCCGCAAAAATCAAACTTGGTGTATATATCTGTGATTGAATAAATGTATTGCTTTGCTGAAATTTCAATTGATCCACGGGGATCATATAAGTTAAACTGTCTACCATTAAAAAAACCTCGATATATGTGAGAAATATACGTATAAAGAGTTTAATGCCAGGTAGGAAAAAACTTCCTTTCCGATTTTCGAAACTCTTATTGAAAAAATAAGAGATATGTTTTGATTCTGTCTGGCGTGATAAACTATATCAGGTGTATACAAAACATCTGCTTTCTTTTATAAAAACGTGCTGATATTTTTCATAACAAAATAGTAAAGAAACATTCATTTCTTCCGAAGCAGCTCGATTGAAAACTTTCAAAAATGAAAACACGCACACAATTGACAGAATCAGCGAGTTTGCATTTAACAAACATGTGATCAGACATTGAGAAGAAATTAATTTTGGTAGCTAAATAATTGATAAATAAATATTGCTCAAACACACATGGAACACATCAATACACAGTGAAAACTGCTGGAACCTCTTTCCTGCAATCATTAATATGCAAGTAAAGTCAAGATATCCGTGTTCGATGCCAAATTCAATCTTGAATTATTTTTACAAAATGAAATTTACCATTCTGAAACTTGTCATAACAGTAGCCAATATTTAAAAGAGTGTTAATAAAATGAAATAAAATTAATTTATAATTTAGCAAACAATAAAAGTATGCATTACAAACATAAGAGGCGATCTAAAAAGCAATTTAGCAATTACATAAACCTCCTGTATATTTTGATAATGATGATGAGATATTTAATGCTAACTTCAATTCCATTGCTGGAAATTACAATGTGATTTCGTAAGATAAGACTGTACGTTTCATTATTACGAAAAATACTGTAACTAGTCACATTTTTTGTGATTAGTGTTGCAGTTTTTATAACTAACTCAAAGTTTTTGACTTTAATTATCTTCACCATTACTTATCTATATGTCAACAATAGTCACCTTTTCTTTGTGATAACTGTTGTGGTTTCTTACAGTTTTTATAACTGATTCGAAGTTTTTATCACGATTTATATTCAGTTAGAAAATAAATCAATCAAAAATCAGAAAAACATTGAATATTAAAAAAAATTAAGCAACTGCCTGTTTAAAATCAGTAAAATTGTAAATCAGCAAACTATATGTCAGTATTGAACCATAAAGAGATAAAATTGTTTCTTTTTTCAGAGGAATCATGCCGCCTCCAGACAAGACTATTGTTTTTCTTTCCACAATCATTTTGATATCTGCGACTGTAGATTGATTCCAAAACAGTTTTTTCTTCTGAATCAGCCGAAGAACATGTAGTGATGCTGTTCGACATCTTTCCATTTCGGTTGTTATCTTAGAACCTGATACATTGAGAACGCACAAAAAAATTGTCGCTGCAGGAATTATTTTTGCATGCTGTAAACAAGTAATTAAATTAGGAGAAGGAATCAGTATTAAAGCCCAAAGTCTTTGAAAGATTGTCATTGATAAAGCAAAAAGCAAACACAGCAAAACTTCGGAAAAAGTTTTTTGAATACTTTCGATGCAGTCGATGACACACAAATAATGTTCAAAGAGTTGAATATGGTTTAGGGAATCCTTTTTAGACATTATAAATTGATGAATTTCCTTTCTGAAATTGAGCGTCATGGAGCAGAGTATGTAACAGAGAGTTGAAAATAAAACTACAAATATGGCAGAAATTAGGATGTTCAATATCACTGATGTGAGGTGCTTTAAAATCGAATATGCGTAAAACTCGGCTAGCGGTATGTTGTATTTAAATGCACTTGATAAAACTTCTGATTCCCTTAAAACATCAATTATCTTTAAACGTAAGAGCATAATGCTAATTTCAATTCCAATGCTGAAAAAGCAAATGAAAACAGTCGCAATGCTTTCGTAAAAGACGGCCTTTTGATTTATGGAATTAAAATGAAGTCTAAGTCTTTGCAACTTTGCTACGACAATTGCTACTTTTTTCTGCTTGTAAAACACTATAGCCCACACAAAATAGCATAGAGTGCTGCTTAGCATGTTTCCAATAAAAACCATATAATATTTCGGGCTTTTGTAAATTTGCTGGATTACAGTCACAACGCTGTTAAGATATATAACTGTAATAAATAAGAACATGAAATATTTATAAACCTTGTATTTTCTACTTCTTAAACTTTTATTAATTATGTCGATTCCAAATATCAAAAAAACTCTTACAAGAAGTTTCCCGAGAATTTCTTTGTTCATTTTAAATTTAAGATAAAAAGATGTCTATTATCTTTGCCGCTTAACTTATTTTAGATTCGGTTCAGGAGAATACATAAAATATTTTAAAGGAGATATTAAATTTTTACTTACTTTATTTTAGATTTGGTTCTAAATAGTACATAAAATTTTAAGCCTGATCCGGAGGCAAACATGAAATATTTTAAGTATTTAATCAAACTTTTTACATAAAAATAAAGAAGTTTATAATATTACATTAAACTATGATAAATCATATAAAGAACATATTTGATCTTCTCTCGAATTTAGGATTCAAAAAAGTGTAAAAAAATTTTAGTGCTTCATCTAAAATGTGCTGTTAAATTTAATTAATGCCATAACTTAATTCAAAAGTTTAAAAAAAAAAAAAAGTCAGAGCTCCATCTAAAATGTGTGGCTCTATAAATAATCATAGATTTATTCAAATGTGTAACATAAAAATAGCAAAATGTCCATTTATATTGTGTGATTTTACGCTTTTACTCAAAAAGTGTGACGGAAAAAAAGACAGAATGTCTTTTAAATTTTTTTCCCTATTTTTAACATAAACAGTTAAGGAAAATGAAGATATTCATAAATCTACATAAAATCATGGTAAATCATAAAATGAAAGAATTTGAGCTTCATCTGAATTATGATTGAAAGAAAGTTTATTAAATTTAGAACTTCATCTAAAATGCTCGGTTGAAAATAATGTGGCATGGCCTCATTCAAAAGTATAGTAAAAAAAGTCAAAGTTCCGTCTAAATTTTGAGGTTCAGAACACAGTCATGGATTTATCCAAAAGTATAGCAGAAAAACAGAAAGGTCTTCGTTTAAACTATACAAAACTTTAACACAAAACCATTCCCGTAATTTCATTGAAAAGTATAGCGCAAAAAAGACAGAACGTCATCTAAAATGTGTGATTGAATACAATGTAAATGAGAGCATAAAAAAAAAATAGAGCATTTTTTAAAATGAATGGTTGAATGCAATAATTTTAAGTTAAAAATTTCGACGACAAGTTATATTTATCGGACAAATTTCGTGACCAATTATTAAATTATGAAAAAATATAAAATGTTTTGAAACGATATTACTTTTAAGATTTCTAAACAATAAATATCTTTTATCTCCAAATAGTTAATTTTTTAAAGTATTATCAAACGATGACACTACTTGTATTGTATTTTTCGATAAATTAAAGATACCGTAATAGTTTCTATTTAGCAAAAAATTTAATAGCTTCTATTTTTTCTGACACAAAAATAACATGCATCTACTTTTGAAAATTGAACAATTACGCTGATTCGAAGTTTAAGTTGATTGTGAAACTTCAAATAAAACATTAATTTATGCTTTCATATGTATTCTAATACGTTTCAAGGCCACTCAATAAATGTAAATTTTCTTTAAATATCATTAGGCTGAAAATTTAGAATCATTACTCTTTGCCATGTGTTATTGGAATAAAGGTAATCCATAATCTCGCTAAATTGATTTTTTTTTAAATAATTAGTAACATAATGTACAGTTGAAAAGCTAAAAGAAATAACTAATTCATTTATACTGTCATTATTACTTTATTTCACAACTCCTTTAACACCATAATGTGATTTTTCTGCTTATTAAATTATGGTTCAAGGGCTTACTTTTTATTCTGAATCATGGATAAACCTAGCCCAACAACAAAAGAATAAGGCTTCTTTGCTGAATTGAAATTATGGTTAAATCTCACACAGTAATAAAAATATGATTATCCTGAATCAGATATTATGGTTTAATTTGAACCATTTTAAGGTTTTTCTACTTTATACAGATTATGGTTTTCTTTAGCACCTTATTAAGGTTTTTCTGTTAAATAGGAACATAATTTTATTAGTACCTAAGTAAAATTAATCTGCTTATTCGAAATCATCTTTCAAACTCACATCATAAAAAAATTTCCTACTTACTCGAGATCATTATTTAGTTTAGTACTAAAACAAAAGTTACCTACTGAATCCATGTTATGTTTAAGCTTGAAGCCTTTTAAAAAAAATTGCAGCAAATATGCTTAATATGCACAATTTTATTAAACATTAAAAAGTTTCCTTCAAATAAGGAATTACATTATATATTTGATTTTATAAATTATTTACAAGACATTTGAGCACATAAATAGCACATAAACACATTGAGCACATGCATAGTAACCCATTGAACCACATACTGGACCCCCTATTAAGCCTATAATTATTTCTTTTGGTGCGTACATTAGTATCCGGTAATGTAGCCGGTACGTGGTCTAGTTTGAATATTATGGATCAATATTAAGGGGAGATATAGGGCCATGATGTTGTAATACAGAATATTTTTTTAAGTACATATTCAATGTATCATTCAAACCACCATTGCATCATAGGAAACGTCATGATCCATATTTTCGGCTTCAAATAACGTGATGTTTATGCTATTTTTATACTTCCGCAAAGATCCAAGTTGGTGTTTATATCTGTGATTGAATAAATGTGTTAAAATATATCGCTTTGCTGAAAATTCGATTGATCCACGCGGAGATCATATAAGTTAAACTGTCGACCATTAATAAAAAACTCGGTATATGTGAGAAATATACGTAAAAAGAGTTTAATGCCAGGAAGGAAAAAACTTCCTTTCCGATTTTCGAAATTCTTATTGAAAGAATAAGAGGTATATTTTGATTCTGTCTGTCGTGATAAACTATATCAGGTGTATACAAAACATCTGCTTTCTTTTATAAAAATATGCTGATATTTTTCATAACAAAAGAGTAAGGATACATTCATTTCTTCCAAAGCAATTCGATTGAAAACGTGCAAAAATGAAAACACGCACACAATTGACGGAATCAGCGAGTTTGCATTTAGCAAACATGTGATCAGACGTTGAGAAGAAATTAATTTTTGTAGTTAAATAATTGTTAAATAAATATTGATTAAGCAAACATGGAACACATCAATACACAGTGAAAACTGCTTGAACCTCTTTCCTGCTATCATTAATATGCAAGTAAAGTCAAGATAGCTGTGTACGATGCCAAATTCAATCTTGAACTATTATTACAAAATGAAATTTATCATTCTGAAACTTGTCATAACAGTAGCCAATATTTAAAAGAGTGTAAAAAATAAAATGAATTTATAATTTAGCAAACAATAAAAGTATGCATTACAACCATAAGAGGCGATCCAAAAGGCAATTTAGTAATTACATAAACTTCCTGTAAATTTTGATGATGATGGTGAGATATTTAATGCTAACTTCAATTCCATTGCTGGAAATTACAATGTGATTTCGTAAGATAAAACTGTACGTTTCATTATTATGAAAAATATTGTAACTAGTCACATTTTTTTGTGATTAGTGTTGCAGTTTTTATAACTAACTCAAAGTTTTTGTCTTTAATTATCTTCACCATTACTAATCTATATGTCAACAGTAGTCACATTTTCTTTGGGATTACTGTTGTGGTTTCTTACAGTTTTTATAACTGATTCGAAGTTTTTATCACGACTTATATTCAGTTAGAAAATAAATCAATCAAAAATCAGAAAATCATTGAATATTAAAAAAAATTAAGCAACTGCCTGTTTAAAATCAGTAAAATTGTAAATCAGCAAACTATATGTTAGTATTGAACCAAAGAGAGATAGAACTGTTTCTTTCTTTAAATGAATCATGCCGCCTCCAGACAAGAATATTGTTTTTCTTTCCACAATCATTTTGATATCTGCGACTGTAGATTGATTCAAATACAGTTTTCTCTTCCGAATCAGCCGAAGAACATGCAGCGATACTGTGCGACATCTTTCCATTTCGGTTGTTATCCGAGAACCTGAAACAATGAGAACGCACAAAAAAATAGCAGCTGACAAAAATATTTTTGCATGCAGTAAACAAGTGATTAAATTAGGAGAAGGAGTTAATATTAAAATCCAAAGTCTTTGGAAGATTGTCATTGATAAAGCGAAAACATAGCACAGCAAAGCTTCGGAAAAAGTTCTTTGAATCCTTTCGATGCAGTCGATGACACACAAGTAATGTTCAAATAGTTGAACATAATTTAAGGAATTCTTCTCAGGCCTCATAAATTGATGAATTTTCGTTCTGAAACAGAGCGTTATAGCGCACAACATGTTACAGAGAGTTGAAAATAAGATTACAAACATGCCAGAAGTTAGGATGTCCAATATCATCCATGTGAGATGTTTTAAATTTGAATATGTCGAAAACTTTGTGGATTGTATTCTCGATTTAAATTCATTTGATAACAATTTCGATTCGCCTAAGACATCAATGATACTTAAGCGTAAGAGCATAATGCTAATTTCAATTCCGATGCTGAAAAGGCAAATGGAAGCGATCGCAATCCATTCGTAAAAGGCGGCCTTCCGATTTATGAAATGAAAATATGGTCTAAGTCTTTGCAACTTTGCCACGACAATTGCAATTTTTTTCTGCTTGTAAAAAAGTATAGACCACATAAAAAAGCATAGAGTGCTACTTAGCATGTTTCCAACATAAACTATGAAATATTTCGGGCGTTCGTAAATTTTCGGGATTGCAGTCAGCACGTTGTTTAGATTTATAACAGTTATAAATAAAAATATGAAATACTTATAAACCGTGTATTTTCTACTTCTTAAATTTTTATTACCTATGTCGATTCCTAATAACAAAAAAATTCTTATAAGCAGTTTTCCCAGAATTTCTCCTTTCATTTTAAATTTAGGATTGAAAGATGCCGATTTATATGTTATATTTTCTGTTGAACCTATTTTAGATTATATTCTAAAGAATGCATAAAATATTGCAAAGGCGACATTGTTAGAAATCTACTCAACATGAACGCTTCAAATAAAGGTAAACATGAAAATTCTTTAAATTATTCAAATTTTTAGTCGAAGCAGTTTACGAAATGAAGATAGTTATAAAATTACATAAAGTCATGGTAAATTATTAAACGAAAGAGTTTGAGCTTCTTCTGAATTATGATTGAAAAAAAAGTTTAACAAATTTAGAGCTTCATCTAAAATTTTCGGTTGAAAATAATGTCATGGCCTCATTCTTAAGTTTAATAAAAATGTCAAACCTCCACCTAAAACTTGTGGTTCTAAACACAAGCATGGATTTATTCAAAAGTATAGCAGAAAGACAGAAAGATCTTCATTTAAATTATGCAAAACTTTAACACAAAACCATTCCCGTAACTTCATTAAAAAGCGTAACGCAAAGAGGGCAGAGCGCCATCTAAAATTTGTGATTGAATACAGTGGAACAGCTTCATTAAAATTGCAATAAAAAAAAAGTGAAAGCGTCGTCTACAATGAGAGATTGTATACAATATTTTTAAATTAAAAATTTCAACAATAAATGATCTTATACCGGACAACTTTTGAGATTAATTGTTTAAAATATTATAAAATATATAATGCTTTACAACAATATTGCTTTTAAGATTTCTACACTATATTATATATCGATTATCTCCACACATTTAATCTTTTTTAAGTTATGATCAATAGATGCCATTACTTTCAATAACATAATGTATTATTTGATAAATTAAAGATGTTTTGATAGCTTCTATCGCTTCTAACACAAAAAAAAATATGTATCTTGTCCGAAAATTGAACAATACGACTTATTCTCAGCTTTTAAATTGATTGAGAAACTACGTATAAAGCATTACGGTTACCAATTATTTATTTTTTCAATGTTACGGCTACCGACTTATGTATTTTAATATGTTTTAGTGTCAATACAAACATAAGAGCCACAAAAGTATACAATACAAACATAAGAACCATTCCTAAGCAATAGGACATTTACATTAACGTCCTGTAATTGTTGATAATGTTTGAATACTTAATGTTATCTTCAATTCTTTTGCTGAAATGAATATGTGACAAGACTGTACGTTTCAATCACATTAAAATTAATGCAACTATTCAGTTTTGGATTTGCTGTGTTGTGGTTTTTTACAGTTGTATTACTTATTAAAAGTCTTTCTATTTACTTATCTTTATCGTTACTAGGTAAAAAAAATCGATAAAAAATCACGTAATAATCGAATATTAAAAATTTAAGCAACTGCCTGGTTAGACTCAGAAAAACTGTATATCAGTAAACTATATGTCAGTATTGAACCATAAAGAGATAAAATTGTTTCTTTTTTCAGACGAATCATGCCGCCTCCAGACAAGACTATTGTTTTTCTTTCCACAATCATGTTGATATCTGCGACTGTAGAATGATTCAAAAACAGTTTTTTCTTCTGAATCAGCCGAAGAACATGTAGTGAGGCTGTTCGACATCTTTCCATTTTGGTTGTTATCTTAGAACCTGATACATTGAGAACGCACAAAAAAATTTTCGCTGCAGGAATTATTTTTGCATGCAGTAAACAAGTAATTAAATTAGGAGAAGGAATCAGTATTAAAGCCCAAAATCTTTGAAAGATTTTCATTGATAAAGCAAAAACCAAAAACAGCAAAACTTCGGAAAAAGTTTTTTGAATACTTTCGATGCAGTCGATGACAAACAAATAATGTTCAAAAAGTTTAATATGGTTTAGGGAATCCTTTTTAGACCTTATAAATTTATGAATATCCTTTCTGAAATTGAGCGTCATAGTGCAGAGTATGTTACAGAGAGTTGAAAATAAAACTACAAATATGGCAGAAGCTAGGATGTTCAATATCACTGATGAAAGGTGCTTTAAAATCGAATATGCGTAAAACTCGGCTAGCGGTATGCTGTATTTAAATGCACTTAATAAAACTTCTGATTCTCTTAAAACACTAATGATCTTTAAACGTTAGAGCATAATGCTAATTTCAATTCCAATGCTGAAAAGGCAAATGAAAACAGTCGCAATGCTTTCGTAAAAGACGGCCTTTTGATTTATGGAATTAAAATATAGTCTAAGTCTTTGCAACTTCGCTACGACAATTAAAACTTTTTTCTGCTTCTAAAACAGTATAGCCCACACAAAATAGCATAGAGTGCTGCTTAGCATGTTTCCAATAAGAACCATAAAATATTTCAGGCGTTCGTAAATGTGCTGAATTGCAGTCAACAAGCTGTTTAGATTTATAACAGTTATATAAATAAAAATATTAAATATTTATACACAGTGTATTTTCTACAACTTAAATTTTTATTAATTATGTCGATTCCTAATATCAAAAAAATTCTTGCAAGAAGTTTTCCGAGAATTTCATTTTAAATTTAGGATTAAAAGTTGTCTATTATCTTTGCCGCTTAACTTATTTTAGATTCGGTTCAGGAGAATGCATAAAATATTTTAAAGGAGATATTAAATTTTTACTTACTTTATTTTAGATTCGGTTCTAAATAGTACATAAAATTTGAAGCCTGAAACGGATCCAAACATGAAAGTATTTTAAAATATTCAAACTGTTTACATAAAAATAAAAAAGTTTATAATATTACATTAAACTATTATAAATCATATAACGAACATATTTGATCTTCGTTCAAATTTACGATTGAAAAAATTGCAACAAAATTTTTTTTTTACCGCTTCTTCTAAAATGTGCTGTTAAATTTAATTAATGCCATAACTTTATTCAAAAATTTAATAAAAAAGTCAGAGCTCCATCTAAAATGTGTGGTTTTATAAACAATCATAGATTTATCCAAATGTGTAACATAAAAATAGCAAAATATCCATTTATATCGTGCAATTTCATGCTTTTACTCAAAAAAAAAAAAAAAAAAATTATATATATATAGAAGAAAATATCTGCTTTGTTGATTTATACGATAAAAGAAATGATTTTAATTTTAATATAAATAAACTAATTACTTGGAATTCTAATGTTTCTAGGAGCATCTATTTAAATACTATTTTTAATGAAATTAATAGAATTAAAAGAATATGTAGTAATATTTATTTATCCAAAAAACAAATCGATAAACTCTTTAAAAATTTGATAAAAAACAATAGATACCCAAAAAAAGTAATAAAATTCTATATAAAATCATTGAGTTAATCGCATATTTTGTAAATATATTTACTAAAAATTTTCTTTATTTATACAATTTTTCCATGTGCAAATCCATTTCGGGCAAATCCGTGGCTAAAATTATTTTCTAAAATAAGTTGTTTTTCTTTTTTTATTTTTTCTTTGTTAATTTATATAATTTTTCCGTGTGCAAATCCATTTCGGGCAAATCCGTGGCTAAAATTATTTACTAAAAAGATTTCTTGTCAATTTATATAATTTTTCCATGTGCAAAAGTGGCAGTTCGTGTATCTTTCTCTTTTCAATTTTATATTCTTTTCTTAAATAAATATTTATTTTCTAAAATTATTTATAGTCAACTTTCTTAAATTATCCAGTATAATATTACCTCGCGCACATCCGTTTTCTGACCCATCCTTGGTAACTAACAAATCAAACGGACTTCAGTAATGCAGCAAGAACGTACTTGAAACTCCTCTAGTTACACTCAATTTGCGCTTTTGTTTTCATAGTTTTCATATTTTACAATCTGGCAATCTTGTTTCGTAAACATTTTAAATCATTCTTGAAAAATTTCCCGTTCATGTAAGTTCGCTATAATTCACTGCTCGCTTTATAGATTTTATTTTATTCTGCTCTTCCTTTATATTTTATTTTCTGTTTTCACGTGTTATTTTTACTTATTGTGTTTAATTGTTTTTTTTGTTTTTTTTGTCGTAATTTTTGTAAAAAAATTTTTTGAGTGCTCATTACACTATTGTATTGATATATTTTGCTTTGGCTATATTGATACAATATTAGAAAGCACTCTTTTTCGGATATAAACGTGTGGGCTGATGAAAAGATTATATCTTTTATTTTCCGGTTTTTTAAAAAACTTTTTTTTTTTTTTATTAATTAATTGTTTTTCTTTCCCCAGTTGTTTGTCATTATTATTTCCCCCCCCCCTCCTTTTTTCATTTGTCTGAAATTTACCTTTGTTTTTTCTTCATTTTAAACTTATATATATATATATATATATATATATATATATATATACTAATAAAAGACAGTGAGTCTTCTAAATTTTTTCCCTCTTTTTAACAGAAACAGTTAATAAAAATGAAGATGTTCATAAAATTACATAAAACTACTGTAAATCATAAAACGAAATAATTTGAGCTTCATCTGAATTCTGATTGAAAAAAGGTGTAATAAATTTAGAACTTCATCTAAAATGCTCGGTTGAAAATAATATGGCATGGCCTCTTTCAAAAGTATAATAAAAAAAAGTCGTAGTTCCACAGGGCTAAAGGAACAGAAGGGCTAGTTCACTCCGCTCTTAGAGCTGAAGCTACGATTTCCCTCCTCATGACGTCACTGTGTCCACAGATCTCGGAGATAGCAAAGATATTATGATAACTTTGCATCCTTCTCTTTGTAAAAATAAGTTAGACTTTTTCCTGTTATTAGATTTAAAACTTTACGTAATTAAAACATTATTTCCGTTCATAAACATAGTTCAAAAAAACTTTCTTGGCCATTACATTAAAAAAATACCATTTTAAAATTATAAAAATATTTTACTAGTTGGCGAAAATGACACTATAAATACTTTATTTTAAAAAGTTCAGTTTTAACTTTAATTATTAAGAAAAGCATATATCGACACTTTTTTATCTACATATTCTTTTATAACAATAAGTTGAGTTAAATTTAGACTCCCTGAATTTAAAATATGCCGTTAATAGCAATTTGTTCATACTTAATCATTAGGAAACATCAACCTTAAACGTTAATTACTGAAACAAAATAATAATATAGGTTCATAATGACATTCGAAATTTTACAATTGTTTATAGATAATTAAATTTAAGATGATATAATTTATAGATATTTAAATTTAAGAGAATATAATTTTTTAAAAAATCATAAATATTTAGAATAACTACATTAAAAAATATGTTATGGAATTAGGAGAATTTCAACTATACACTATATATTTTATTTATACTTTTTACTTTACGTCTTAATTTTCTTTGACTTTATCAATTTTTTAATTTTTTTCACCTGCCGTTCTTTTTGAAGTACCGTCAGATAGGGTGACTTTGTGCAGGAATTTTCAGTTTTCCAACTTTGACCTAATAAAAAAATAGTTAAAAGATGCTGAATAGTACAGCATCTAATCTAAATTTTGTTGTTAGCCCAGCGTTTCTCAACCTTTCAGTATTCACGGCCCAGTTTTCAATCATAATTTTCATCGCGCCCCCCACTTACAATAAAATGTACACAACAATAATGTATATTGAGTATTTTGGATTCTGTCTCAAAATTATTTTTAACTAACTGCCCCAACAAAAGTAAAGTAAAAGCCAGCAGCAATTGAGATTGTAGAAATTATGTTTGGAGATAACTTTTCAAAACAAATGCAGTCCATACCTCTTTCAAATGATACTGTTGCTTGTCGAAATGGTGATATAGCTGAATATGTACAGTGTCAGGTTTTCTCGAAATTCCGTGACAAATTGCTTTCAATACAGCTTGAGGAAGCAACAGATAGTAATAAAGAAGCTCATTTAATTGCTTATGTTCGATTTTGTGATAATATGTCAGTAGTAGAGCAACTAATTTTCAGCAAACCAATAGAACTCAAAACAACAGCGCTCGCATTATTTGCTGTTTTAAATGATATTATGAACGAGGCAAACAAAGAATGGAAAAATTGCGTCGGAATATACATTGATGGTGCTCGCTCATTGTTCGTAAGATTAGAAAGTATACAAGCACTTGTAAAACAAAAATCTCTTAAATGGGTCAGGACACATCGTCGCTTTGAAACTAAACCGTGGTAACTCAAAAAAGCAAGTTTTTCAGAAGAGCGATTTCTAACTTTCCGCGCTAATGCTAATCGCGCCAATGCGATAACGATTTATCTGCTCTCTAAATTAACTTTATGGAACTATGAAGATAACAGGTTGTTTCTCTAAAAGGGTAACTTTTTTTTTTACACAAAATGACCCAAATATCTCATTTTTCGACTTTTTTGAGTTACTACGGTTTAGTTTCAAAGCGACGACATTGCATGATCCACAGAGAAGTTTTGGCTTCGAAAGAAATGATTCCTGGTTTGAATATTGCGTTAACTACGGTTGTAACCGTAATAAATTATATTAACATGAGATCCATGAAATCGATAATCTTTTCCGCACTTTGTAAAGACATGGGTTCAGTACATTCAGTGTTACTATTTAATTGTGAGGCAAGAGATTTATCACGTGAGAAATGTTTGCAACGTGTT
Organism: Parasteatoda lunata; assembly: GCA_949128135.1. NCBI lineage: Eukaryota > Metazoa > Arthropoda > Arachnida > Araneae > Theridiidae > Parasteatoda > Parasteatoda lunata. The sequence continues at coordinate 40,522,626 of OX421972.1, read as the reverse complement.
TATGAATTAAGAAAAGAAATTGCGAGAAGAAAACAGATCGGAAGCTGAGAACTTTCATGATGGTTTATTTGTGATGAAATTAAGCTACTTGGTCGCCATATTCCAAAAATTTAATGACTTGAATCTTCAACTTCAAGAAGCAAATTCGCATATGTTGGATACTTTGGATTGGAATTGTGGGGCAGAAACTTAAAGCAAAAAAAACCTAACAATGTTTGCAAATGTAGATGATTGTATTAAAACTTATAAGGCTGAAAAAGAACATGTAAAAGTTGTTTTTGTAACCATTGAAAATAATTAAGCCATACTGGCAAAGAATATTAAAAAGTATTTTCTTGCTGACGACAAGCTGATAGCAAGTTACGCGTGGATTAGGGATTCATTTCATAAGACTCCCGAAAGGCTCTCAATTGATGAGAAAGAAAAATTCATAGACTTCACGGCAAGTGGCGAAACCAAAAGACAATTTAGTAATAAATCACTATTTGAATTTTGGGCAGAAGTAGAGGATGATTTTTCTGCACTAAAAACAAGGGCATTTCGCATTCTATTACCATTTTCAACATCCTACCTTTGTGAAACTGGATTTTCTGTTGTGGCTTCTTTTAAGACAAAACATAGATCTCGGCTAAATATAGAAACAGAACTGAGAGAGGCTATTTCTAATATTAAGCCTTCCTACGAAAACTTTGCTCTGAAAGATAGGCCAAGGAAATCACTAATAATTATTAAATTTGTCTTTAATTTAATTTGTTTTGATTAAGTAAGATGAGTGAGCCAAAGGTGGCCAGTGCTCCTAAGGTACCCCACCACGCAAAAGTAGAATTAATTTAATTTTGAATCACAAGATAGCCCTGCTACATTGTAAATCTTGTATCTGAGGTGCACATGGCTAAATTAGAATAATATTTTGACGTTTTTTGCATTTTAGTAGATTTTGCGATATTTTATTGTTTCAAGTTTTTTGTTTTGTTGGCATTTTAAAGTATTGTTACGGATATTTCTTGGTATTTTTGTGGTAGTTATGGGTTTTTTTGTGGTAGATTCTGGTATTTTTTTGTAAATTTGAGTATTTTTATATTAGTTATGGGTTAGGTTAGTTAACTTTTGTATGGTTAGTTAACTCTTACTAACTAGTTATGGTTAGTTAACCCTTTTGAAAGAATTAGCTCATTAATTCTTGATTAATTCTTTATTCTAATGGTTCTCTTGATTTCTTCAAAAGAATCGCTAGTGACGTCACAAATGAACTATCAATGTAAATGATACATAAAAAAATTATACACTCTAAAAACAAAAATCTTTTTTAAAGTCGGGAAACTTGTCCCTACCAGCAAGACACTTAAAGTGCCTTTTTAAAAGACGTTTGCCAATCCGAGTGCCTTTTCTAAAGATAATTTGAGTAAGTGAAAAAATTATTTTAATATATTGCCCACCTTTGGAACCTGTGGAAGTGGCGAAGAAAGCATAGAAGCGTAGAAGGAAGTTAGGCACAGACGGTACAATTTCGAAATTGTAATATAAAATTAATGAAATTTTATTTTACAACTTAAAGAATGCGTGATAAGTATTAGAGATAGGTGTAAGATGTTACAAAAAAATTTCAGCTACACAGACTTAACCAAAAAATTTGGGAAAATCCTCACAGCAAAGCCACCTTTGGCTTTCCACCTTAAGTTTTGATTTAATAAGTTGTTTTTTTTTTTTTACTTTAAAATAAGTTATTAAATATGTGGAAATTTATTTTGTTTTCTATGTGTTTTCTATGTGCTGTTTCCTTTCAGTCAGTAAATCAATTTTTTGAAGTTATATTTTCTCTTGGATATTCTCGCGCCACCCCACTAGTATGCTCGCGCCCCACAGGTTGAGAATCACTGTGTTAGCCATCTGGGAAGTAATTGCACGTAGTTAAGAGCCGATTTGAAATGTTTATTATTAGTAAACAATCAGTTAGTCGAATGCACAAAGTCACCCCGAGATAGGGTGACTTTGTGCAATGCTATAAAATAATGACTTAGTTCAGTTATTTTCATTCACTTTGACTTAAAATCGTTAAATAAACAGTATTTAACAATGTTAGCGTACAATACTAGCATATTACATATAAATATGAACTATGTATTAAAATATTTACTTAAGATGGACATCAAAACTTAAATTTTTAGATTTTTTAACATTATTAGATTTTTTCTTATTAATTAAATTTTAGGTAACTTTTTTTACGATTTTCAGGAACAATCAAACATTTGATATGAATTGACATGAATGAACAGTTGAATGAATTTCCTTATTTAACGCCCCCAAATGGCCTCCAGCTCTGCATCTCGGAATAATCCTCTCTTATTAACAGTCTCTTATTAAATATCTTAAACAATTAACATATGGAAATTGAAATGAAAAATAGCAATATGAAAATGAAAAATAATATTCACCGTGAGATTTCGAATGATTCGCATGAATTTTGTTCGAAATCGTGTTTCGGTGAATTCCGAACTTTTTTGACGTTTTCGAAACGGATAAACTATTTTTTACTTCTGCCAAACATTCTTCTAACGGTTCTTTGGTGTAGTAATCACAATAATTTCTCGCTCGAGGCTTTCTTTTATAAGTCCTTGGCATGTTTTTCTCTGAAAAAAATTGCACAAAGTCACCCCAGGGGGCATTTTTTTATTAATTATTAAATAACTAACATTATAATAATTAAAAACAAAAATTTTTGCATGATTTGTTATCTCAATTGAAAAGACTTTTAAAGTATAACCTACCTTCCTGGCCAGAATAACTAGAACTTCTTCAACCGAGCAGACTTTGCAGCCTCCAATTTTGCGACGTTAAAAATTTGAAACTGTTTGTAACTTGAGCTCACAATCTTCCAAAAACGATGATGTTTACATTGCCAGTTCTTGGTAAACCATTAGTTCGTTATGTTGACAACTCAAATCAGTTGATATCGAGCTTTAAAAAAAATACCCCTAAAAAATACCTAAAATACCCCGCAAAAATTTAAAAAATGACAGTTTGCACAAAGTCACCCCTCGTTGCACAAAGTCACTCCATCTGACGGTAACGAGGGTGTTTCTATTTAGATAACGAATTTTTAAAAAAGTTCTTAACGATTGAAAAAACGTATTGCTGTTTTATATAAACTGTGTGATTCGGAATCCATTCTTTACATAGTTGTTCATTTACTTTAGGGAACACGCGTGGAAAATTATATTTTTTCCTTTTGTTTTTCTATCAGAATTTTTGCAAGTTGCAATCGCGCATTTCGTTAATAGTTGCAAACTGGCATTTCGTTAATAGTTTTAAAATTTTGTAAATTCACTGCAAAAACTGAGGAAAGTCATTATAGAAAATAACAAATTTCTTAGAATATGTCACAAAAAGAAATGCTCCAATATTAGTTAGAGCTAGTAAAGCCGAATGCTCTGTTCATGAAGTAAAAGTGCGAGCTTTGCGCCAAAGTGACGTCACTAGAGAAAATCGGAGGATTGGCGCGGCGAGAGTTTCTTCAAATGAGTGAACCAGCCCTTCTATTCTCTTTAGCCCTGGTAGTTCCATCTAAAATTTGTGGCTCGGAACACAGTCATGGATTTATTCAAAAGTAGAGCAGAAAAATAAAAATGTCTTAATTTAAATTATACAAAACTTTTACCACAAAACCATTACCGTAACTTCATGCTATTTTTATATTTCCGCAAAGATCAAAGTTGGTGTTTAGATCTGTGATTGAATGTTAAAATGTATTGCTTCGCTCAAATTTCAGTTGATCCAAAGGATCTTATATGTAAAACCGCCGACCATTTAATAAAAAAAAAAAATAATAAAATAAAAACAAACCTCGGTATATGTGAGAATTATACGTATAAAGAGTTTAACGTCAGCATAGGGAAAAACTTAATTTCCGATTTTTGAAACTCTAATTAAAAGAACAAAATATATGTTTTGATTCTGTCTGTCATGATCAACTATATCAGGTGTATACAAAACACCTGCTTTCTTTTATAAAAATATGCTGATATTTTTCATAAGAAAATAGTAAAGAAACATTCATTTCTTCCGAAACAGCTCGATTGAAAACTTGCAAAAATGAAAACACGCACACAATTGACGGAATGAGCGAGTTCGCATTTAACAAACATGTGATCAGACGTTGAGAAGAAATTAATTTTTGTAGCTAAATAATTTGTAAATAAATATTGATTAAACAAACATGGAACACATCAATACACAGTGAAAACTGCTTGAACCTCTTTCCTGCAATCATTAATATGCAAGTAAAGTCAAGATAGCTGTGTACGATGCCAAATTCAATCTAGAATTATTATTACAAAATGAAATTGATCATTCTGAAAATTGTCATAACAGTAGCAAAGATTTAAAAGAGTGTTGAAAATAAAAGAACTTATAATTTAGCAAACAATAAAAGTATGCATTACAAACATAAGAGCGATCCAAAAGGCAATTTAGCAATTACATAAACTTCCTGTAAATTTTGATGATGAGATATTTAATGCTAAATTCAATTCCATTGCTGGAAATTACAATATGATTTCGTAAGATAAGACTGTACATTTCATTATTATGAAAGATATTGTAACTAGTCACATTTTTTTTTTTATTAGTGTTGCGAATTTTTGCAGTTTTTATAATTAATTCAAAGTTTTTATCTTTACTTATCTTCACCATAATGTATCTTCAGTTAGAAAAAAAAGGTAAAGAAAACAATCAAAAATCAGAAAATCATTGATTATTAAAAAAAAAACTAAGCAACTGCCTGGTTAAAATCAGTAAAATTGTAAATCAGCAAACTATACGTCAGTATTGAACCAAAGAGAGATAGAACCGTTTCTTTCTTCAAATAAATCATGTCGCATCCAGACAAGACTATTGTTTTTCTTTCCACAATCATGTTGATATCTGCGACTGTAGAATGATTCAAAAACAGTTTTTTCTTCTGAATCAGCCGTAGAACATTCAGCGATGCTGTTCGACATCTTTCCATTTCAGTTGTTATCCGAGAACCAGAAACAATGAGAACATACAAAAAAATAGTAGCTGACGGAAATATTTTTGCATGCAGTAAACAAGTAATTAAATCAGGAGAAGGAACTAATATTAAAATCCAAAGTCTTTGAAAGATTGTCATTGATAAAGCGAAAACAAAACACAGCAAAGTTTCGGAAAAAGTTTTTCCGATCATTTCGATGCAGTCGATGACACACAAGTAATGTTCAAAGAGTTGAACATAATTTAGGGATTTCTTTTCTGGCTTTATAAATTGATGATTTTCCATTCTGAAACTCAGCATCATAGCGTACAGCATGTTACAGAGAGTTGAAAATAAAATTAGAAACATGCCAGAAGTTAGGATGTCCAATATCCCCCATGTGAAATGTTTTAAATTCGAATATGTGTAAAACTTTGTGGACGATATTCTCGATTTAAATTCATATGGTAACAATTTCGATTCGCCTAAAACATCAATGATATTTAAGCGTAAGAGCATAATACTAATTTCAATTCCAATCCTGAAAAGGCAAATGGAAACGATCGCAATTCTTTCGTAAAAGGCGGCCTTCTGTTTTTTTAAATTAAAATATAGTCTAAGTCTTTGCAACTTTGCAACGACAATTGCAACTTTTTTCTGCTTGTAAAAAAGTATAGTCCACATAAAAAAGCATAGAGTGCTACTTAGCATGTTTCCAACATGAACTATGAAATATTTCGTGCCTTCGTAAAGTTGCGGGATTACAGTTAACACGCTGTTTAGATTTATAACAGTTATAAATAAAAATATGAAATACTTATAAACCGTGTATTTTCTACTTCTTAAATTTTTATTACCTATGTCGATTCCTAATAACAAAAAAAATCTTATAAACAGTTTTCCGAGAATTTCTCCTTTCATTTTAAATTTAGGATTGAAAGATGCCGATTTATATGTTATATTTTCTGTTGAACCTATTTTAGATTATATTCTAAAAAGTGCCTGAAATATTTTAAAGGTGATATTGCTAGAAATCCAACTCCAAAATCAATAAATTTAAAGCCTCCAACATGACAACCACAATATGAAAACTTCAAATAGAGGTAATCATGAATATATTTTAAAATATTCAAAATTTTAACAGAAGCAGTTAACGAAAATGAAAGCATTCATAAAATTACATAAAACTATGATAAATCATTAAACGAAAGAATTTGAACTTCATCAGAATTATGTTTGAAAGAAAGTATAATAAATTTAGAACTTCATCTAAAATGTTCGGTTTAACATATCCTCATTCAAAATTATTATAAAAAAGTCAAAGTTCCACCTAAAATTTAAATTTGTGGTTCTATACACAATTATGGATTTATCCAAAATTATAGCAGAAAAACAGTAAGGTTTTCATTTAAATTGAATAAAACTTTACCACATAACCATTCCCGTAACTTCATTAAAAAGTATAACGCAAAAAAGACAGAAAGTCATCTAAAATGTATGATTGAATACAGTGCAATAGCTTCATTAAAAATGTAATGGAGAAAAAATGAGAACATCGTTTAAAATGAATAGTTGAATTAGTTGAATACAATATTTTTAAATTAAAAATTTCGACGACAAATTATTTTTATCGGATAACTTTCGTGACCAATTGTTAAATCATGAAAAAAATATAAAATGTTTCACATCGATATTGTTTTTAAGATTTCTAAGCAATATTATATATCGATTATTTCCACATATTTAATAATTTTTAAGTTATGATCAATAAATGCCATTCATTAATTTTAATAACATAATGTATTAATTGATAAATTAGAGATGCTTTAATAGCTTCTATTGTTTCTAACACAAAAAAAATATGTATCTTTTCCGAAATTTGAACAATACAGCTTATTCGCCGTTTAAATTGGTTGAGTAACTTCTTATAAAACACTAACTTATGTATTTTAATACGTTTAAGGTCAATCATTAAATGTGTATTTTTTTTTCTTTAAATATCATTAAGTTCAAAAATGAAAAAAAATGAAAAACTCTTTCATTCCCGCATTTTATTGGATTGAAGATAATCCATAATCTCACTGAATTGATTTTTTTAAGAAAATAAAAAAGAAGAAGCATGTGCGTAAAATAAAAACAAAAACAGAACATTGAAAAATCAATTACGGCTTGCAATTTTGATTGTATAAGAAGTACATGTTGAATAACCAGCTCAGAGCCGTGGTCGCTTAGGAGATAGAGCGTTCGCTTTCCAATGAGGTGAACCGTGTACGAATCCCAGCGATGGCATATATTTTATTTTATAATCGTCGTTTCCTAAGAGGAAAACCTTCCATGGTTAGCCTGACAGCAATAGGATTCTAACCCATGATCCGTCTGCCGCTTAGAACATTTTATGTCAGCACTGTAGTCAGTACGAACCGGGAGCAGAATTCGTATCAACCAGCCACCGCTGGGATTCGAACCTGGTTCATTTCATTAGAAGGCGATCGCTCTGTCCTTCGAGCCCTCTCTAATCAGTACATTGTTCATATTACTTAATTTAAGTTAGAGCGAACAGTAATGTAAAAAATCAATTAAAAATATCAAATGTACAGTGCGAAAAAAAAAATCCCCACTAAATAACTTTTGATCTAATGATCGGATCTTCACATTCCAGGACTTAATCTTACTGGCTCGAGGAGGTGACCTTAAATATTCTAATTAATAAAGGCCGACGATATTTTAAGTTACGAAGTCAGACACAAAAATGAACATTCTCTGAATAAATATATCTTTTTTTTGACGGATTTGGATTTCTTACCCCTAAAATATAGGTGGTAACCGCATTCCGGGAAATATGGTCCCAATAGTTTGGTCAGGAAAGCGCTCCAAAGCTTAGAGCCCTTAATGTTAATTTTACTTTTTGCGTATTTCACTATATATCGAGTACTTTTTAAACGAATTGAAAAATTTTTGCTCACAATTATAAAATTCGTTTATATAGGAAAGATTATTCCAGGAAAAAAATATCTTTTAGTAAATATTTATTTTTTATTTTATATAATAGTCAAAAAAATTTTAAACTTTTAGTTATAAAATTTTTTACAACATTTTAAAGAACATAATTTTATATAGCAAAATAAAAAAATTGAGCAAATTCGATGGAATACTTCCAGAGAAATAAAATTTTAAATGTATGATTTTGTTAAAATTTAATTTCTCATGAACTATTCAACCGATTTTGCCTAAATTTCGTATTTCGTCATGTAAAATTACATTCTTTAAAATAATGTAAAAAATTGTGCCCCTTACTATTCAAAATTGTTTCTCGTAACATTGATAAAATACTGAATATTTAGAGGTTATTATTGTATGGAATTACCTTTGGATAAACGAATTTTATAATTGTAAGCAAAGATTTTTCAATTCTCTTAAAAATTTCTTGAGAATTAGGGAAACAAGCAAAAAGTAAAATTAACATTAAGGGGTTCCAATTTACCACATTGTGGTTACCCCTAATATTTTGGGAATCATAAATTAAACCACACTGCAATGGATACTTTTAACAGGATGCTATATTAATGCTTATTTGCGATTTTAGTCTAAATCATTTCTAATCTAAATCATTCATTCCAAATCATTTAGTCTAAATCATTTTAATTCATAAATTGCTCGATATTAACAACAAATATAAAATACATGATCAAAATAACCTTTAAAGGGATCCATTTTTTTTATCATTTTCTTGCTTGAGCTATTGGGACAATATTTTCTACGCTACAGTTCTGTCATAAGGAAATAATTAAGGATGCTTAAAAAATACTTCTTTATATCATACGCGTACTAAATAAGAGAATAATTTTTTCATTTAAAATTAAAATTTAAAAAAAGAGTAAATGTGTCCTTGTCACAATTGTCACTTGTTTTTCATCGTCTCACTCTTTTTCGATTTCTGTTCTTAACTCAAGATTTTAAATTGATAAAGTATTTTCTCCTATTTAAGTACCCTTACAGTATAAAAAAGTGTACTAGAAAAAAAAATTTTAATTTCTTTTTTCATTCAGTATTATATATTTTTGTAATCGTTTGGAAAAATTGTATGTAAATAAAATTACAATATAATTTATAAATATAATTATAATATTAGCAATTTATTAATGTATTTTAAATATTAATGTCTTTAAAATATTTTTAAATATTCATAAATTAGCATATTAAGAAAAAAATCTTGGATTGAGTTATTAAGTTCCACTTTATTTTCTCTTTAAGTAATTTTTTAGCTGAATTTTAACACCATCTCAGACTAGTAAACACATTTTTAACAAAAATATGCTTTTGGAATAACTCTCATGAATTAAATTAAATCTCCCTTTAAGATCTAGTAAAACAAATTTGTTCTATAGATTTTTTTATGACTTCTAATTTGTTTTCATTGCCAACTATAGTTTGTTCAAATGAGAAATAATAATTAGACGAAAAATTTTATTGAGGTGAAATTTTTAAGGCCTGGCTTTTACTTCATAAATATACAATAGATGTCGCCACTATTAAAATGCCTAACTTCACCTTTTTTATAAAATAAATTTGAAATTCTTTACTTAAACTTAGCAATACAAAAAAAAAATTTTATGCATGGGATTTTAAAGAAATTCAAAATTTTCCATATAAATTTCTAATTGCTTATATTTTGCTAATTTTTTTATGAGTGCGATAATATATTTTACTTTCGACGAAAAGGTATTTAAATTTTCTCCTAGATGGAAGCACGATTTTCCTAAAGTCGAGCACTATTTCTGATGGCAGAACCTTGGCATACAAAGATTAGGAGGGAATATTCTAAATCTTCTTTGAATCCTCCTTAGTTAATTTTTCAAATAAACTGACGGTGAACATAAATTAGTATTAATCTTTAAATGTAAAAGACAAAGCCGTCACTTAACCAGAACTTGAGATATAAGCCTGGCGGTAATTCCGATGCTCTTTTAATTTTTTCTGATACAGTTACAACATTAATTTAACTTCCAATACAGTTTTGCCAACATTAGTTTGTGAAAGGTTAACTGGAATATATTTGCCTTTTTTTTTTTTTTTTTTTTCTTTTTTTTTTTTAAATATTTGATAAGTATCTTTGTTTTTATGAAATTTCTGTTATAAGGATCATCCAAATCGGTTTTTACAGTTTAAACTGTAATAAAAATAGAATTTAAAAAATTTTAACCAGAAGTACGAAGACTAAAATAAAAAAATTTAACCTAAAATAAAAGATGGTGCTAGAGGCCTCTTAAGCGAATAGCAGGTTGCAAATACAATATGCCAAATAATCATCAACACCATTCTTGATCAAAATCAGAGTCATAAGAGACGACAAATCCTGTCTAAGACGCTGTGGCCATTAAGAGGTGCCCAATTTTCAAGGAAGTTTATTTTAATAAAAATAAGTTAATACGTAATAATTAAGAAATAAGAAGAATTCCCCCAACTTTGATTATCAGGAACCTAATTCACTAAAAAATAAAATCATGCTTAATGCGGGTTTTAGTGGTTGACTTAATTAATTATCTCTGATTTATAGATAGCACTAATCAATTATCATATTTGATGTTACCTCGTAAAGCAGTTAATATTAGTTTCAGTACGTGAAAATTTTATCTTACGAACAAATTTTTTTCATGGAGATATATTTTTGTTTATTTAATTACAATTTTTTTTTCTTTCGGCTCACTGTATTTCTGCTCATTTACATTGTCTACGCAAAAGTTCTATTCAGCTTTCAAAATTCCCCCCCCCTTCCTTGAAATGTCGTCTTTCAGACAAATTTAACAAATTATTACACACTTTATACCCAACAAAGATTTTTTATGACAGTAGCGCGAATGGGTTCTCAATAGAAGAAAAAGAAAAGCTCGATGGTAACATTTCTGCTCTCTTTCTCTCTCTCGCTTTTTTATTTTTTTTTTAAATTATTTTTTATTTTTTTAAACAGAATACTTTTTTAAATTACCAAGCATAAAGATCCAATTATTAATTTCAATTTGCTTCACGTAATGAACACAAAAATCTTGTTTTTCTTCAAATATTGAATTCGTAAAATATATATTCCATTTTAATTTTGATATATTTTGTTTATAAATTACTTCATAAACATGCATTTTAGCAATTATGAAGCAGAGCGATTTTTTAGCTGTCCCATTTTAACAGCACTGAATTTATATGTATAATTCATGGCGCACTAATATAATAAGATCGTCTAATCTCTTTCTTCTATTTTTTATTATATTTATTCACCTTTTTGTTACGTTTGAGGAGACATCAAACACGAGCTTATAAAATGAAGATTTTGAGCTAGGTTAATAAATGTTTATACAAGAATGCTTAAATAACTATTATTTAAAGTAACTAAAAAACGAGAAAAACATGATAAGGAGCACTTTAAAGTACAATAACTTTTGAGCAAAAATTAGAATTTCGAAAGAAAAAAAAAATAAACGAATTAGATTCAAAAATAAAATGGCCATTTCAGCATGTCAAATTTGAAGTCTGTACCTACTTTACTGGAATCGGCAAAGCAGCCTTTATTGTGCTGCACTTTGAACATAATTAAATTTATTTATTAGTAAAAGTTTACTCTTATTAATATATGTTGGTTTATTAATTTTTAGCAAAGTTTTTTTTTTTAATTTGCTTTCATAACCGACATTGAACAGCTGACTCAAATCTGAGTTTATGACTATCAATACTCAATTCCGTAACCATCTAATTTGGAACCCAACCCAGAAGATAAGGGAACTCCTAGATCAAGTATTGGGACACACTAGCCTTCGCGGATGACTAATCCGCATTTGCGTTACAAGGAGAGGAAAACCACGAAAACTCCCACGGTTTGCGAAAACTTCTCTGGATTTTTCACACTACCCTGAATAGAAATTTTACTTTATAACCATCGTTGAACAGCCGATCCAATTTTGGGTTTACGACTACTAATGTTCAACTCCGTAGCCTTGTAATGTTGAACCCAATCCAGAAGACAAGGGAACTCCTAGATCAAGTATTAGGCGAAATTTGCCTTCGTGGTGGACTTTTTGACTAACTCGCATTTGTTTTACATGGCGTGGAAAATCACGAAAGCCTCGAACGATTAGCCCGACGGATTCTAACTCATGATCCATCTACCACTGAAGTTATTTTACGTCAGCACTTTGGTCGATGTGAGCTGGGAGCAGAACCATCGCATGTGGTCCACTTGTTGTACCAGCCGTAAGCAAAACGTTAACCAGCTATCAACCTGGGTCACCTTATTTGGAGGCGAACACGCTATCCCTTGAACCATCACGGCTCATATAAATAAATTTACTTTATTCTCGACCGTGTTTCATGTTCTCAAAGATAGGAGACAGTATTTCCAGAAATCGTTTCAACTTCCAGTAGAGAATTCGCTTGATTTGATTTCTATTTCTTTTCTTTCTTTTTTTAAAACATTATTTTTAAATATAATCATTCGTTTTCGATGGCGAAAAATTCGTTTGCAAGTGGCGGCAGGTACACTATGCGAAGCACTAGTTAGTTATCTGAAATTAAGATGTTTAAATTCCTTAAGACCCATCGCGCCGAATTCAATGGAGCAATGCATTAAAGATAAAAAGAGATAGTCTGGAAAAAAAAAAGAAATAGTCTCGTTCTGCTGTGACGTGTCAGAGGACTGCTATGCTATAATGTTACGTCCCCATACCAAACGCAATGTTTAACATTGAATACGATGATGATGATTTGATGTTCAAGTTATGAAAAAGATTTATGTCTTAACGTATACACCTTTACTGTACTCCTTTGCAAATTAAGCCCAAATTTTAACACTTGAAACAATACGATGTTTTTAAACTATATAAAGAATCTTGCGGCTCAGAATTATGTGGGCTTTAAAACAGACAAATAACTTAAGTATTTTAAACGATATTAAACTTTTTGAAAATCGCCGATTTGGCGACATTTTTCCACTTAGATGAAAATTATCAAAATCACTGCCTTATTCTCAGTTTTTGCAAATTTTTATAAGCCCAGGTAATGTATTTTTGTCCGACGAGTTTTTTTTATAACTGTTAGCAAATATGAAGAAAAAAAATCAAGTTAAATAGAATTGATTAAAAATCTTTACGTCTTCAAAATATCCTTTATTATTATTATTTTTTCAAATTGAATTTTTTCAACTTGTTTTCCAGATCAGCAAGTTATCTCAGAAAAAAAAAATTTTTTTAATGCATAAAAGTGTGTAATTTCATTTATATATTAACACAAAAACCATGTTTTTTCTCTAACTCTCAATTTATATATTGTTAAACTTTCATTATTACTGGATTATTTTTTTAAAATCATGATTAATGAAAGTATTTTAGAAAAAGAAGTGTTTTTTTTTAAAATTCATTTGGGCAAGAAAAATAGTTATATTAAAAATATCGCGAAATATCTTCAAATATCGATATTTTCTGGCGATCTATCGCGATATTAAAATTTCTGATATTGCCTAGCGCCATCGTTCTAAAACGAGTTCGGACATCAAGCACCATTATTTGCTCAAGGAGAATTATTATTATTATTTTTTTTAAATTTATAAAAAGCATAAATTTTACATAACATTTTATTGAAAATTGGAAGATTTTTGTCGTGGTCGCACAGAGGCAAGCACAGCACGGTTGCCATGGTGTCTTCGATCATAAGGTTAAGGGAGTCTATCCTACCGTATACAAATTTTAAAGAAAAAATATATCTAAAATAGTTTTTTTAAAAAAAATATGAGAGCAAAATCAAAGGGAAGGGACCCAATTAGAAAATCAGATGGGACCAAAGGAAATTCCCATAAAAGTGAGTCAAAAAAAATTTTCAGATCTATAAGAGATGCTCTTAATTAAAACCGAATGCCAAGATTAAATTTTGAACTTCCAGCAGATTGCGACCAGTCATAATTGAGTGTTGTGTTTCCACACCATTTTTCCGAAAACATTTGTCACGGCGATCATCCAGAGTATATGAAACGAAACCACCATCCATTTTTTTTTTCTATCTGAAACCTGAAGCTTCCAACAACATCGATTCATTTGTCGCTCGTCGCCATTTTGAGCACTGAATCATCTTACAAGTGCGGTTTCTGAAGAAACGCACGCGATTCAAAAACAACAAAATTTAAAAGAAAAATAGCGAAATCAACTTAGGAAATGATTAAAGAAAAAAAGAAAAAAAAAACATCTCAATTCATTCGTAAGCTTGGATTAATTCTCTGTAAAACTTCAGCTTATCGCTTTCTGACATTTATAGCTGGGATCACGTCACCGAAGACACGCTAAATAGTAATAGGTTGTGATCCTTAGTACTCGTTCCTCCACGCTTTAGCCTCACTAATTGCTTGTATTTCTGTTGAAAACGATATTTAGGGATTCTCCTGGGAAATGACATTAAATACATTTTATCCCAACTCTGAAACTATTCCCAAAAGAATGGGTGTATTATGAAGGATAACGGGCACTTCGGAAAAGCTCAAAGCTAAGGAAGAGTTAAATCTGTAGACACGCGCATAAAATTCCTCTCAGAATATGAAGTGCGAAAGACAGTCTTATTTCCTATCAAGACCATAAAGTTATGAAAACATGAAAAAGTTTAGTTCTGCTTATCGGTCACTGGTTGTTTCAGCTTTTTTAGTCTTTCATTTTTGTATGTTTTCATGCATTTTTTTTTTCTTTTTTGTCATAGGCTATAAAATAATGTTAATCAGAGAGGGTGTATGAAAATTATAAGATAAACTTTGGCATGCAAAGAAAAAGAAGTAAAAAAATGTGTGTTGTCTGCTTCTATGAATCATATAGTAAACGAAAAAATAAATAAACATTTTAGTTTCAAAAAGTTTCAGTGCAAAAAGCTCCTATTGTAACAAGTATAAAGAAACACTAAACGTTTTAAAATTGATAAATGTCTTCCAATCGCGCAAATCCACTTAATTAATGAAAACTTTAAAAAATCGCACCGTTTTTAATTTTTTTTAAAATTTTTAAACTGGCTAAAACTTTTTAAATAAGTATGCTTTAGTTTTCAATGGTTGTTTGATGGTTTGAGTAGCCTAATTTTTGATCAAAAATTTGGTTTTTTAAGCTCACGTAATGTTTTAGAAAAAAAAGAAAATTTATTAATTTTTTTTTTTAATTTTCACTTTGCAATGCTTCGACTACATTTTTACAACAGAACTACAAAGAAGTGATTGCAAGCCTAGTTCTACGCACACCTTACCCAACCAACCATTCAATTTTTCCGTGTGGTATTTATAATATTTACAATTATTTATAATATTTACAATTATTTATAATAATTTTCAATAGAGTAAGATTCTTTGGCTTACTGTATTGTTAAGGCTCAGTTTTTGTATTTACTACAAATTTAAAGACCGACATATTAAAGAAATGAGGCATTACTGATCTAGATTTTAGTGTTGATCTGATATATACATCGCTAACTTCTTGTTCATAGATTTTATTTGAAACCTCAATCACAAGTTTGACACACCTTTAAAGAGCCTGGTAGTGATAGAGAAACTTAAGCATTTCTCTTAAGCGCATAGCATCAGAATTGCTGCGTGATCTAATCTGTTGCAATCTTAAACGCAACTGTTATATTGTATATAAGTATATTTTAGTTTAATGTATTACAAAGCGTCCCCCCTTAAACACAGACACCTTGATTTTGTGCCACAATGGGTTGCGAAGAAATACAATATGAACCAAACATATTAAGTAAGTTTATATCCAAACACATATTTATATCAAGGATTAATTCACTTCCTGCTCCACCTGGACAGCAAAAGGATTGAATAAGTAAAAAATGAGGAGGAAAAGTGTATCATCGAAATAAAGCAACTTCTGATTATAGCCGAAATACACGCCATATTTATACATATTTGAAATATGCGATATTGCTTTTCATTTTCTGATACCTGTCAGTATATGGTCAGTATCATCAATATTACGGCAGGCTACAAGGATTATAGCGTTCAATTCTGCCACAGACTGAAACTGCCTCTTTTTGGTATATACAGTCGAAATGAAGACAACCGCCCGCATTTCCTTCGGGATAAGTTTAGGGAAAGGACATGACATTTCATGACAAGCACCTTGTTATAGCAAAACGACCCGTGTTAAGACTTTTTCTCTGTAAATTGAAGCAGTATCTTTCTGAAAAATCTGGTTTGGGCCAAACAATTCTCTCTACAAATGGTAAAAAATAGGTTTGTAGCAATGTTTTTTATTTCTTTTGGTTATCTGTAGCCTTTATGTGGATGTAGCCCAGATTTTCCGGCAGAATAATGTTTCAATTTACGTCGAAAAATTTCCATTGCTGTGGTTTTTGAATAACAGAGTCCATATTCAATTTTTTTCGATAACAGATTTGGTTGTCATGAAACGGTATGCCCTTTCCCTTATCTTCAGTCCAAAAGAAAACGTTTAATAACGTTAAACGTTTAAACGTTTTCCTCAGTAAGACGGTATGAACCCAAAACTGGCAGTTTCAATTTGTGGAAGAATTGAAGGCTATCATCAGTGAAACCTGACAATATTTTGACGCTTCTGTCCTCTAGGTATTGATAAATGGTAAGCAACAACTCCTTTTAAAAGTCTTATATAAAGTCTTATATTTTGCCTATAATCAGAAATGGCTTCATTTTGATGGAACTCTTTTTTACCCTTCGTTTTTTTTTTTTTTTTTTTTTTTTTTTTTTTTTTTTTTTTTTTTTTTCATTTATTCGTCTCTTTTTCCTGACTATTAGGTAGAGAGACGAGTGAAATACTCCTTAAAAATATGTTTTTGACTATCGACTTTCTCAATATACATGTTTGATTCACGTTGCTTTTCCTTGCATCCAATTATAGCACAAAATCAAGGTGACTTTATTTAAGTGGGACACACTATATTTGAATATTTTTATTACCTTAAGTTTAAACTGAAAATTATTTATACTTTAGGTGTAAACTGAAAACTTTTATTTTTTGTGTTTTTCATCTGCATTGTGTATTTTCTTTATGTAATGTTTGTTGGCATAAAGTTGATTCAAATATGTGACAGCTGTTTGAAACATGAAGTATGCTCCAAGACACAATAAGGTGAGGTACTATGAGATAATTTACAATTTCTAACACAGTTTTAATGGTTCAAAAGGCATACCTTAAATATGTGTATCAATTGTTACACATATTTAAGGTATGTTAACAGTTCATTAAATTAGAAATCATTTTCGAAAAGTTACTTTCTCAGAATAAAAATAATATTTTTTCGACGAATTTACCTATAGATTAAGATTAATCATAAAAGAAAACGGTCGGATGTTTTTCCCTGATTGTCAATTTTATTTTTGATTGCTTCACAATCTTTATGAAACAATTAAAGCAGATAAAAAAAAATTAAAAGGTTTTTTTAGTTATAAAACTCATGTTTTTAACGATAATTTCATGCGAAGAAACTTTCTTTAAGGAAATTATTTATTAATATCTAATTTAATAACGTTCGAAAAAATTGTATTGTAAAATCAATTATTTTAATCAATGTATTTTTGAATGAAAAAATTTGAGCAAAAATTTTTGAATAGTTCCCGAGTAATGAAAATTTAAAAGTGAAACCTTTTTCAAATTTTATTATTACATTTTTTTAATTCTTTTGTAATTTTTAGTTAAAATAACTTAATTCAAAATATGTACAAAAATAAACAAATTCAGTCGAATATTTTCTTGAAAAATGTATTGTGCATTTTATTTTCAATTATCAGATTTTGTATTTCCTCATTTAAAATAACATAAGTCAAGATGGTGTGAAAATTTGCATACCCCCAGAAATTCAAAATATTTTCGATTATTTTCAAACTCAGAGATTAAGTGAAATTCACAAAAAGTTCAATTATCAGATTTTGTATTTCCTCATTTAAAATAACATAAGTCAAGATGGTGTGAAAATTTGCATACCCCCAGAAATTCAAATTATTTTCGATTATTTTCAAACTCAGAGATTAAGTGAAATTCACAAAAAGTTAAAGTAATGATAATAATGTGGGTGCTTTTCAGAACATTCATATCCTATTAATTTAAATGTCACTAATAAAATAATTTAAAAATTTTGCTTCAAATTTTTCCCATAAGAGAGTGATTTAAAAGTTTTAATAAATTAATAAATGTTTAATAAAATAAAATGTAAACATCAGTTTCAAGCTAGAGGCGTATGTTCTTTCATTTCGTACCTTGTTGAACACATGAAAAACGTTTCAAAAATACTCAAAAAACAACATATCAAATAACGTTTCTTAATCTCAGTGTCATCCTAATGAGGACTCAACTTCATTTATTATCAAAATTTACACCAACACTTCGAGCACGCGAGTGAATCTGATATGACGCTCATTCACAAAACAAACACACAAAATCACATCGCGTGGGCATTAACGAGCTCTCGGACGCTCTTGAAAAAAGAAAAGAAAAAAGTAAGACGCCACAATCTCTCAACTAACCCTTTGGGCACATGAAGGGCCACGCGTAACGTGACACTAAAGGATTGACCATGCAACGGCACGTGTCACGCACGCGTCACCCATTTCGGGGAGATCCCTTCTTTCCGGTGATACACCCCACCCCCTTTTTGAAAGGGGAAAAAATGGAAGAGGAAGAGGGATGTGCGGAGCAGCTGGATGAAGATGCTCCAAACGCGTGGGCGGATGGGGATCGAAGGATGCGCATCACCGGAGGGATGTGGTTTGAAGAGAATTAAAAAAAATTGTGGTGGAACATCTGATTCATATTCGGTTAATATCCGTAATCCAGTCTTCGTTGGAGTTATGGAGACAGGTTAGAAGTTCGGTTAACGGTGCAGCTGAAATTGAATCTTGTACCCCAAAAGAAGTTTGTCGCCATAAATTAGTTTTTATGTGTCGTTGAGTGATAATGGAATTTTAATAATGGTAGTAACGTTGATTAAGTATTGCTTAGGGTGATTTATTTCGATGTGATAGTTTCAGAATTCGCTTTGTTATTAAAAGATCTAATGCGATACAGTAATATAGAAATCAAACTAAACAAAAATCTATGCATTTCAATTTTCAAAAAATAAATTGTAAGTCTTGATAAAACTAATTAATGATACATATGACTTGTTGGTCAGTCAAAAGGTTAAAGTGTTGTTAATAGTGTAGTTTCCAAGAATCAAGCTATTGATCAGTCAAAACTAAATAAAATCAAAGAATTATATAATTTTAGCGATGTTATAATGCTGGGCCATTTATTACAGCAGTGCTATTACTTCGTTCCACTTCCATCTGCTATTATTGATAAATAATCAATTATTCAGTACTTCACTTTCTTTACTAAAGATTGCAAACTTCATAAAAACAATTATTATTATAATTAAGTAAGGTTAAAAACTAATTTAATTTTAATTATACAAATGAGCATGATAGTTATCTAAGAAATTATACACAAGTATGTGTCTTTCAATAGAATTCATTCCTCTACATTTCACTTACAATATCTATCTTCTATATATATATATATATATATATATATATAAGTGGTCTGATAGTACAGGCTTCTATACTCTTAGACGTATCAGACGTCAAATAGAATATATGTTTCAAACTCGATTTCCCCACTCTCCACACTTTTCTCTTGTCCGTTACAATGGCTTCGGCAAATTTTGCGTTTTCCCTCACTCCAATTTATTTCATCTTCTTACTGAAACTTATTTCCACGGGTGAAAAGTAAGATTTTCCGAAACAATGAAATTGGAGAGGGGAACAGTGTGGAGAGTGGGAAAATTGTCTAACTTTGAGATGCCTATTCATTTTACAAAGTGTACGATAGCGGATTGAAATTTACACTTCAACACTGAAATGTAATTAATACTGTGACTGAATCGATAGTTCTAAAATGTGAATTAAGAATTAACTACAGAATCGCAATTTGTCTTGTTATTTTAATGCATAGTTGCTCCAAAATGACCAACCTTTATAAAACATAATTTTAGAATTCTCTTAAAAATTAAAGTAAGAGATATGTAGGTTAGATGTCACAAATTAATATTTAAGTGAGATAAAAACAATAATGTTTGCAAACTCTGTCCAATCGCATTTGAGATCAAAAGGAGCAAAAGAAGAATTGAAATGTTCTAAAACAAATTTAATTAAAAATGAAACTTAAAACTGTTCCCAATAAAAAAAAAACTCCTGTCAATCCCACAAGAGAAATAAACTGATTTTAGACGATTTTAATATTTTTTCTTACTCTTTGATGATTTGACAATAATTTCGTCTTTCGCTCTTGAATATTAATTTGCGACACCTAATGTGAAAGTTTCGATTGTGAATATATCGAATTACTGAGAATAGAATTATTAATTACTAAGTACTATATGTATTTGAAATGTAAATCAAACTAAATTACACTTCACACCAAAAGTAACCGAGTAAATAAGAGAATTTATAATATTCAATTAAAGTTTATATTGCACCTACTATAAAAAATAAAAAGACTCTCACAGCAGCCCACTGTAAATAGTATTTATTAAGGCTCTACAATGTCATGCCCAACGGCATGAGCTTAACGTTGCGCACCAGCCACTTTTACTTCCCATACAAGCTGGTACCCATTCATTTGAAGCTGGGTAGGCTTCAAGCCGTGTCACTAAGCATTGGGCCCCAATTCTTCTCAATGTGACTTAATGCCTTAACTAATGTGCCACCACGGTTTACCTTTCTTCAGCAGACTTAAACACTATAAAATAGTGATTACAATAATCAAAATTTTCAAGAAAAAAATCTCACGTGATATATTTTTTTCATTATTTTTTCACGAAGGCTTTTTCTTTCAAAATCAGGTTTTAGTTCAAAAACACCTTCTTTCGGATGCAGGACTGCGCTTGTGTTTGGAAATTGAAACTATGCTTTTTGATTTCCATTTCAATCATTAGGCTGATGTAATAGCATTAGCATGGGTCATATAGGAAACAGTCTTTACTTTTCTATTTATAGAACAAAAATAGTGGAATCAATTGTAACGCACCAAATCTTTATTGTAATGTTTTCAAAGTACCATTGTTACTCATCAAACATATGCAAAGGATTTGAATTGAAACTCTGAAGTAAGGCATTGAAACTATTATTGTAGCTATTGACTAATTGTAAGGTATCAAATTTGTAATGCAAATATATTCGAATTTGGGTTTACTTTGTATCAATTGTATCAAACTAAATATATAATTGCAAAGCATACAAATTACAGCTCCAGGTGGCAAGTATATACTATTTTAAACTGAAATACAATTACATTAATTTCCTTAAATAGTAGAAATGCAACGCTTTCCTCTTGTGTCAACATAATACTAATTTTAAGGTATTAAATACTTAAGTTTTATTACTCTTTAAGAAAATATATGGATTTTATTTTGCTTTTAAATTCATCTAAACGATTAGTTTTTTTTGCCCGTGTTCTTAATATCCGTCACATGTCATGTCTAAAATCTAACTTTCCACCTCGACTCATTTTTTTAAGCTATAAAACATTTACAGTTTTAAGACATTTACCCTTTCTGACATTTTTTAATGTTAATGAATGTTCTTTCAGCACATTTTTCGAGGGCCGCATCGAGGGCAAACTGGAGAAAAAAAGAACGTCCCCATCTACGATTTCAATCATCCTGGAATGGCGGAGAAAAGGTGCATACATCTGGGCTTGAAAACATCCACTTTCTTTAACGATTTTTTATGCATATAACACGGTGATTAGAATCATTGAAACACCGCCCTCTACGAATGAAATATTCACTGTCGGGCCTAAAATAAGACATCCACCTGGGGGCCCCTTGAAATGGGGCCCTTTTTTTCGATGGGCGCATCCTGAGGCTGTTTCCGTTCCTCCGGTGCACAGTTTCCTGCGATATTTTGGTACCCAGACACCTGGTAACCATGGTCGTCAGTCACCATTCGGATTGAGTAGATCTTTTGATGTTCTTTTAACTGAAGAAAAAAAGTGCGACTTCTTAAAGTTTCAGATCTTGATGTACTTGAAAAGTTCTGTTAGAAAAAAGTTTTTTACATGACACACATAGGTGTTACTGTAAACACAGAAGGTTTTTTCCTTATTTTTTGAAATCATAGACGGATTCTAAACAAAAAAAACCATTAATAAAACGAGCTAATTATTAAAAAAAATCAAAGCATGTTCTTCGAAGGATCTGTCGTCTGATAAAATAACAGCTTATAGTGAATATATGTTATTTTTCATAACTGTTGCAAGTGTTTAATAGTTATCATCTTTGACTAACATAATGTCTCTTTAATCATTCAATAATAGAATGTTTTAATTTTAATAAATTTTTTTAGTTTTTGTAATTTAAAATGGGTTTAATAATATTAATTTCAAATATTAATTGGTTTACTCGTTACTTCCTTTTTTTAGATCAGCGGTTCCAAAATGGTATTTTGCGGAACCCTTGAGTTCCGCGGAAGAGTGAAAAGGGTTCCGCGAGTTAATACTTTTTATATCCAGTGATAAGTTTTGAAACGTCTGATTATATTCAGATACAACCTATAATTCATAAATGAAATTAATAATATTAATTTTAATTATTAACTTGTTCACTCGTTACTTCCTATATTTTAGATCAGTGGTTCCAAAATGGTATTTTGCGGAACCCTTGAGTTCCGCGGAAGAGTGAAAAGGGTTCCGCGAGTTAATACTTTTTATATCCAGTGATAAGTCTTGAAACGTCTGATTATATTCAGATACAACCTATAATTCATAATTGAAATTAATATTATTAATTTTAATTATTAACTTGTTCACTCGTTACTTCCTATATCTTAGATCAGCGGTTCCAAAATGGTATTTCACGGAACCCTAGGTTCCGTGGAAGAGTGAAAAGGGTTCCACGAGTTAATAGTTTTTATATCCAGTGATAAGTTTTGAAACGTCTGATTATATTCAGATACAACCTATAATTCATAAATTAAATTAATAATATTAATTTTAATTATTAACTTGTTCACTCGTTACTTCCTATATTTTAGATCAGTGGTTCCAAAATGGTATTTTGCGGAACCCTTGAGTTCCGCGGAAGAGTGAAAAGGGTTCCGCGAGTTAATACTTTTTATATCCAGTCTTGAAACGTCTGATTATATTCAGATACAACCTATAATTCATAATTGAAATTAATAATATTAATTTTAATTATTAACTTGTTCACTCGTTACTTCCTATATCTTAGATCAGCGGTTCCAAAATGGTATTTCACGGAACCCTAGGTTCCGTGGAAGAGTGAAAAGGGTTCCGCGAGTTAATACTTTTTATATCCAGTGATAAGTTTTGAAACGTCTGATTATATTCAGATACAACCTATAATTCATAATTAAAATTAATAATATTAATTTTAATTATTAACTTGTTCACTCGTTACTTCCTATATTTTAGATCAGTGGTTCCCAAATGGTATTTTGCGGAACCCTTGAGTTCCGCGGAAGAGTGAAAAGGGTGCCTTTTATTTTAGATACAACCTATAATTCATAATTTATTTAATCTTTTGGTTGCCTTTATGAAATTATCATAAAAAAATGCCAATGTAATGGAAATGGCATTTTTTAAAAAGAAAATGTAATATTTCTAATAGCAATATTGATCAAATTACGACATACATCATTTATAAAATACTGCATTAGTATTTCCTATCACGTTTCTCAAAATAAAATAACTCTTTAATAAAGAAATATGTTTCCCTAATAACCATTTTCACTTATTTTATTCATTCATGTATATACAACAAAAGCAAATTCGTAATTAGACTAGATATAAAACAAGGATAGCAAATTTAACAGTCGGAAATAAAACCTAATTTAAGATTATTAATGATAAAATGAAGAAAAATCTTCGTTCTTCCAAATATATATTTTTAAAATAGTTTTCTTATAGGTTATAATGCTTACAATTACTTTAATAAATTTCCTTTCTAAAATCCGCCGAAAGAAGGTTGATTATTAAGGTTCCGCAGCCAAAAGAAATAAATAAATTGGGAAGCGCTGATCTAGATCTTTCCGGTGATAATCTGGTGAGCACATCTGAGAATGTTTAATTACTGTCTCAAATTGTGATTTTCGGACTGGCTTCTCAACAACTTAGTTAAAAATGCTGGTTACCTTTTTAAATTATCATATGGCGGTTCACCATTGCCTTATAGGTAAATATTAGGTTTTCGTGAAAGGTGGTTGATGTATAGACAAGCTTGAATGTATCATACTTATTAATGGCAAATGAGCCGTGATGGCTCAGGGGATAGAGCGTTCGCCTTCCAACGAGGTGAACTGGATTCGAATCCCGGCGATGGCTGGTCGATACGAATTCCGCATCTGGCTTGCACCGACCACAGTGCTGACGTAAAATATCCTCAGTGGTAGACGGATCATTGGTAAAGTCCCTTTGCTGGCAGGCTAACCGTGGGAGGTTCTCTTGGTCTTCCTGTCCAAGTAATGCAAATGCAGGTTAGTTCCATCAAAAGTCCACCACGGAGGCAAATTTCTTCTAATACTTGATCCAGGAATTCCTTTGTCTTCTGGACTGAGTTCAAAATTACATGGCTACGGAGTTGAACATTAGTTATCGCAAACCCAAAAATTGGGTAGGCTGTTCAACGCCGGTTATAAAATATAAAATAAAATAATGATGGTATGTGTATATGTATAATTTCTGAAGTACAGAAATAGGTAATATTGCTCATAATTAGACAAGATAAAGACAAAAATTTAATAGAATCATTCAGGACTGTTAGGAAGAGTCTTTAACAATTCAACTAACTTGTTAATTCTCAATCAGGATGATTTACCCCATCCACCCTTGTGACCTCAAACTTTTAGCTTTTTCGATCTTTAAAAAATTCCTTAAATAATCAACCTACTTTTCATTTGGACGAGGTAGAAATTCGAGAAGAAATGTTTTTCTTAAAAAATTTCAGAGATTCTAATACGTGGCGGAATTTTCACGTTAATAGAATAAATAAAATCTATTAACGTTAAATAGATGCCGAAAAATGGTGTAAAAGAACGGATTTTATAAATTTCATAACTACATACACAAAAAGAACTGCTCTTTAATTTTCATGTAACATCGGCGCTAGCATATTAGACATTGCAATACAAAACCAGTGGTTCAAAGTTAAATTATTACATAATTGTACTACAAATTTGAAATAAAATTAATTGCATTTTAAGTTGTTTTTAATGGCTGTTTCTCTTTTTTTTAAAGTCTTACAGTCTTGGAATACCGAAGACGAAAAAGAAACATGGCGATCTATGTTTCATCTTTAGCAACTCTTCATTCTCAGATAACAGCAAATCTTGTACTTAACAGTCTGTCAAACAAACCGAATAGCCGAGTACAAGATGGACAAGAATCGAAATTTAAGACAGACCCGATGGAGACAGCCATTATCTGGGGGTCCTGCCCTCCTTCTTCGTGTCACTTTTGTCCTGCCCTGTGTCCTTAGGACGCATCTCAACGCCTTCTTCGTCGACTTTGTCAACACCTTTATGACTTTTCGCCAAAATAGAAAGTGATGCTATCTGTCTTCGTACTTTTGCGATCGATAAGAAAATTCTTTGAATCAACCAGAACGCCATATATAAAATACAAGAAAGAAAATTATTCTACTTTATTTGTACACTAAAAACGAATTAAAAAATAAAGGTTTGATAGCTAAATTTCACCGTAAGAATTAATCACTTGAAATATAATCAATATACATATTTAAGTATTGTAAATCACTGTATTTTTATGCAACTATTTCGAGAGAAATTTCATTTTAAAAACTTTTTTTTCTTCTTCATTATTAAAACTTTTTTTTTCTTCCTTATTATCTCAATATAAATAATTTGTCACTATTGTTATTTCTAAGAGGATGAAGAAAACTATTATTGGTATTGATTTTAATATTTTTAAAATGAAAAGTATTCATTTTTTCGTAGACAATATCCGTTTCATAGTGGAAAGTATACATTTTATAATGGACAATACTCTATTTTTCGGAAAATGTGTTCGTTTCATATAACAAAAAATCCATTACACAGTGAAATCCTTTTCATATTATTCGTAAAAGTATTCATTTCATAATGGAAAGTATTCATTTTTCAACGGAAAATGTACCTGTCATAGCAAAAAGTATTTAATTTTTAGTAGAAGGAATTTCTTTCATAGCTGAAAATATCTATTTTTAAGTTTAAATTATCCGTTTTTAGTTTTATACAGAAAAATATTCATTTTATGAGTTGAAATATTTTTTTCTGGGGGAAAACATCCTTGTAACTCGGAAAGTATTACTTTTATAGCAATAAATATCTATCTTATCTTAAAAAATATTCATTTTATAAGTTGAAATTTTTTTTTCTAGGGGAAAACATCCTTGTAACTCGGAAAGTATTACTTTTAAAGTGATGAATATCTTAAAAAATATTTATTTTATAAAGAAAATTGTCCAATTTATAACGTAGAGTATTCAATTTATAGTGAAGTTTATTATAATAAAGTAGAAATATTATTTTAAAGTAAAAACTTTCAATTTCACAGTGAATATCCATTTTTAGTGGAATTTTTAAATTCTGAAAGATATTTGAAGCCATGTGTTTATTTTGTTTGAGTATGAGTTTTTTTCCTCAATAACCACCCGTATTTATTGACATTTCGTGAGCACCATATTAGGCGGACCAACGTTGTTTCCATAGTAAGATGGGCAGATTGTACAGAGCAAGAAAATGGAAAAACACCCATACCTCTGACCGGGTCTCAAACACGGGACCTTTCTGACATGAAATCAGCTCCCTGACTACCATACAGTCAGACGGATGTATGATCTATTTAAACGTGTTTCTATACCATCTAAATCAAGTAAAATTGGAAGTAATTTAATTAAACATAAATTATGTTATTACTAAATCCGCAATTTTCTCTAGAAAATTGCCTCATTGTGGTAAACTAGACAATTATGGATATTTTGTAATAAATATTTTCGATGCCGATGCTGGTCATTTCAATTATACGATGCCGATAATTGAAATGACCAGCAAGAATCTCTGTAAATAATCTCTGAAAATAAAAAATAAGAGAATCTGTGAAAAGGATTTCTGTTCGCGGAATATTAAATTTAAAAGTTAAAAAAGTGAGCTTTCTTACAATCGTTTAAAATTTCTTTATTAGATTTTTTTTCTGCAATTTTCTGAATACCCTTAACCCTTCAACGCAGATGGGACTCCCTATTATGTATTTTCATCTGGTGCTCTAATTACAAGCAAAAGTATAATTTTTACGGTATTTCTTTAATTATAAGCAATAAATCTAAATAACTGCACTTAAGTGAAAATGTATTGTTTGAAAGTAAGCCAAATTTGGGAAGATATTACCTTTAACGCAGAAAAAACACAGGTGTTTAATGCTATATTTCATAACCATAAATAATTGCAATCCCCGCGGACAATAAATTTCTCGAATCCGACGTCCGCGCGGACGGCCATTTTCCCGTTAAAGTTCGTGTTATATTTTCATTTTTTGTTATCTTACAAGAGTCTATCGTCTCACTTCTATAATGACCCTCTAATCTAGAAATACAGCAACATACTGCGCTTGGTGGAATTGATGTTTTCTCTGTCTGGGAGTACCGCAGCGGTTGAAAGGAGCTTTTCAGTAATGAACTTACAAAAAAACACATAACGTACTGGTCTTAACAAGAAGAACCTTATTATGAACATCTACCTAAATGGAAAACCCCTTTCAGATTTCTGAGCACAAACTTCTGTAAATCATTAGATTGATTGTGGAACTGGCAAACGTCATATTTGATTCATTTAAAAAACGCAGTACCCTCGGATAAATTGACATTCCAGATAACCTGACCTTTGTCCTTTAAATTATTTCATATAAGAAAAAAATTATTTCATAAAATAAATACTAGGTTACTATTAGTAACCTAGTATTTCTTTTATAACTGTATAATGTTATCCTAGTATTTGTAATCCTACTAATTCATTGTGCAATTTATATGATAAATGTTTGTAATAAATAAGAGAAAATTATATTTTTATTTATTTAGAAGTGACGGGCTAGTTTAAAAGGAGGACGGGTACATTGTTGGACAAGCCGTCCTCGGGGACGGTTAAAATTTCTGAGTTTTTTCGAGCCCTGCTATGTTATATATCAGGGGTGGCCAACCTGCGGCTCGTGAGCCACATGCGGCTCTTTGAAGGATTACTTGTGGCTCTCGATAAATGTGCCCGAGTTTCTTTTTCATTTTTGTGCAAAATTAATATCATTCATTATTATCGTTCATTAATTATTATCGTTCATTATTTTAACAAAATTATTATCGTTCCTTGACGAATTGACAGATATCACAAATCTTCCGCAATTGGCAGTTTTTATACGTTTTGTTTCACCTGACTTCGTTGTTAAAGAAGATTTATGAGATTTAGTAGCACTTCAAGAGTCAACCCGCGGTGTCGATATTAAAAATGCATCAGATTCTATAATGAAAACTTTTGATGTGCTTCTTAATAAACTTGTAAGAATTACAATTGATGGAGCTCCGGCAATGCTGGGTAAAAAAAATCGGTCTTATTGGGATTTTAAGAGATGATTCTTAAAATCCCAATAAGACCGATTTTTTTTTAGCATCTCGTTACAAAATATTTAAAATATGTTATGAAAACAGTGTTACACATTGTAAATTACATTCGCACCAATGCAAAAAACCATCGACAACATTTCCTTAAAGAATTAAAGGGCGAAAAACATCCAAATGACATTAATTTCTTTTGCATTGTTTGATGGTTATCTAGCTACAGCGTAGCTGTTTTGTAGATTTGTTTGATCCGATAACTGCATTTCTAAAATAAAAGGGAATAACCTATTCAGAATTAGATGATGTCGAGTGGTTACAAGACTAAATGTTTTTAACTAATGCCATGGAATCATTTGTAAACAAGTGAATTTACAATTGCAGGGGAAAGATAAAATAATATCTGACCTCTCACAGTGTATATTTAGTTTTCAAACTAAATTATAATTTTTTCAAAAGGACATTAAAAATAAAACATTTTATCATTTTCCCCGAATTAAAAAAACTTGTTTCAATATTAAACAATAAAAACTCAACGAGTATATAAAAAAGCTAGAAGGAATATTGACGGAATTCCCAAAATAGATCTCAAGCCTTGAAATATTTCAAATCGTCTCTTGATTTTTCCCTGAATCTATTGGAAATTAACATAATTCAAGGTGAGTTTTCCATTTCCAATATAATTATGACCCAAAAAGCATCTGGAGAATTAGAATTAATAGAGATGCAAGAAGATCAACCTCTACAATTAAAATATAAGTCGACGTCAATTACTGATTTTTGGAAATTTGCACCGGGATCGAAGTATCCTGAATTAAAAAAAGGCTGCTTGTCGAATTATTTAAATATTCGAAACAACGTACATATGTGAATCATTTTATTCCACTTTAAAAGTCGTGAAATCCAAACACCGATTAGTATTAACTAACCAGCATCACAAAGAATTACTGAGAAGTGCTGTCACCAATAAATTACCAAATTTTAAAGAATTATCAAGAGAAGTAAAATAAATGCTTTTAATTTTTAATATTTAAATTCAATACACATATTTTGTACTTTTATTTATATGTTTTCAAAAAATATAATTTCTGTAAATTTTTATAGTAAAAATAATAATTAAAATAAAAATAATTCTATAAATTTTTTAATAAATGGTATAAAAAAAAATTTTGTACCTTTTTTGCCTACTTTTTAAATACGTATTTAATTGCTGCTCGCGCAAAATTTCAAATTTTGAAAAATGGCTCGACTTTCAAGAAACTTGGCCACCCCTGTTATATATAATACTTTATTTATTTTGACCTAAAT
This sequence comes from Parasteatoda lunata, assembly GCA_949128135.1. Classification (NCBI taxonomy): domain Eukaryota; kingdom Metazoa; phylum Arthropoda; class Arachnida; order Araneae; family Theridiidae; genus Parasteatoda; species Parasteatoda lunata. Next base: position 40,492,697 of record OX421972.1, on the reverse strand, counting down.
TAATACAAAATAGACAGAAAAAAATATGAAAAATTTGTTTAATAAAAATTCTGCGTCAGAGAGTTAAGCATGTTTAATGTTTCTGTAGGTAAATTGAACTTCTAAAACCAATTTTAGCTTAATTTAATAACATAAACTCTCCGATAACAGAACATATTGTTATAATAATACATTTTTATATTTTTTTAAAGTTATCGTATTAGTCTTTCATTTCTTGATCATGATTCTATGATGATTTATTGCGTAATGTTAATTGATCAATGATTATCAACCATTTTTTACCATTAAGGAAAACTGGTAAACTATAATTTGCTAGATATGCTTCTGTAAAAAAAAAAATAATAATAATTTTCATACAAAATTTACATCCTGTTAAGATATCCGGTCATTAAAACATACTTGAACACGCACTTTTTCATTCGTTTCTTTTTTCAATGTTAACTAAACATTCCTATGACTGGTCATTCCAGATGTTCTAAATTTATTAACAATAAAAAACTTCCTTTCGAAATTAGAGCAAAAAAAAAAAGTAGCAACGGATACCCAAACTAATCGACCACAACCCTATCTTCACCAAAAACCAACTGTCTCCAAGAAAACGCCGTGACGTACTATCTAACAGAAGATGAAAATTTGCCAAGGTTACAGTTAATGATTTCTCTTAAGGAGGAGAGTGACAACAGTCGTCAGATTTATTGCGATTTTAAAGAAAAATAATCAAGTTTTCATGGCAATGAAAAGAGTGTGTTTTTTTAAAAAAAATAAGTAAATCTGATTTAGTAAGCGTTTTCCATGTATTTTCAGCATGTTGGCGAAGAAATTTTAAAACTTTTGAATGAAATTCATTTTGAAAAATTGTGCGGTATAAAAAAAAATTCATATAAAATCTTGAAAAGTACGTTTTTTAAGTAAGTAATGAATAAGATAATATTTTCAATTTTATCCGATCTAAAATGAAAAATATATGGTAAAAAACATGGGGGAAATTTTAGGTGGAGATATACGCTTAACAGCGATTCTTCGTTTTAGGCCTGACAAAAATAATAACATTGAAAAAAATTAATTTTTTTATGCTGCTTAAATATAATAACTAAAAATGATCCTTTTCGAAAATTTTATTTTAAACCATTGTAATTCATAGTGTGAAGATAATAGTTTTTGATAATATCAATATTTATCTATGAAAAGGAACACCATGTCTTGGAATTCTATTTTTGTAGTGTATTGTTTACTTTATACACTACAGTACTCCGCCAGCAGAATTTTATCTGTGATAGAATTCGATAGATGAGATGCCACTAGTTGATTCATTGCTGTTTTGTGAGAAGCCGGGAGAGCTGTTTTAAAATCACCGTTCTTTTGAGTGCTGATCGTGAGAGCTGTATTAAGTTCACTATCGCGGTCAGTCCTGTGTTGCCTTTTCAGCAGTCGAGTGTATACGTTGTAACGTTATGTGTGATCGAGACTGAGAAGGAGGACAATGTCGCAGTCACAAGTAGCCAGTCAATTGTTCAATGCGAACCATCCATCAAAGTAAGGCTGTTCAAATCGAAGTGATACTATTAAGATAAGTGTGTTCATATGGAAGTGGGAGTTGTCAAGGTAGGCTTGTTCACATCACGTCCGAAGGTCACCAATGTTGGGATTGTAGTTATCTACAATGTCAACTCTCATCTATGAAAAGGTACCTCTAACATAGAATCGAGTTAACATGCTTGATATACTAGTGAATTGGAATTGTATTTTTGTAGATATACTACAATAGCAACAGGCACAAAGCTGCAGTTGAAGCACTCTAGCGAGTGGTAAATTTCACTGAAGATAAATCAATTCGATTTCGCGATAAAATTATGATATAAATTCTGTTGTTCCGAACATGAAACTTGTATTGTCCACCCCCGCAAACATTCGTACTTGCGGAAAGTGATAACAATTTGAATTTATTCTTTTCGGCGATATTATAGTGATAAATTCTGCTTGTAGAGGCCAGAAGGTTGACTTCAATTTATTTAATATAATTGATCATTCAATAGCCTCCATTAAAAAGTTTACCACCACCACAAAATTTTTATTGCTTTTTCTATTAATGAAATTCCTAAGTTGGTTTTTTATTGTAGTATTAAAATTGTTATAGGTAACTACAATGTAAAAATTATGTTATAATAGCAATGTAAAAAAAAAGTTTGTTATTTTTTCAAAATGGAAATAATTCGGACGGTAAACATATAAAAATGATTCAAAATGGGAAGAAATAGACTTCTTAAACTTATATAATTTCAAAAATAGAATTATCAGAAAACTTCTGCTTTATAAAATGAAAATTTCTATTATCTTTAAACTCACAGAAAAAAATTTAAAATTGGAGGAATAGTTTCTTAGACATCGTTACGACGAGATTCGGTTGCTGTACTTTCTCCAGACGTTAACACAACGAACAAAATTGAAGCACTTTTATTTTACACATACACACACAAAACTTTCAAGCAAAAAGCAATCGATTTTTAAGATAGTGTTCATTAAGTGTTTGCATTTGTCATCTAAATCTATAGTTTTCTATCTTTTCCCAATTTCATTTAATGATATTTTTTAAAAAGGCTTCAAAAACGAACGCTTTAACTCGATCTGTAAGCAAATTGATACATTTTTAAAGCTCTGAAAGTACAAATAATTTTTGCTTGTATAGTACACAGTAGCAAATTTACTCTACAAACACTAAATAAAAAAATAAAAAAAAGAACAGGTATTTCCACGGTGGTAGACTTATGCAAACAAGTTCAACCTCAAAAATTTTGAGAGCGCAACCCCCTTCTCGGTTGTATTCAAAATAGATCTGAAGACATGCTTTTGCAATAGGTAGGACATCTTTCACTCGAAGAAAGATAGCAAACGCCAATACTTGTGAAATGCTCTTGCACTCATCTGGGTCAACGTTCCGTTAGAACAGGTGCAAATCGGCAAAATGGCGGAGATTTATTTTGGAACATACTCGTTCCATTAACTCCATGAAGCGGTTGCTTTGTCTTTATTTTAAAAATCAAAAGGTGGATCACGTGACAGAAAAAAAGACAAGACACTTTGTTTCTTGGATTTGTTTTGCACACTCTCTTTGGATATCAGGCAGAGAATGTGAATGTCTCAGCGTTTGCAAAATGGTTTTCTGGTAGCAGGTCAAGAGAAATGTTTGAATAGAAGGGACTCTGCCAAAAGTTCTCGAAAATCTGTCGTTTTGGACAAAGATCTAAAGAAAGAAAAAAACGAAAGTGGAATAATGGGAACATTCACTCGAAAAAGAAAACAACCGTACTTTTAATCAGGAAAATAAGAGGGGGAAAAAAAGAAATTTTTAGAAAAGATGCTAAAAAGACACAAACCTCATTAAAGAATCTGCTATAGTTTGGTTGCCAAATTTGGCTAAAGAAAAATGTTATACACTTATTATGTTATACATTAAACTTAGTTATACAATTAAGTATTTAACCTTTCTCCTGCTATCCATTATTCTATATTTAAAATCAATTTTCAAAAATTAATTCCTTACCAAAGAATTAAAAGAATTTGAAGTGAAACAAGTTGAAGAATACATAGATTATTGCTGCTACTTTTATCATTTTAAAAGTTTTTTATAAAAATTGTTTTTTACATTAAAAAGATGAAACTTAATCAGAAGCGCTGATTTTCTTCTTAAACTTAATGAAAATAAACCCAATAAATTTTTTTTTATTATATTTTTTTTACAGTCTTATTAATATTTACCCAAAATTGTAGCTTAACGAACACATACAGTGAATAATTCAAACTTATTTACCTCAATTCATCTGATAACTAAATTTTTAAATTCCTTTTTTTTGAAACAGCGATTTTGAACAAAGATTGTTCTCGCTCTCAAAGGTAAGGAAGGTCAGGTATAGTTGCCTCATGAGTATAATTGTAACACATTAAATAGGCTACAGCTGGAAAAAAAATAGTTAATTGATATGACTAGGTAGCAATTTATACCCGCGTACTTCAGTAAAAGTATTGAGGACACTGGATTAAATCCAAGAAAGAGAGAGAAAAAATCATTTTTAAAATAAGAAAATTATTTTTTTCTTCTCAAGTGAATTTATTATAAATCATTACGTCATTTGAATAATTTTACATTTTTAATTAGCATGAAACAAGGCATCTTACCTGATTTCACATTGAGCACCAATTAATTTAGTTTAGGATGCAAACTGAGCTGGAGAAGAACGTAAAGCAAGTAAGCATGAAGAACGCATGAAGAACGTAAAGCAAGTAAGAAGTTTTGCAACTGTGAAAAAGTATTTCAAAAGACTACCAATAATTCCTACCCCCGGATTAAGACAAATGTATCTACTTTGTGTACTACAAAAAAAAGCAAAAATGGTTGCAGTAATGATAGCACAATGCAATCAGGATCGCATGATTGCAAAAGATGTGAACATGAAGCATATTTGGGAGACCACAACGCAGACATTTACTGTCCTCAACAGTAAAAGTGAAGTAAGTGACTGGCATTCAATATAAGATGGGTCATGCTTATTAAATATCATGTATTTTATACTTCAACTTCCATTCTAAAACAATCCCATGTTAAACTTCTTTTCTTTTATTGCAATTTTGTTACATTTTATCCCACAGCGTTGGTTACAACACTTGACTTCCTTTTTTGTTTCAATTTATTACTCGTCGACTTATGGGAGAGCGTCAATATTATTTATCTTAAGAGATGAACATAAAAGATTATACCATTAAAGTACTTTAGTGAGGATGTAGAAAATGTACTTATCCTAATATACAGTTAAAAAAATGCGCAATGGCGTAACCAAAAAGAAATATTTAAATTATATCAAAATAAAATATTTTCGCATTAAAAAACAGTCGAAATATGTTGTCTTTCTTAATAAAATACCCTAATTTTGTTCATCGTGCTATGCTCTAACCCAGTGCTTCTCAACTTTTTTTTTGTCGCGGCACACTTTTAACGATTTCAAAATTTGGCGGCACACAAAGAAAACGATAGTTTAAAAGTTGCTGACTTACCTATAATACACATTGTAAAATAGTTTATGATAATAATTTGTAAAATAAAATAAAATAATATAATATGTGCTACAAAAACAACGTTTATTAAGGGATTAATTACAAATGAATAATAAGAATACTTTTAATGAGAAATTTGAGCTTGATGTTTTTTGATAGTTTCTTTTATATATTTGGTCGTAAAAATGACAATGCTACTCTCATATCATCTTCTACATTTAACCGTCTCGATCTTTTTTTCGTTTTTATGTTGGTTAATACTGAAAATCCGAATTCACACAAATAAGATGTAGAAAAATGTAATAATATTTTTAAAGCTTTTTTAGCTATCATGGGATAATTGCATCTAATATTAATCCAAAATGAATGAATTAATTCTTCAGAATAAAAATAGGTCAAAAACGAGGCACAGAGAAATATGTAACGAAGCGGTGAAAGTGAAAAGTCTTCGTTACAATATTCATATATATAAGTACTTTTCTTTAATTCAAACTTTACTCGTAATAAAAAAAAGCATTATAATTTTTACTAATTCCATTTCTAAAATTTGGCGGCACACAAAAGTGCCGCGGCACAGAGGTTGAGAATCACTGCTCTAACCGTTTTCGGCGACTCTCGAAATCCCTTATTTGTGACACTTCACTGATAAATTTCAAGCACGAATTAAAAATATAAGCACATATTTGATATTACAAATTTGATTTGGAGAAAACTTTCAAAAAGCAACAAAAAAAATGTCTTATAATAACAAAATTTAACAGGACATCAGAAGATGTACATTATTAATTAAGCCTAACGATCGAAAAGGGAATACAAAATCAACCAATTACTCGAATTAATCGAACTAATTAATCGAAAATAAAATATGATAGGGATAAATAAAAATATTTCAAGAATCAATAAACCGTATTCAAATAAGAATAACTTATTAGTACTCCGTCGAAAGATTGTCTTAGCAGCAACCAAAAAATCAATTATCGGAATTATCGGAACCAATTATCGGAATATAGATTCAAATTTACAACATAGTTGAGACATGCACTTTTTCAACTTAATTAAAACTCTCTACACATGCGCCAACTTTCATATAATCTTATATACTATATACAACAGTTCTTATTATAAAATCAGTTTTAAAAAAAAAATTTAAATTAACTTCTCAAAATTCGAACTAAATTTGTTGGAAAATTAACTCAATATTGAACCATAATACCGTTAAAACTTGTCATCACTTTTATTAGGTATTATCTTGAATTTTGTTCTGGTTTAATTTTAATTGTAATAATACACAATCAATTTTAGGAATCATCCAATTACATTATTATATGGTTCAAATTGATTGATCCATATTAAACCATAATTTAGTTGATAAAACTTGGTTGAACCATATAATGAAATTTAATATCAATATGACTGAATTTACTATAATTTATAATCAATGAATTTATAATGAACGAATTTATAATTAATTAATTCATAATCATTATGGTTGAATTGTACTTTGTTAAAGTATGCAGCAAATTTATACAATATTACAGTTTAATATGATAATGTTTGATCAAAAATTTATAACAGAAGAGAATGTTGGAATTTGGGTCGACAAATTTGATAGCTGTAATAAGTGAATGTGAGCTGTTTGTCTAAACATCAACAGAGAGATACACGCCTATATCTTTTTCGTTTATTGTATGCAAGCATTAATGAATAATAAAATATGTGAAGTTGTCCAAATTTGCTGCAACATTCATTAGGTTTTTAATTGAATTATTTCTCAATTTAAGTTGAACCATAATGTCATGTAATCAGGTTTAAAATGACAACGACAATTTGGTTCAACTGAACACCAATTTCGGTTTTCAATTTCGCAAGATATGATGCAACGCGCTCCAAAATTTTTGAAGTGTAATCTTTGAATTTCGAAATGATGATGTGGAGTATCCTGACACAAATCAAGAATAAAATAATACTGAAGTTTAAAAGTCAATACGATTTCATAAAGTTTCGTCCTTCTATTTCATTATACGAATCATGAAATAATGACTATAAGATTTTGGCAAAGTACGTGACATGGCAAAGATCCATCACTTTCTGAATCTGATAACATGCATTAATTAAAATGTCTCAAATCTGATCTTTTATTCAATTTAAAACATAATGCTGTCTTTAAATGTCTCTCTTTCTATTTCATTATGCAATTTTTTTTAAATGCAAACAAGTTGTAACGAACTCATAATAAATCGTATGAATGCTCGTATTGTTAATAGTGAAGCTGAAGCTAAAAGAGTATTTAGAATTACTCTACTCATGGTAGTAACTTTTAAATCACCGAAATAATTTCCTTGAGAACAATTCTTACAGGTCCTGAGTCAGCATTTTCAAGACACTAGGCAAAACAAGTAAGAATTTAGCAGAGGGGCATTGGACTTAATTTCTGTCCAAGAAAAGGAATGGCATTAACAGGGAAGAAAATGTGTCTGTCTCTGTCCTTGGTTGCTCGTTTTTCTAGAGATTCATAATGACAGAAAACATCTCAAAGAATATTTTTAGAGTTTGTCCTCACTCGGGGAGGTGAGCTGGCACCATGCCGACGATCTCCTACCCTCCCATTTTCTTCTTCCCTCCTTTCAAAGTTAAATCTTTTTTGCTAGAACTGTCTCAAAATCGGACGACTTTCCAGGAATTTGGGAAATGACAACTAAGAATGTTGCTTTTAGTGTTTAGTGTAGCTTGACGTAGGCAGACAAAGAATAGGAACAAACATTCTTAACCGTCTAGTAGACCCAACATTCGAAATGGTTGGATGAGATATTTACTGCACCCTAGGTTGTAAACTTTCGTAGATTTCGGCTCATTAAGTAAAAATCATCTCTATACATAACCAAAATAACTACATATCGTGTAACTTAAAAGAAAATGTAGTTTTGAATCCTTCCATTTCAGAGTTTAAAATGTGCTTGAAAGGGATTATAAAATAAAGAGAAGGCGAGTTTAAGCTATCATTTAATGTCTTTTATAAAAATTCATTTCTATATCTTTTGTTAATTTTAAATTATATAAGATGCTGTAATCTCAAAACCAGTGAATCTCAATTTGTTTTCAGCTTTCAGAACTCTAAAAAGTCTTCTTTTTTTTTTTCTTTTTTTTTTTTTTTGCGAAAGCTTGTTTTTTTTTTTTTTGTTTTTTTTTTCTTTAAAAAAAAAAAAAAAAAAAAAAAGCTATGAACTTGCTAGAAAATTATGTGTGGTGGCTCAGGGGATAGATAGAGCTTTCGCCTTTGAATGGGGTGAGCCGGGTTCAAAACCCAGCGATAGCTGGTCGATACGAATTCCGCACCCAGCTCGCACCGACCGCAGTGCAGACGCAAAATATCCTCAGTGGTAGATGGATCATGGGTTAGAATCCCATTACCGTCAGGCTAACCGTGTAAGGTTTTCGTGATTTTTCCCTTCGGCTACGAAGGTTATAAAATCAAATACAAAATTGCTTCCTCAATAACAGTCTTAAAACTAAGTTTTGTATTCTTCTTCTTAGTATCTACAGTTGATCACCGGCCATGGCCATCTCAGTTTGCTTACCCCATCTAGTCAGTGGAATTCAAAGGTCTGCTGTGGCTTTTTGTCAATTAGTTTTTGGCGAATGTGTAAATCAAATTGAATAAAATAAGCTAAATTATGATTTTTTATGTAATTCTTTTAAACAGTCAAAATGGTTGTCGAAGAAAAATAATTATTTATCCTTGAATTTGATAATTATATTGTGTATTTTATTGTATACACAATTTGCACACAATTGGTTATTATATTGTGTACACAAGGTTGGAACGTGATAACCGACTTGACATGCCAGGTATTTTGTCTTCCGGAATTTATTTTGATTACATTTCTAAATTTACAACCTGATTAATTTTTCCAAAATAACAATAAAAAGAAACACAATAATGAATGAACATAATGAAATTATATATTTCAATACAAATAATCAAGTAGCCCATTGTGCAGACGTAAATGAACTACAACAACAACAGCAACAACAAATAATCAAGTGGAGTAGTAAAGCATCTGAGATGTCTCTCACGCTGGCTAGTACCAAAGAGAAAATTTACTAGTATTTTAAAATTGCAGTATGAGCTAGCTGGGTGCAATTGAGTCAAAATACTCAATCTAAAAATAAAAATATTCAAAATGATTTTTTAAATTTAATAATAAGTTTCAATTTTTGTGGTCCGTAGTGCGTAACTATTCAGTAATCGATGGAAATAACAAACAGCGGATTCAAATTCAAAACTTTCAAAGTATAAGATAGACTTAATTTGACAAAACCAGTGAGCGTAGTTTACTTATTTGAAAAAAATGAAACGCAAACTCATTATATAGATGCATGGTATACAACTGATAAAGGACCAATTTCAGCAACAAAGAGAAAAACATATTGATTTGAGCAAGAAAATCTTAGAAAGAAATTTTTTTTTTAAATATTACAGAATGACAATAACGTATTTTAGTTAAAAGGGCAGAAAAATATTAAGTTCCCTATATTGTATAGTTATCACTTTCACTCAATAATAAAAATATTTTAATTAATCAACATTACGTTGCAAATGAAGTCCAAATAAACAAACTTTAAATAACTCAAATATAAATATCTTTTTAATTAACAATAGCTTATTCAGATTATCATTTGAATTTTAACTTAATCAAATACTTTCTTTGTTGATCTAAGAATTTATTATAAAAAATGTCTTAGGGAAGGGAAATGACATTTATGGTTAAAAAAAAAACGTAATTCTAGAAATAAAACCAAAATGTATGGTATTTATAAACCATTCTTTTGGTAATTTTTCTATTCATATGAAAACGGTTTCTCGGAAATTCTGATTTTCAAAATTACAAATTCTTATTACCGAACATTTAGTTAAAAATACTAAACTGAAAATTAAATTTGTTCAGTTAAATGCCTTTAATGCCATGCTCTCAGAAATCATGATAAAATTGCCAAAATTTGCCACATTTACTAAATTTTATCATACAATATTACAGTGTATTTTAAAGTGAATTTAAACCAAAATCATTACTAAAGCATTTCGGTAAAAATTACTGAGCTTTTCCGTGTTTCCATAGAGCCAGAAACACGGTAAATTTAACCTTATTTCAGTTGTTTTTACCATGCTTTTTTTTTTCTCAGTGCACGAAATAAAATTGTTAAAAGACAACTACGATCTTAAAATATGATAGAATACCGACGATTCGGGAAGTTAAAAATATGTTTATACCATTAAAAAAATATTTTATTTATGTTAAAATACTACAAATAACCCCAATATGTTGTTTGCCTGAAGATCTAGAAAGATTTTATTAAGTCATCGTCCTCTCGATCTTTTTAGAGATATGTGCCAAGAATTTTTGTTTCTTGGTGGTTGTTTGGGTTAAAAAGACCACCAAGCGAAATTTATTTTTCCTTGGCGTCACTTTTCTCGGATAATTTTATCGCCGTCCTTACTAGTTGGCTTGAAACAATTGGCACAGGTACCTAAATCTCATTAAAATCTAAGAAGCAACAGGTATGTAGGTAGAAGCTGTTTCTTTTTTAGCCAAAGATTCGTCAGCTTTTTTTTTAATGAAGGAATTTTATATGCCGCTTGCTATAATAAAAAGGAAAATAACTTAATTCTTAGAATTAATTTTTAGAGAAAAAGAATTATTAACGGGGGGGGGGGAAAGGAACATCTGTATTAGGTAAAGTAAATGTGAAATAAAGCAAGTATTTTTATTTTATTAATCAATTTGTTCTAAGTAAAATTTACTACTTTACTACATTTTAAACGCTTCTTTTTTATATAATTCTTTTATTCATGACTTATATATTTTTGAAACTAATTGCAAAAATTTACTTTTGCATTTGATTCGAAATACAATTGCAGATACCAGTACATTTTTTTAAAAAAAAATTACAGATAAATAACTGAAAAGTTAAATATAAAATAGATCTTGAAAATTTAAGTAGGTATAATTAAATTAACCGATATCGGATACAATCTTTACAACTTTAATCACTGTTAAAAATAATGAAAGGAATAAGTGGTGCCTAAATTACTAAAAATAATCCCTTGAATATTTCCTTAATGATATAATTGGGAAGTTCTGGCAACAAAAATAAATTGCAATTTCGAATGTTCATGGTGTTATGTCCCATGCCACCATCTATAGAATCGATATCTCTCTCTATTGGCACTTCTCTCTCTATTTCTCTATTTATAGAGATGGAAGTAATTTTAATAGTTCTGCTGCCTACCTGGCTGAATTGTCCCGAACTCATGCTTACGGTGGTTTGTATCATTTAATGGCTTCTAGACAAATTTTAAATTATAACTGAAATTCAATACATAAAGAACTTTAATAAATTGCGAGGACGCGATAGCCTGATTGAGAGGGCGCTGGACTCACGTATGTGAGAACGGGAGTTCGAATCTACCAGGTCGAAGATTCCCCGTGTAGTCAATAGTGACTGGTGCACGCTAAATCTGCCGTGTTGAGCAGGTATAGAGATTTCACCTTCCAACGAGATGAACCGGGTTTGTATCTCAGCGATGGCTGGTCGATACGAATTCCGCATCCGTCTTGCACCTACCACCTGCTGACGTAAAATATCCTCAGTGGTAGACTGATCATGGGTAGAGTCCCCTTGCTGTCAGGCTCACAATGGGCGGTTCTCGTGGTCTTCTTCTCCATGTAACGCAAATGCGGGTTAGTTCCATCAAAAAGTCCTCCACGATGGCACATTTCTCCCAATATTTGATCCAGGAGTTCCCTTGTCTTCTGTTACAAATTACAAGGATACGTAGTTGAGCATTAGTAGTCGTAAACCCAAAAATTGGGTCAGCGACGGTTATAAAATTATAAAATAAAATCTGTCGGGTCACAAAGTCCTTCATGTTCTCATAACAAATCAATACCTCTAGGGGTACTGAATTGGAGAGTGATCTAATATTGTTAAAAACTAATTGTATGACAAACTTTCCTCTTTCCCCCACTATTACAGCGCGTCTAGAGGTGAAATAAGACAGCCTAATAGGAACCGCCGTCAAGTAGGGACCTTTAATTCGGAACCTTTAACCCCTCATCCAAATTCTTGTAATTTTTTATTCTTGTTTTATTTTATATGTGTTTTGTCCTTTTCAATAAATATTTAGAGTCTGTTAATTTCTGGTCTTCATTATTTATGAATTGGTTAAAATACAAATAAATCCAGTCTCCCCTACAATTGGAGATTAGTTAATATATTGTTAAAAACTAATAAGGTGATAGATTTGAGAACCTTAATTTCAGGATTTCGGTTTGGTTACCATAATGAAGTTTTTATGTTGTAAAAGATAATTTTGAAAGGTAGCCAAGCTGGTAGCCAAAACCGACTAGTAATATAAATAAATGCTTCACAAAAAGAATTCTTACTGTTGTAAGAAAAGCAATTTAAAAATCCCTCATACAAAGATGCTATTTTTTAAGTATTTTTCAGAAATTGAGCAATTTTTTAACGAGATTTTTTTAAGATTTAACCTCTTCTCCAAATACTATTAATACACAGTATGCAGTATGACTTTCTTTCACGGTAAATAACGTAGTTAAATTTAAATTTACAATACATATAGTTATCTTTTAAAGTTACTAGTTCATCTTTAAATCCATATTTATATAATGTTTTAAAGTTTTGAAGCAATCATGCAACAAGCTTCACATTTTTAAAGATGTTAACAGATAATGTCGCGTTTTTTGAGATATTTTAGTTCCAAAATAAAAAATATAGTATGCTGTATCATTTATTGAAGATAGTTAAAGGAAAACTAAAATAGTATTCTAAAAATAAAATGTTAAAAAAACGTACTTTTTTACTAATTTTCTAAACATAAGCATTAAATTTATGTATCTGAAATCTAAATTATCAAAGTAAATTTAATTTCGTACCTCAAAATATTCTGAATAAAGTGCGTATCTGATATTAAAAATGAATTTCAACGAATTCAAATACGAATGCATATGTTATATGCATATGTTATTGCATTGTTATTGCATATGTTATGCAAATGCATATGTTATTGATATACGAATGTTGCAATAAAAATATAAATGTAAATTTTTTTTAATTGTTTCTAAATAGTTTACATGCTAGTAATTCATTGCTAAAAAAATACTTGCATGAATTTTGAAATCGGAGAAAAATTACGAATAAAATTACGAAGAATTATGTAATCACATATGTATGCATGTATGTCACATATGTATGTATTAGTATACGTATGTTGCAATAATAATACAAATATAAAATGTGTTAAATTGTTTCTGAATAGTTTACATGCTAATAATTTATAGCTAAAAATATTATCATGAATTTTTTACAGGAAAAATCTAACAATGCAATAATTAATAAATATATAAATGTGAAAATAATATTTGTCATTTCGAAAATTAATAAACTAACTTCCGTTTAAAATCGTAAAATAGAGAGTTCTATTATTATAGTTCCGTTTTTTGTTTGTGGTCTTTAGTAATTTCTTTGCAACTGTGGTTTTTAAGAACATTAACAGTTATTTTTTTCTAATTTAAATTCAGTTTTGGTTCGTTTATAGCTATTTTTTTATCTGGAAAACAGATAATAATGGATACTGATTAATCTAGAAGCTGCGAGATAAAAAAATAAAATTTTAAAAAAAAGCACAATACACACAAAAGAAGAGGTTTTAATATTTTATAATTTCATCTTAAATGTGAAAATATCAGTTATGTCTTTCAAAAATAGAAAAATAAAACGTAAACAATTTTATGAAAAAGTGAGGTAAATGAAAAGTTTTCGAAAACGTATCATCCAAATTTGGTTTTTTAACAATGCATATTTTCATTTGAATACACAAGCAATAATCTAGAAGAATACACAATACATCGAGTTCAGATACGGATTAATCAAGAAAATGCAAATTACCGAAAAAAATCCAAAATACATACAAACAATCGGATTTCAAATTTTCAAACTTGATTTTTTTTTAAACTTAAAAATGATGAATGCCTAATTTTTGTCAAAAATAGAAAAACAAAAATTAAAAAAAGAATTGGATTCATGAAAAAAATAAAGCAACTTAATCTTTTCTTGAATATTAGTTATTTTTACAATACATATTGACAAACTAAGGAACATGAATACTGATTATTTAAAAAAGCACATACTGTTGGAGAAAAAAACACAAAGCATACAACAAAAAAGTATCTCAAATTTTCAATTTTAATATTCTTTTGAACTTAAAAACGTCATTAACCTTTTCCTTCCAAAAATTAAATAAAATTATTCACAGATTCAAGGAAAAACGAGATAACAAGCTTTTCGAAAATTAGTTATCTTCATTTATGGTTATAAATAACTATTAGTAACAATTCAAAAAAAATACTGCATGAATTCAGCAAGAAATCAAATTTGTGAATAATATTGACTTAATGCGTTAAAATTTAACAATAACTAGAGCATTCAAACTTTTTAAGAAATATTTCCTTTTTAAAAGGGTTACATGCATGTTAAAGAGACATTTCATATACATATTTTAAAGGCAAAACTCATTGTTAACAGTAATTATAACATTCAAAGTTTTTGAGAAACGTGACAATTTAGTAATAAAAAATTACTTTCACATAGACAAGTTATCCTAGGTTTTAGAGTAAAACTCATACACTATCAAAAATTCCGGCATAAAGTACCGGCACTTCCACTCTATTTTTACCGTAAAATCCGTTTTTAACGTAAAATATTATACCGTGTTTTTTACAGTATTTATTTAGAGTGACTCAATGATCTTACGGTTATAATTACTGTTAAAACTGCTATATATCAGATTTTTGTACCGTAACATGTTCCTTAAAAATGAACTTAATGTAAAAAATACCAGCACCCTGAGTGCCATTACTAATTATGTTAATTTATGTAGGTATACGTATTGCGAAACAAACGTAGAAGACCGAGCTTATATGAAATGTTTTGTACATAATTATTGGAATCAGGAAAATAATGGAGAAAAATTGCACATTATCTTATCCCGCTAATGCCAAACCATAAGAAGTGGTCTACATATAAGAAATAGGCCCATATGAAAAAAAGTGCAGTACATGTCAAATTTTCAAAAAACTTGTAATTTTGATGCCCCCTGACTTAAAGTAATTTTGATTATTAAAATAAAATTACAAATAAAATTTTTAAGCATTCAAATTAGTTTACTATGTGTTTTTAATAAATGTATATACTTAGAAATTAGTACTTTAAGAATAACGTTTAATACATTTTTAATACGTCGAGTGCAGCTAAATTGCTATGTCCCACCCTTCCTTGCCTCTGATTTCACTGCAATTAAACCAACTGTTAAATGAAAACAATTTTAATTAATCTAGTTGGGAAAATTGTGTTTTTCGTATTATAGTGTGAAAATTTGTTCCTTCAACACATGAAGAGTTTCCAGTGTCCTGCATTTTCTAATTTGTGACCTGCGCTCTTCAGTAGCCATTTACAAACGAAAAGTCTAGCTCTTTTGTCTAGTTAAATTTCTTTCTCATGATTTTGAAACCATGTCATTCGTAAATGGTTAAAAAGCCGTATAGTTTTGTATCCATGGTTTATAGAAGTAAGCAGTATGGAAACCGTAAAGGTAAAAAATTTCCTTTACTGCAAACTTTACGGTTAATCGGATGGTTATAGACTACTGCCGGATATTTCACCATAATTTAAGAATGGAAATTCTAACAGGGTACCTTTTCTGACTATTTATATCTACCTCACCATAGTGTATCATCAGTTTATTAAGCTTTACTTCCCTAAATAGTTTAATAAAAAGCAATTTTAGAAATTTTCAGAGTAAATTTAACTAGAGTGTAATTTTCTTACTGTTACAGTTTTGACTTTTTATTTTTATTTATTTAAACACTTTTGAACATTGGTAATAAAAAGAAACTTAAGTTAATGTTTTATTTTTGTCCAAATCAAACAGTGCACTGCTGTCTTACATTTTATGGACAAGAAAATTCTAATAGCAGCTGTAATTTGTATAGATAGTAATTCAAATATTTAGTTTTTAAAGAAAATTGACTCTCCTTTTAAAAATGACCCACATATAATTTTATACTAAGTAGATATTTCTTTCTACCACTTATCCCTTTAGATTTAAAATAGCAATGTGTTTCAACTTCAGATAAGCAAGTATAACATTATATAATTAATACATTAGAGCATACAAAACTATATAGATTCTGTAAAATAAATCTTAAACTAGAACATTTTAAAAAAACATTTTTTTTTTTTTACATTTTTTTAAAAGGTTGAAAGACAAAAATAGGTTAAACAATTTCTGATATTAGATATAAGAGAAATATTTGATCCATATAATATTGAAATTGACTTTACATAAGTGTGTTAACAGTAAGGAATATTTTATGATTTTATAACAAAATCTGAAAATATAAATAATGTATACAAATTTTTACTGCTTTTTGTTATAAAAATATTTTATAATGGTCATAATTACTCAAATTGTAAAAGTTATTTTCATCTGACAAACCAGTGAACATAATATGAAGTAGTTAATAAAAATAATAAAAGCTACCGAAAAAAAATCATACAAAGAGAAAATCATACATAAGTCATTCATAAGAGAGTCTCATTCATAAGACTCTCTTATGTATGATGTGAGAGAAAAAATCATACATAAGAGAATCTCACACACTCCCAGAAGAGATACACTCTCAGAAATGAAATTCTCATTTTTAATGATTAAACAATCCATGAGCTATATTTTATTAATTTCGAGAATTATTTAGTCACGGAGGCTCTTGATTTGTGACCAAACGAGAACTCTCAAATAGATGACGAAAATGCTTTCTCAACTCGAAACCTCATCGTAGTGCATTGTGGCATATTATTAACTAGAATGACGAGACTAGGATGAAGATAAGACGATCGAAAATAAAGGGTCGAAATAAGCCGACAGTACTGTATGGTGTCAACGAGTTGGCCTTGTACTAGTAAGTTCCAGAGTTCGAATCAGGCTTCGGGCATGGGTGTCATTTATACATCTGTTCTATTTGTCTCTCTTGTTTCATTAAGGTGATATTGACCCAGATATATGGTACCCACTATAAAGTAATTATTAGAAATACATTTGGAACGACGAACTATTTGTTTACTATTGCCGAAATTCGTCGAAGATGGGAAGAAAGTTATTTCGTCACTCTGACGAAAAGTTCGCTCGGAGCATATTCCAGGAAACGGTTTAGTAAAATAGAAAGAGAACAACCAAGTTTAGGAAAACAAAGTAAATATTAATCTTTTCGGAAATTAGTTATCTTCAATTTCGGTACATTAACAACCCACATTTACATTTGACAAACCAATGAACATAGATACTAATTAGTTAAGAAATTAAAAGGTACTAGGAAAAAAATCCCAATGGATACAAGAGAACAGTATTTAAAGTTCTCAAACTTAATTGCTTTAGAACTTAAAAAATATCCGCTATTTATTTTTTTAAATACATTTTAGATAAAGAGACAGATGTATAAGAGAAATTTTTTAAATATTAAACATCAAATTTCTTCAGGTTTCTTATATCGAAAAAAAAACCCAGATAAATAAATAAAAAAAATTCTGACAGCACTAGTAGAAGGTCAAAAACTAAAAGATAGAAAGGCTGGGTCAAAAACCTGGGTTCCGTCAGGCAAGCTAAGATTATAGAATGATGACAGAAGAATTCAGGGTAGTCGCGTGGCATTAACCAAGTAAAAAGTGAGGTGTGATCCTGATATACCCACCGATTGATTCCCTGCAGCGGTTTTTGTTATCGATATCGAACAACAAAAAACCATTTTGTAAGACATCGTTTCCAAAAGATAATTTTCGAAGAATCAGTTTATATATTAAGATGTAGTGCTCTGCAAAGATTATTAACAAAGTTATTCCTGTTATCTATCCTACCATAATTATCAGAATATTTGGAAATAATGATAAAATAATATAAAATAAATAGTGATAATCGGATGATAACACATTTTGTTTTTGATAACTTTTTACAAGTGAAATTTTCATTTAGTCGTCCAATCATAGTCGTTTGCAGGATAGCTTTATTTATTTATTTATTTGTAACTTTTACAAAAGGCAGAGTTGTCATTTTTAAGTATGGTAAAAAAAAAAAACTTTTACTACTCAAGAAATTAAAGTAACTTCACGCAATATTGCAAGGTACGGAAACAATAAAATTAAGAAAGAATAAATTTGGTTACCTTGATCTTAACAAATGTACTTAATATTTTAAAAAACAAATAATATAAAACAAAAAATTTTAAAGTCAATTCCTACTTAGGTTAACAAAGAAAATTTTTATTTCAGTTACTTCTTATTAACTAATTAAAATTTTTTCTCCCATATAAAACTAAAATTAATTAAATAAAATTAATGAACTAATATTTGAAAAAAAAACTGTATTAACATCAAGTGTCATCCACTACAAGTTTAAAAAAATGTATTTGAACTTAAGTGGATGAATACAAATTATTTTATTAACGATTGAAAATTTGAATAAAAAATAGGGCGAGTGTGAACTAATGGTAGGAATTGAATTATATAAAAACATGCATTTTAAAACAAAGGTTACACTATAGAAATTTTTATTTCATTCTCATCATTTTGCCATTTGTTTAGAGTCTGTTAAGAGTAAATCAATCAGAAGTATTTTTTTTTTTAGGGGTAGAGATAAAATGGTTTAATTTTTAAAATCACTTGACTTTGATTTTGTCGTGATTTTTATTGTATTGTTAGCATGTTGTTTCTGCCAAAGCAATTATTTTTTAACGCTTTCTTAGAATGTAGATATCCTTTAAATGAAACTTTAGTGCATGCAATTTAAGTTTTTTCCACGAAAATAAATTATTTAAGAAATATACATTCATTACAGTTGCCAATTTTCATGATGAAAATAAAAAGTACATACTAATTGTGAGAGTGATGCATACAACTCTTTTCAATAAAAAGTATCTTTTTTAGTTTGTTATCGTAAAGTCCATTGATTCTTATGGCAATATTATCATTCATAATAAAAAAAACTGCTTCAAAAGACTTTTCAGATTTTTTTAATTTTACAGTGAAAAATCACTGAATAGGATATGACTAAATTTAAAATATTATTCATAGCTAGTTCAATTAACAATGAATTTTTTATCATAATTATTTATATTAAGTCGAAATACATAAAATGCCTTAGCATATGTTAAATATATCGTATTTCAGTAGAATTATTGAAGCAAAAACGAATAATAATTCGACTCTGATGTGATCGCAACTCATTTTTCAGATTTTATTTTCTCCGCAGTCACAGTAAAAAACCCAATAAACTCTTACTAGGAAAAGCTTAGTTGATGTTGTAGATCTAAAGTGAAAACTCTCAAGAAGTAAACATTTCTGTTATACTATTATTAATTTCTAAATAGTTGTTTATCATTTAATTCTGCTAAAGGATAAATTCTATAAAAAGAAGGAAGAATTTAGATAAAGGGAAATATGCAGAGAAAAAAATTTATACTGATATTTTATCGAAACGCTTTTATGTAATAATTGGGTACCTGCAACTCGAGAAGAAGAAGACTTCTGAAATCAACTGATTGTGTATGAGCGTGCTAACTTTGAAACCTGATCAATCAGGTGTCGAACATGTGTGAGATGCGAATATATCAGGTATCGAACCTGATTGCAATCAGTTTCGACGATTCAGAAAGTTAAAAATATGTTTATACGATTAAAAAAAATATTTTATTTATATTAAAATACTACAGATAACCCGTTTTATATCTTTATATGTTTTAAAAAATTTCAATGCATAAAAAGGAAAATACCATTGATTCATATATTTTTCAATGTTTCCATCATGTATCTTACTTAAGCGTCGTCTTTAAAGTGATGTTTAATACAAATTATTTAGAAATGAATATTTTTTTATATATGGGTTAATTTCAAATTTTATTTATTTACATGTTGTTTTAAAAGAAAAAAAACAATTTGCATTTTGCAAATTTGGAATTTTGCATAATGCATCTAACGAATAAGTCCTCATAAGTACAGTTTCTCCCTTAATTTTGCTTCTTAGTTCATAGTTTTTTTTTCTTCCAATTTTCACCTATAGAGGCGTGGTGGCTCAAGGGATAGAGCGGTCACCATCATAAAGTGACCCGGGCTCGATCCCAGAGATAGCTAGTCGATACGAATTCTGCATTCGGCTCGCACCGACCACAGTGCTGATGTAAAATATTCTCAGTGGTAGACGGATAATGGGTTAGAGATCCCATGCTATCAGGTTAATCAAAGGAGGTTTACGTGGTTTTCCTCTCCATGTAATACAAAAGTGGGTTAGTTACACACACACACACACACCAACATTTAACCCCGCGCCTATGCCCCTAGAGGGGCATTTATCGGTTACTGGTTAAGGTTGGATGACAAGACAGATAGAAAAAATAGAAAAAGAATATAGCAAATAGAAACAAAAAAGAGAAGAAAATAAAAAGAAATATAAAATTAAGAAATATATACAAAAATTTAAAAAAAGAAACGATTTTTCTAATATAGTTAGTGATTAAAAAGTATCCAGAGCTAATTGGTCAAGTTTAGTAGTGGTTGGTGCTCAACATTGTATAATTTTGTCATTTTTTCATGAAAATTATTTCAGGATTTCCACGTATTCTTCTAGATAATTAATCAGGTTGGTTGCCTTCAGCTTTAACTTTGGATTCTTATGGATAGATCTCTTCCAGGCTATGAGGAATTCTAGCTTTGGTTGTAGTGGGAATCAAAAAGTCCTCCACGAAGGCAAATTTCTCCCAATGACAGATCCAGGAGTTCCTTTATTTTCTGAATTGCTAGGCTATGTATTTGAAATTACTAGGCTATGTATTTGAACATAATGAGTCATGAAATCAGAGTTGGGACGACTGCTCAACGCCGGTTATAAAATGAAATAAAATTAGTACCTATAAACAAAATTAGTTAAGCATGATTGACGTTAATGATAGTTTGCCGATATTTTGCGCCCTCTAAAATGGATTAATAGCCCTTATTATACATTGATAAAGGAATATTTCGATCGATATTATAAAAACTTCATCGGAATATTGGGTAAAGAAATAAATTTTTGCTATACTTTTTATAAAATACCATGTTAAAATCAAATAAGATTTGATTTCACAGAATGAACTTCATAATAGTTTAACAGCGTACAAGTAATGTGTTTGCAAATTTGTAAAAAATATTATTACGCGTGTTTTTTAATCCGGAAACTTTTTGTTTGTATTTCTTACTGAATATTGTTTTATTACATGGAATTATCTTTGGTAATACGGGTTTTTAAAACGGCACAAGAATCTTTTTTTCTCGATTTCATTAAATTATTCTAGATTCTAACAAAATACGCAAAAAGGTGAAAATTAACATTAAGAAGACAAATTTTCACTGATTGCGTCGGCTAACCTCCATCTTGTGGTTTTTGAATTTCTAATCCGTCCTAAAAGCATTTTAATCAGAGAAAAGAACTTTTTTTTATGATTTCCTAACTTACTTATCGTCTGTATTAATCAATTAACATATTTTACCACTTAAACTATATATATTCTATCGAATTAAAAAAAAATTTCGGCGTAAATAAAAATTTTAAAAGTACAAAAATTTTCGGCCTTAGAACAGAAAAAGATATTTAAATTAGCTTAAAAACTCCCACCAGAAAATACGCAAAAATGAAATGAATGAAACTTTTTTGACTTAAAAATATAGTTTTTAACTTTTATAATTCATAATAAATAAATATTTACGTCAAAATTTATTACATTTGTGTGAGGAAAAATATAATAAATTGATAATAGTTAGAAGCGCTGTTTTTAAAAGTTGAGGATATCATAAATTAACAGAAGATTGTCTGATCGATATTCATTTATCTATCACGGATCGATAAGCACTTTCTCATGGACCGCAAGCAAATGTTAATACAATCAAGCACTTACACTTCAAAAAGAAGAAGATAACGGATACCCACACATGTGACCTATGACGTCAGCTATGAGTTTCTCCATATAAATAAGAATGTTAATTAGCATGAAGTAAATTAAATACAATGCCGTATCACACATCGAATTCGTTGAAATATAATTCTTTCTCGTCTATAACTTTTACTTAACTTAGAGTTATTATTAATATGTTTATGTATTTTTCTGTAACCGTGATATATTTTTGTTTTGTGTAGCTGGCAACATTGATGCATAATTAGTTTGTTTATTTTCTACATGGCTTCGTGCCTGTCTTTGTGTTAAGTAAGAAATAAATAGTGAAGTGAAATAATTGAATTCTCTGTGAAGAATGTGTCGCTTAAGACAATAGAAAGGAAAGAAGAGTTGCTAACGTAAACAAATGTCGCATTTCAACAACCAATCAGGATCAAGATACCCACACTACGTCACTCGCAGGCATCCCATTACAGTTCAATGAAAACGCGTTTAATTGTGCACTGAAATAAAACGCATGACACCAGAGATACACAGAAAAGTCACATCTGCTAACATATGTTTTTTTTTTTTCTCGTTTTTCTATTTATTTTTGGTTTAAAAAAATACTTAAAATCAAATTTTATCAACGGAGAAACCAAAGCATTAATCTACAAAAGCTTAATTAGATATGTCCTCACCCATGCTCTGGAAACATGGACTATGAGTGAAAATTAAAAAAAAAACCAAATTGATATTTGAGAGAAAAATCTAAAGAAGCATTTTTGGAGCAAATTCAATGGAGAAAAAGGACAATCATAGAACTTTATAGATTATTTAAAAATCCCTACATAATAAAGTATATTGTTATGCAAAGGATGAAATGGACAAGACATTTGACAAGAATAAATGATACTACCACAAAAATAATATATTTTTGGCTAAGCTGGCCGCCACTAGAAAAGGAAGAAGACCAAGATTTAGATGGCCCTTAAAGAATGACTTTAAAACTGTACAAATAATAAATTGGAAATTCTGGACCAAGAACAGGATGGATTTGGATAAAATTCTGCGATAGGTCAGGGCCTACCCTAGTCCTGCCGCCAAGGCCTACCTACTCAGTTTTTCATATTATCAGCGAGATACGCGAACTTAGTCACGTATACTGTGTTCTAAAACCCCCAGCATTTGCTTAGTTTTATTTTTTGGTGAAATCTGAAATAGATCATAATAATAAATTAAAAAGGGTCTAAATCTGGAGACGTAGTGCAAGTTAAAGTCATGTGTGTACTCATTTTGGTAAAATCAAGAGGAAATTCGGGTAATCAAGGTATTTTGCACAATGCGAGAAATAACGATAATCTCCTTCCTCATCCCACCCACATCGGAACGAAACTAATGGGAGCCCTTTTCTTACCCCCACAACGGTTTTATTAAAAACATTCTATTTTTAAGTCTTCCACCCTGACCTCGGGACATAAACAAGGTTTGCAACGCGCGCACTCGACGGCACGCTACACTTTTTTTTTTTTTTTTTTTTTTTTTTGCGGTTTTTCTCTAAAGCTGTATCTTTTTTGCTGACGATGGCTTCAAAGTGAAGTTGGAAAAAAAATTCTTTTGAAACAAATTCTAAAAAAAAGAAGAAAGAGGAGAGAGAAAAATAAAGAAGTGTCTTTCCCCGTTAACGCCACTGAGTATGAATTTGTTGCACCTGTTCTTATTATGGAAGGAGGTTTTTAAAGATTCTTCCTGGCCATTTTTTTCTTCCATTTCTGTGTTCAAAGGAAGTGGATGGCGCCGGAGTTGAGCCACGGCAATCCATAGTTGTTGAAGTGTCTGGTTGGTAAATGAAATGAAGTGAAGAAGGCTGATATCAGAAGATCACCTGGTCTCCATTAATTAATCTGAATCACCAGCTGGTTCATCAAAATGCAATAAATGCTTGTTAGAAGGACCGACTTTTGTAAAAATAGCACAGTTTTAATAAAAAAAGTTTTGAAGTGAAAATGGCGACCCATTGAAAAAACGGGCTCTTTGCAATTATCGCCAACATTCTGCAATGCATTAGGGTAATTTTAAAAGTCTACAGTATTATCTATTTAACTTGATATATTTCAGGCAGTGTTGCAATGAAATCCATTGAATTTTACATCCAGAAACAATTCTTTTCCTCACAAATTTTTATTCGAGATTTTTTCTAGTAATCATTTGTTGTGTAAGTCACGACGTTGTTGGAATCAAGAATTTTAACACAATTTTAAGAACTAAGCAATGATAAATATGTAAAAGCTTTAACTTATTCTGTTTAATTTAGAATTCTTATTCGTGTTATATGCTTTATGATTTTTAAATTATTGGCGATCCTAAATATTCAATTACTTGGAAAAAAATAATATGATTACAGGTTATGTATAATAACATGTAATAGGGATTACACGTAACATTTTTATAGAAATTATTATTAAAGGAAAAAAAAAACCTGTGAGGATATAATTTTGATATTTACTCTTACAACATTTGTGATGTTGTTCATCACACATTATCCCACATTATCACCCTCTTCTTCTTCTGTCTTACCCATTGTTGTAGTTGGTAAAAAATATTTGGGGGAACTCATCAACGTCAAAAAACGACCATATTAAATTACTTGACCAGCTTTAATTAAAAAAAGGAAACATTTATTTTTATAAAAAAGGGGTTTGTTGCCAGTTTGCATTATTTTTATCTTGGGTGTATTCATCATGAAGGTTATTTATAAAATAGTTGTATAATATACTAAACTATATAAATTATTATTAAATATTAATGAGTACGCAATTCTTCATTAGCACTTGAAAAGCATTATACGCTACTAATTTGCTAAACACTTTGGCTTGATAGCTTGAAAGTAGAAAATGCAGATTTGTTTTGTTAGAAAAATGCAGATTTGTTTAACAGTAAGCGAAGTTCAGATTTGCAATAACTTATGTTACGTACTTTAATACTGTCTTCATTCAAATTAAAAATAAGTAATCTCCATGAACCCATCTTTTTTTATTGCTTGAACATAATTATTTTCCCTTAGGTTGGTTTCTTTGCTTTCCAGATTATAAAATATGTAAAACAGAGCTATAAAGAAAAATAATTTCATTTAATATTCAAAAATTTACGGACCTACAATTTTACTGAAAGCACAAACGAATTAAATAAACTGACTAATGGTTTTTTAAAAAGAACTGTTATAAGCATTGAGAATTATTATCAAACAAACGTAATTCTTCATTTTTGAATTTAAATTTTATTTTATTTTGAAGAGAAAATGTCGATGTCGAAGAAAAATACTCATTGAATTTTTCATGCATATCCTTTTCATTATTTCATTTAAAGGAACTTAAAAAAAAAAATTACTTCAATACTTGATCATCACACTTTATTTCAGTAGAAAATAATTTTTTCATCATGAAAATAAAAAGAAGCAAAAAAAAATTTATATATGTATAAATGAAAAAGAATGATCTAAAAAAAGTATTAGATAAAATTGAGTGCTGGTTTCAACAGATTCTGGAAAACAGTTTTCATCGTGGCACGCTCTCATGTTTAGAAAGTCAAATTCCAGGCAACCCGTGTTTCAGTGACGACAGGTTTCGTTAATTTTTCTTTTTCATTTAATAGTTTTTCGATGATTGATTAAAATATCCTGTTTAAAGATTTGAACCTGCAGGAAGTAGGTGTACCAAGGATCAGGTGGGGTGAAGTGGTCATATATTGGGATATATGTCACTTTTTTTGCTGTCTAAATTAGTTATTTGAGGAAAATTATGTGTAATTTTTCTCAAATAACTCATTTAGTTAACTTCTAAAATTTTTCTGGATTCATAGATGCGTATTAATGCGTATTTATTTATTTTATAAATTAATTAGATTCATCGAGTATTTTCTGCACTATTTCATCCCTAACTAGAAGGATCAATGGCTAGAATTAAGTTGCCGTCATGCTTATCAGGAGAGATTTTCTTCTCCGGATAAAGCAAATATGAGTTACTTCCATCAAAAAGTCCTCCTTGAAGGTCAGTTTGTCCCAATACTTGAACCATTCAGTCGTGATGACTTAGCTTAGGGGATAGAGCGTTCGCCTACCAATGAGGCGAACCGGGTTCGAATCCCAGTCGATCCGAATTCCGCATCCACCTTGCACCGACCACAGTGCTGACGTGAAATATCCTCAGTGGTAGAGGGATCAGGTTCTCGTGGTCTTCCTCGCCATGTAATGTAAATGGATGTTAGCTCCATCTAAAAAAAAGTCCTCCACGAAGGCAAATTTCTCCCAAGACTCGATCCAGGAGTTCCCTTTTCTTCTGGATTGGGTTTAAAATTACAAGGCTACGGAGTTGAACAATAGTAGTCGTAGACCCATGAAATTGGGTTGGCTGTTCAACGACGGTTATAAAATATTAAAAAAAATTATAAAATACTTGAGCCAGGAGTTTTCTTGTCTTCCGGGTTGTGTTAGAAATTACAAGTCAGCAGAATTGAACATTGATAGTTCTAATCACATAATTGGGTCGGTTGTTCAACGCTGTTATAAAATAAAATAAATTTTAAAAATAAATTAGGACTCATGCTCTTTATGTCAGCTCCCCATCGGCGCAGTCGGTAAAATCGTCACTCACACCGCTGGTATGAGAGCTGGGGGTAGTAGTTATTATAACCAAATAACAATGATAGCCAACAGTTATGAACCAAAAATTAATTTACGTCTTGAGACTGTGACTAGTGCCCTTTCTCATAACGAAAATTGTATCCACTGAGCAAAGTTTAGCTGTAATGAAACCTATTTCCTTTTCTGCAGCAACCGATTTCTCGACTTAAAAATAGAACAGAACTACTGTTATCTCATTGTCGTAAAAGATTATTAGAATCATGCCCTTTTTATATAATATAAAAATTCTAAATATGAAAATGTCAGTATAAGAGTTGTAACATCTGCCTTGATGCTTTCATATTGTAACACTTAATTTAACTTCCAACCTAGGGTTTGTTAAACAATAAACATTTTCAACGTACTGATGATATGGGAATTTAAAGTGAAAGTATTTCATGTAATTATTCATTTCTACCTGCGATTTATTCACCACTCAGAGGCACAGCATTGTTGCCTTTCATTCCATTGCTGTAAGGGCCTAGTTCTCTCCCGACTTTAAGCTTCGTTCACCCCTTTAATTTGTCACAAACGTGCAATAAGATAAAACGGAATTGTGTATTGAATTTAAAATGACCGGAACAAACAAACAAAGAACCCAAAAAATAAAAATTATGGATATCGTAGGGATTCACTGTTTCTGTCGGGCTATCTGCTCACCATTAATCCGACTATTTGATACTTCATTACGAGTTCGTAGCTTCATTATAACCCATTAATTAAACCTTAAAATATGAAATAGACCAAAAAAGAGGGAATATAACCAATCGTATTTCCAAGCCTTGATTTGAACCATGACCTAATTTAAATTTTCATTGTTTTCAAAGAGAATTGGCAACTATGAAAGGTTGCATTAGATGTCATTCAAAATTATAAATGCGCAGTTATTGACAATATTTACAACCTAGATCAACGGTTCTCAGAAGATGTTCCGCGGAACCCTAGGGTTCCAAAAGTTAGAACTTAAATTAACCAAATAGAGTTATTTTTAATTGTAATTATGTTCATATTCCGTCGATAATCAATTATTTCCTAAATAATTTAGTTATTTTTTTATAAAACTATTTAAGTGAAATGCTACAGAAAGAAAAGCAATCTAATGAATGAATTATCAAAAGGATATGCATTTATGAAAAAACCACATTAATATTTTAAATTGAATTTTTTTTAATCCAAAATGAAACTAAATTCACTAATAAACAAATATGTTTCTTTGTTAACTATTCTCAACTTTTATAACAATTCGGTTTTGCTCATTTTCAATTCAACATAAGCCATTTTTCAGCTTATTTTATTCACTTCCAGCTTATGCAGACACAAAAACCAAATTCTAAAATAGAAGAAACTGTCTGACGCCAAAACCTAATTTTAAGTCTGGCATAGATGAATAATAAGAAAACTTCACACTTTCAAAATAATTATTAGTTTTTCTTTGGTTAATATATTCGCAATTGGTGATGATTGATTAAGTCAGG
Source organism: Parasteatoda lunata (assembly GCA_949128135.1). Classification (NCBI taxonomy): domain Eukaryota; kingdom Metazoa; phylum Arthropoda; class Arachnida; order Araneae; family Theridiidae; genus Parasteatoda; species Parasteatoda lunata. The sequence goes on along the minus strand of OX421972.1, from coordinate 40,464,474 downwards.
GTTCCACCAAACGAAAGTAGATCATTAAGGGTTCCATAGCCGAAAGAAATTGGGAACCGCTGACTTAGATTATGTTTTCCATAACTCTTACCTCTGTTCAATATGTACAGTGCGGTAAATAAAAACGGACCACCTTAAATAACTCTTGGTCTAATGATCAGATCTTTACGTTCTAGGTCCCATTCTTAATGGATTGAGAGGGTGACCTCAAATATGCTAATTAATTAATGCAGACGATATTTTAAGTTACGAAATCAGACACAAGAACGTGCTTCCTTTGAATAAACATACCTTTTCGGATTCGGATTTCTAACCCCCAAAGTATAGGGAGTAGCCGATATCTGAATAATATGGTCCCCATAGTTTGGTTTTAAGTTTAGACCCCTTAATGTTAATTTTAGGTGTTGCGTATTTCTCCATATCTCGGGAACTTCTTAATGCGAATTGAAAAATTTTTGCGCACAATTATAAAATTCGCTATTCGCATTTTTTTTTTTTTTTTTTTTTTTAAATTTGCTTAAAAAGTGTACGATGTATGGCGAAACACGCTAAAAGTAAAATTAGCATTAAGGAGTCTAAACTATGGACCTCTCTCCTAACCAAACAATGGGGTCCATATTTCCCAGATTGCGGCTACTCCCTATATTTTGGGGATTAGAAACCTGATTCCGTCAAAAAAAAAGCATATTTATTAAAAAAAAAAGTATATTCAGAGAAAGTATGTTTTTGTTCCTGATTTCATAACTTAAAATATCGTCTTCACAAATTAATTAAATCTGAGGTCACCCCCTCGAACCATTAGTTCTATCCCGTGAAGATCCAATCATTAGATCAAAAATTATGCAAGGTGGAACGTTTTTTTTTTTTTTTTTTTTTTTTTGAGCGTGATACAATCTCGTACAATACAAGCAAATCTCGTTCAAAGCAAGCAAATGTTCAATGCAAGCAAATCTTGTACAATATAAGCGATGTAACAACGATCCTGTTCAGATATTCCTTTATTTTTCAAAAAAGCAATTCTTGCAGGATTTTTTTTTTTTTTTTTTACTCTTTGTTCTGTATATTTAATAACTCCATTCTGACAACATGAAACGCGGCAGGATAATTAATCCCTGTTTTTATGACATACGACCACAAAGTCACACATGTGGTTTAACAAAACCACTCATAAAGAGTTTACAAAACTCATATCCGGTCCCCTCAATTTCAAAACAACGAAATTCCTCTTGAACTAGAAAAGATAAAGCTAAAAAAATCTATGTATATAACAAAGTGTTTATATGACAAACGCCTGCCAGCCAGAAGCCTCTGTTCGCGCCTTTACGTCAGATCCGGCCTCGTGGAACCAGGCGGATGTTTACATATTTTTAAAACAGTGTGCAACAGATAGCCCCATCATCGGAATAAGGCTGTCACTGGCACGAGACCGATCGAAAAGAACATGATAAGCGAGGAGCATAAAAAGGATCAATAAAAACTACAAGCATAGTTTGAGAGAAACATATGCCATCTAGATTATCTCATATGATAGCGGAAATGGTGGTGATTTTCAATTCACGTATGCGATCAATTGTTGATAAATATTACCGAAGTTATTAGCCTCCGGGCAGTCGTAAAAAAAGGCATCACCTAAGCCACCCACTTCGAAGAAATTGTTAATAAAGTCTGAAATGGTGTGTTTACAGTCAAAAAGTGTTTCGGAAAAAAAAGAATTTAACCTTCCAAGAAAATTACTGTTTAAATCCCCTAATTCATTTGAACAACGCCATCTAGATAATTCTATTCCGAGATAATAACTTTTGATCCATCCAGCTATCGGATTTTCAAGTACAGCCCCAATTTGATGCGAACAACAATCGTGCAATCTTACACGGAGAAAAAAAAAAAATTCTGGTGAAATTATGGTAGTGACGTTTCTAGTAATAAAAAGCAAAATACACGGTATTTAAATCGTTCATTGAGTAGTTTTTCCGTTCGGTTTACCAGAAATTCTTGTTTTTAAAATTATAATTATCATTACCACACATTTAGTGAAAAATACAAAACTGAAAAGTAAATTTAACCGAATAAATGCTTTTCATGCCATATTTTAATTAAAATAGCAAATGTTACCATATTTACCAAATTTTATCACATATTATAAAACAATTTTTATTGTTAATTTTACCAAAATCATTAGCAAAGCACTTCGGTACAAATTACCAAGCTTTTTGCAGTTCCCATAGAACCAGAAACACGATAACTTTTACCATACTCTAGTAGTTTTAACCATAACTTTTTTCTCAGTTTATTTAAATATAATCTTAATTATTCGAGTAACCAAATTGTAATACATTGATTGATTTTCCAGACGAAATTTTAAGTTACGAAATGCATATAAGATCCAAAACGTACCTTCGCTGAACAAACGTGTCATTTTCTTCTTCAAATAAATAGGGATTCTTTTAGAAAATATACCCCTTATAGTTTCAGCAAAAGAGAGTTCGATAGTTATAATAGCATAAAAAAGTTATAATTTAAAATTTTAATTTCACAAGAACTGTTTAAAAGATTACGTTCAAATTTTGGACTTGTCATTACTCTTAAAAACGATATCAAAATATGACGATCGAAAATGTTGGCGATGATTATCAAACAAAATAATAAATAATATAAAAAATTATTTTTACAAGGAATTATTTTTGAATAAATGAGTTTCAGATAAATGAATGGTGTGCAAAATTTTTTGATTTTCTTAAGAACTAATCGTGGTTGAGCAAAACACGCATAAAGTAAAATGTGTATACTTTACGGGCCCTAAATTGTAGACCTATTTCCTACTTAAACAATTGGGGCAATATTTTACAGATAGTAGCAGCCTTTCACTATTTTGAGTATTGAAGATCACAATACGTTCGAAAAAAAGGCGTTGCACATTCAATGAAGATATGTTTTTAATCTGATTTAGTAACTTAAATATTAGAACGTATCCACTTTAAGATATTTGTACAAAATATGGTTTGTACAAATATTTTAGCACATTTAAGGTTAGGCTCCTCGGATCAAGTTTGTGTCTTAGTACGCAAAAATCCAATCACAAGATAAAAAGCAATCATTGTTTTTTTTTTTCTCTCTCTTTTTTTGAGTCCTGTACGTTATACTTTTGAAGAGTTTAGTGAAAGAATGTACCAAGGGACATTTTAAAAAAACACAAAAGGGTTGGGTTTTAAATAAATGTTGTATTTATACAACCCATTCCCTTTCCATACAGATGCAGTTTCGATAAATAAGCATTTTTTATTTTTTTTTATTTTTCATTTTTTTTTTTTTTTTTTCGAAAAATTCAAATTCTTAACCCCCGGCATTTCGACTATGGGGGAAAATATAACCCCAATAGTTTATACCGGAGAGTGGTTGAAAGTTTGGAAGTTATTGTTTTTTCATGTTTTTTACCGCTGAATAGCATCAAAAAGTCGTAATTTTAAATTTTCCTTTCATAAGAACTGTTTGATAAATTTGGCTCAAGTTTTGAATTTTGGGAATTAAAATTAAGAAGTTAAAAAAGGTGTAAAAATGATCTTTATTATACTGATCAAAAATATTTCCATCATTAGCAAAATAAATAATTATTAAAAATGACTTTTTACATGATTTAATGTATTATTTTTATTTATTTATTTTTTTAAAGTAGCAAATTCTATAATTGTGTGCAAATATTTTGATTCACTTAAAAACCCTTCAAGATATAGCGAAATTAACATTAACAGGCCAAAAATGTTGTCCTCTCTTCTACCTAAACTGTTAGGATCATATTTTCCACAATGTGCATACGCTCTCTTGTTTCGGAAGTTAATAATCCTAGTCTGACAAAGAAAAAGACATGCTTATTCAGGGAAATTGTGTTTTTGTGACTGATTTAGAAACTTAAAATATCGTCTTTACAAATGTAGCGTTTTTAAAGTTGGTCCCTCGAACCATTAAGAATGCATCTTAGTATTTGAAAGTAAATGAAAATCCAATCATTAGAAAAGAAGTAATCATAGTATTTTAATTATTATTTTGTGCACTGCCTATTATACTTTTCGAGAGATTAGTGGAAGAACGAACCAAAAGACAATCTGATAAAAAAAAAAAAGCGCAAAATCATACGCTTAAGTACATGTTGCAGTTAAAGAGCTTATTAACTTTTCGTGACGTTTATTAATAAATCAGTTTTTAATTGTAGAATTTGTTTCGTTTTCAGATTCTTGCTGTTGGCGTGTTTTTTTTTTTTTTTTTTTTTTTTTTTTTTTTTTTTTTTTAAATCCTGCGCATTTATTCTCAAAATTTTCCCTTGGAACCTTTTTCTCTTGAGAGTATTTATCGAGGCTCTTTTGCCAAAGAAAATATAAAAAAGCCACTGTTGAAGTGCCTTTAAGTCGAAGCAAGGCTATTATTTTTTATTGTATACTCTGCCTTGCTATTAGAAATGCTCTGGGCTTTAGAACGTTAGGGTAATCTGGGTTTAAGGTTTATCTTAGCGTTAGATCATCTTTTCAGAAATTATTATATTATTAATTAAAATATTAGACAGTAAACATCTTTTCGTTTGCTCGAAACGGAGCCTTTCGTCGTATAGACATTTTGCAGCTTTTTCATAATTAGCATAAAGGGCGCTGGCTATCAATAGGAAAAATTTGAAACTCGTGAAAAAGTCTTACAAAATCACAACTGTAAAAAAATTAGCATATTATTCGCAAAAGAAGGCGTTATTTCAATTGATCACAGAGCCTACGCAAAACAACCTTGAGTTATATATTTTATGTTCAAAAAAAGTTTACAAGCTCGACAATTACGTGCTTCCAACTGGGGAAGAAGTGAAGTGATTATGTCTAACCGTGTGATTTAAATCAGATTTAATTGGATACCTGTAAGCAACTTCACAAGTAAGTGCCCAACGTGATTGGCTTCTGAATCGATAAATGCCATGATTTATTTACGATGACGTCACGTGCAGTTATCCAATTTGGCTTACAGAACTTTTTTAAGCCTAGAAATGACGTTTTTAACCCTAGAAATATTCTTTTTGAATTGGAAGACAGAGTTAAATTAAGCCTGGTTGCTTTTCCGTATAAGAGAATAAACTTTTTCAATGTTATTTGAATAGAGAAACAAAATTCGACTAAGACAATTTTGTACAATTTTGTCTTCTGGACAAAATATTTAAAATACAACTTATAAAATAAAATTTTAAAAAAAAACACTAAAATACTTTTATCAAACAATTTTTTTTAATTTTTGCTCGAATTTGAACCTAAATTATCATGGACGCAATAACAATAATATTAAGCAGTAACAGTAAGAATTTTAATCGTTATTATTCATAACATTTTTTATTCATAGCATCTAAAAAATTCTAGCAAAGAATTAACAAAACTCACAATTTCATAAAATCTAATTAGACAAGAAAAACACGTTAATTCAAGAATATGAAGTTAAAAAAAAAACAAGAAGAAATTAGACTTATACTGCCAAAGAGTATCGTAATAAAGGTAATCATAGAACATTTATACTTAAACATTAAGCACAAGGGAAAAAATTTAATTATGAAGATATTATATGGTAAGAAACGTAGCAGTGATATGATGATGAGCTTCTCAATAAAATTATAATGAGCTAAAAAGTAGAACCAATCATATTTTCTAATTCATCAATTGAAAAATAATAAATGCTTTTAATAATTTCTTGTAATTAAAAAAAAGGATTAAAAGGATATATTAGTAGAGATAAGTTATTGTAGGTCCTCATTATAAAAAAAGTTTGTTTGCAGAATTTCTTCAAGAGGAAAAGGTACAGATACGCTGTCACTGTTTGATGTTTTAATACTGATTTATAATACTCTTGTTTCATGAATAATTCATGAATCAATATACCTAAATCATTTCAGACTATCAAAATAACACACTTCAAAGACAATTTACCTTATCGACGAATAAAGTCAGCCGAATTTTAAATATCGGGACACAATATTAAAAAGGTAATATATTTAGATTCATTAATTCGAAAAAGCTTTTAAAAGTCGTTGAAACATTTTATGTTTTTCATTACAATTGCTTTAACAGCTTGTTATTCAATATACAGCAGCAAACTGTAGCTGTGGCCACATAAATGCACCTTGCAGAGCTCCAATTTTTTCTTGCGCGAGTTCTGCTAACCCCATGTGTAAAAAGTCACTTATCCAGATGGTTTTCTTTCCACTCATAAGATTTTGTACAGATTTTTGAATTCGATGTTAAGATAAAGTTCGTTTTATATGAATTTACGCTTATTCTTACTACCTGATGATTATTTAACTCTGAAATATTTTATTAGTTCTAACGTAGTTGTGTATGGTACTTTCCCTTTCAACATAGCTTCATGCATTATCTGAATGCGATAGGTCCGCATTTGCCGCCAAAGACAACTTCAAAAGAGTTATCTCGCCAAAACACTTACATTTGAACCCACACTGAATGATAGAGAATGGTTGCGTGTAAAGGAAGAGCTAGGAATATCAAATGTCAAAGAGCATCCTTCTTGAGCAATCACCTCAACGACAGCTTGATCGGATAAAAAGTGGTGAGATAAAACTTTGATGAATCAGAGAGAAGTAAAGTTTGGTCGACCACAACTCTAAATTATAAGCCACAACCTATAATCTTACTTCATTAAAAAATATTATGAAACAAATTACAAGTATTAATTATGGACGAATGTAAGGTTAGAGTTAAGTGATTGCCGAAAGATGTATAATTTTATGAATGAATTGTTACGGTTATTTGTTGGCAATCTCTAATTTACTAGCAACAACTTGTATTATATTTATATTAAAAAATTTTATGGAACAAATTGCAAACATCATCTATTAGTTTTAGTTATGGGCGGTTGTATGGCTATAGCTAGGTTACTGTCGGAATACGGACAACTTTAATAAATTGCTATGACTTTTTGTAAGCAATCCCTAATTTATAAGCCATAATCTAAAATCTCTCTATATTGGAATAATATTATGAAACAAATTGCAAACATCGCTTATGAGTTTTAATAATGGGCTGTTGTATGACTAGAGCAAGATGACGGCCGAAAGAGGGAAAACTTTATTATAATAAATAGTTATGGCTATATGTTGACAATCTATATTTTATAAGCCATCAGCCATAACCTAGAATCTCACTATACATTAAAAAATTATCATGATACAAATTGTAAAGTTTTAGTTATGGATGGTTGTATAGCTGGGGCTAGGTAACTCTGTTAATAAATCATTGCGGCTATTTGTCTGATATCTGAAACGTGTAAGCCATAGCTTATGATTTTTCTTTAACTCAAAAAGTATTACCAAACAAATTACTAACTTCAAGTTACCATTGTAAAAAAATTGTGGTTAACTATTTTTGGTGTTGACGTAAGCTAAAATATTTTACCAGTGCATGTACATTTTTATTTACTTTTTTACAGTCATAGATTTATTTGCTTTTTTTTTTTTTTTATTTTTTTTTTTTATTTTTTTTTTTAATTAAACGACTTAAAACTCCTCATGCACCACAATGTATAACATGAGGCTTACAGTTGTAAGTAGAAAACAAAAGAAGAAAAATGTACAAATTTAAATTAAAAACAAAATTCCGCAAGGCAGCAAGACTTTCAATACTTTTGACCAGTTCTGATAAGACAGGAGGCCAACAAATAGAAAGACGCCTCAAATCAGTCTTTAATTTCATTTGGGCACTCGCAAACAGATTGCAATGAAGAAGAATATGTTCAGCATCGCCACAAGCACAAATTCCACTGGTCTCCAGATGGAAACGAAATAAATATCTCTTAAAATTTCCATGGTTTGTTAAAATTTGGGTTAATTTAAAATCAGTTGCAAAGAATTTACATTGCAAACGGTGAAAAATGGATGGAAAGACCTTTTTCGTCCAAAGCGACCGAGGCGAAGCAAGAAATTCAGCATTCCAGTCCGCAATGATTTTATCTCTAGCGATGCGCTTCCAGTGAGAAGCTGGAACAGACACCCTTAAGTCTATTTCACCACACGTAGCTTCCCTAGCCAATTGGTCTGCTCTTTCATTGCCTAAAATACCGCTATGGCTACGAACATAAGAAAAATGAATAGTTACGTTTTCAAGAGCGTTCAAAATCGAGTGAATTTTCACCACAAGCTTCTCAGTAGAAGTCGTGTCACGCAAAAGAAAAAGTGAAGAAAGAGAATCTGTACAAATGAGATATTTAAACATTTTGTTTTCACTAAAAGAATTTTGTATCCACTTAACAACCAGGTTTATACACAAAAGGTCAGCCTGGAAAACAGTACATTCATTAAGTAGTCGGTGCTTGGCAGTAACCTTCTCTGTTCCATTTTCATCATTTGTTCCATATTTATTTGTTTATATCCATTTTTTTTTTTTTTTTTTTTTTTTTTTTTTGTTAATTGACCAAACCATGCGCATTAGAACCAATTCATGGCTTCATTGCAAAAACATTTCGTGTTAAAACGAAACGCATCTTTAGAAATATATTTGCAATAATTTTTTCCATCAATTGTTATTTTTTCAATTTTATGTAATTTTTTGCACAATAACTACGGTTCTGTACTTAAAAATGTATTTAGTTTACATGAACATAAAAAATGATAGCAACTTTACATCAAAATTTGACGGTTAAATTTTTAACAGCGGACGATTGTAGGGTAATGGGTAACCCACAACTAAAGAAAGATGGGTAATTTTGTTAATGAATATTTTGTATATTCATCTACAATCTCAATTGATTAAACAGTATAAAAAAAATCACAAGCAAATTAATTTTGAATGTTGACTTTTGTTAAGACAAGAAAAAGTCAGAAAGAAGGATAATTCTGTACATATATTTATTTGCTATCTTCACGCGAACATAATGAAACCAAAACAGAAAAAAAATAAATATTAACTTTCACATCGATAGATTCTTGCGAAACAGATTCTTGCACACATAAAATATCTCTCAAAAGACTATGACATTTAATTGAACGAAAAACCATGTAAACACAATAATAAAAAGATGCTACTTGTAAACGACATTGGTAATTTATTAGCATTAACTTTTAAATAAAACCAAGTAAAAAAATTGGAGAAATAATCAAGTCTGCGGGTAAGCAAAAACTCTGTTTTATTAAATCCTTATTTAAAGTTCGTAAAAGCCTATTTCATCGTAGCGCACGCACCGCATTGGTTAAAAAAAATGTATTTCTTTCTCATTTTTGTAAATTATATTTTAAGAAAAACGTTCTAAGGTGAATGTGTAAAAATTATATGGAAAAGAGAAACTGAAAAAAAATTATAAACATAATGATAGCAGTTGTTACATTTGTTATCTCTTAGCAACACATGCAAACTTGGAAAAGAATAATAAATCAAAGATTGTGAGAGTTTTATTGTTACTTGTGAAATGTAACCAGACATCATTAAATTAAATTTGTTAAATGAATTAATATTTTGAGAGTAATATGAATATAAACAAATCTATTTTTTTTCCTTTAATATTTTATATTTTATTTTATAACCGTCGTTGAACAGCCGGCCCAATCTTTGAATTTACGACTACTAATGTTCAACTCCGTAGCCTTGTAATTTTGAACCCAATCCAGAACACAACGGAACATTCAGATGATACCCGCATTTGCGTTACATGGAGAGGAAAAAACCTCGAGAACCTCCCACGGTTAGCCTGGTGGCAAAGGGACTCTAACCCATGATCCGTCTACCACTGAGGATATTTCACGTCAGCTCTGTGGTCGGTACAAGCCGGATGCGGATTCGTATCAACCAGCCATCGGTGGGATTCGAACCCGGTTCACCTTATTAGAAGGCGAACGCTCTATCCCCTGAACCATCACGGCTCTCATTAATATTTTTATATTTCATATCCGACGTTGAACAGCCGACCCATTTTTGGGTTTACGACTATTAATGTCCATCTCCCATAGCCTTGTAATTTTGAACCAATACAGAAGACAATGAAACTCCTGGATCAGTACCCCCAGAGGTGTTGATTTGTTATGGAAACATGGAGGACTTTGCGACTCGACACATTTAACGTGCATCAGTCACCATTTACTAAACGTGGAGTCTTCGGCCGGCGGGAATCGAGCCCACAAACACTTGGATATGGGCACAGCGCCCTACCAACCAGGCTATCCCGGCCTCTCATTAATATTTTTTGCAAATATATTTTAGACAAGGATAATCAGGTTGATTTCATGACTTTCACAAAGATGTGTATACTTATGCTTCGAATAGAAATCGTCCGACAAATTTCCATCGTTCAATACTTTTCCACTTTAGAAAACTCACGCAAAACTATGTGAAAGTTTGTGGTCCCTTAAAAAGTTTAAAAAAAAGAGAAAGTTTGTGCATTTTAATTACATAGTTAATGGTCAACAATCTTACCATTTCAATTTTTATTTAGTAATAAAATTTATGAGTATCTGAGGTTTTGTTAAAAAATAGCAATAAATTATTAGTAAGGGTTACTGTTGCTGCTGTTGTTGTTGTTGTCATCGGCCATTAAGGCAGAGAGGGTGTGATTGTTCTTATTTTTCAGTGGCGTCATCTATTACCAAGAATTTAATTTCTGCCTCACCCGTTTATAGGGCGGACCCATTCTTGCATCCATTCGTTCCTCCACAGATCTTAATTTTGACTTGAACCAGAGAACAATCAATCTCCAATTCAATACCCCCAGAGGTATTGATTTGTTAAGGAGGACTTTGCGACTCGACAGATTTAACGTGCATCAGTCACCATTTACTACACGGGGAGTCTTCGGCCGGCTGGATTCGAACAAACGTGAGTCCAGTGCCCTCCAACCAGGCTATTCCGGCCAGTTACTAACAAACATATATCATATAGATATTTGTATTTATTGAGATTTATAGAAAATATTGAAAACAATTATTCATTAAAAAAAAAAAAAACTTTTCATTGTCAAATTTTGTTTAGATTTTATGCGAATTCAAAAAATATTTCACCAGTTGAAAAACATTTTTCTTAACTTTTCTTTCTGATTCAGATGCACTTGCGATCATGAATATTCATAAGCTATTCATAATCTGATTTATATGCATTATTTATATTTATTTTATTTTTGTAGGAAGAAAAAAATTTCTTTTTTAAGAAAAATCAATTTTTCAACAGAGTTACTCGCAAAAGGAATAGATGTAGGACCGAAGAAGTTTTCGAAAAATAGCAGATAAAGCTACTGCTTTAAAACCAAAAAGATATTTTTCGAATAAATTTTAATAATTGCATTTATTTTTGAGAATTGCTTTACGAAAGGTCTGACGTCATATGAAACAAATCTTTTCAGTGTATAATATGTTATTGTTCTTATAACTGCTATGAAATTATAGTAGTTGTTCATAACAGTTATATAAAGTTTTTTTTTTTTTTCTTTTTTTTCATTTTCAACTACCACCCTCTCTACTAAACAAAAATAGTTCAAAAGGTCAAAACGGAGAAAAGCCTTTCTACAAATAAAATTTTATGTAATTTAGTGTTTATGTACTTAAAAAGTTACTTAAACACTGCATTGTTCAAGCTCATAAAAATATGCAAAAAAAAAAATGAAAAATATTCATTAAGTTTAATCATTTTCCTCATGGCGCAAAGACCTCGCTATTTTGGAGATTTTTTTTTTTAGAAAGTTAATATTTAAAAGCTTTTTTAGATTTATCCTGGTAATAAATAGAGCTTCGAAAATCATCAAATATTTTTTTAATTAACACATTGGCTATTTATTTTATTGGCCTACACAAATAGGTTTAATCTGCAAAGTTAGACTCTTGCAGCGCATTCTCTCCATATTTTTGCCTTTCTCTTATCAGTTGTTACTAAACACAAACTAGTTCAAAGATAAGAATTAGTGTTTTGGCGCAGACATAACACAAGTGGGATAAATGAAGATTTTCCTCCCCCTTTTCTCTTTCATCTTCACTTTTTTTTCCTTCTACTTCAGACCCTGAGACATAAGTTTTAAGTCCTCCTATTCGTCGAAAAAAATTGTTTGCCAGTGACACCAGCCACCTGTTGATGGATGCAAGTTTAGTTATCAGTAAGACGTAAACAACAGTATAACCTCAGAAAGATTTTTCCAAACAAATTATCTTATTAATAATCATTTAATTAATAAAAAAAATTCAAATAGTTTTTATAAGATTATTTTTTACAATATTTTTTTTATGGGACACGCTTTTAAATCATTTATATTTCTGCGCCAAATTTTATTGATTCATTATAATAAAACCCTAAATTCCACATTATGATAACAACATTCCTATCTATAAAAATTGCTTATTAATTTTCAGTTAAACAATAAATTTACTATTTTGTTTATTGTCTTCCTAATTGTATGAAGTAAACTAATTTTGATTGCAATTTAGTAGCAAAGAAGACATACTTTGTTCTGTATGTAAATGAATGATTTTAAATTTTCAAATAGTCACAAAATTTTTTGTCTCTTTTTCTTTAACGAATAAATAGGTTTAAAAAACTTCTTAATTTATTTTTATTTTATAATCGGAGTTAAATAATTGACCCGATTCTGAGTTTACGACTATCAATGTTCAACTCCGTATCATGAAATTTTGGACCGAACATAGAAAATAAACTTTTTATTTCTAAAAATTTATAACTCCACAACCAAAACGGAAGAGCAAAAAAAAAATTTCAACCTGAAAGATTTATTGTATGAAAAAATTCAGCCTGATTTGCAATTAATATTTCCGAGATCTTCTTTGTTAGAGTATCAAATTGAAATTCATTATTTTATATTTCGTTTTTTCTTTCTTTCTCTACCTACTTTGGCATAATGAATTACGTTTTTTTTTTTTTTTTTTTTAGTGCAATTGAATCTTGAGTATTGAATGGCCAAACAAACTCAGTACAACTCTCTTCATGAGCAACAGAAGGATAAATCTATTTCAATTGCTTTCAGAGTTGTGAAACCATGTTACAACCTTCATCCTTTTAAATATTTTTAAACAGTTCAACAGTGTATTTATTCTTTGCAGAAACTTAATTTAAAGCAACTGTCGCTTCATCTCGTAGTCCATACTATCACATAAACTAGTTAAATAAGCACAAAGTGGCATCTCTAAGAGCTCTAAAGATCGTTAGAGATTTCGCATTCTTATGTAAGATGTAATGACGTTTCTCTGGCACGTCGCCCGTGCAAATGGCGCACTTTTATTTTCTGGAATTCTGTTTCTAAATCTGTCTTCTTACAGGTGGTACGACGCCACTGAGGATATCCAAAGGATCATTAAAGATGGTTTATCTTGCAAATAGAAGTGCGTTGTAGCTTTCCGAAGGTAGCCAATTCCTTTCATTGGAATGCTCGTATGCCAACTTCCGCAAATAGTTGAAACTTCTTTTAATGGTTCTAAACCTTCTGTACTTGAACTGTTTTAAAAAGTAAAAGCTAATATCAATGTTTAAGAAATTATACATCAATAACAATTAAATTTAATCCGTTAATAAATTAAAATTGAATTCTAATCAAAGAATGAAAGTGATTTACGCAAATTCAGAAAAAGACAAAATTAGAAAATAACATTTATATATATATATATATATATATATATATATATATATATATATATATATATATATATATATATATATATATATATATATATATATATATATATATATATATATATATATATATATATATATATATATATATATATATACACCGAAGAGCCATTACGTTATAACCACCCTGCTAATAACATGTAGGGCCACCTTTAGCAGCCCTCAAAACTGCTAGCACCCGCCGTGGCATTGATTCCACAAGGTTCTGATAGGTAGTCTGAGGTATCTGGTAACAAGCGCTCCCCAACTGGTCCTGCAATTCCCTCACATTGTGAGGGGGTAGCGTGGCAGTACGAATTTGGTTTTCCAAGTCGGACCACAAATGCTCTATTGGATTAAGGTCAGGTGAATTAGGGGGCCGAGACATGACTTGAAAGTCACTGGAATGTTCCTCAAACCAATCCATGACGATTCGACCCTTATGACATGGTGCATTATCCTGTCGGTAAACACCATCCCCCGCTGGAAAAACTGTTGCCATGAATGGATGAACCTGGTCTGCAACTATGTTCAAGTAGCTTACAGACGTCAGGGATTGTTCTATGAGGATTACGGGTTCTAATGCTCCCCAAGAAAACATTACCCACACCATACATTTTTATAGATGGAGGGTAGTCATAATATAATGGCTCTTCAGTGTATTTCTTTATTCAGTTTATCCATTTATCCATTACGGGTGCTCGGAGCACAGTCAGTTTTTGGTATTACCACTGTCGACAGAAAGAATCCTGTGTATTGGCTGACAGTCTATCCCCTGATGAAGTGCTGTTTTGCTAACAAACATATCTTTCCTAATTCTTCGTTTTCTGCTTGATTTGTGTTTATAAAATTCTAAATTATTAAATTACAACATTAACATTAGGTATCGTAATGCTGCCAATCTTACAGGAGTCTTTACCTTGCCAATGTAGTCTCTATAGAAATGTACTTTGACTAATGAATTAGGAAAGATATTATGTATAAAATTAAAATTTTAAACTCTATTTCATTTCTCAACATTTTGTTGGAGCTGTAATTACCGCTTTGGATTTTCTTTAGCAAAAATTCTTCAACAATGTTTCTGCTGAATTAAATGAGTCGAAATCATTTTATTTTCTGAAGCCATTTCATTTTTCCAAACATCCTGTAGTTAAAAAACTAAAACGGTTTTGAAAAAAGTAAAATTTTTGCTGTTATCAATATTTAAGAAATTATGGATCAATAACAATGAAAGTTAATCTGTTAATAAACTAAAATTTATTAACATTAAGAATCGTAATGCTGTCCATCTGACAGAAGTTTTTACGTTGCTAATGTAGGTTCTACACTAATGTACTTATAGAATATGAAAAACATTATGTATAAAGTTAAAATAGTAAATTCTATTTCGTATCTAAACATTGTGCAAGCTCTAAAAACCTCTTTGAATTTTCTTAGCATACCATTCTATATTCAAAAGAGTACTACAGCTTCCAAATATTTAGAAACCTTGTTTTTTAATAATTTTCACTCAATCTTTAATTTATTTCATTTAGGTTTCGTATTCTAGCTACCATTTTCTATCATCTGGGAGACCTTACCTGAACTTGTTCAGTTTTACCTCTTTCTTTCAATTCACCGCATAAGCTTCTTATCACGCCTTGATCATTTTCTTTTATTTGAATTAAAAATATTTTTATACGAAATTGTAGATTTACAGCAACTGATCTGGGTGTCTTCATTTTGTTGTAACACTTTACTGGTTATGCCACTTCCTCAAAGTACCAAAACATCAGTTTTATTATTTTTTTTTTTTTAAAATTTAAAATCAATTTCGACTTAGGCATAATCCAACGCAAATATAACAGTGTTTTCTTTGGGAGCATGTCTGTTCTCTATGTTAATCAATGTATTCTTGACTAGTGATTCTCTCCATTTCATTAGCTTTTATTTTTTATTCTTTTCCCTTTTAAATGTCAACTTTCAACTCTTAATGTGGATACTTATATGCATATTAAAAACAGTGATTCATGCATAAGCCTCTGAAAGTTATTTTACTTCTAAAAGAATTATAAAATGATAAATAAAATACCAATTAGTGATACACAAGCTCTGAAATTCTAATTTACAAAACTTCATTCACGATATTTTAGGAACAAAGAAAGGCAATATTTGTGTAAGTAATCATGCTATTTCATCTTCTGCCCAGGAAACTTAACGTCACCATACCTGATGATGAAAAGTATCGCAATTCATTTCCTTCCACCTCTCCTTTCTTGGTTTTTGTTTTATTCTCTGTGCCACGCGTGTCGTCTGTTCCCCCACGGATGTGAACCCTATCCCCCTAGATCACTCTCGCCCATCTCTTAACGAAGTGCGAAAGGGGGGTTGGATCCTGCACCAGAAAACTACAAATATTACTTCCGATGGTAAATGAAAAAAAGAAAATTTCACCCATGTGTGCAAGTCCTGACAGTTAAGAGTGGTTAAAAGGACTATTTCACCCTTCTTCCTACGGCAGTTTGTGCTTTGTAGAATGCCGCAATTTTGCTTTAAAAATATCATTTTGCGTTCTTCATTTAAGTTTTTGTAACATTTTGAACGGGTTATTAATTATAATAATAGGGTTATTAATATAATGGTATAAAGTTGGTTAATAGAAGACAGTTTGATAAAAAAAAAAATTTGAAGAAACGGAAAACTAGGTACTTACAATGATATTTTTGTTTTTAATTCCAATTTAAAAAAATTCAAGGAATCTCCGCCATGTTTTCTCAAGTACTTTTTTTTTCTTTTTTACATTTATCAAGACAATATCATTTTACAAATTTGAAATTTTTATCGTGTTTTTTGATAATTCTTTTTGCAGTAATTGTTAAACAGAATAGCATACACAATAAAACGAATATCAAGTTCCTATGTTGTCGTGGCTCCCCACAGTGATTTTTGAATAGAATAATTCATGAACTTCTAATTTAAGTTCCTATATTATCGTCGTTATCCGCAAATTTTTCTACAGTGATGTTGAACAGAATAATTCAAGCACAATAGAACACATACATTAAGCTGCTATTTTATCCGCCTTATTGTTTCTCGTAAATCTTTTTAAAACCATTGTTGAGGAGAATAATTCAAGTACCATAGAACTCCTACATTAAGTTCCTATGTTATCGTGGATTCCCTCAAATCTTTTTATTCGGTGATTATTGAACAGAATGATTCAAACACCATAGAACTACTATTTTATCGTGTTTCTTCTTACCATGTAATGCAAATCGCAATAAGTTTCAATCAAAGAGTCCTCTATGAAGGTGATTCTGTCCTAATAATTGATTCGGAAGTTTCCTTGTCATCTGGGTGAGGTTCAAAATTTCGAAGCTACAAAATTGAATAATGATATAGTCTTCCAATGTATACTTTCTCATTTCATTTTGGTCTTTTACTAAGCCTTCGCGGTAAACCCTAGGAGTTACCAAACCATTTTCTTAAATCCTAGGTTTTACCATTAAAACCTAGGATTTACCAGACTTCAGGTTTTTACAGTAATACATCAATAATCGTGAGTACCTTTTAAGAGGACGCCATACCCTGTGAGAAACTTTCCGTTGCAAATTATCTTTCACTTCCATTACTAATTTAAAATTAAAAAGAAAGAAAAAGTCAGTTCAAACAAACCTAGAGTAAGTCATAAAGCTTCAAATGTTGAAAAAAAATCTCAATCTATCGAAATACAAACAAATTGTTTGAAGAGAACTCCTTCACTGCATCATCCTAAATTGTCTTCTCCTAATTTATTTTCATTTTAATTTTTTAAAAATTCCTTTTTAGTTATTGAAACTTCATCGCTTACTCCATGTTTGCCTGAACTCAATTTTTCTATACTTTAAACTTTAAATTTGTTAAAAAAAAGGTGAAAGAAAATTTGCGACAAAAAGTTTCGCTCATGGTATGTCGTCCTCTTAATTTTATGCTGATTTATGCTGATTTCACCAAAAATCGATTTTGTCACAGAAGACAGAGTTGCATTTTCTCTGCTTCATGTAGGAATTTTTTTCGCATAGCATGGAATGATAAGCGATAAAGCACACTGAAAAAAGCATTTACTGATACGTTGATAGTCATAAACTCAAAATTGGGTTGGTTGTTTAACGCTAGTTATAAAAAAAAAATGAGAAATGCATAAAAAATGGGCAAGCATATTTATTTTATGAATGTATTATTTTGCTTTGCAATAGAAACACGTTCGTTCCCAGAAATATAAATTTCAATGGATTTCTTTATTTAAATCAATCAGAAGTTTTTTCAACCTTGCCCTAAATTATTCCTATAGTCGTATTTAATTGTACAAAGCCAAAAAGTTATTTGCCTATTTTATTTGTAAACAAAATGTGAAAGATCTTCCTAATGAAGTCGAAATAATCAGAATAAATTTTCATTAAATTATTTTATGTGAAAAAGATAATGTAGTTTGCTAAACATTTTCGAATGGAATTTTGAAAGCCTACCTTGCAAAAGATCTGCTGTGCTTAAAATGTTTCTTGGTTCCTTTCCAGATATTATTAAAACATATCCAATATAAAAGATTGCTAACATTTTTAAGACTTTTTAATGTGCTGCTATTTTTTATTTGACAGTATTAAACCGCCCAATATTAAATTACAATATTAAATTTAGTAATAAATAATTTTATTTATAATTATAACAAACATATAAATAGATTGTAACTTATATCAATTCGAGGAATGATAAAAACATTTCCTGACTAAAAATTTGCTCGCATTTTTTATTTTGTATATTTATTTATTTATCGAGTGTAACGGTATGCAGTTAATTTTTACATGACTATTTTTACCCTTTAATAATTACATAAGTACACGGAAGATGATAGTTAGACCGATTTTTATCGTGTTTATGTACTTTTGAAATTTATTCATTAATCATGCTAACAATATTTTGAATATTTTATAATGCAACATACATCATAACAATATTTTATATATTTATATATCATTATATCACTATGTGTACAATATTTTTGAAATATTCGCCTACCACATTATTAATATTTATTATAATATATTCCAAATACAGCGCATAAATATTTCAGTGATCTCAGCAAGCGAAGAAAAACTACACGTGTGTTTTGACTAATGGGCACCCATTACAACCCCAACTTATGGTCCATTACCGAGCATGGTCAAAAATACCTTTTCACCTTCCTTCCTTCCCCAAATTTAGGAAAGGAGCCTCTTCCTTCTGTTCTAAAGGAAGATGTAGTTACAAAAACTTTCCTTTTTAACACAAGAATAAAAGAAAAATGAGAGAGAGAGGAATGACTATTCAGATGATGAAAGATCATGCAGCGAGAATGCCACGCGCTTCCGAACATCGGACCAGATGTCTAAACCCACCACCTCGAGTTTATTTTTGTACGTTTTGGGTTGAACATCTTCAACGCTATTGGTCTTAACTGGCACGTTGCCCCCGCCTATTTAAAAAAGTAAAGAATTAAAAAAATGCACGTGGACGTACGTTGGCTCGCGTCCCAAGGAAAGCTAAAGATCCTCTCAGTGGAGATCAGCATCCCTCCTCCTCGGCATCCTCTCTTCTTAACACTCCACGTCACTACAGCTTTTTCTCTTCTTTCAAAGCATCCTTTTTTCCCCCCACTTCGCCTCATGCTTATTCAAAGAGATACTTACCTGGTTGAAAAGCGGATTTGAACCATCGCTCACGCAATCAAACCGTTCTGGATTTTTTTTGTTTTTTTTCCGATTTGTTTACGCGTCTATAATGAAAAGTCATTTGATTATTTAATTTCTGCAATATTCCACTTCCGAAAATTTAATTACTGTTTTTTGTACAAATGCTCCTTCCGTGATTATTTTATTGAAAATCTATAGTAAGTTCATTTAAAATCATAAATAATTTGGTTAAAATTGCATTTTAGATAGTTTCGTAGTGTGCAGATAGTTTTATTTAACGTAATACGAAGAAATTATAAATTATTTTTATATTGCAAAGTTCTATTTAACTTAAATTTAAGAAAAACGTTATTAGAAAATATTAATATTTTATTTACTTATATCCTTCGTTTTTACTGCATTTAAATGAATGAGCTTTTAGATAGTTATGTTTAATTTTTACTTATCATAAACGGGCAGCTGTATTGGTTCTAAATTTGATATCGTTTTACTATTGTTTCTTAAATAACATCACTGCCCTTATTACATTTATTTTTTTAAATATCCGAGTATTTTGATCGTTCAACTTAAAAGTCTAAATTAAAATAATTTATTTAAAAACATTTTTATGGTGCCAGTTTTTGATAACTTTGAATTTAACGGCTGGATAGCAAAAAAATGAATATTTCATTTATTTAATCACGTGTCATTTGCTCAGTCAGGAATCAACAGTTTGGAAAACACGCGAAAATAAATATATTTAAATTTTTTTCTAAAATATTGGCAACATCAATATCCTGCTCGAGAATGCAAAAAAATATATTATTTTTTTAGAGCAACAGGTACTTAAACTCATTTTAATGCACAGTAAAAATACCAAAAGCTCTTTTTGCATTGAAAAAAAAATCTCTAAGGACATTGCTGGTCAAAATTTAAGTGAAGTTAAACAGAAAAACTACGGAAAGCTTTCTTTGTGGAGACGATAAAAAAAATTTCCATAGACATTGATGATCAAAGTCTAAGTGAAGTCAAACAGCAAAACTACGGAAAGATTTCTTTGTAGAAATCTTTAAAAATCTCTCTTTAGAAAATCTCTCTGCAGAAAAATTAAAGAAACTCTCCATAGACATTAATGGTCAAAATCTAAGTGATAGTAAAAGAAGAAGTCAATCGAGTCTAACAGCAAGAGTACCAAAATTTTCCCACCTGGAGTCAGCAAAAAAAAAAAAAATTTCACCAAACACACTTTTAGTAAAACTCTAAGTGATGGTAAAAGTCTATCATCTCTATTTCTGATAATAAGTATTGATAATCATCGCTGAATATAACTCGAAATAAAACAGCTGGCTTTGAAAATCTCTTTCGCAAAACACTTGTTGAATTTCACCTTCCATCTCATAAAAAATGATGCGCAGATTTCCCTGGCACAGGTTCCAAGAGTAATTAAAGTTCTCAAGGAAGATAAAGAATAAAAAAAAGTAAAAAAGCAATGTCTCACCAAGGGATGAAATTATAAGAAGAAAAAAAAGGATAAGGCAGGAAGAAGCTCAGGAGAAAAAAGACAGTGGGGGAAAGAATTTACCGGAAACAGACCCCCTCAGACCTAACCCACGTGGCGCAACTAACCTCACACACACACTCCCCCACAAGAGCATCATCTTCAAGAGTTTTTATAAAGTCACTGTCTTTACATTCGTCAACCGAAGTGGCATCGCATGGACTTCTCCGGGATGTGGTGCACCTCTTGAATCGGTTGTGATCATCCGTGGTTGAGAAGAGACTTTATTTTTATATGATTCTTATCCAAGAGGACTTATTTTTGTGATACACTTTGAAGATGCCTCGAGCTTTTCTCATAAAAAGATACAAATCAGCTGTGGACTATGAAGATAATCAAATACTGTCGAGAGGTAAGTTGTCAAATTATTTATTTATTTGTTCCGTGAATTAATGATTGAAGAATAGTTTGGTGAATTTCTAGCATATTTTTAAATTTGAGATATTGTTTCTAAATTAAGAATTTATTTGGATATTTAAGCAATTAAAAATATTTTAGTAAATATTTTCGAAATAATAGTAACGGAGGAGCACTATTTTTGCAGTGTTGAGTTTTAGCTCGTTTAAATTATATACTGAGAAAAAGAATATGGTCAAAACTACCAGAATATGGTAAAATTTATTTGTTGGTAAATTTAACAATAAAGCATAATTTTCTAATCTGTGACAAAATTTGGTGAATGTGATAAAATTTGGTGTAATTTTATCATGATATCTTAGAGAATGGCATAAAAACCATTTATTCAGTTAAACTTTTCATTAATGTATTTTTTGCAAAATATGTGGTAACAAGAACTATAATTTTGAAAATCAGAATAATTACCGTACTTTATAAACGGAAAAAATACCATATGAATAGTTTAAATACTGTATGTTTTGGTTTTATTAACCGGAATTAAGGTTTTATATTTTTATCAGAAATATCATTACCATACAGTACGGTAATTTTACCAGAATTTTTTTCACCGTCACTCTAATATTTTTTAAGTGTTGAGTTTTAGTTTGTTTAAATTATTTTCAAGTAAAATAAATATTTGCGCATAACAAAAGGATTGGCGAAAATATCTCAGTATATTGCTAATAATTTAATAAAATTGAACTAATACTGTTTGTCCCTATGAAAACAAAGGAAACGAGCAAAGCTCATTCAATTTTATCCAATAAAAAACTTACTTTGAACAATAGATGTACTAATGTTTAAAAATAAATTGTAACACCTAAGAAAAAAGTATAATTCAAAATACAATTGAAATTAAATTTGTGGAAGTTTTGCCAAAATTTTATTAAAATGATTTCATTTAATCGCCAATTTTTACGTAAGAACTTCCAATAGTTTTATTCTTGTCAAATTCTGGTCCATAATTAATTATTATCAAATCTTTACAAATTATGCTTCAAATTTAGTTTCAAGACATATTTCCGCCAAGTATGTTTTACCATTTATACAAGCAGACATTTTTTTAAAAATAATTTTGAGTTCTAAAAAGTGCTAACTAAATCGACCCACTCTGTTTAAATCTTGTCTGCAACATATTCAGTTTTTGACATAATTGCATAACTAGCCAGTTTTTACTGCCATTTCAATAAAAAATCTGTACACAGGAAGAGGTTGTCATGATTATCGCCAATTAAGAAAATACGTAAAAATTGCACTTAACTTCAATGAAAAATACTCTTTTATACATTTCACTTAGTTGAGTAACTTAATAGCATTGCGTTAATTTCAGTAAATATTGTATGTAATCTATAAAAATAAGTATTAAAGTAACTTTTCCTTTCAATAAATATAGTTCTACAAAAAGTCTATAATATTAACTTAATGAGAAATATCAAAAGAAAAAAATGAACGATAATTTTAACAAGTTTTTATGATGAATTAGCAAAGTTAAATTTGTCAAAATGATTAAACAGAACAAAGCACAACAAATTTGTCTAAATATACTTAGTATAAAAATTACTACACATTCATACATATTTATGATTTTTTAGTAAATATCCTTTTAAAAAGTAATTTTCTAAATATACATAATAACCTTTTGATGATTTCGACCATTTCATGTTTTCTTCTTGGACTAAAAAAAAAAAAAAAAATTGTCATATGATCTTTAATAAACAATGAAGACCCATATATGTTTGACTGCTATCAGCATAAAATTAATAAAGGTTATAATGGTAATTACCTTTAAATTATTTACTTATCTCTCTTTTAAATAAATTGACTAACAATATTTATTTATCGTTCCTTCTTAACTTTATTCCTTATTATTATTACATGTTTTAATTTGATTAATATTCAAACTGAAAAGTTTGAAAGTAGATCTATTATTTATTTATTCAATATTAAAAAGTGTTCACATAATATTATACAACATTTTATGATAACGATATTTTACTACTGCTTTAAAATTATTAAATGATTATGTGTATGTTTTCTTTTTAAAACTGTTTATTAACTTTTAAAATGATTTTATGCGAAACTGTGTTGAGTCTGTGTGAAAACAATGACTGCAAAACAAATATTTAAATTCAATAGCAATCTTAAGAAATGATTTTTTACATAATTGTTATATAATTTTCGTAACAAAGGAGTTTTTATGTCAGCTCTGTGTTTATGTCAACAACAAAAAATCACCATTATTTTATGAATTTTTTTGTGCTTTTGAAACTTAATTTGAATGTCAATTAAAAATTATTTTGAATGTCGATTTGTATGATAACACTACAATATTAATTCAGTGAGTTCCTTTTATATACCAATAAGCGTACTTGTCGGCTAAGTACTTTTTGTACTAAGTACTATTGGCAGTACTTTTAATAAATTAATTTTGCGAAATTGCACTTTTTGTCATGCTGATCCAAAACATAGAGATTCTTTCCAAAAGTATTACAGAATATTTTGAAATTGAAACAGGAAAATAACTTTTATTATACAATTAATAAATAAAAGTCAATAATAATATAAGAAATTATTAGAGTTTTACTTTTTAACTTTTTATTTTCGATTTTTGATACCTGGTATTTAATTATAAGGAAACTTAGTATTCGGATTTTCTTTAAAAAATAGTATTTTGTAGTAGACTTTAATATCGATTTAATTTCTTCATGTAAAGTATAAATACAATTAAATGAAATAATGTAAACTAAGTCCACTATATAGTTTTTAATAAAAAGTTCATAATAATATCTTTCAATATTACTGTAGAAATGCACTGTAGTTCATCTTATATAACGCACCTTAAGTTCAGCCTTATTAACAACTAAACTATTTTTACATTCAAACCCTTAAACAAAATTGTTTTCTCTACATTTCAAATGATAGAAAAGAACTAATATCGTAATTTCTGCTAGTGATAAATAAGAAAACATGTGACAGTTTCAAAAACACATGAATCGCAGATAATAAATTTCCTGTTTATTTATTTAAAAAATACAGGAGGTTTATGTGATTTAAACATTTTATCTCAGTTGGCAAGTCGACGTTTAAAAAAGTAATAAAAAATTTAAAAAGTTTTTTTCCCCGCTGTATATATCAAGTTAAGCACTTTTAAGTTATCTAGATTTTGAAAAATAGCAAAGTCAATAGTTTGATGTAATAAGACAAATTTTTAATGCTGTGCAATCTCAATAATTTCGAAAAAAATTATTAGAATTAAATTTTTTAACAGTTGCGCCATGAATATAATAACTTTTCCCTGATTTAAATCAAATATCTTGACAGTCAAGAATGATGACTTATTGGATTCCCTAACATGATTGTGCAATGAATGAATACAAATTGGTCTGACTTTGCTGTCTTTATTAAACCTATTAATTTCTTCATATTAGTATATTGGAATATATAAATTGTATTACTAAAGGAAACATATATATATATTTTATAACCGTAATTTTGAACCCAATCCAGAAGACAAGGGAACTCCTATATCAAGTATTGGGACAAACTAGCCTTCGTGAAGGACTTTTTGATGGAACTAACTCATATTTCCGTTACATGGAGAGAAAAACCACGAAAACCTACCACGGTTAGACTGACGGCAAAGGGACTCTAATGCGTAATCCGTCTACCACTGAGGATTGAACACTGGTGAAATTTAATAAATAAATAAGGGTCATTTTGCAAGAAATGTACATTCAAAAAACGTAATGTAAATTATACATTGCGAAAAAAGTATGATCAAAACTACCGGAATATTTTAAATTTATAGTATTTCTGACACCTAAAAGCTCGGTAATTTTTACCGAAGCACTTTGGTAATGAATTTTAGTAAAATTAACCATTAAATATTGTTTTATAATTTGTGATAAAATTTGGTAACTTTATCGTGATCCCTTAGTGTATGTCGTAGAAACAATTTATTAAGTAAAATTTGCTTTTCAGTTTTGTATTTTTACCCTAAATGTGTGATAATAAAAACTCTCTAACTTTGAAAACCGAGATTTCTAGTAAACTATTACCACAAATTACTTCAAGTTTTTGTCGCTAAAAGCAAGTTGCGATAAATTGAGAACAATATCTTTTTCTATGACGAAACAGTTATAGATTTATATTGGAAACATAAGCACTATAAAATTGAATTATATTTAAATAAATTTGTAGTAGTATGTTCAAAACATCAGCAAAGTGAAATTCGTATTAAGAATAAAATTTCCGTAATTCAAATATATCAACAATGTTATTATTTTTCGATTTTACATTAATGGAAATTATAGAGAAGTTAATTAATTTTGTTTGAATCTTAGAAATAAATTAGAATATTGAATTGAAAAATTGAATTAGGAGTTAAAAGATTAAAAAAAAAATTAATTCAAATCTTCCTTAAATAGAAAAAAATATTTTACTTTTCAAATTTTATATGTTACGAGCCCTTAATTAAAGCTTGATAATTTTCTTTATCTGTATTCTTGACATGGACTTAAAAACATCACTTCGCGGTACTGCGAAAAAGTTTCAAACTACCGTCATTATAAAATATGCAAAATCTGAATTGCTACCATCTACCGCCTCAAAGCCCTCATTATCATCTGGGTCACAAGCTGTAAAAAAATAACTAGTATTCGACAAAAATGATTAAGATTCAAAAATTTATGAAAACAAATCATAGATTTTGTGGGTTGTCTTCTGGTAGCGAGTAAAAGTTACTATTTCTTAACAATAATATTTTTACCAAATTCTACAATTATGAGTTTAAAATCTCATGCCACTTCAACTATTCCGAATTAAGGATCATAAACACAAATTTTTAATTCAATAAACAACACATTTCCTTTTTATGCAATCCAAATAAAATAGTTTAATATTTGAAACTCGGTCATGTTGAGGTGACATCTATATATATATGATGCCCCTTGAACTTGATATTTATTTTATAAATTTAAAATGAAATATTAAAAATGATCATTTCAGGAAAACTAGTCCAGCAAATTAAATTCAGCTTAGGGCAAATAACATTGCTTAGTATTAAATCCTTATCTGCCTTTACTTTGTCCCAAGAATTATGAATAAGATTCCACCTGTAGAGATGGGGTGACTTTTAAGAATAAGATTATTGAGCTGTAAATTTATGCATACTTTTAAACTGGCAAATATTGCAACATTTAAAATTATTAACAGGCTACTTTCCACACTATATTGTTAAGCATGCTGTATGCAGAGCTATTTAGTAACTGTTAATAGCTTTATATCTGTAGGCATGACATTCATTGTGACATTAGCTATATTCCACGTAAAATAAAAATTACCATTTAAAAATTAATTATATATTGTATTTAAGGAACATTAAATTAAAAGGTCATATTTTAACACGAAAAAATTAAAATCACTTCAAACTAGTGTTCTAAATTAATGATCCAACTAAGTAAAATATTGATGATTAACTTATAAAGGCTGGGTCATCAGTAAAAATTCATTCCCTAGCTTTCTACATTCTCTATTGTGCAGTTATATTTAATTTAACATAGTTGACTAGAATCTGTTTATAGACTGAAAACTATACATGACTTATACTATGGCTAAAACAACTTAAGCTTGCTAAATCAATTCTTGAAAAGCATTTCAGAAATTGATTTAAGATTTAAAATCGAGTAACTTTTCCAATTTTTAGCTAGATTCCAAAGGAATTCATTTAAATAAATTCGTGTTTTTACTTTTAATTTTCAATCCCGTAAATAATTATATCACATCTCTACAGTTTTATTGCCTTTTTTTAAATTAAATCATTCCGTGCATTTAAAACTCATATAAAAAGAGAATAAGTCAAGTATGTCTACCTTCCATACGAAGATCAAGTATATTTTTTTCGAATCTACCACCTTAAGAAGATTTATTACCAACACACCACTATAGGCGGTTGCCATAAAGAAGACATATAAGTAGAAAAGTCAGACAGACGTCTAAAGACTCTGAATTATGCCAAATATTTTTGAAAATGCACCCTTCGCTAAGCTTAGCAGATACCAGTCAAAAGGTCCGCGATATGACAACAGAATCGGCAACAAGTACTCCTTTGGCGTGTGAACATGGATTGCGTGTCTGGACATGCCCTATCAAAATGCCTGTGTGCTATTCCATTAGTGGGAGTATTATATCCCTTAAGAATTGAAGAGCCTAGACACCACAAGTGGATCTTGATGTCCCCTTCATGGCCCGCCAACAAGAGGGTCGATTATACAGTAGCTATGAGGTGGGGCGATAACATCGATGGGATTTTTATCGCAATCTTTAATAGATCGCTGAGTGGATGGGATAAGCTGGTATAAGACACTTGTAAAATGCGGGATCATGTTGGTGTCGGAAATACTTCATTTCATTGAATTTCTCAATATCCAATACTTTTTGTATTCTTTAGATTTTCCAATACTTTTCCGGAAGAAATTATATTTTTGTACAATATTAAATTCGGGATGAATAATGAAAAGAACAGGATCTGGTTCCATTAAATTTAGAAATAGAAATAAAATGTTAGCCGAGATTAGAGATAAAAACTTTTCTTATGGTGAAAAAGTTTCAGTCAAACTAAACTTCGATTTCTAAAATTAGCCATCTAAACTTCAAAAGAATAAAATGTTTGTTACACCAAAGAATCTAATAAATCTTATTCTGTCCATGAATAAAATTAGTTTGAGCGTTCGTTCAAAATTGTTTTAATAATATAAATACTTCTCATTGTAAAGAATATCAAAATTCGAAGTACTTGATGATTTAAATAATAATAATAATAATAGGGAATATAATCTACAATCAGTTTATCGGATCAGTGTTAGTAAGAATATTTGCTGTATTCATTTCAATAATTATTTTTATTTATTTATCTTAGAGCATATTTAAAAAAATTAAGATTAATTTAAGCTTTTCATAATTTAAAATTAATTTTGGAAGTAATACCTCAAATTTCTAAGCTTATTTTATGAATTGAGAAATGTAAAACTATAACATTACAATTTATTATTTCTGGACAATGGAATCTGTTAAATCTACTTCCAATCGTTCTTTATGAAATTTATAAAACATATTTTAAATCCTCAAATTTTTTCAATTTCCCCATCAACCTGGTTCTCCATAACCTTCTTCTGTTGAAAAAGGAAAAAGGCTTTTAAAAATTATGAAAATCTGATGAGTTTTACATGTAACATTAATCAATCTTGTAGTTGAATCGGTCATCTTCAAAAACGAAATATCAATCAAACCTTAAACCATAAAGGACCATTAAAAGATCTAAAACAACATTTCGCTTCCCAGAACAATTTTAGGTTAGATTTTTTTTTTCTCGTGTATTAAAAAAATAAATAAGTAAATAATGGTTTTTTGAAGAAAACTTAGCTTACCTCGCGAAAACAGTGTCATAAAATTATATCTTCTCTTATAACTTTTTTCGATTTAACAAGGGTTCGTTCAGTTGCCGTAAAAAAGCAGAAAAATTACCCTTTCCAACTTGACAACTCGCTGATATATCGTCAGTGTGTTTGACCTTTTGAATGCTGACCCCCAAAGTTGGCACTCTAGCCGTGTGTGGTAAAGCTAGCAAGTTGAAAGATTGATATAGAATTTGACGATTCGCTAAAGCTATATAGAAAGTGGTAAAATCCTTTTTTTTCCCTCTCCTGTATTAAAAATTGTTTCAATTTCTTTATCCGCACTCTGCCCATGACTTTTATAATGAATTTGGATGAGTTTATGATAGGGACACGGGGTGGTCTGGACGAGAACTGATAAGAAGATAAAAATGGTACCCACTTTATGTCTCCCTGTACAGGCGAGGCATTTTATCTACTTTTTTTTTGTTTTTTTTTTTTTTTTTTTAAGGAATCAGAAAATCAGAAACAGTTATGCTTTTTGAAAAGATACTTTGGTTCAAAGCTTTTTCATTGTAAAATCGTTTAAAAAAACCAACGATAATAATAACTTATTTTAAAACGAAATTAAGAAACTTACTGGTTGGGTGTTAAGAAATTAGAAAAGGTTAAAAATTTATTGGCAACAAATTTTTGCTTCCCCCCCCCCCCTAATGATAAAATATATAATTCTCCATGTGTGTTTTTCAATATCTCTCTATAAACGCACTAAACTGTGATTGATATAAGGATTTAAGGATTATTATTTTTATTTTATTTTTTTTTAATTGCTAATTTATTTATTTTAGGTTCATTTTATTTTGTGGATAACTACTAATGTCATAAAATACAAAATTCTTGATAAAAATTACCGAATTGTAAAAAAATTATTCTTGGTTTAATGTGTTAAATGTCTTACGAATTCCAGAAAGCGTTGAAAATCTATTGTGAGAAATTTTAATGAGAGTTGAAAGTTGATTAAAATACTTTATGTTTCATGAGACTGTTGATTAATATATGAAATTAAGTTGGTATGTTTTCTCTATCATCTATATATATTTTTTTTACTTTACAAATATATTTTGGTATATGGCAATTAGTAAAATTATTTGTTTCTTCAATCTTTCACAACCATTTTTCAATATTTTTCCGAATGTGGCAACCTGATTTAGAATATTCTAGCAAAAACTAAAAGCCTTCTAATAAAAAATTTATGTATTTGAAATATAATTTTTAAAAAAAGCAGAAAAATGCCTAAAAATTCCTCTTAGTCGCCGCGATTGGGCATTTACCTCCTAATCAGGTGACCCAGGTTCGAATACCAGCGTTAGCTGGTTGATGCGAGTTCTGTTCCCGGCCCACACCAACCACAGTGATTACGTAAAATATCCTAAGCGGCGGATGAATTATAGATTAAAATCCCCTTCCCGTCGGGTTAACCATGGGATGTTTTCGTGGTTTTCTTACCCATGTAACGCAAATACGAATTATTTCCATCAAAAAGTTAGTTTGACCCAGTGCTTGATCTAGGAGATCTCTTTTCTTTTGGGTTATGTTCAAATTTATAAGGCTACAGAGTTAAACATTCTTAGTCATAAACTCAGTATGGGGTCGGTTATTCAACGCCGCGCCGGCTCAGCTCAGCAAGCGATTTCAGATTATTTACTCTTTTCTGTCGAAACCTATACGTGGTTTTCTTCGTAATGAATATAATAAAGATTTTAGTGGGAAAAAAACTTCATTTTCAATATATCTTTAACTTTAAGTGCCAGTAATTATTTGTTAAGATAATGTGTCCATATTTGTATCTATCATTTACCACGAAGTATAAGAAGTAGGAAATGGTTTTTTTTTTCTCCTTTTTTTTCAACTGTTTATCTTTCTTCAATAGTTGTAAAACACGGCCACCAGCCAAGAGTAAATTCCAACCACCTCCTAACGGTAAATCTTTCCCTGGGAAAATCCACCTCAAAAAAAATATTTATGTACTATGGATAGCTTCTTCCTCTTAAATTTCACAAAGAACTGTTTATGTCGAACTAGAAACACCGTTGACAGTTTTATTTCGTTTCCTCTTTGCAGAGACGAGCCCGGAACGGGGAGTGTCGACGGCTGAAGGTCCCTCTTTCTGCTCACCCCCTTACTGCGACAGTGAAACGGACTCCATCGGATATGAGAACTTGAAACCAACGAGTCCCCGATCTCCGGCTCATGAGTCCAGGTCACAGCAGCAAAGTCCTACATCTGATGATGGACAACCCTTGAGTCTCATGGTAGGTAACTATAAGTGTTTTTGAAATTTACCTCCATAAGAAGCTGCTGTGTATCAATAGTCACGGTGATAGAAGTTTTGGAGTGTATTGAACCATAAGATCAGTCCATGCTTTCTGCAATCTTATGGTTCTAAATTTTACCATATTTCCAAAACTTGAATATTTGATATTATAGTCAAGCTAGAACGAAAATATGGTTCATTGAAGATTGCAGCAAATTTGCACCGTTTTTCAAGTTTAAACCATATTACCAATAATAGGGTCTGCTAGTATTTCTAAGAGTGTAAAAGCAATCTTCTTTCTTAAAGCTGTTCTTAAAGTTCTTTCTCGTTGCCAAATTAATAATGATAATAAGCTCGAAACTCGAAGCAAAGCTTTGATTTTAAGCTATAAATACAGGGTGAGTCAAAAAGGTGCATCTAATTTAAATTATTCTTTCTTAAAGTTGTTTTTGGAAGGATTCGTCGTCATATGAAATGATGCTTTTTCGCGAAAAAAATTCTATTTTCATAGCTGTTGTGAGATTGTAACAGTGACTGTTAGGACAAGTTTAGCTTATCTAAAGTTAGTACTGTCTATGTTTATTCTGAAAATGGCATAAAACGTCAATACTGAGAAAAGCCACAGTTTTGTAGAAATGAAAAGTGTTTGTGATCTCGTTTTGTAATATTTAAAAATTTACTCCAATGCTGCATTATCTTAGCTCATAAAAATGTGCAAAAACTGAGATCAAGGCAGTAGATTTTGATAATTTTTATCTAGGTGGAAAAATGTCACTACATTGGTGATTTTTAAATAAGTTTAATAACTTATAAAATATTTAAGTTATTCGTCCGTTCTAAGGCCCAGATGATATATAGAGTTTAAATTACTCGTTTTGCTTAATGTGTAAAGCACTTAAACTGTAGCTTTTTTTTATTTTCCTTGGCAACTGAACTTCGAAAAACCATGTTAATGCAGCATAAATTGGATACGAAATGTCCACATATTTATGAAAAAAGAATTTCCGAAGAAATTAAAAAAATTTCAAAAAAGTCAGATATTTAAAATTTTATTTCTGATGAACTATTGCACCGGTTTTGCGCAGATTTTGTATTTTGCCATGCAAAATTATGTTCTTTAAAATGAGCAAAAAATTCTATAACTCACAATTCAAAAATGTTTCTGCCATTATTAAATAAAATAATAAATATTTACTAAAAATTATTTTTTGCATGGAATAATCTTTGGATGAATGAATTTTTGAATTGTGTACAAATATTTTTCAATTCCCTTACAAAATTCTCGATATCTAGTGAAATACGCAAAAAGTAAAATTAACACTGAGGGGTCCAAACTTTGAACCGCTCATCTGTTCAAACCATTGGGACCATATTACGCATTACATTAAAAAATAGAAAAAAGTATAATGGCAATGCTTCATTCCTATTTATCTTTAGCGAAGAACTCATGAAATGAAAAATTCTAAACATGTCAGAAAATGTAAAATTCAGAAGCAAAATTATCTTTAGAGCTCTCTTCTCTTTCTGGTGTATAATAATGTTCCCAACGAAACATTTTGAGACAATCTATAAATCTAAATTTGTCCTTTTTTTAAATAAGGAAATTTTTTAAGCATTTTATTACAGTGCAATAACTAATTATATATGAAATTTTAAAATTTTATTTGCTAAATGAGAAACACAACAGTGTGTTTATAACAAAATTGCTGTAATATTAAAGTATTAACAACAAAAATATATTTATGCTTTATCATTTCAAGTTTTTAATAATTTTTTTATATATTTATTTTTTTAATAACATCATTTTCATTACTTACAGACATTTCATCCATCGCCTCAAAGTACTCCACCTTTAGTAGCCTACAGAAGTGTTTCTATGAGCCCACCCATGACAAACAGTGCTTACCGTCCTTACCAGAGTACAACTTCAGCTCTTGTCACTGTCATCCGACAATTAATGCAACAACATCAGCCAAATATACGTCAACAATCTCCTGACAGTAGTCCCTGCTCTACCAGCCGTAGTTCTCCAATTTTGACTTCCAGTAACCAGCAGCAAGACAGCCACGTTTGCAATGAATGCGGAAAACGATACAGCACTTCTAGCAATTTAGCTAGACACCGACAAACCCATCGCAGTGTCACGGATAAGAAAGCACGCAAGTGTCCACACTGTGACAAAGTGTATGTGTCCATGCCAGCCTACAGCATGCATGTCAGAACCCATAGTCAAGGCTGTCAGTGCCCCTACTGTGGCAAATGTTTCAGCAGACCTTGGTTGCTGCAAGGTCACATTCGGACCCACACAGGTGAAAAACCATTCAAGTGTCCAGTATGTAGAAAAGCCTTCGCCGACAAATCCAACCTCAGAGCTCACATTCAAACACACTCCAGCAGCAAGCCCTATGTTTGCCAGCGTTGTGGTAAAGCTTTTGCTTTGAAAAGTTATCTCTACAAGCATGAGGAATCTTCCTGTATGAGAGTTCACCGGCAACAGCAACAACAACAGCAACTGGAGCAAAATAAAAATGTCATCCTGGATTTGGTGACTAATAAAGAGTCTTGCGATAGAAAAATATCGCCCTCTGCCTTGCTGGGAAGAGGATCGCCTGTTCTTGTGAGTTAGAATATTATGATCTCTGTGAAAAGATTCTATATGAACATTAAACAATTGTCATTAAAACACGGAATGAATTTATCCATTGTACGTGTACCAAAGATGCATTGAGCAATCTTACTCGTGGAACATGGAGTGAATTATCCATTGTGCCTGTACCAAAGATGACTGTGATGCTTTCCTGATCATATTTTTATTGACTGTAAGCTTAATTGATAATGCAGTTAGCTGTATTACAGGGTCCATATATATTTTTATAACGTTGGCATATGATTTTAAGAGCCTTTTTATCCGCTGTAAAAAATTGCCTTGAAGTTTATAAGAAAAGATGAAAAGTTGCCACGTATTTTATATTTTCTTACTTAGAACATGACAAATAGCGACCAGATGTTGTAGAGCGTTATGCATTGCGAATTTCAACTTTCAACTGAATCTTAAAAGATTTAGGAAAGCTTTTACTTGTTTAGAAAAGCAAACTTGATATAATTTTTTAAAATCCTTTTTTTATTGAAACTGACACTTAAAAATTTGAAATTGATATTTATATTTTAATTTCGCTATTTTTTTTTTATAAACAAACTAAATTGGTCATTTATGCAGAAAAGTCATTCCATATTTCGAATTTGGTTGAAAAAAGCGAGAATAAAAAATAAACTAAGTTAAAAACAACATAAGAAATGCCTCATTAAAACTTAGTACAAAAACTTATCCTACATAGAATTTTTCATACCAAATTAAAGATTATGCTAAAATATAAGTAAACTCTACATTTACATGATATGCAACGAAATTATTCTTTAAATTTTCGCAAATTTAGAAACTATTCCTACACAATAATTTGCTACCTAAAAACGTATTTTGATATAATTTATTTTTTACTTTTCTAGAAAAGTTTAAATCTGAAAATGCGGAATCGTTTCTCTAAACGATTCCTTGCTGTTGAATTGATCGTATCATTCAAGAATCGTCAATTTGCATCGTTTTTTGCTTCCTTTTTTTCACTAAATATTATTATTTAATATCTTACTAAGTATTAAGTCGTATTATTTACTTAGCTACTGCATATAAGAGCATTCTTTGGGTTACTATTTGTTTTACAGTAATCAGTAAGTTGTGTTAAATCAGATGCTGTTTTTAATATATTTCTAAAAGAAAATGTGAACGCAGATATGCCACGCATTTTAAACTTGACATTATTATTTGACATTATTAACACCTCGAGCAGCGTAATTAACGTCATGCTTAAATTAATATAATTACGCATACAACTATATTCACTAAAGTTGATAAATAATTACTAAATAGAAATTTCGTTGTTAAGTGGTATTGTGTGAAACTCCGAAGCTCTATTGTAAGCTTTTTAAAGCTTTGCAACAAGAGAATAAAAATAAAAAATCTCTAATATTTTTTTTTTTTTTTTTTAATATTTTTGTTTATTAACCCAAATGTTTTTAGGGCAAATTTTAAAATTCGTAAAATAAAATTTGAAAAGAGGAAGAAAACCGTAAAACGATGTTATAAATTTCACGTTATTCAAAACATTATACAAAAAGAATAATCAGAAAGTTATTCTTAGATATGTTAATTTCGAATCGAACGAAAGAGATTTTGTATTTGAGATTACGATCTCAAAAGTTGATGTGGACCAAAGAGTTAGAGTTAGAGCAAAATATATTTTTTTGTTTTTAAATCTATAGTACTAAGTTTTTATTCGAATATCCTAACGTATTTTTAAAGTAGTTCACAGAATTCCGGTGTACCCGTATGAATGATACTGAAAGTAAAACGAAAACTTTTCACAGTTTTACTACTTGTTCGTTTTTATTATAGTGGCGAATATAAAAAATTTTTTAAAAAAATTCGCTTTCATGGCATTAACGGATTTTAAAGTGACTAACAAAGTTTCTATAAAAGATGTTTATATAATTATGAAAGGTTTCAAGAAATATTGCCAAATATAGTAAATGAAATATTTTATTTGCTTTTCTTTTAGTTCATATTTATTACCTATTTATTTATTAGATTTGTTTATAATTATTGTATATCTAGTCAGTGAATTTATTTCTTTTTCTTTTCTATACTTTTTTTCAAAATTCTTCTAATTCTGTTTCTCTAAAGATGATAAATGTTACTGAATTTTGATTTAGAAAAAACTTGTAAAAACAAATTTAATATATTCTTTTTGTTTATGTGTGTATTGTCATTTAATATCAAAGTGTAGGACTCACTGCAATATTGTATGCAATAGTGTGCGTGCTGCATTTTATAAGCTTTAAAAGTGTGCAATTTTTTAAGATATTTTCTACTGAAGCGTTGAATTTTGTCTTGCTTGTTTTTATACCATTTTAAACCATTTTTATTGACTGAATAAATATATTGATTTCCAATTTTGTTCCAATTTTTTTTCTCTGAATTTAATTATAATGATGATTTTTCTTTTACGATAGCTTATTTTTTTTTTTTTTAATTTTATTGTCACATAATTTTAGAATATAAGTTTCTTTATTTTTCTTCATATTTTTTTTTTTTTTTTTTGCTGCAAAAGCACATAATTAAAAATATTTGATAGTACTAAGCTTCAATCATTAATTTTAATAACTTTCGGAAATAAATTATAACAACATTAATAATAGAAATTATGACAATTTATATCGAAAAACAATAAACAAAAATACGGGATATCCTTATCAAAAATAAAACTATTCAATAATTAAAAAAAAAACATCTTATCAAAGTAAATTAATCGACACTAGTTTAATTCAGCTATTTAAATCTATTACAGTTTGCTTGAAATCAAATTCCTTCTATAATCTTTATTTTGACTTTTGTAATGTTAGCGTAATCATAACAGTTTAATAATTTTTCTCAAATTGCATAATGTAAATTGAGAAATCCATAAAAATAAAACTTAATAAAATGAAATCATAAAATCTCTTTTTTAAGAAAACTAAAATAGAATGAAAATATTCATTTTTTCCAGAATAATTAAAAAAAAACAAAATGAAAATGATTTGAAACATAAAAATAAAATTTCATAAATTAATACCATAAAACCTTTTTTAAAAAAAATTAAAATAAAAAAAAAAATTTTTAATAATTAAAGAAACAGAGTAATTTTTAACTTGTAAGAACTTTTTAAATTTTTTTTTTTTTGTTATTTTTTTTTTTTTTTTTCATTTTATTGATTCTATTTAATTTTTGTAGAAAATTCGAGGGGCTTATAAAATTAGTAAGACGACCGCCAACCGAAGCTTTACAAGATCAGCAATTTTTGATTTTGAAATTTTAGACCAACAGCATTAACAACTGTAACCGTAGATCCTTATATTTGAACTCTCATATTTATACTTATTTTAAAAATAGTAATTGCTAAAGAACAGTGGAATGTTTAGAAGAAAATTGTTTTACATACTTAGTGGTTTGCAATATTTTTGGAATTATTATAGCCAGACTGGACACATAGCACCGAAAAGGGGTAAAAAAAATGTCCAAACATCATAATTTATTAATTTAATTATAATTTAGTTATAATGAATAATGAATCAAATTATTTTTCACTTTTAAAAATAAAGTTGTTAAAATTTTATTAAAAAAATTAATGTACACGATGAAAAAAGAGAATCAATGCCTTGGATAATGCAGCGATTGAATAAAATTAGAACAATAACAAAACCAACATTACCTAGAAATCTTAAGATGATTTTCCGTTTCTCATTGGACAGAAAAATCACATGATATAACATTTAATACGCTAAGAAGATACACGTATCTTTGATACCAAAGATACAGGTAATCATAAGCATAAAATAAATAAAAATTATAACGGCATTTATCTGTAAATTATTAATTTATCCATTATTTAAAGGAATTTGCAAGCAATATTTATTTACCATCCATTCTTTATATTACTTCCCTTTTTTACATTTCCGGATTTGACTTTAATTCAAAATTAAAAGCATAAAAGTGAAAACGTTGTTCATTTATTTTATTACAAAGTTGTCACATTATATTATTTTATTTAGCAATATTTTATGATAAATTTGAGTCACTATTTTACAATTTTTCAACGGCAAGTAATAAATTTTTAAATAAATTTCATGTCGTGTGTCTGGTAAACGTATGCATTTGTAGTAATTTAATTCAAAATAACTATTCAAAATTCGAAAAAAATTCCATTTTTGTAATTGTTAAATAGTCTAGGAAAAAATAATTAATATTAATAAATAATTACTATAATTAATATTAGAAAATAAAAAAAAATAATATTAGGAAAAGAATAATTGACAAGTTTTTATAATAAACAAAAATTAAATAAGAATTTGAATTATACGTTTATCAATGATAACTGTTTGCTACCGAGCAAAATTTTTAGGTTTAAATTTTATCCAAATAGAACCTGAAACTAAATCTGCGGAACCAATTGAATACTTGAAACTCAAGACAAAGAAAACCGCTAAAATCAGCAAGTTGTCTATAAGGAAGTCGGCGTATTAACGTTATAGCTATTAGGCTCGGTTTATTATCACGCTGAATCAACTTCCAAGTCAGATTCAATTAGATACCAGTAAGTAATGTCACGCGTAGGTATCGAACCTGATTGGTTGCGGAATCGTGACATCAACAAATGCTCCAATTCAGCTGGTGATCAGGTTCGATACCCACGTGTGACGTCATTTACAGGTACTCTATTCTACTAAAAGAATTTTCTTTTTGATCATTTAATTTAATAATTTGTAATTTTGATGTAAAAATATATTTAAGAAACAAAAAAGATTACGAAGCAATCACGTGTGATCGAAACGAGCTAAGTGCAACGGTCTTTAAAAAAAATTATTTTAATAAAGCGAAGAAATAATTCGAGTTTCTTCAACTAAAGACTTTTAAAATAGGCATTGAAAAATAGTAATTAATAGGTATTGAAAAATGGTAAGAAAACTAAAAGTGAATTTTTTCTGTTAAAAAAAGGGAAAAAAAATCTTATTTATTGATTCAATAATTAACTCTTTTTTTACGAAGGAAAAAATATCTTATTTATTGATTTAATAATTAACTCTTTTTTTTTTTCCCCTTTTTCTTTTTTTTACGCTAAAATGTTTTTATTGTATGAAGAACAGCCATATCCATCTCTGATAAGTTTCTTACTTTTATGTTATAATTGAAACTATTATAAAAGAAATTCCAAAAAATGCTTTCATATTTTGAGATAAAAATGTATAAATTCAAAAAAAATTAAAGAATAACATCTTGTGTTCAAAAAATGACAGTAGTAAACCACATTAAAAAAAAAAAAAAAAAAATGTGGTGTCACCCACGACACAGTCGAACCGGAAACAGGGTTCGCTTCCGGAATATGCAAGTGGGTGATGGACCTCTTCCTGTCAATTTCACCAAAACACCTGTTTCATATTAATATCATCTTTCGTTTACCGTACTCTCCTGAGTATAACATAGGGTAAATGACGCAACCGGGTATCTTTGAAAGGGTAAATGAGCATTTATACATTTCCCTCAAAAGCTACAAACAAAATATAAACACAGAATAATACGGTTTTTTTCATAGATTGTTTTTAACTGATGTAGGGGAAATAAGATTTTAGACTTTAGCTATTGGCATTTAATAAATTTTTAAGAACATTTAACCGTTTTTATGAATTTGTGTTCAGACAGAGAGTGAATAATGGAACCATGCAGTGAATCAGTGGATCGAGGAATCATAAAATAAGTTAATAAATTTTTCGCAGCAAAAAAAAAAAAAAAAAAAAAAAAAAAAAAAAAAAAGAAGAAGAAAAAAAAAGAAAAAAATACATTTAAGGCTGGTTCTATTATAAAATAAATAAAATATAACATAAAAGGTTTATTAGCAAACAAATACTTAATACATACTAAAATTGATGATATTTTTAAAAAATGGAAACAGGAAAATGATTAATCTAGAATTTATTTATGAAACTCAATTGAAAAAAAGAAATTCTATCGCCATAAAATTCATTTTAGGAACCGTCGGTAATAAAAAGGAACTTGTGACTACAGTAGAATGTTTACCATAGTGAGCTTTCTCTTTTGAAGAAAGAAAAACTCATGGAAATTCCTTTATAAATCATAATATTTCTCATTCACAGATGATAATATATCCTATTCATAGATCATAATATTTCTCATACATTGATCATTATATTTTCAAAAAATATTTGATAAAGGTATACCAAAATCATAAAAGCTCACAATCCACCAGCAAAAACCGATCCACCTATAAACAACACATGTGTGTGCAGTGTGAAAAAAATCAGATCTAAAGATCAGATTTCCCCGTACTGGGACTCAATATTAATGTTTTATGGGAATAACCTCGAATATGATACAATGCAGAAAAATGTCATAAATTTAAAATTAATCTTCTCGGGAACTATTCGGACCAATTTGCATTTTACATTTTGAAATCACGTTCTTTAAAATGATATAATAATATGTATACCTTTCAACTATTATTAAATAAAATAATAAAAAATAATAAATAATTATTACAAATTGTTTTTTGCGTGGAATTACTTTGGATAAACGAATTTTATTGCTGTGTGAAATTTTTTTTCGATTCGCTTAAAAGGTTCTCGAGATATTGCGAAATGCGTAAAAAAATAAAATTAACATTAAGGGTTCCAAACTTAAGAACACTCTACTGACCGAACTATTGGGGCCGTATTTCCCTGATTGCAGCTATTTAGAATTAAGGAATCCAAATCCGTCGAGAAAAAGGCATGTTTCCTCAGAGAAGGTATAATTTTGTGTCTGATTCTGTAACTTGAAATATCGTCTGCATTAATTAATTGGCATATTTGAGGTAACCCCCTCAAACCATTCGGAATGAGTCCTAGAACGTAAAGATCCGATCATTAGATCAAAAGTTATTCAAAGCGTTCCCTTTTTTCTTTCTTTTTTTTTTTTCTGCGCATTACATATTGAAAGCTTTAAGAATAAAACGAAAATATGGGGTGGGGGCAGATGGAGAGAGGCAAGAAGGGTAACAAAAAGTTGAAAGAAATATGCCAAGTTTAATGACACCCATAATCTAACAGCGGAAGTTTCTTGAAGTGGCATAAAAGGTCCGCTTATTGTTGCCACTTGTTGGAACCAAATAAACAGAAGCATATCGTTAACTCGTCTTCGAGTGCAGCTCTTTGTAAATCCATTTTTGGTAGAGATCCTTTTTGGATGGCGCCAGACACATCTTTACCTGCTAACCACAAGTGGCTTATAATACTCGATGATATCACAGACACTACCAAAAGAGCCACCAAAAGTTTAGTCAGCAGTTCCACGCACGCTATACGAAAAAGTAAAACAAATATAGACCGATATTGTTCCCCCATTTAATCTGACTCATGCTCTCGGAATTTCGAATTATATAAAACTGTAAAAAACAAAAGAATTTTTAAACGCTTTATTTTTCGGTATGAGTCACATAAGTCTGTGTTTCAAAGGCTCTGCTTTCACATGAAATAATGTTTTTTTATTTTGCGAATAATATGGTATTTTCATTGCGGTGGCAACAGTTATTCGTGACTGTGGTTCAAGCTGAGCTCATCTTTAGCCAGGATCTGTATGCTAATTCTGAAAATGGCACAAAATGTAAATGAAAAGCTACGATTTTGAGAAAATGAAAAGCGTTTAGATGGAATTTTTAATAATTCAAAATTTTTACTCCAATGCTGTACTATGTGGGTTCATTAAAGATTGAAATATTTAAGAATCATTTGTTGATTTAGTAATTTTTATCTATGTGGAAAAATCTCTCCAAATTGTCAGATTTCAAAAATGTTTAATCAGTATTAAAATATTTCAGAAAGTGGTCCGTTTTGAAGTCTAAATAATTTAGTGCAAAATAATGTATGTAATTTAAAATTATATCTTTGCCTCAAATGTATGGCAATTAAACTGTAGCTTTTTTTTTTTTATTTTCTTTGGAAAAAAAAAACTTCGAAGAACACTGTTCGATATCTGAAAGAAAGAGAATGAGGCGCTACTGTATAAAATTGTTTTAATTTCTAAAAATTCCTAATATGTGTCCGTAATTAAAGAGTTACATACAGAAGAAGTGAAAAAGATTTTGCATAGCGTTACGATTTAACGATAACTCTAACGCTAACACTATATAGGTTTCAACAGCTTCATAGCATATACGCGAAAATTTCTCAACACATCGCTGAGAGATAAAAAAAAATAATAATAATAATAAGATTAGCTTTAGAGTAAGACAAACGTGTTGCAAAATCACTGTATTTTCAAAAGAATTTTTCCATTTAACACCTTATTCTAAAACTTGACGCAATGAAAAAAATGTCTGCTGTCATCCACGATATGTTCTTAAGCGTAAAAAAAGAATGTTTTTACAAAGCAATTTGAATTTTATTTCACTTTGAATTCCAATTAATATCTAAATACCATATGCCTATTTTTCCTCTCTATTACACGATCTAGCAAGTTTTCAAATATTTCATGCTAAGTTTAGAATTTAGACTAATGTAAGTTTTCTACTTGTTTTAACTAAAACACACCTTAGTAGAAATTATCGTTTTCTTACGATTAATCTAAGGCGTTACCTATAAGCATTAAAAAAAACTTTGTTTTATACTATGTTTTTCACGCTAAACTTATTAAAAATTAATTAAAGAGATTACAAATACGAATTCTGCTCAAGACGCGCACCTATCATAGTGCTGGCGTAAAATATCCTCAGTGGTATTGGCAAAATCTCCTTGCCATTGAGTGAACCCTGTGAGGTTTTCGTGGTTTTCCTCACCATTTAACACAAATGCGAGTTAGTTCCAGTCCTCCTCGAAGGCTAGTTTGTCACACTGCTTGATCCAAAAGTTCCTTTATCCTCTAGGTTGGGTTCAAAATTACAAAACTGGGGAGTTGAACATTGATAGTCATAAACTCAAAATTTGGTCAACTGTTCAACGCCGGATATATAATAAAATAAAATAAGTTGAAAGAAAATTATATGACTTTTTTTTTTGTTTTCATTAAATTAAAAAATTGAAGGCACAAGATATGAAATACGCGATACTATGCCAAATACAGACGTTGCCGAACGCAGGCATTCTTTAATATTATATACTTAATGAAACAATAAAACACCCTCTTAAAGTTAGACTTCCTAAAAAAAATAGTGCTCGGATACCCAAATCCCTCTGACTTTTCACCTCAGTATGAAATCTTAAAGTTCGATCACAGCATTTGAACTTCGTACTTTTGAACCCAATCTTCAATTCCAAAGGTACACTAAGCTCATAGAATGAAAAAAAAATTTTCCCGCAAGATATGAGAATCTTATTAAAGGAAAATATTTACCCACAAAAAAAAAAGGATCGAATCCCATCCAGTGTAATTGTGTCCTTAAAGACAGACGCAAAAATAGAGAGAAATCAATCCAAATAAATGGAATGCATCGTTTTAAATTCGCGATCGCAACACTCGATACGCCATCTAGCGGGAGACTGTAAATATCGTGCATTAGTTCCTACATAACCATTGGCAATGACGGACGCCATTTTCTTAGCATAAAAAAAGAAGCAAAATTTCCCTAAAGAAAAGGTAAAACTTCTTGAAAAAACTAATCAGAACATGCCAAACATTGAAGCAGAACACGCCAAGCATTTGAAGAACAACTTCTCAATATTTTTTACCTTTCTATTACCAACAACATAACATGATTTCATGATCACTTGCTGTTACAGATGTGTGTATTGTGGTAAAATAATTTTTCTGTCTTCAATTCATTACAAGTGAAAATGAAGTCAACATTGCTTTCGTCATTCCAATGAATAAATGTGTTCCAATGAATTCCATACAGAACTGTAATAGTTAGAGAATATTCTTTTTCTTCATAGAATAGTATATATTTCTGTATCTACATAATTCAGAAAACAACAATAAAGAATAATCCGAATTACTTGAAAAAGTATATTTTGTGCTGATTATAAATAAATTTTTTATCGTTTTCTTGGTAAGTGTTTTTTAGTTTTGAAAGAATTTCAACTAGAATTCAGCTATTCTGTTTTTAAGCTACATATTAAAATTCATATCGAGATCTTACAATTATAAAATTTTGATGTGTGGTATGTTACCTAAAAGTAATGAAGGGATAAACTATGTATATATTATTTGAGAATAAAGTTTTCAAACAAAAAACATATCAGTTTGGAATTCTCCGGACTTATAAATCGGGTAAGTGTTATGATTTTTATAATAAAAAATTCGCTTGTAAATAATTTTTTTTCTTACTTGATGATCGTTCTCTACAAAATGTTTTTTTTACGTCTGATTAAATACTATAAGAATTTAAAAAAAGAAACAAAACCGAAGTTTTTATTGAAAAATGAGGAAATTTTAAAATCGTTTTTATCCTAAGAATTCTTTATTTTACGTTTTTTAGTTTATAATTTTTTGATAAAATTGTTGTCAAAATACTTTTTTTGAAAAATTAAATGGTATTAACTTATGTGTTTATGTATACTTCTTGCATATTCTAATATTTGAAATAATATGATTCTGAAAAGTATGGAAGAAAAATTCGGTACTTACGTATTAACCACAGCTACAGATTTTTAAGTGCCGCCAATCTACACTTAAAATTTTTGGAAAAAATCTTAAAATGAAACACTTTGTTTAAAATCAAAGTAGTCAATCGGATTTAGGTGGAAAATGGGCCGATATAGAGTTTAGCATAGATTCAAAACAAACTTTTCTCTCACCTGATTCTATAGCCATTATGAACTCTAATAAATAAGATTCAAAATGAAATAACATTTCCAAAACGGACTTTTACTAAGATAAAGTTTCATGTTAATCGTGGACATTGGTACATTTTCGTTATATTTCACTCTATAAAATATTTCGCTATTAAAAAAATAAAATTGCATCTTGTTTTGTTTTTGGCAAGTCCCAAAGACGCATTTTCGTAACACTAAAAATGGCGACAAAAAAAGAATAGTTCTTTTTTTGTTTTGTTTTTGTTTCGTGAGCATTCTTTATTTTACGTTAAAATTCAAATGGGCCTTTCATGTTATGCCATTAAATTTAGTAAAACTACTTCTCAGGCATTAGGTTTGAACTTTTATAAGAATATACCTATTTTTTTCTCTTTATTTACAAATATTTTTCCGATGTGTTATGGATGTTCCTCCTCTAAAAAAAGAGGAGATACCATTTTGTTTTCGTTTGCATAAG
The DNA here is from genome assembly GCA_949128135.1 of Parasteatoda lunata. Classification (NCBI taxonomy): domain Eukaryota; kingdom Metazoa; phylum Arthropoda; class Arachnida; order Araneae; family Theridiidae; genus Parasteatoda; species Parasteatoda lunata. The sequence goes on along the minus strand of OX421972.1, from coordinate 40,419,696 downwards.
AAAGAAAACAAGCATTTTTCTTTTTTAAATTTAATCAGCCACAATAAAGATGGAACGTTACAATGCTACATTAAAGACGTCTCCAGTGTAACTGAATGACTGTTCATATGGAAATCGCAGGGATTCGGCACATACAACAACGCCCCCTATAGTTCGTTGCGATCGCGAATTGTTTTAATCTTTAACACTAATTAATTTTTTTTCTTCGCTAATTTTATGATCCTCATTAAATATTTCTTTGGTCTCGTCTTCTGCACGAGATGAAACTACAAACTTTTTGATGTCACGCTCTGATGTACTTCACGGATATTTATATTTTGTTTCCAAATTTCTTGATCTTTTTCGTCAGACTTAAATTAGCTTATAATCTGTATATTTAATATGTAAAAAGTGTATTTTAAATTGTATTGTATCTACCACTACAAAAATATAATTCCAATTCACTAATATATAAGACATGTTAACACGATTCTACGGTGGGGTACCTTTTCATAGATGAAGGTTGACATTGTCGATAACAATGCACTCCCCACATTGGTTCACACTGAACAGTTGACTTGGTACTTGTGACTACGACATTATCCAAATCTTCGTGCTGTTGCTACTCAGTTTCGATCACACACAGCGTACAACGTTTTCACCCGACTGCTTATGGCAACACACGAACGATCTCGGCCGTTTTTGTTTTTTTTTTCTCATTTTGGTTTTGCCATTTTTTTCCTAAAATTTGAAGAGAAAAAAAATGTTAAACATCACAGAAATTATTTGGAAAAATTGCCAATACTTACTTCTCCGATAAAAAAAAAAGTTAAACTTAATTGATTTACTTTAAAAATACGAAGAAATTAACACATTTGTTCCATTTAACAAATATCAATTAAAAGAAATAGTTTTTTAATTAATAAAAATTTATTTTTGATTGTCTAACACATTGTCTCTTCCATTGACTGTGTTATATTCTCCGTGGAACTGTTTTGTCCACGGAGGGGAAGTCCACGGAGTTCTAGTCCACGGAGTTCTAGTTCAAAAACTAGTTCTTAAATTTTTCTGATTTTTAATTTTAAAGTTACAAAAATGGCTCAGTTCTTTTTATTAAATATACTATTTTTGCAATCTAAAATTTATATATCAAATATAAAATAGTTTTATCTTACCTTCTTTATGATGACCACGGAGTATACATTGAAAACTTTGCCAAACCTCAGTTGAACACAACAATCCAAAACTAACACCAAAGAGAACAAAAGCAACTAATAGTTAACACTAGAAAATAGAATCTTTACCTTCCCCACCAGCTGTCTTATAGGGATTTCACATATGATGCTGTCTATTACATATTTACTGAACTATATTAATTGTCATGGAGGGAGACTTCATTTTTGATGGACAAAGTTTACTAACCATTTATTTTATAAAAATAAGACTTAATAAAAAGCTACTATAAACATTTAACTAGTTAAAACTACAAAAATCATTAAAATAACATCTAAAATGTTTAACAGCCATTAAAAATTATTTTGTGTCACAGACGTAGGAACGTCCACGGAGGGGATTTTGAAGTTATGTTTATTAAAAAATAAGAATGAAATATTAAACGCATTCAGCAGAAATGCATATGATTGATTAGTTAGATCTTTACGAAAAATGATGCAGAAAAATATTAAGAAATCTGCTGTATTTCCTAGTATTTATTACTAAGGGACTAAGAAAATCACCTTTTTGTGAAAATGACCCAGGTAGAGAGTTCTGCTCGACGCCACCTGCAGCCCATTTCGATCGCCAATTCGGATTGACCGCCGAAATCGGCAGAATTACAGCTTGGTACACATCATCGAAACTTGCCTGCTGCTTTAGGCCAGCATAAATTGGTAAATTTAAAAAAAAAAAAAAAAAAAAAAAAAAGGAAACATTTTTGTGGTGATCAGCATGCATCAAATTGAGGGAGGTTGGTGCAACGCATTCGAATCAACAATCTTTTGTGCAGTGAAAACAAGCCTTAACTTTTGAAATAATGTAAAATTTTAAAATCTTTACGATAGAAAATTTCATTATTAATGCTTTAAAAAGTTATAAATTATATATTATATAATGCAGTTTAAAATAGGGTTACTACATTTATTCATATAGTTAACTTTTTTACGAAAATGACTTGTTGCAGCTAACTTTAACTTCTTTTTCTGTTTTGGTTTTTTTGTTGGTAGTGGGAGTGAAATTCGATGACAACCTGTTGAAGCATTTGTGTTGTTCATTCTTTTTAAGTCACTTTATTTTTCTGCTTTAAACTATCGTATAATTTCAGCTAAAAATCATTTTATTGATTTCATATTTCTTTGTCTTTATTTTCCTTTACTATTACTTCATCTAATAAATATGGTTAATGATAGATTGGGCGCCCTGAAAGCTGTTAGTATTTATTCCACATATTTGTGGTATTTTTTTTATACGCTGAATTAAATGTGGGTTATTACTTGAATTGATTTATAGTTTATTTGCTTTTTATTTGAGACTGATTACATTTCGAAATAATGAAGTTTATGATCTTACACAACGTTTATATTTGATATTTTTAAATTGTTTTGTCAATTAATATTAAACTGTATATAACCTGAACACTTAATCACTATGTATATAAAATCATTGAAATTGCTCTTCAATATTGATTTTTTTCATGTTGATCGAAATCTTAGTGTGAAACTTTTGACATTTGTCAAAAACAAGATTTGATCTTGTCTTTCTTTCTCTTTATATTTAAGGATAGGGTACTATCTTTCAATATTGAACGTTATTAGGCGATATTAAATTTTTTTGTTAATGATAAATTGCAAATTTTTGTATTAAATTAACTTTTCATTTTCTCTTTTTGGGTTTTTTTTTTTTAATTAATTTTTTTTAAAACTTTTTCAGCAATTGATTTTCCAATTTTTTAGCAACTGTGATTTTTTTTAATCAAAATAATTTATTTAAAAAAGCTTAATTTTTGTACGCTTTTTTGAATAATCTAATATTTTAGTAAGCTTCAAGAAGGTCTATAAATAATTGTGCTTTTTGATAAATATGTTAGTTTAATGCATATATGGTATTTCTTTAAACGAAAAACAACTAATTTTAGCATAAATATACTTGAATCTTGACATAGTAACATAATTTGACTTAATACTTTAGGAATAGTTTAGGCTTCAAAAAATGAATCTGTAATCATCTTTAGTTGATACAGAATTATAAGTATTTTTTAATGCTGTGAATGATTATTCCCAATGACTAATAATCTGTTTAAAAAATTTCCTGTAATTAAATTAAAGTCCCTATCTGAAATACACTTAAAAGGGATAATAATTACTGAGTATTTATAATTACTTTCCTATTTGAAAACCTTTTAATATGTTTGAGTTTGATTCATTTGGTTATGTTATTACATATTTAATTTTTTTTTTTTTTTTTTTTTTTGTAAGATTTTAAAAAATTATGAAAGAACATTTTTGTTTGACAATAAGAAAATTGTTAATCAACATAAGGACACAAAATTTTAAAACTTAAGAGGAAATTTATGATTAATAATGTTATTGAAAAATGTGTTAAAATAATCTTACAAGTGTTAAGATTATTGAATATGTTCTGTTTTTTTTTTTTTTTTTTTTTTTTTTTGTCCAACTATAGTTCGATTTAGAAAATCAGAATTAATCATTTTGTAAAATAAAACTTGACAAAAAAATGTTTTTTTTTTTTTTTTAATTTTAATTATATTTTTATGAGTTTCTAATTTTTTACAAGAAAGTATATCTAATATTTTTGTGTTCTTTTTTTTCTTCTTATTACTAATTGAATAATTTAGAATATCTATACAGTTATAATTTTAACAACATTGATATTTTAATTTTGTTATTTTAATTTTTTTGGGAGTATAAATAAGAATTTTATTACTTAAAAAAATTTAAGTAGTATAGAAATTTATAATTTCAGTTTTAATTACTCACTGGCATTTCTTAATTTTAGATAAGTAGTATAAATATAGGTGATAAACAAAAGAGGAAGAATAAAACTTCTACCCAAGTAAAAGTTTTATTGTTTACAGGCACGAGATATACAAAAAATGAAATCATTGTCATTTAAAAAATACCACTATGGCCAATTTCTACCCACTTCTAAACCATAAACAATTAAGAAGAATTATAAAAAAAATTTTACATTTTAAAACAAACAATATAATATTATTAAATTATTATAGAACAACTGGTGTGGTTAAGAAATAAATCTTATAATTAAGAAAAAATTTTTTTATCCAGTTTATTGTCATTACTGTCTATCTGTAAAGTATTGACCCCCTAAACAAAGAGTCATTTTAAAAATATAAACAAAAGCTTTTGTTTAAAATTATTGTGTTTGCTTACAAAATTAGGTCTTATTTAATGTACTTTAAAAATATAAGTGATTCCAAGATATTTTTGCGGTGAAAAAGTAAAAATTTTTATGAAAATTCTCATAACTTCTAGATATTATCTATTTTTTAAAAAAAAAATACTAAACTTTCAATTAAGTTGTTGTAGTTGTTGTTGTAGTTAATTTACGTCGCACTAGAGCTGCACAATGGGCCATTGGCGACGGTCTGGGAAACATCCCTGAGGATGATCAATTAAGTATTATATAAAATGTTTTCCTGATCTTATTAATTCTTCATTTATAGAAAAAATGTAATGTTTTTTGTTTTGTTTTAAAAGCGTTGTAGTCGTTTTTGAACTTTGAAGTGAGGGGACATTAATTACAATTTTCCATGCAATTACAATTTAAAATTGTCACTAAATTTGATAGCTGGTCATTAATTTCTATACTTATTGTATGATCTTAATGTAAAATTTATCAACACTAAGTCAAGAGAAAAAATTTTCCTAATTGTGTTAGGCAAAAATTAACGTTTTGAGAATTAGACAAAAGTTAACGTTTTAAGGGAGACCTTGTGTAATTTCCAATGCCCAACAATTATTGAAATTTGGAGATATATCCATATTGATACCTGTTAGCGCTAAAATTGTCTGGTAAAACTCTCAGATTCTTTTGCCTAAAATATTAAAAAGTATATAGTGGTTTTTACAAAAGTTTTATCCTATAAGTCTGTCCCATTTCAATGATTTTTGTTTTTCTTTTATGGGTGGACATTTATTACTGCACTGTGCTAGTACATCTATCTTTTTGTTTTCACTTTAAGATGTTTGCTGGTTGATTGTGAATTAAATTAGTTTTCTGTGAAATGTAAAACAGAATTATTCATATATCTATGTATGCAATACAAAATTTGTTTAAAATTTCAGGCATTGAATGAAAACTATGAAGCTAACAATGAAATCACCATTAATATGGATGGAAATGAATCATTTATGTCAGACTTTTTCAATGAGGTGAATATTTTTTAACTGTTACTGCATAATTTTAATTGATAATCTCATTCATCTATACTTTATTAAAAAATAGGTTTTGTGAATTTTAATATTTGTAAAATTATCAAATACCTTTACAGTAATATTTAAATGTTCACTAGCATGTATTTAATAAGTTGATAGTAAGTTAGCATTTGAAATTGAAATTATAAAAAAAATTACTGGTCCTTCTATCCAGTAAGCATCATTGTGTGCTGATCTGCAGACAATACCACTTGTCCACTCAAACTTAAATGTTAACTATATTTGTACATCACTTAAAATCATTTTCATGATTCATAATGGCATCAGATTTATTAATTTATTTTTCATAATACACTAAATATATTTTTTATATAAGAAATAAATACTCAAAATTGTAACTATTATTCAAATAAATTCAGAATATTAAACATCTGTTTTAAGTAATAATGCATACTGTGCAATAGATTTTGTTATTTTTCGTAGGAAACCATTTGTCAGCCTTTGATTCTGAATTACACCAGTTCGTATGTTCTTCTCGTACGTGAAATACATTTCTTTATTCAATTTATGTTCCTGATCATCTTTGTTTCTATTTTTTAAAGTCTATAATTTCTTAAAATTACATTTTTGTAGCTAAAAATTAAATTACTATCTTTATAAATCTCAAACATTACACAAATTAACCAAAACGGGTTGCAGAAGCACCACCTCAAATTTTTCCATCATTTTTTCACCATTATCATACCAGTTCTAATGAATGAGCTTGCCATCAGAGTAGTTGCTTTCTTTTGAATTTTTGAATTTAAACGATCAAGTAATTATTTTGATAAACAGGCCTGTATATGACACATTCATTAATTTCAAATGGGTAGAACTTTAAAGTTATGCTTGTTATTGATTATGTTGATATGTATTTTATAATATCTTGTCATTATTATCTACATATTGTATTATTTTAGGTGGAAGAAGTGTCAAATTGTCTTGATAAGATTATTTCTACGGTCGAAGAAGTGAGGAAAAAGCACAGTTTTATACTCTCAGCTCCTTCAACTGATGAAAGTAAAAATAAAAAATTATGAAAAACAATTTTTTATATTTCTTAAGAAAAATTCCTGTTGCAATCAGGGTGGGGCAAAAAAAAACTGGACAACAATTTTTATTATTACTTTATTAAAATAAATTAACAAAATCTAACAAATAATGAGAATAGAATTTAACTAATAAATAAAAAAAATTTTCAAAGCCTCTTTGAGCGATGCAGAGGAGCAAATGCTTCTTGAAATTTTATATGCAAGTCTTCTACCTTTAATCTATCTCCTGCCTGCTGAAACTATTGGTTTAGTGAATACAGCCTTTTGCATTGAGTGCAGGTCCTAGACTCCAAAAGACCTCCCTAGACCGTACGTTGTAATCCATTGGTTTGAGATCCGGCGAGTTGGGTGAACATTCTTCACTGATATTATTTCCAGAAAATGTGCTTTGCATCACTCTTTTTCTTTTTGGCCTTGTGAGCTAGTGTGGAGATTTTTTTTTTTTTTAAACGTTCAGTTCACATTGCTAAAATGCTTGTAGGCCAGCAAAAGTACAACAGCTTTCTGAATTTCCCATTAGTACACTTTCGATTTATTTTAATGTGCACGTTAACAAAAACCAGAAGTGTTTTGCCACTTGCAGGAATTACGCCTCACATCTTAACCAACTCTGGATTTTGCTGAGGTGATTAAAGCATCTACAGACCGAATCATGTTGTTCTAGGAGTTATGAGCTTGTTAGACGATAATGAGACTTGAAAAGGAAATGGAAAGGAATCTCTTCCAGTGCTGACTTGCTAACTATTTAAAAAGTTTTCAGCTTCTTTGGCAATGCACAAGTTTTTTTTTTTTTTTTTTTCAGTGAGAAGTTTAATTTATTGGAACTTGAAAGGCTTCAGTCCAGGCTCTGTTTTTGTCTGTCATACTAATCGCTCACTTATTTCCATTTTATGAGTGATCTTTCTCATATTTTTCTCTACTTTCTGGGTGTCAAAAATCATTGCCAAGCTATTTAAAGTAGCAGATTGCATCAGACACTGTTTGTCAAGGCACATTAAGCAAACAAATAATCTCACACAATCATTTTCCTTTCTTAAACAACTCTAAAATAGCAGATCTTTTGTTGAGCATTGTAAAAAAAGAGACAAAAAACAATATGTAAACTAAGAGATAGATTGTAAAATATTTTACAGTTAAAGTGGTTGACAAAAAGAAATGAACATAAAAATTGAAAAGAATTTAGTTAACTTCTATTCTGTTATATCTGTTGTACAACTTTGTCTGAATTTTTTACCCACTCTGTATTTTTTAAACTTATGGATTGTACTTAATTTTAATATCTATATTTAATTTATCAATACATTAAATTTTTTGGGAATGTTTAATTTAGCTTTTAATTATGAAGAAGACATAATTATAATTTTCTTTACAATAATTAACTTGATGTTTTTTTTTTGTATGAAAATTTGTTTAGTGTTTGAAAACTGAATGGTAGCTGTTTCAATATATAATAAATACATTTATTATAATTTTTATATTATACTCATAGATAATAAAATACTCATTAATGAATACTAAACTATTTATAAGTATAGTATTTTATAATTCTTGGATAAAGTATTCAAAAATCAATTGAAATCAAACAAATTTGAATTATATTTTGTCAACATTTAAATCTATAATTACAATTGAAGATATATTAGCTTCTCTAAGTTGTAATTTTGTTTGCAAAATAATGATTTCCCTAAAAATTCCTCTTGGCCACAATTTCAAAAAATTTTATTATACATATGATTTTTATGTTTTTTTTATTTTTATTAATTCAATGTCTGATTTCTTAAGCTTGGTTCTTTATTAGTTATAGTTTTAAGAAGAATATCCAAAGTAATGCCAAATTTATGAAGAAAGAAGAAAATTTTATGCTAATTTGTTTGTAAAAAGTAATGATTCAGTATCCTTCAGCGTGTAAAATAATTTTTTAATTGTTGCTCTCTAGTTTCTTTACACGCCAAATTAAGGATTTTAAAACTTTCTATTCTGATGATGTTAAGTTCTTATTTATTATTTTTATTGTACATGTAATTGTGTTGGGAGAGAATACTGCTACATATGTAACAAAGCATTTATCAAATTAATCAATAGTAAATTTTTTGAAGTGTTTAAATTAAATTTTAATTTAAGTACTTTTAAATGTTTAATTAAATTTGTTAAATTATTAATTTTTATTTATACTTTATGTTAACCTTTTGTTCATGATTTCTTTCTTACATTGCACACTAATAATTTTTCTATGTATCCTGATTTATGATAGGAGTTAGTAAATTCGATTCATCTTTATATATATATAAAGCTTCAAGTTTTACCCAAATAAAGGATAATTATTTGATAGAAACATTAGGATTGAAGAGATGTCAACATTCGTCGGTGCAGTACATGAGTATTTCTGCACTTTGTACTACATTACACTACACTTTGCTGATTAAAGAAGCGACATTTCCTTTTCTTTTTTTCTTTTTTATCTAATTTTTATTCTAAATATTGTTTAATTAAATTTTCTGGGAATTTCATTTGTTACACCGTTATTTTAAATACAAAATTAAAGCTTAGAATTTTTTTTTTTAAACTTTTTTTATATATATTCTTATTTTATGAGGATTTTTTTCTATTCTAATGGTTTATAAGTAAGAGAAATAGCTGCAAAATGTGGTTACATTTCTGAAAAATATTGTTTGGGCAGTAAAGGTGGCTGGTTCACAATGCTCACATCGCCACCCTCATACTGTTGATCTCACAGAATTGTTATGTTTTAAATTTCATGATACTTGTAAAAACTTTTAATCATATATCTGTAAATGAACGTTCCAATCTCCTCTTTGAAAAGTGTTACCACCAATGAAAGATTTTAATTTTTTTAAATAATCATTATTAATAATGAAATTTTTACTTCTGTGTTATCTAATGGGTGATTTTACAATGTGGACATTAGTTTTCATATTGCTTACAGAAGAATGTAACCATTGTTTTCAAGCTCCAAGCTAAAGCTTGCATATTATTGAAAGCGAAGACAACATTAAAACCTCAAATAATATATTCATTTATAAACCTTGGTGCGTTTTGCTGCTACTTAGTGCACCTTCTAAGGAAAACCTGACAGTTAAAAGAATGAAAATGAAAAAAAAACTTGACTCGTAAGAGTTAAAAATAAGTGTTTTCCAATAATTGGACAATAATGGAGTAGTAGTAAAATCATTTAATACTGAATTTTTGATTTATATGTATGGAATCAAAAATCAAGATTTGACCTTGTGTCTGTGTTTTAATAAGTATATTATTTTTGATTTAACATGTTCACTCAATCTTAATTATTTCACAAAGGTTTAATCTTTTCATTTAGCCATACATCAAATATGCTGACATGTAAACTAATGTTCATGGTGAAAGGTTTTTGAAAGTTTGTTTACTCTATTATAATTGACTTTACTTCTGGAGAATAATAACTATTAAATAATCAGGTTTACACACTAATTTTGATTATAAATCTGTTATTATTTTGAAGTTATTTTTTTTATGTTTCTTTAGAGGTTTGATAAATAAAGTGCCTTATGTTTTACGTAAAATTTTCATTTTGCAAATTTTTAATAAAGATTTTCTTTATCTTCTTTTGAAAACCGATATAATACGGATGTGGTTTAAAATATGCAAAATCTTTTCCTCGCAATAAAAGACGTTTAAATGAGAAATGTTTGCTTTTAGTGTAATTTAAATTAGCTATGCTACATTTCTGTTTTACATTAAAAAATCTGTGCCAAAATAAATTTTTTATAAGAACAGAGAAATTTAATTACATTTTACTTATTTATTTTTAGAAGTAAAGATGGATTTGGAAGACCTGATGGCTGAAATCAAAAGATTATCTGGGAAAGTGCGGCAAAAATTAAAATGTAAATGTTTTTATTATTTCATTATTGTCTGATTTTTAGTTTTTAATACACGATCATGAAGGTTAGGTATTTGATTGCTAAAGATATTTCAGTGTATGACATTATAATAAAATAAATTTTTTCGCAGAGGAATTAGTAAAAATTTTTGGTTGTAAAGTTATAATAAAAATTTTTTTTACAGTAATGGGACAAAATATTGAGCAGCAAGAACATGTTAATAGTACCTCTGCTGATTTAAGAATTAAAAAAACTCAGGTAATATTTTATTTCTACATTGTAATATTTATATATTAAAATAATGCTGTATATTATTATATATTTGTGACAAAATAAATTTCTTAACTATCATGAATTTATGATCAAAAGTAAAAAGCTGGTAAATTTTGCTAACTACTCTGTATGGAATCGTTCAAACCTACTGACAAAGAATGAACTGTATGGAAAATAGTTACATAAGCATAGGAAAAGGGGGAAGATGGTCTAAAAATATGCTTACATAATATTTGGATAGCCCTTAAGTTGCAATATATTCAGATTTTTTGTAAGTGTTATCTCTTGATTATAAAGCTAGTACAATTTTTTGCATCACCTAATGTTTTGAGATTTATGTTTTTGTTAAAGAAATAAAAGCTTATACAGTAGAGTCTTAATTGTTCGAGTTTCCCATAAACAAAAAATATTAGACAATTATTTCAAAGTACTATTAACCTGATGCAATATAATGAATATTGTAACTTGAATGTGTAATGCCATAAATGTACCTTGATCATCTAATGTAAGTAAATTTCTTTGAATATAATATATTTTTCAAGTAAATACTGAAATTAAAAAATTGCTTTGTTTCTACTTATTTAAATATTTCTCAAACTTTAAGTTTTCGATAATTTGAGTTTTTGAGGTAGGCTCTTTTCTGTACACCTCGAATTATAAATATTCTAATGTATTGTTTTAGCTTCATATAATCAATAGAATATGTTGAAAGTACAATTGCTCCAAATCATTACTTCTAAACTTCTTAAATAACCTCAAAAATTCATTAGCAGTGTCGATTTTTTTAATTTTTTTTTTTTTTTTAAGCAAAGTAGTGTGAGAATTTACTGTTGTATACATACTGTTTGATAGAGTGCATACTGCAAACTAAAGCTAATTTTGCAGAAATGTTTTCTTATAGTCCATTGAAAATTTGCTATTTTCATTCAGATGTTTTAATTATTTTAAAAATTGTATTTGTGTTTCTAAAAATTATGTACAAATTCAGTGAGTTTTTTTATTTTACAAGTTAAGAGTTTTTTTTTTTATGTATCTCTATTTAAGAATTAATATTATTTAATTATATAATTTCATTTGTTCATAAAAAAATGCACCTGATTAATGTGTTAAGAACAGGATTGAAATTTTTCAAGCGGCTCATAAACTATTAAACATAATAAAAATAAAAACTGTTTACATAGTGTTTTACTTAACTATGATGGAAACAGTTTACGTATGTTCAATTCAAAAATAAATTTGTACTGATTCAATTAAAAATTTTTATATTTTATTTTTATACTGAAAAAAAAATCATATCTTGTAAAAAATATGAATTAGTTTATATAAGCCTTAGTTTGTAATTATTGAAACCTCTGTTTGTATGAAAACGGAACATAGTTTGGTGCTGAATTAATTTGTTCAATTGCGTGAATATTGGCATGCATCTCATATGTGAGTGAAGAATGGTTTAACTTTGTGCTACTTATGAATAAAGCTAAGCAACATAAAAAGAGCATAGAACGATGTCACATTAACAGATATATAGTTTTGGTTCTATAATGAAAGACGTTCATTAATATTAAAACATTGGTAGAAACTTTCATTCAGTGTTTCAACATTAAAGATACTTTTTAGATAAAGATAAAAGAAAGATAAAGTTTACAGAATTACAGCATATCTGTTATATAGAATTATTTGTGCTCTTATCACATTGTTTAGTTTTATTCACCGTATAAACTGTCATTGTGGCAATTTGGTTTATTGAATAAAATTCACAAAACATGTAATATTTTTAAAACAAAATTTAAGTTTTAGATATTATTAAATAATTATTCAAGTGTTACTATATTCATAGTTGTAATTAATTCTAAATTATACAAAAGATAAAATTACACTTTGTATAGACATAAAATTTTATCTTAAAGTAAATTATTTAAACTTGAAACAAAATATGATGTTTAGAGCAATTAATTCAATCATGATTATTTGAAATGTTTTCTAGCACACAGCTCTTTCAAGAAGATTTGTGGATGTCATGTCTGCTTACAACAATACGCAGACAGATTACAGGCAGCGTTGTAAAGATCGAATCCAACGTCAGCTTGAAATTAGTTAGTGTTATATTTAACCTGCTTATGGAAATAATTATCATTATTGTTTTGAGTGGTGTGTTTTTGTCTAAATATTCAATGTATATTGACAAGCTTGTTATGATTTTAGTTTTAATCTTTGCTGCTCATAATTCTTGTTAGTTCATCTCAAAATATATTAGTTTCTATAAAGCTTGTATGATTTGTTGGTTTTTATATATTTAAAATAATTGTTGTCATGTATCTAAAACAGTTTATTTTGTCTAACCAAATTAATAATATATGTGTTAGCAGTTTGCTCACTCCTCAATTTTTGAAAACTGTGTTTCAATAAAATGTAAAATAAGATTAATTAGTTACAGTTGTAATTTCCATTTATTTTACATATAAGCGAATTTGACTTAACTCTATTTTAAAATAACATTTTCCAACTTTTTCTTTTTCACTAAGCAATATCAGTGGCTCTAAAAATATATATTTCATTTTATAACTGACATTGAAGAGCTGACCCAATTTCTAATTTACAACTACTAATGTTCAACTCTGTAGCCTTGTAATTTTGAACCCAATCCAGAAGACAAGAGAACTACTGGATCTAGTATTAAAAGAAATTTGCCTTCGTGAAGGTCTTTTTGATGGAACTAACCTGCATTTGCGTTTGTTCCATTAATAAAGCTCACAGCGTTCACCTCATTAGAAGGCGAACGCTGTATCCCCTGGGTCGCTACAGCTCTCTAAAAATATATAGTCTTAAACATAATAATATAGTCTATGTATTTTAAAAAGAAGATAAACCATTAATGATCTCACTTTGACACGGGGGTGTCATGTGCTGAAGGATCTTAAATTTGCTCCCATGTGTTTCCTCACCTACTATAAACTTCTTTAAACATATTTCTATGATACCCTTATTTTTAATAGTGAACTTGTAGTATTATTTGGCTTTCAATCCTATGTGAATAATAAGAAAAATAAGTTTTTTGTTCCTATTGCTAGTTACTTAATGAATTAAATGTTCTTTTGGTTTTAAATTAATATGTTAAATTTACGAAATTTTGCAAAAATTGTTTTGATTAGTTTAACATTTTTTCAAGTTTTATCAAATGTATATTAAGTTTAAAGAAAACATTATGTCAGCAAATAATAAATAAATATTGTGCAAGTAACAGTAGTGATCAAAATAATTTATCTTGGCAAAATTGCCTCATTTTTGTATTGAAACTATGTCAAAAAGTATAATTTATTTATAAACTTCGTAAGTTTTAAAAGTTTAATGGTTAGTCCAGATTAAATGATTTATTCTGGATATTTTTAGTTACATTTAACATTACTTTTTTTAATAATTTTCAATTCAAAAAAAATTTTAATAATATTCTGTCATATTTATGAATGTTTCATGCTTGAACTATTAAATTCTATTTATCTTTTGCATTTTATAATTTTATTTATTGTAATAGAGTAGTTTGGAATAAAAAATCTTTCATTTTAAATACAACTTAATTGAGGTCTAGATCTCTATTAAAATCACTGAATAGATAATTTAAAATATATAAATTTTGTATTTATTTTTTATTTTTTTTTCATTATTAAACTTTTTTAATATTTTTAGATTTCTTAAAAATGTAAACAAATATCTTAAAAATTAATATTTAAAAATATTTTTCTTCTGTTTATAAAATACTAAGCACTGGTAGCATTCTGTACTTTTTTCTTTTTTATATAATAAATCATTTTATTATCACAAAACAAGTTCAACATTCAACAAACATTCCCAGACAATTTAATTAAACAAAGCAAAAGCAAATAAAACTTTTTATTTTTAACTTCAAAATGTAAGCATTTCTTGTTTGCTTATTAAACTACTTTCTTTTATGAAAGAAATTTTTGCAATGCTTTACTGTTTATGTTAAAATGGTGATTGAATCTGGTCTTTTTGAGATTAAATAATGGTTTGTGATTAATCTCACATGAAATTGAAACAAAATATAATTATTTTAATTTGGCATAATATAAAATTTATTCTATGTCTTGTGAAACTGACAGTAATCTATACCATTGTCGAGTAGTACAGGCAAACAAGATTAAATACTTAATTTCAGACTTAGAAATGTACTTTTAACTCTACATTTATTCCAATTCAAACTGCTCCTTGGAAATTTTTTATTCCAAATAAGAAAGGGGAGCATTTAGTTACAGATTTCAAAGCATTAAACTTTTACTGATCCAAAGATTGTTGTTTCTACACACTTCAAAATTAATGTTTCAGACTGCTCCAAATATTGCTCATGTAAGACCCAATCACTTCACTGAAATACAAAACAGCTGTTTCTTTCAATCTTCTAAGCATTGTATTCCCTTTTTATTTATTTATTTGTGTTGTAAATTTCATGTGAACAATAACTGTAGAAAATGGTTATTGGAAATTATTTTATTTAAATGTGGATGCTAAATTATGTACTCATAATTTTGTAGCTGGGAACTCTAAAACTGACAGAGAAATAGAAGAAATGCTTGAAAGTGGTAACCCAGCAGTCTTCACTCAAGGAGTAAGTCTAATATTGTTCAAAATTATCTGTTCATAATTTAAAACCGAATATTTTAATTAAATTAGAGTTTATTTATCTTTTATTAACCTTTGTTTGTGTTTTATTGAATCAATTAATGCAAAAGTATAATTTTTAAAGTTATAGGTGAGAGTAAATGATAACTAATTCACACATAATTTGCTCAAGTATGAGATTTTATTATTTCATTTTAAAATTAAAAGGAATAGCTACTATAATCCCTCTCACTCAGGTAATTTTAAAACTTTATTTCTGCATTTCTAATTGTTTTTATGATGACATTGCTTTTCTTTTTCTCCCTTGCAACATTCCAACCTTTAACTCTTTAAACTTGAGTGGTAAATTTTGATCATCATTGCCATTTATAAAATAGCCACTACTGTAAGTGTTAAAATTATTACTGTTAAAAAGTACTTCTTGTATAAGCGTTAAAATTATTAGTCACTTCTTTATGGCGATAGTGTACAAACACTGTGTTATGTCTTGTAAATTTTAAGTAATAACAATTTTATACTTTTTTGAAGGAGTAAATTTCATATTTCAGTCATTTTGGATATGGCAGAATTTGGTTATGTAATACTCCAGGTTATCAGACTTCTCTCTGGACTTGTTTCCAAATTTATTGAATTTTAGATATCTGACTTCTTTAAAATTAAATTTCTCATGAACTATTCAACCAATTTCTTTCTTTCCTTCTCTTTTTTTTTTTTTTTTTGGCCTTATGAAATTACATTCTTTAAAGTGATTAAAAAAAAAAAATTGGTATACTTCGCTAATCAAAAAGTTTTTCCGCTATTATTAAATAAAATAATTATAAATCCATATTAAAAGTTATTTTTGGCATGGAATTATCTTTAGTTAAGTGTTAAAATTGTGTGCAAAATATTTTTGATTCGTCTAAAAAGTTCTCGAGATGTGGCAAAATACGCAAAAAGTAAATTTAACATTATGAAGTTCTAACTTTAGACCGCTCCCCTGATCAAACTATTGGGACCATATTTCCCAGATTGCAGTATATATTTTGATGTTTAGAAATCCAAATATGTCCAAAAAAAGGCGTGTTTATTCAGAGAAGGAGCTTTTTTTTTTTTGTTTGCAATCGTAACTTAAAATATCTGCTTTGATTAATTAGCATGTTTGAAGTCACCCCCTCGAACCATTAAGATTGAGACCTAGCGCATGAAGAGCCAATCATTACACCTAAAGTTATTCAATTCAGGTTGATTCTTTCTTTTTTCGTTTGTGTGCGCTGTACATTTTATATTTATGCTAATGTATCACGGTATTTTTTTAAGTTACATAAAAGGGAAAAAATACCAATTTAATTTATTTTTGTAGATTGTTATTGAAACTCAGAAAGCTAAACAAACAATGGCTGATATAGAAGATCGACATGCAGATATAATTAAGTTAGAAAAAAGCATTAGAGAGCTGCATGACATGTTTGTTGACATGGCACTTCTAGTCGAAAATCAAGTAAGTTTTTTTCAATGCATAATATTTTCACAATACATTAATACGCCCATCAAAATCTTGTGCGTTCTGAAAACATCTGGTTTTATAAGGTGCCTGATTTTATCAACCGGAATATCAACTCTGAGGGGGGGGGGGGGGATTCAAAGTTACTAATAGATTAAAAGCTAAATTGATATTTATTTTTACTGAATCTACATTTGACATTTCCATTAAACATGAGTTACATATTTACAGACGGGTTTTAAAATATTAGCACATTTTTTGATTAATAAAATTTGGAATTAGAAGATGCATCATAGTTTAAAAGCTTATTAACATTTTTGTAACTGTCAATATTTCCTTTTTATTACTGTAAAGTTCATTTTTAAAATATCAAGTGCTTTTCTGGCATCTATTAGAGGTAGATTTACCTTAAACTATAGAATGATTGAGTAGTGATCACAAAAATTTTATTTTACTAAACAGCAATAATTATTTTATTAAAGGATGACTTTAGCATGTTTTAATATTTTAATGATTCTCAAGTCTTATGATAATCAAAATGTTTAAGGCATCATAAAGCTAATTTCTATTCTATTTAAAAAAATTTCTAAAATATTTATGAATAAACATTTTACTTTTAGGGAGAATTGATTGATCGTATTGAATATAATGTTCAAAATGCTGTAGACTTTGTTGATAATGCTAAAACCGATATTAATCGAGCTGTAAGATATAAGAGCAGAGCCCGCAAAGTAAGTTTTTTATTTACTAAATAATTGTTATTACATATTTTAATCTTTCACATCAGCTATTAGTGTGCTTTATTAAGTTTGGTTTCTTTATAATTTGTATGCTTAGTTAAAACTGTTGTGAAATTTTATATTTTTATCCTTAATTATAACTATTAAATAATAGATTTTTCTTACCTTATGAAATAATATTGCTTTTCTTTAATTTTTTGTGTCAATCTGGAAACAGCAGATGAATTGTTAAATAGTTTTACCTGTTAAGGCTATTAAAAGATCAATAGTATAAGATATTGCTTTTTAAGTTGATAACTGAGGGTGGTACGCTTCATATTGCAAATGGAATATTTAAATTGATCTTGCACATTTAAAGTTAAAAATTGAAGATGGTGTGCTTCAATGTACAAACAAAGCTTAAAATCTATATTATGAGATACAACTTTTAAAATTTAAAAGAAAAAAATTATGATAGTGTACTTCACTGTACGAATCATTAGTATAAAGCAATAAATACTTAAAGTCAATTATTTTTAAAGAATATTTTTAAATAAATTCATAAAGGCAATATAGTAAGGGTAATATAGGAATAATTTGTACAGTGAAAAGTGGCCAATATATGAAATTTTGTTTGATAAATAGTTAAGGTGATTCATTTAAAAAAAAAGTGCTGTGTCTAGTGCAAAAATAATAAAAATATTTTTCTGGACATAAATATTTCTAGATCTGTTACTTAATAACTAGTTTAATTATTGAGTACCATAAATATTGATGTACTTATATCTGTATAATGATTTAATTGTGAAGTTGTACTGATTCATCAATGTCTAATAATTGATGTTAACAACATGCATGGCAGTACTTTTTATTTTCGTTGTAAGTGAAAAGTGTAAGTATAAAAATTGCATTTTATTTTTGTAAATTAATTCATATTTGCCTTGAGCTTGTAATAGTTAATGTCGATTGCTTCTTATTTATTTTTTGTTGAGAAAACTTTTCAAAAAAATAAAACTTTTAAAATATAGAATAGGGATATAATTGGCATAAAACTTTTAAAACATAAAATAGTGATAAATTTTTTTCTAAACATGAAATAGTGATCCGTAAAATGTTAGTTTTTTTCTATAAATATCTAAACATTTTTGAATTTTACTCTGGAAATCTCAAAGAACTTAGATGTTTTTAAAAAAACATGAAATAATTTTACTCTTGATATAAGTTCTGAGTTAATTAAATTCCACGAGATAAAAGAATTAAGAACTTTTTAATACTTACCATATTGAAAATCCTGCTGATGTTGTTTTTCAGATTCTTGTTGCATACATTATTTCCTAAGCTTTCATAACATCATTTTGTTCAAATGATTTGTAATGAAAAACAATATGCGTTTCTTCTTAAATAGGAAAATATTTCCTTTTGTTTGATGGTATTGGTCACAAATAAGCTTGAATAGTAAAATGTTTTCAGACATTACAGGATTAAAATAAATATTTGATTAAAAAAAAAAGAAAGAATCATGCACTAAATTATGAAATATTTTTAGTTTTCTGCTCCACTTTCAACAAAAGCTTAAGTTATTATTTGATGTAGTGTTTGATAAGCTATTTAACTGTGAAACTGTTGCACACTGGGCACAGATTGTATACACCCCACTTGCACCCTGAACTATGTTTGGGAAACAGCCTGGTTACATTTCTGCACAAAATCCTTATCTTGTCAAATCTTTTTGAATCGATCTTTTAATCAAATATTTATTAATAAAAATATATTTTATTAAATATTTTGATTAAAATAATCTAAATATTTTATATTTTTGAACAATTTGACCCAAGTTGCATGGCAGTTACTCTTATGTTTGTTTATTTATTTATTATATTATTTTCTTTTTTACCCATTGATTATTTTTATTTTCTTTATAGAAACTCATCTTTATCATTATTTGTGTTCTCATTGTGCTTCTTATAATTGGTTTGGCTATAGGCTTCAGTGTTTGAGCATTTTTCTGGATGTGGGTAATCATCAATATTAGTCAGGAGAAGGAAAATAATCACTTCTTAAAACATCAATTGTGAAAGGAAAGTTGCTATCTTTATTTTAATGCTTTAATTCTTTTCCGTTTCTGTTAATATAAAAACCTGCACTCCAGATCTTTTACATTCTTAGTATGTAGTTTTTTTTTTAAAAAAATAAATATTTTTATATAAATGATTCATTAATCAGTAAAAAAAAAGTTTTACATTTTTTAAGAATAAGATCATAATTCGTTAAAATAATAACTTTTTAAAATGGTTCATGTACAAATCTTTTTGCCAAAAAGTTGCCTTTGTATACAGGATAGTTTTAAAAAAGTATTATTGTTATAGCTATTAAATAATCCTCAGTACAACTAGCATGTAGTAATAAAAATTGTTCATTAGGAGGGGTCTTAAGCAAAACATAATTGTTTTTATATTTCTCATTTTTGTTTTAAAATAGTTTATTAAGACAGAGACGCCAACTATTGAAAAATTTTAAATGCTGCATGAAAGTCCAATTTTTTTAAATTTTCTGCTATGATTTTGTTTATCTGTGTAGGACCCATTGTTTTAGAACTTATTTTGAAATTTAGTGGCTTACCTTTTTGTATATTGACAAATTTATTTATCCTAATATTAAATTTGTAGGGCATTTCTAAATTTTGTTAAATAATCTACTAAGTGTTTTGAATTTTTTTTTGTGCGTGAGAAAAATGTAACTTTTTTAACTAATTAATAATAACTATCACCAATTTTCCTATCTGTACGTGTTTTAAAAACTATGCAATGTGCAATTCAGATTCATGTGAGCTAGAAATTGCGCATCATCATACCTGTCAAGTCTCCTGTTTTTAAACGTAGACTGCTGTATTTTACGTTTATCTCCTGTTTACCTGTATATTCTCAAATTTCTCCGTATTTGTTGAAGAAATTTTTAAAAAAAAATTTTGGTGATAAAATAACTGCTGATGGCAAAAATACTTCTCTTATTCCTCAAAAGATAGTGCACTGCAGTATGTTGAGTGTTAATAGTTTAAGTAATTATAAATAATGGTTCAAAAAAAATCTTTTTTAGATTAAGATTTATATACATGTTTTTTACTCACTGAATGTAAGTGCTTATATTATTTCCAATTGTGAATTTCTCCTTTTGACTTACTTCATTATATATGATGTATCAAAACTTTACTCATAGCCTGAAAAATATCGCTAGTAAAATTTTCGTTGTTTTATTTCATTAATGTTGGCAGGTATGCATCATGATTCGGGTTTACGCGATTTTTAAAAAATCAATATTGCTGTTTGTACTTTCGCTTCTTTAAAATCTAATACAGCGATTTTTGTTAGATGTAAGTTTTTTCTTTAATTAGTTACTATAAAGGTGTATTAGTAGGTAATTTAATTATAAATATGCGTTCAAAAAACTATGTTAAATATGAATTTTGTATAAATTGATATCTTGATTTAGATTTTTTAGACTTAAAGTTTTCGCGGTTTTCCACTTGGTGTCATAATCACCCCTAAGATTGTATTTAAGTATTAGTTATATTTATAGCTCTCAGTATTTAAGATTGTATGAAGACCCCTCCCAAGAATAGCTATTTCAAAGAAGAAAAAAAAATTATTTAAGAAAACTGGTTCTATGATGCTAGAATAGTATATATATTTTTCACCAATATTAGCAAAACATCAGAACTTTTACAAGTAAAAATTTTTTCGCCACCATTGTTTTTTCAATTATAAATTTACCTACACAGGTGATTTCTCACAATATATTGACTTTTATAGATCATGAATCTTTAACCATGTTTTTAAAATGGGGCAAAAAGCTTATTTTCTATCCTTGCACAAGGACTGAACACTTGATATATATATATATATACAAATTAAAATGGCTATTTAAGAATATACAAGTTGAATATGAGAAGTTCAATAAGAAGTTATGTTACATAAAGGAAACAGACATACAAACAAAATATATTTAAAGGGCGGGCAAAATAATCACTACATTAGCTACAACAAACTTTTTACTTATTGTTTACTCACTATTTCCTCAACGTTCACTAACATTACATGTCTCTTTATGTTTGTGTGATAAAGTTAAACTTGATGTTTGCACACTACTAAATTTCACAGTGACAGGTCTTCTCACATTTAGCGATTAAATTGGTTTTAGTTATTTAATTATTTGGACATAAGAGAGGATTATTGCAACTTCAAGAGGATTATTGCAAGTGCAACTTCTTAATCAGAATGGTTTGTCAATTATTGGACCTTTTACCAAACTTTTTACACTCACCTTGTATATTACAGTGCATTTATCAAAACTCCATGCTTTTTTCCCTCACTTGATAGCTTATTTTTTTCAAGCTTATGGAATTGTGTCGATATTTTCAACATGCTAGTTGTTTCTGGGATTTATATATAGTATTTAATATAAACTATGCCGTCCATTAAACTACATGATATAAATAAAATTGTTATTTAATACAATTTTGAATTTATCTCTTTTGTAACATTAAATATTTACATTGTGAAGATTTATAAAATGTTTATATTGTTAATTTTTAGAAACTTTTATATGAATATTATAGAGCATTACGTGTCGAAACAAAGTAGTATGTAGACAAGAACGATTTGTTCAATTTTGGATTTAGTTGCATTTTTAATCCTTGTACTTAACATTTTGTATATTTTTTTTTGTTATTCATTTTGTTAATTTGTACTTAAAATGTTTTTTCTTAAGCAGGGCTCCCACAAGTAAAGGAGAACAGGAAAAACCTGGAATTGTCAGGGAATTTTATTTTAACTCTAAAAAGCAGAAAATTGTCTGAGAAACTCCTTTATCATACCTAGAAAATAGCCAGTTTTAGAATTGTCAGTAAAAATAGTTAATAATAAGTTATTGATGTTAGTAATAAGTTATTGAGGTTAGAGTTAAATAATTCTAACATCCACAGTAATTATTTTATAAAAATTCCACTTTTTAGTGAACATTTTCCATGTTTCCGTTTTCATACTATTTTATGTTTTTGCTCAAAAAATCTAATATTTGGCATTACAAATAGAAACAATAATCAGTTTTCTGGTGAAAAATTGCTTGGTATTGATAAAATATAGTATGCATTTTCATTGAAATTTACCTGATATACCTGGAAAAGTCAGGAAATTTATTTTCTAAAACTGAGTGGGAACCTTGTTAAATTTTTTAAATAGGTATATGGTATTGATTTATAGTGAAATGCCAATAATTCTAGCATTTGAAGTTTAAGTTAAATATAATTTAAAGTTCAACATATGATAACATATGTTAGCTTCGTTAATAAATATTTTTTCCTTATCATCAGATATTTTCTTCTGAAATCTAACTAGTTATTATTATTACAAATCAGAAAGTTAAAATTTTTATGGCAAATATAGTATTTAACTGCTTCCCTTATCCCAAGTTATCTTGGATTGATAAAAAATCAATCAACCAGTCATTTGTTATTGAAGTAATTAATTACTTATCCTAGCAGAAATTGTTTGTATATGTTTTTAACTCATTTTTCCTTGGAAAAAAATATTTTGCTTTGATTGAACGCTTGTTGAGGTTGATGGTGAAACTGAAGACTATCTTGGTTGATTGTATGTACAACTTTATAGCTACTGGATAACTAAGAATAGTTATGTTAAAGAGTTATAAAAATAATGAGGGCATGCACAAGAGATGCATGTGATTTTTCAGACGATGATTTTGAATCTATTGGAAATGATTCTTCTGTGAGTAGCTTAGAAAACTATTTAGTGATCAAACCCCTCTACCCAAGTTTGCCAAAAAAAACTTTTGATGATAAAACTAAAAGTATTTTCTCCTCTGAAAAAATATAAAAATTTAACTTAAAACTAAATATCATATTTTGTTTCAGCTTCTTATATTTAATAAAGAATATAAAAATTTAAGTTTTTTTTTTTTTTGTAAAAAAAATAGTAAAGGAAGCAGTTAGACTTATCTCTATTTTCTTTGCTAATTTGTCTTTAAACGGGAAAACACTACTTAAACTTTCTATTAACATGTTTTTGCTCAGACTATTCGAATAGTTATACCGCTTCTTCGAGTTAAGAGAAAAAGTTTGAACAATTTTATTTATTTATTCTTTTTTTTAATAGATGTACAGTTCTTATTTTTACTATGCCTTTCTTTCTAAACAATTTTTATTTAATTTTAATTCCCAACCCTTTGTTTTTTATTTTGTGAATTTAAGTAAGACAAAATACTTTTATAATGTTTATCATTTATGAAATAGTGTCCTTAAAAATAAAGGCTTCACTTTCCAAAGATGAAATTTCTTGAAAAATTATATATATATATTATATATATTCAATTTTATCGGTATTTTAGTTAAGGAGATTTCAGTATATTTATTACATTACAAATATATCTACTTCTCTATAATGAAATAAAAATTTTATCTAAAAGATATTGTCCTTCTTTATAAAGTCACTTTGATATACATCACTAGTCATTTTATGTTTGTGTTTGTTAAATTTTTATTTATCCTCAACTATTTTCTTAGAATAGATTAGCTTAGATTTTGTCAGTCTGATTTACATTTCATTTAATCGCTTCTTTTTTATGGCATACCTGTTTAATATATTCATTGTTATTGTTTCTAGTAATATTTTATTTTGATATTCAGATTCAGGTTCCTAAAATTTCATGGTGCTCCTGAATAAAATTCAATGTATATCCTGTTAAATTCATTAGTAGTTATAATTTACTTACATTTTTACAATATTTAAAGAATGTAGAATGTTTTTTATTAGTTTTTGCATGAACTTCTGAAAATTAAGTAATAACAGCATGGCTTCTTTTCTGTACTGCTGAGAATACTACGTTTTGGTGCAACTACAATCTTGTATTATTTTTTTGTGTTTTGTTAAGTTCTTATAAAAATTAGTTTACCTGTCCGTTGGAATAATGTTTTTTTTTTCGCTTTTTAGGACAGCTCTGTATTTTGCGGCCAAATGCAGGCTGACTATCTTTTACTTTAAAACTACATCTGAAAATATATATATATATATTGAGTCAAATTGAAAAACTTAGTGGAAAACAATATTAAGTTAAATTTTAGGGTATTTAAAGAAATAATTATCAGTTTTTAAACAGAGAAACTTGAATCTGTTTCCAAAATATTTTTTCTATTGATAATTATCAGTTATGGCAGAGTAAATTAGTATTCTGTAGTTATAGCTGACTATAAATCTGTCAAATGGAGTGTTTTCTAAATCGGACGTAATATGTTCTTTGTGGGGGGAAAATGTTAAGTATCATTTTGATGAATGTGATAAATCAGTTTTAAATATAAAGAAACTAGAGAAATCTGTTTACAAAATGTATTATCTATTGAAAACTGTAGAGTAAATTAGTGTTTTATATTTACCAGTTTAAAATAACTTGTAATTATAAAACACCAATTAATTATTTAGGTTATTATTAGCTTTAAAATGACCCGTAAATAGAAATAAAAATCTTTAATTAACATGTTCTTTATAAAAGAAAATGTTGAGTGATACTTTAGTGAAATTGAGAAAAAATTTTGAATGTAAAGAGACTAGAAAAAGTTGTTTAAAAAAAAAAAAAAAATTCTATTCAAAATTGTTAGTTATAAGAGTAAATTAGTGTTTTATATTTACAGGTTTAAAAGGCTTGAAAATATAAAACACTCTTTAGTGTATACATATATACCTAAAAGTTTGCAAAATCTAACTTAACACATTCTTCCACTAAGCCTTTTTTATAATTTGTTAAGTGAAAATATTTCTTAATTGTTTGTTAGTACATTCTCTTAGCACAATACTTCAAAAAAGTATATTTTTGCATTTATTGTATTTGAGTTATTTTTGCTTTGTGTTTTTTTCGAAGAATATAATTTAGGTACATATCCTAGTAATTTTTAAATGCCTTAATGAAATCGATTTTAAAGAAAAGAAAAACGAGTGGTCGACTTTTTGATTGTTTGTGGTGTGTGAATTTTTCATATGAGCTGTGATATATGATACATTTTAAGTTATGTTTAAAATAAGCTGTTGCACTGATCTCTATTTAACAACTTGTATACATGTGTAAATAACATCTAAATCTTTTTACTGTACATTTTGTGGCTAAAAATAA
The DNA here is from genome assembly GCA_949128135.1 of Parasteatoda lunata. NCBI lineage: Eukaryota > Metazoa > Arthropoda > Arachnida > Araneae > Theridiidae > Parasteatoda > Parasteatoda lunata. The sequence continues at coordinate 40,394,061 of OX421972.1, read as the reverse complement.
TATTTTCTGTGCGATAATTTTTAACCATTTCTAAAATAAAACTTTGATTTATATCTAATTTGTGTCTTGTTTTGATTTTGTTCAGATTTATATTTGACTTCTCGTGTCTTGTTTTAATTTTATTTATTAAAATTCTGTTGTTTTTTTTTTTCTTTTTCTTTTTTTCTTGGGTTTTTATTTCTTTTTTGTTTTCTTTATTAAAATTTTCTTTATATTTTTTATTGATTGCAAATTGATCTATTTATTTAGATTGTATTAATTTATAAGATAGTGGTCTAAAGCTAATGTTATTCAAAATGAAAAATTACTCAAGCAAAGAAATTGTGTTAGTTAAAATTCAAATATTTGAAGAACTAAGAAAAACATGCTTTTATTAGTAAAAACTTTCAGTAATTCACTTTTTTACCTGTAGTTTTTCTTTTTAACTTATAACTGTTATTGACAAATTTGACTTTTTGAAACGGTATAATTATTCCATTTATTAACTATATGTTTATATGATGGATTAGGGTTACAAGTTCTGGAAATAAAATAAAACAATGTAATCAAAAAACAGATGTTCAACTAAATGATTTCGCCAAAGGTGCATATACACACCATTTTGTTTTACTAAAATATTATTTTTCCTGCAAAAATCTTGTTTTGTGTATTAATTAATATGGTTTAAACATATTTCAATGTAAATAATACCACATTTTATAAAATTTGTATGCTTGACCTAAAATGAGTTAACACATAGAATGCAGCCGGCTTCTTTTTTTTTTTCTTCCATTATATATTATATCTTTTTTTTTTTCCATAAGAAATTGAACTATGTGGTAATAATCATTTTACAGTTCTACTTCAGAACCCAAAATAAATTCAAATATTATTGAAAAATTATTATAAAATACCAACTGTACTTAGATAAATAATCCCAAGAAACTGAATCGGTAAGATATTATTAGATTAAAAGCTTCATTCGCTTCAAAAATATAAAAATTGGAAATCACAGTTTTAAATGCTCAAAAATAGACCCTTATTTTTGAGCGCTTGAAACATTTCAACTGTTATTTCCAATTTCTATATTTTTGAAGAGAATGAAGTTTTTAAACAAGTAATCACCTACTGTACTTATTTGTTTTGATTACTTTTAAAACTATTTTTTAATTGAATGCTTTATTTGAATATTTGGCCAAATCCTTTGTTGATTTTGGGTTATAAAGCCCTTAGGTTTTTATTAGGTGTATTGTTTTTCTTGTCTGATTTGTGGTACCCTCTATTTGGCAGCAAAAATAAACTTGGTGTGTATTGGTTATGAAATGAAGTATGGCTTGCATAAACATGAAAATGTAGCTGACTCTTTTTTCTTTTTCTTTTAATTAATGGAGTTGGACATTATCTAGATAAAGACTTCAATTGCTATGCTTATTATTGTAAAATAATGGTAAGCAAGCGTTTGCTATGAGCAGACACAATAAGTAATAGAAAAATTTAATATTTAATTAAAATATTTAAACTCAGTACAAATAGCTCAGGCTAGAGTAGTTTAAAGAAATTTTTGTCGTCCAAAATAGTTTTTACTTCTTTTTTTCTTTGATAGGGGCACAATATTTTTTATTTAGTCACCTAAGATGGAATAATCACCATGGATCTTTATCTTATGCAATTTACTTGTATTGAGCTGTAACAAAAATCTGGGGCTCTCATGAACTCAATCCTTTATATTGGAGCCGGAACTCCTCTCTAATACATAGCTCGGTTATTATCCAATTGGAATACGAGAGGGACATAAAAAATTGTAAAACCGTTATTGATGTCAGTGGTGTCGAGATAATAGCTAATGATATTGTTGTAATAGTTAACTAATATAGGCACTGTGGTAATAGGTTCCTTACATTTCCCTCTTCTAAACAGTACCCATTACTCTTGGTGTTTACTTTAATATTGCAAAATACACAAAACTTTTGTGTTTAACTCAGCAGAAACATATGTTTATAAACTAAACCATAGGAAGGATGGCCTTTTAATGTTATTATGATCCTTGAGCAAGTGCAGGATGTTTATTTTGATGCCCCAGGAAAAGGTTTGGGTGCAGACAATTTTATTTTCAGCAAAATTTCATATGGATGGTGTTTTCAATATAAATGTAAACAACAACAATCTTGAGCCTGCACTACTTCCGGTTCGAAAGTATACAACTGCTTACTACAGCTTATTCTGCGAGGCGAGATTTTCAAGCAGATAATTTTGTTTTGAAAAAAAGAAATAAATTATATAGTTTCTGAGGGCAAGTTAGGTTTTTCATAAGATATTAAGTAATTCAGATGAGTTTGAAACTAAAGTTAGTTTCAGTTATTTAGAGATGTATTGTTAAAAAAAAGCTGAGATGGTTGCTAGATTTAGAAAGAACTCGCATTTTTGGCAGTTCTAATTTGCCCTCTTTTTACTTGTTTATTACTATTTGTTCTTGTCGCAAGCCTTACACCATCATACGTTAGCATATTGCTCGAACAGCGAGATTAAGTTATGTTTACAATTTATCATTTAGGTTCTAATTTCGAAGTACATTGGTTACAAAGTAATAAGTGTTTTATAACGATTCTTTCTTCAAATGACAATTTTTACGTCTTGAAATGCCAGATCTTCAAATGACGATTCTTTATAAAAACAAATAAACGTATACAAGAAATACTGCTCAAGGGAGTCTCAAAACAATGATCACGTTGTGAGCCAAATGTCTTCAAAGCATTCCAAAAACAGTAACCCGGAAATGTAGGCAGTCAAGAGCTTGTAGCGCTCCCTAGTGTAGAAAACACCACCCATTCAACGAATACTTCAGTTTAAAATGTTAAACACAAGCGTTAATATTGAGGACGATCCTGTGACCTCATTATACCACCTTTCTTAAATTTTTTCTTCGATGGAACGGTTCGCAGTGCCCTCTAGCAGCACTACAAAGAAACGGTTGATGTTGGTGGTGGAAACATCTTAAGTTGAAAACGAAATACATTTATTTCTATATGTGGAGCTATTTCTTAATAATCAACTTCTAATTCTTTGAGTTTTTTTATTTTCAGAAAAAGTTTGCTATGATATTCTGTGTATCTGCAATCGTCACATTCGTCATTATTCTTTCGTTATTGTCCTTGTTCTCTTATTTGCAATATCAAAACTGAGAATATGTCCTGAAGGTGAGATCACATTGAATGCCTTAAAATAACTTATGTCAATAGTGTGATAAAAAATACAACTTTTGATTTATTGATCGGTCTTTGACGCATTAATGGATGATTGAACGTGTAAAGCTAAGCGCAGATGGCGGTGTGTGTCATAATTCGACGTAGGACTTCCGGATTACTACTTCCGACTGATTTTTACACCTAAACTTGGAAAAACGCGCCATTACATATCATTATACTTGAAGTGTTCTTAAAATAACGCTATCTTTCGATTTAATTTCCAGTGAAACAATTCAATAAAACTCCGAAAGCTTGCTATGATGCTACTCAAAATATAGGCGATCGCAACGCTCGAATGCGCCATCTAGGGAGATGACCGATTCCAAGCCCTCCTTCTTCCTTTTTTTAATATTTTTCGTATTTGATTGTAAAAATATTTTTTTAATTTCCATGACGCTTTCTTTTAGAACTATGTTTAATGTAGTTTTGAGTTCCATATAGTTTGCTACCTTAAAAGATTTTAGTCTATTTGAAAATCAAGACATAAAATAACGTGCTTCCTTCTTCTATGACTCTCCACACACTAATGGTGAAAGCATGTGAAATGTTGCCATAGGTAGAGAGTTCTGCTCTACGCTACCGTAAACCCATTTTGATCGCCAATAGCAAACGGCGCTATTTGGGTCAAATACAGCCAAATAAGGAATAAAACTCAAAACATGGCAACCCTGCAACTTATTTATGTTATGATATTAATTTCTTAATTTTTTTTAGGCTCACAACCAGTTATAGTTTATAAATTACCGAAAGCAGCTCTTATGAATGGTAAAATAACGCGTAAATTTAAACATAAATCACATTAATGAAATTTCTTTGAATATTAAGCCTGTTCACACATCGCCTCATATGCAGAACTTAAGCAGAGGGATACACCGGAAGTTTTCTAAATTTCTTCCAGTCTTATGAAGCTTGTTATTGCCGGTTTACTCGGTCCAAGTTCTTGAATCCGAGAAATTGGAGGGGTTTCTCTGTCCAAGAAATTGGATGATTCGTCGACACTATCCAAGTTCTTGAATGTCACTGATTGGGCGAAATAAATAAATTCAAATAAAATCATAATAACACAAATAAACCGTAACAGATAAATTTATTTGGACAAAATTTATAAAAACAGAGAACAAAATGACATAATCTGATGCCTGCTTGTTGACGTCACAAAACCTATGCCGCTGATTGGTTAAGGGAGAAAAAACTTGGATGGAAAGAACATGCTCTACTATCGTCCAAGTACTTGGATGATCGTTTACACGATCCAAGCTCAAAGCAAAACAAGTTTCCATCAAACAATCAATTTTCGTCCAAGAACTTGGACCGTGTAAACAGGCCTTAAGAAGACCAAAATATATTTATATGCATTTCTTATGCTCATTTCTTTCAGATATCAATCAGCCAGTATGATGTTGAAAGTTACAATCAAATAAGTGATAACGTATAGATGGAATCAAAGCCAAAGAATCTTTCAAGCTATTTCAATACAAACGTCAATGTTTAGCAATCACCGTAACTAGATAATCATGAATGTATGTATGTTTCGATGTGTAAGTGTGTATGTTGTCTTATAATCCGTATCACTTTCACCAAAGTGGGCATTTCGTATACGTATATGTGTAGAAAGAAACGTGCAGGAAGCATTCACACTGCATGCAATTGTCTAAGACGCGCGTGCGAATGTTCAAGAATTACATATTAGACAAACTGTTCGCGGAAGCGTGTAACGCATTGACGTACGATCGCTTATGCCAATCGCGTGCAGTGAGAATGCTTCATTGGACGAGGTAGTAGCTGAGTGTTCGTGCTCAAAATTTAAATAATTTGCTCCTGATTTCGTTCCCTGAATTGAAAACCTTTGTAGAATCACTAGGTTTGATTTTTCAAAAAAAAAAATAATAATCTTATTCTTTAAAAAATAATTACAACGTGGCAGAACCTCTAAATGAATCGTTTGAGAATTTTGTTTTGAATGTTTGCCTCATAACAAACCTCATACGTAAGATGTTTAACCGATTTTATTACGTAACGAGTGTTTAATACGTTACCTAATGTTTAACCGGTTTTATAATGCTTTCTGCATTTATATGGAAGAGAAAACCTCTTCGCACGTTTTAGAACCGATTTTTGTTTATATTAAGAGCAAAGGACTGGCTTTTATGCATAAAAAAAATATTTATATTTTGACTTGAGGCTCGGTTAATACTTGCGACGTCACAAAATGAAATGTTGAATAGTTATCCATTTTTATATGTTTTAAATTGCTATTTTAGACAGATCTATAGTTTGTCTAAAGTAAGAACTCCCCTAGCCATTCGTCTGGACCCGTGGCGGAGACTATGGTAAGGAGGTATAACTATTTCAAGTAGGGGTGTGGGGTCACTGTTTAGGACAGGTTTTGGCTTCGGTCGGCAGACGACCTCAGACTTTGTGGCGGGGGTGTTCTTATCGTAGACAAACTATAAGTGAGAGCGCGTGTTATGGTTCCTTATGAATTAATTCAATTAACGTGGCAAGTACGAAATCATCACTGCGGTGAAAGTTGATGGATGTTTTGAATTTTTAACATTTTAAAAATACTAAATTTTTATATTACGTTTTATAAATGACCGTATGATGAATTATTTTTAACTCAACCACCAGAAAAGTATGTTTATATTGTATCGTGGTCATTTACGATTTATCGTAAATTAACTAATGCATTTAAAAAAAAAAAAAAAAAAAAAAAAACATTAACTTTCAAAATTTAAAAAACAAAATACAGCATCAAATTTAGAAGAAAAAAACAATTTTATTGAAAGGTGCTAGCCGTGTTTTAAATCCTCATAGTTTTACTGACTTTTTGATTTCATAAAATCAAATCATGGTTGTCTTTTAATACATAAAACATTAGTATGGAGGTGATGTTATTATTTTCAATTTGTATTTGTTTATTAATTTATTGTTGCTTTTTTTTTTTTTAATATAATGATTAGGATGTTTGTTAAAGATTACAGTATAATAACTTTACAACATCCTTTACAAAGCAATTGTTTTTAATTTTTTAAAAGTATATATGGATTTTATATTCAATAAAGTGTAAAATCAACTGAGTGGAAAAATCTAAATAAGACAACTGCAATTACAAAACAATGTTTTTGCTCAGTGCATCATTTTACCAACCAGTACTCATTATCAATATTGTCTGTGATAAAATAAAATCATAAGTTTTAATTAATATTTTTATTAATTTAATATTAATTAATATTCAGCAGTAGCAAAGATGTAAAGGGTTTACGGAATTAAAAATCTAAAGTTAAGCCTAAAAAAAAACTTATTAAATATTTTCATAATTATTATTTTTTTTTTTTAAATTGTTTCTTAGTAAATAGTGATGGAATTTGGAATAGTACATTTTAGTAAGAAAAGTTGTTTACTTTTCATTATAAACTATCAAAACTGAATTAAATTTTTTTTGTATCTTATTTTAAATCTATTACCAATATCCAACAAAAGGATAGGGTGTACTTTGTGCTATGTAGGCTAAATAGACTAAAGCGAAAAACAATGTAAATAAAGCACAAATGAAAGTACATAAATTTACATACTACAGTTTCACTTCTATAAACAAGAACCTTCCTCAGTTTCTAAGTGTCAAAAAATCTAAACGTCATTTTTTGGACGTGGATACATTGAGTAAGGTTCTTGTTTATCGAACTGAAATTATAGTATGTCCCTTTTTGTGTTTTCATTTGTGCTTTGTTTAGAGTTTTTGCTTTAGTCTATTACCAATACTTAAATAACTGAGGGGCTCGATGCAGGGACCAATGCTGTCCAAAATCTACAAAAATTAGTATCATTAATTTTTGTAACAAAAATTAATAAACAAAAAATTAATTTATTGTTGATTGTGGACAATATAACTGTTTCGATTAGTGCAAAAATTGGGCACCAGTATAACAGCAGTCGATAGTGTGGGATGAACTACATAAACCTTTTTTTTTTATAAATATATATATTCCACAAACAATTTTTAAATCTGATATTGCCTTTCACCATGCTCCTAAATGTGAAAGAGGGTGAGTTCAGAGATCAAAACAACTTTCGCAAATTCTATATTTCTAATTAACATAAACGGTAAAACTTTGCCAGAATGTGAATTTTGGCGTTTTGATTTTGCCATTACAAGACAATTGTCTCCGCAATCGGAAGTTGCAATTGTTTCATAGAACCTAAAGACTGTTCTTTGAAAGCTATGCCGTCATATGAAATAATGCCTTTTAGTAAATAATATATTTTTATAACTGTTCATGGTCTGTAACAGTTATTCGTGACTGTTAGGTTTGGCCCATTTTTAGTCAGTGTCTCCTATGCTAATTATGAATATGGCACAAGAGCCAGTATGATTAAAAAAAATTTAAAATGACAGCATTTAAGTTTAATTTTTTAAATACTTGTAAAGTTACCTCAACTCTACCTTGTTAAGGCTCATAAAAACATATAAAAATTGAGATTCATTGATTTTAGTAATTTTTTGTCAGTGAAAAAATTTCGCCAAATTGGTGATTTTTTTAAAAAAGATTTAAGTTTTTAAGATCTTCTAATTCCATACATTTTATCAGCTTTATAATTATAATATATACAAATATAAAATTGAAATTTAGCTCAAAGTTTAAGGCACTTAAATTGACGCTTTTATACTTGCACCATATTCGGTTTATACTGGCACCTTATGAAGATTTATATTTAGCACCATATGAGGTAGTAATGGAAAAAATTTTCAGTTCAGGCGGTAAAGGTTAAAATTTTAGTTGGTGGATCTTCAAATTACCATGATTGTCTTGTAAGTGTGCATTTTTTCTTTTAAAAAAATAGTAAAACAATATTCTCTTTATTTAAAGAAAGATAAGTCTTTTATTCAATAAATTAGTGTTTATGCAATTTCACTTTAACGGTCATATTTTGTCATCATTATAAAAATAAGCTGTTACTGTATGTTGGAAACATATCTGTGTTTAGAATACTGGGCAAGTGTACAACGAGCAATGTTTTTTAACCGTGAGAAGACATCATAGTGTAAGGAATACCGAGCAATGGCACTTAACCTTTAAAAGAGCGTAAGTGTGGGGAATACCGTACAAATGTAAATCGGGCAATGGCACATACATATCTCTTGTTATTATCCCTATTAATTCAATAATTAATAATAATAAATGGTTATAATTGATGAGGAAAATCATTTTTAATTCGTTTTCCATGCATTGATGTTTTCTATATTATGCCCTTAATCCTTAACAAAAAAAAAGAACAAAATTAATGAATATATAAAGCTTATCCTAACTATTAATATTATAAAGGAATGTTTCAGCATAAAATATTATGTTGTTTCATATTTCGCGTATAAATTGAATTTTGCGATTTGTTTTGAAGCCAAACTAGTTTGCAGCGCCATATACCTTATCACCTTAAACAGGACTACTAAACGAGTCTTTTCACCCTTTCTCACCGTTTTAAATGGAAGGATTTTCGTCTACCAATCCAATTTGGAATCCCTGAATTGGGACTCCATTCTTGCCAAGAGGGCCTCTAGGCACACCCTTAATATTTCGTTCATGAATCTGTCACAGCGCCAAAAATCATTTTTTTAAATTCTGGCCAAGTTGTCCCAGTTTACTGTACATTTAGTTTTTAGATTTGGCGAGACTTGTACATATATAGATACACCATTGATATGTGTTACATATATTTGATGATTGATTTTTTAAGTCGCCAAACAATAAGCGCTAATCGTGGTTGCTTCATAGTTTTTCATGTTGAGCACTTTAAGGAGAAAAATAAAAATAGTAATAAAAATTCGTCGTTAAAACAATTTTTTCTCGCAAATGCTGCTATATTAAATTGAAGTACCTTTTTATGTTGAATCTTTTTTCATCATAATTTTTCTTAGATTAGTTGGGCTGGATATTATTTTTTGGGGCATAATATAGCATAAATTCTATCCTACTTAAAGTAACAAGTTCAATATGATACAGTAATCTTATTTTTCTTTTTATTTCCGAATTAAAAGTTGAAAATATTTTAGGTATATATTTTTCGGGAAATCTTAGAAAACAGCATTATGCAAAAAAAAAAAAAAATAATCATACTTAATTTTAATGCTATTAACGACAAACATTCATCTGATATATTTGTTTCAAGATATAAATCAATATAAGATTTTGAAAACTAATCATCATTTGTAAACTAAGCAACAGCCCAGAGTGGGCTTTGATCTTCTTTAGAAGACTTTTCTAGTCCACTGTTTAGCGGACAACTGTCCTCCAATTCTTTAATTACAGTAAAGTCTTCATCTAAACAGTCTGTCCATAGATTTTTATTTTTATGCTGTTATCATTTTTATGTAACTTGTGTTATTCAAAGTAGTTTTTTTTTTTTTTTCTCCCCACACCATTGTCACAAAGTTCTGAGGAATCTTCTTTTAAATATCTAGAGAGCATTTTAATTTTTTGTTGTGAGGGTCTATGTTTCCGAAGTATTTGTTAAAACTGATTTTTATTAAGCGTTTTGTAAAGTAATACTTAAGTTTTTCTTTCGATTGAGTGGGACTTCAAGAGGCTTCTGAGTCCATAAAAGCACAGATTAGCAGCCGAAACTCTCTTCCTTATTTCTTACATTAACTTCATTTTGACAATTTCGGATCTCAAATAGGTGAAATGTTTTACGGATTCAAAATTATGGTTTCAATTTCAAAAATATCATTAGAATCTTTATCAGAATACTTGTATTTTGTTTTATCTTCCTTGATTATCAAATTCATTTTTTAGCGGCAGATTCCACTACTGTAGCGAGTTCCCTTAGTACTTTTGCATATGCCAAAAACCTGTATAGTTCTACTAAAAATAGTACTCTTGCATTTAATAGTGGTAATAATAACTAATAAATAAAAATAAATTTTAAACACAAGTGACCTAGATTTACCATAATTGGATTCAAATGCTGGTCCTAGTTTGCATCCATTATTTACAGCATTAACTTAAAAGTCCTGTTTCTAACCGTGACAATCGTGAATGATTTTCTTCTCCGTTTAACACAAATGGTCATTAAAAAGAGTATTCCACGAAAATGAGTTTGTCTTTGTATTTGACTCAGAAGTTCTCTTGTCTTCTGAGGATAGTTTCTTACAGCTGAGTATCAGACAAAAATCTAATCCTATGCCGAAATAGATACGTCTTTGCGACACCCAGAAATTCGCTCGCGAGAAGCTAAAAATAAACACCAAGGAAGGAATTGGAAGATTTTAATTTCTAACTACCTCTGGACAAAAATTTTTTTTTCCTGTCCTAGAGGAAGTGGGTTCGATCCCCACCAGCCGAAGACTCCCCGTGTAGTAAATGGTGACTGATGCACATTAAATCTGTCCTCCATGTTCCCATCATACCTCTGGGGGTACTGATCCAGGAGTTTCCTTGTTTTCTGGATTGGTTCAAAATTACAAGGCTACGGAGTTCAACATTAGTAGTCGTAAATCGAAAATTGGGTCGGCTGTTCAACGACGGTTATAAAATATACTTCAAATACGATAATAGGGCTTTGAAATTGGGTTGCCTTGGCTATTACAGTTGGCATGATCAGGGTCCAATATAGAAATGCCCCCAATAAAATAAGAAATCCGAACCGAATTTCGGTACTCCCTCTTGTCTGACGCCCCACCTCACTTATAATAAAATGGATTTGTTTTATAAGCTACCGAGAAATTCTGTTGTAATTTGGATTATTGTCACCATTATTAAAATTTACTTTTACGGCTTTTAGCAAATTATAAAAAATTAAAAACATTTTGATCATCGATAAATTTATAAAGATCATACTTATATTTTTTCTCTCCAAAATATCTCAAAAGCTTTTAATTGTCTCTCATGCCATCATAAACTAATTACAAAATTCTTTTTTATTTTATAACTTTCTAGAGAACTAAAGATTGAAATTTCTTCTAGCTTCATTACACCTAACCGATTGTTAGTCTTTAAAAAATTATAAACTTAACCTAAAAGCAGAATTAATTATGGAATTAATTCGATAGTCAATAATCTTGTACCAAGTACTTATCCGTTATCCGAAACGAAGATTGGTGAATAGTGCAAAATCATAGATTGCAAAAACAGCCTTCTTGGTGAAGAAGCATTTGCGCGCAAAACTAATATCTCTACTAATTTTCTTCAAAATAATTTTAAAACTTGAAGCCACTTGGCGAAAGGAATTTCGCCTGCTACTTAGCTATTGGAGAAGTACCATTTTATTATTATTGAAGAAATCACAATATGTTGGTTATTAGTAATCTACCAAAATAAAAAGCTTAACTATCTACGATATAAATTTAGTTTCATGTCGGCATTTTTATTCAGCTTTCAGATCTAATTGTTACTTACCAATTGATCGCTATATGCAGAAAGAATTTCAATCCTATTATTTTGATAATTGCTAATTATTTTTGAGAAAAATAAAAATATTATAATTATTATCAGAGCGAAAAGTTTAAAAAAATTATGGTTATGTTCTGGTCACTAAACCATAAGCATAATTTTTTTCGAGATTTTTCAAACATACGGAGAGATTTTTTAAAAAAATTTTCGTCGAAAAGTAGTTAGCGGGACTAAAACCCTTCCTGCATGCTGCAATTCAATCGTTACACGCTAAGACCAAATTTTAGTGCAGAAGATTTTAAGAGATGCAAGTTTCATTGTCTAATTTTCATTTTGAATAAATCGGATACCCTTTTACTGGAGAACATATTTATAGTTTCTTTTTTTTTTTTTTTTTTTTTTTTTTTTTATAAATGTCTGCTAAATTTTAAATAGTATCGCTGCATCTTAATTAAATTTATTTATAAAGTTTTAACAAGTTTTAATCCATTATTCTACTGTAATAATCCACCTCATTATAACTATCTGAAGTTTTTGCTTTCGAGAGTTTTTCAAAAATCAGCTTAAAAACACTTTTCGTTTCTTGAGCCTCAGGAAATTCCTTCAACTTGGATCGCTCACTTTGACAAATAACAGGTAATTCAATGTCAACTAAATCACACCACAAACTACCATCAGATTCCGATTGTTGCCAAAGATTCCTCGCATCATTCTTTTGCTCGGCTTCATCAAAATTTGTTTCTTTTTCATTAATTGACGAATCTATTATCGGTAAGACGGAACGCTCTCTGAACGCTCGACAATTTTCTTCACCATATCGCTCCGAAGGTTTTTTCATTAAGGAATCTCGGGGACTTTCTGTTCTTTCAGATGGGGTGCTGTACCTGTACTCTTCCTCAAAGACATCATCAAGATATTCACCTGGATCTTTATGAGTGCTCTCATTTTTCCTGTTGACATTTGTCAAATGTTTCTCACTATCTTGATTATGAAAAGAAACATTCAAGTCCATGTTGGAATGCGAGATACTGACCTCAGAAGAGTTATCATCTGGAAGTGGTAGAACCAGAAATTTGCGAATGTTGGGAGAATAAACACCTTTTATGAAAGATGCGCTGAATTTCAAAACTTCCTCGTCTGTTTTCTTGTTAGAAGTTACAATGTAAAACTTTTTAATGCGATTCAAAAACTCAGGTTTCGACAATTCGACAGGATTAGTTTTTGAAAATGTTACGTTTTCTGTTTTTATTTCATCTTCCTTGGTATTTGTTTTTTCTTGTTTACTATTGGAAATACTGGAATTGATTGGACTTGTACTGCGATTTAATGGAGGCATGAAATAACGGTATCTGTGCTCTTTTTTCTCAGAGACTGTCTCTTTATTTGGTTTTGCTTCATTTAATGGTTTGTCTATTACTGGACAGCGAAATTGGCCATTTTCGCATTCAAGAAATTGATCAATCAATTTTCGATGAAACCAATCAAAAATCATATTCGTATACTACAGTTTGATTGAGGAAGGAAAATTTAAATTTAAATTTAACAATCTCGGAGATAAAGAAAATTTGAATAGTTGATTGATAATTGAAGATCTTCATTCACGAGCAAAAAATACATAAGTTTAGAAACACTTTTTTGTGTGATTTCATACTTACGCCTATCCTAAAATGTGACTAGAATCTGGGAGAGAAATTAGTTATTTATTCGGGGAGTACGTATTTTTTAAAACAGTTTCTTCTTTTTTAGTTTAGTTTTTTGCATGTACGGATTACATTGTAAATAAAATGAGTTTCATGCATTTAACTTGGTTCGATATTTTGTCCCGGATCTTATTGTATTTACAGCCTACTATGATTAATTTGTTATTTTGATAGAGTTTTCACAATTCCTCAAAGCTATATTTTTTTTCTATTACTGAGTTATTTAAATATCCAATGTCTATTCTTAAGTTTACGTATTACAATTGCATGTAACTTCACACCTTAATCCAATTAATAATCCAATGTGTAAATAAAAAGTACACTTGGAGTCTATCATATTGGAATGAGAGATAGGTCGAATTTAATAGAGAGATATTTATATAAGTTTAGGCATCTAGCTTGTCTTCTAATCACCAAGCTAATGTGATGCGATGAATTTTTCTATTAATCCCCTCATGCTTGGAATTTTAAAATAAACTAAGATTACAATGGAAACTCACCAGTTAGCTATAGAAATAAACTTATTCTCATATACAACAATAAACGGTAATGTTCATGGCAATTAGGAGAAACAGCAGGGGAACTCATAAAAATCGCCAGTGATTTCAATTATTTTCTTTAAAAAAAAAAAATTGTTCTTTAAAGCGTAAAAGGTAATAAAATATCAGTTTCGTTTCCATTCCTGCATGTTTCCAGACAGCATCCTTCTACCAAAAGCCATGAAGCTTAGAGATAGCGGGTTCGATTCCTTTCATAAATCTAAATATAACTTACATTTTTCTTTGTTACGTCCTTTTGTAATCTATGTTATTTACAAATCTCTATAGAGAGAATGCTGGATTGTTGATAAGAAGCAATCTGACAGGCGTAACTTACCAAACTGGCTTCTTCATCGTGTGATTAAGATAAGCTATTACATTTGCTTGAACCCTTTGCACTTATGCTTGTAAAACCTCGTCAAATTAAAGGATGTAGATGTAGATGTAGTTAATTTACGTCGCACTAGAGCTGCACAATGGGCTATTGGCGACGGTCTGGGAAACATCCCTGAGGATGATCCGAAGACATGCCATCACAATTTTGATCCTCTGCAGAGGGGATGGCACCCCTGCTTCGGTAGCCCAACGACCTGCACGCGAAGTCGAGCACTTTACGGTAGAACAGTTTAACGAGGACCAATACCGCACACCCTCGGTCCCTACGCAGACTGATCCAAGTGGTCACCCACCCGCACACTGACCGCAGCCAGTGATGCTTGACTTCGGTGATCTTCAAATTAAAGGACAAACAGCACAAAATAGAGAAGCAACAGCACAAAGACAGCTATATGATTATGTCGGAATACGTACCCGCTACCTTTACGCTTTAGAATATTTAGCGGAAGAACAATACCCCTCGGACTCGTATGTTTCTACATGCTTTGTAGCAATAGGCAGCCAGGAGCTTTTTGAATAAACAAACAAACTATATTCATTAATTTTATGTGTTTACTCAATTGAAATTTTCATAGATTTATCGTAGTTTTATAGCCTACAGAACAGTTTTTTTTGCTGGTAATAGATTAAAATATTAATAAAATATGTCTACAACGGTTTGTGTTTGGCGACTTAAACGAAAATTAATTTTAAAACTGGACTTATAACACTATCTCCAAAAGAATTATGGTATGTCATTAAACATTTATTTGATCATCAATATTATTATTTAAATATTTATTTTAAAATTTATATTTACTTGTGATTCTGGATGTTTTATTTTGATTCAGTTTAGTTTTATTAAATTGTGGTTAATAATAAGAACTCATTTTGTTGAAATTATCACAAAAAAAGTTTCATCGTAAAATTTTAAAACAAAAAATTTGCTGTAAAACAGAAGATAAAATTATTCGTATAAGTAATTTTAGTTGTTAAAAATAAAACAAATATATCATGTTCCTGGCGTATAAAAATATATTTCGCTCATAATTCTAAAACATAACTAATACGTCGTATACAACTCGGTAGTTAATACATTCTTGGTCGTTTAAGAATTTCACGCTATTGAAAATTAAATCGAAAGTTGGTGTTATGGTTTTATAGTTATATGTGATATTAAATGTATTTATATGTATGTTTAAGATGTCTTTCTAGATAACTGAAAAATATATCATAGAGACATTAGTCTTCCATGTTATTGTGAGTGTTTGTCGATTTAATAAATGTTTACATTAAAAAAAAATTTGTAGCTCTCATAATAGCTTTTGATGTTGAATGTAGAACAGAGTGTAGAGTATGATTCTTTTGAAATTGGAATTGTTCATTTATTTTAGTTTATTATTCAATTTTTTATATTTGATGGTGATAAATGAAATTTTTTTTTTCATAATTTGCCTAGAAATTATAATGAAATATGTTATAGATTAGTATAAGTTTTGCAAAATTATTTTTATGCAATACGCGTTTGGAAAATTCCACTGCTTTAATACCTGTTCTTGAAACCTTATTTGCATTACCATGTTCTTTAATATGTGCTTCGAAATGTAAATTTCTTTTTAAAACTTTGGCAGTTCTCAATTATGATATTGTTTGTTAAAATTCAAAAATCTCAACTATTTTAACTAACCGAATGATTGACTGATTTATAATGGTAATCATAGTTTCGGTACTGCGTAAAGAAAACTCGTTTTGTTTTCAATATATTTTCGTGCAAATGCGCTAGCTTTTGTGTGTGCTTTTCTTTACATTTTAAACTTGTTAAATTTTGGCATAGTTGAATATTCCTCTTCAACATCCACTTTAATGCAAAATCTATTTTATATAAGATATTATAAAATAATATTTTGATATATTTAAATATGTTTGTTAATCACCAACCAAACATTGGCGGAAATTTCCAAAAATCTGAATATAAAATATCTGGTATACGAAATAGAACGAATCCACATTATAGAATTTCAGTTGGTTCAATTTTTCGCTTCTTCTTTCACAGGTTGGTGATAGAAATTTTTTTAATTTACTAATTTTCTTGTTTAGACATCAAAGGACGAGTAACGGAATCCCAAAATTTGGTCTTAATCCAACGTATATCTCGGGCTCGGATCTCCAAAAGCGAGCCCGAGCTCATCTCTTCTCTAGTATTCACCCGTTATTGAAACACAACTTTTTCGTAACGCTATAAATTTATTGGTTCGTTTATTGTGAATTGGTTATTATTAAATTCGTTATTATGAAATATTATGAATGTGTGCTGCATGCTTTAAACGTGTTTTTGATGAATCTTATTATCCTTTGATAATATAAACTAATTGTAATTTAAACAATGTTGAATTTCAACACAATTTGTGTCTTAATAGAAATATTTACATAACTTTTTACGCTTTAGTACTTTTTGCAAGCTTGAGCTTTTTATACTATTAATAACCTTAACTATTTAAAGCTTAGCAATGAAATGAATTGGATTCTTTGTAAATTTTCGATTCACTATATTACCTTTACATTAATTTCATACCCTTCACTACGAGGATAAATTTTTCAAAGCCATGATATAACTTCTAAGTTTTAAATTGAGTGAAAGAACGTGCATTAAATTAAACCGTCCAAGAGAATTACAGCATTTAACCTTCAAAGGGTGGTATGAAATTTGATGTAAGTATTCCATGGTTTTCGCCTAATCCTCAAAGAAAATGCAATAGCAGAAAGGTTTACAATTGATATTAGATGGGGAAGTATATTTGAGGAATTATTTTACTAAATTCATTTTTATGGTTTTCTTTCGTTAAAAATCTTTGGGTGAAAAAGATTCTTCCATTTTGATAATATATTATAAGAAATACCCTAGAACATACAAATTATGTTGAAATATAAACCTGTTATTTCTGATTAATTTCTATCTAAAAATGTTAGAGGAAATGATATAGTTTCGATGCTTAAGCTTAAATGAAAATTTTATTTGGAAGTTTTTTTAGGTAGAGTATTCTACCTTTATGTATTTTTGGAACTCCATCAGTAGATACTTCAGGGGTCGCAAATCGATCGAAAAGTAAGGAAGAAACAAAAACGCTACAAATTAATGGTAAAGGAGGGATGAAAAATATCAAGACCAGTTTGATTGTCCGATGAAACATGGGAGTGAAACCGATGAAATCATCTTTCAACGCTTCTGTGACTCTTCCGGCAATCAAAAAAATTTTTTTAATGTTTTCAGCCATGATTCCTCAATAGTGATTAGTTTAATTTCGATACCATTTTTGTCTTTTTCTCGCAGAAATGTGATTTTGCGACTCCCAATGAGCAAGTTTTTTTTTTTTTTTTTCATTTTTGCTACCATTTAACTTTTTTAATGTTTAAAGATTTTTTTTAATATGAAAATGATCAAATGGATTATAATTATATTCCGAAATGAACAAAATCAAAATTTTTACACCATATTTTTAAATTAATTGAAAGATTTTCCGCTGTTGCTAAATACCGCTGCTCAGTCACTTCCTTAGCTAGACACATAGATTAAATATGCATTACAGTTTTTATTGTTCATTAACCCTAGGTAACTAAACATTCGTCTGATAGACTACCGAGCCCTGCCAGTTTTGCATGTTCGAGTTGTTCCTCTTATTTTCACATTACGTCATTCCCAATACTTAACCAGTAAAATGAGTTAATTGGAGATATTAGACTACCAGCCCTGCCAGTTTTGCATGCTCGAGTTGTTCCTCTTATTTTCACACTACGTCATTCCCAATACTTAACCAGTAAAATGAGTTAATTGAAGGTGATAGACTACCGAGCCATGCTAGTTATTTTCACACTACGTCAATCACAATACTTCACCAGTAAAATGGGTTAGTTGAAAATGATAATCACTGCTGTACTCTTTATACTTTTTGAGATTTGTTGTAATCGTTGTCTAACAGTCGAATATTTAGTTGCAACATGCAGAAGTTTGCGCCAATTCCATAATTAGCCACTGTGTGTATTTTTGCGTTTTCCTGTCTTTTTATCGCAAATGCAGAATTTGTACTTTCTTTCCATCTAATCTGTCTCCTATCATACAAATGCAGAATTTGTACTTTCTTTCCATCTAATCTGTCTCCTATCATACAAATGCAGAATTTGTACTTTCTTTCCATCTAATCTGTCTCCTATCATACAAATGCAACTGTTGCAGCAAGGCTATTTGTGGAAAGCACATTTTTAACATTTGCCAAGAGTGCAATCGATAATTCTTACCATATTTCTATTTTTTACCTGAAATATTATATATAAGTTGCGCTAATTTATTTGAAATAAATTGAGGAAATATATAAATATACTTGTTTCTAATTCTTTTAGTCGAATGATTAGTTACAAACTAACACTGATTTAAATTTAGTTATCTAGAGTTAAGCATATATTTCCAAATTATTTGCCACTTTTATAATTGTTTAAAATGCTTCGCGTTGTTTGTAATATAATAACATGATCAATTAATGTAAATACTGAGCCATTTTAAAAATATTAAATTTTGACCATTTATCATTAGATTCCATTTTTTTATATGAAATATTATGAAGGGGTGCTGTTTGTATAAAGTATTTATGAATCTCAAATTATAAAGTTACAATTTTTTGGTTTAAAAAAAAACTGTTTAAAAATACTTTTTATTTTTTCACACAAGCAATATATTGCATTATCACTTTCAAACATGTGGTGAGATTTAAGATTCAAATTTGTGATATTTTTAGACACTGGGGGAAAAAATGTAAGCAAGTACAATCAAATGTCGGAATTCAATCGCTAGTCGTTGTGATGTGCCGCGCCAATACTTGTGCTATTTTTCTTTTTTATTAGTGCCAAATTTTATACACATATATCAATATCTCAATGTGATAGTTTTAAGAACAATCTTTACTGTTCGATACTTATGTTGTCGTGTGATATATTATAAAGCTTAAATGTTATAAAATGACTGTCCGTATGCAAATTATTTTGTATTGTATTTGTAAGCTTAAATGTTAAAATCGTTGTATTTGTTCTATTTTTGTTAGAAATAAACTGCTTCAGCATATTCATCAATTGTTCTTGTTTTTATAAGAATATTTTTTTTCACTTTTTATTGCACTCATTGAAGTGACACACACTATTATTGGTATGAAAAAATATTTCGCTTAGGACAAACTGATAGCATGGAGAATTTATAAAACTCAGGTTTGAAAATGATTGACCAGATTCCACAACGATCCGGGGAACAATAAAAGTTAGCAATTAATCAGAGGTTCCCAAATGGTGTTCTGCGTAACTATAGGGTTCCTGAAGACTCGCAGAGTATCCAAGGAAGTATTTTTTTTTCTCGAACCTTTAAATTCAAAATAGACCTTATCCTAGAGTAAAGAATTATGTTGTTTCGATAACCATTCTCAATGTTTATAAATTCTTTTTTTTAAATTATAATTCGGCTTATTCTATTCATTTTTAGCTTATGAATACACCAAAAAAACAAAATAGGAGACTATATGCCACTTTAGATCTGCAAATCCAATTGTTTGACATAAAACTTATAATTTTAAAACTAAAAATAATTAATGAAAAAAATTATTCACATGAAATATCAAAATGATAAATAGTCTTTCCATGTTAGTATATTCGCAACTATTAATTTTAACTATAAATTTGGGGTTCCGCCAAAAATGTGTGATTATTTAGGGTTAATTGCCCAGGTTAAAATTCTTGCTGGAATTTGTTTGCTAGACAAGCATGGAATGCTTTGTACTAGCAAAAAAACCAGCTTGAACTAGCAAAAATGTTTGCTGGTACCAGCAAAAAAACTAGCTTGCCATACCGTGTATTGGCACACTTTGTTGCTTGTCTAGCATACAGATACCAGCTTGTGTTGCTGGAATATCTTGCTAGTCTAGCAACAATAACGACCATCGGTTGCTAGGAATATTTGCTATTCCAGCATGAGAATTCTACCATCGGTTGTTAGGAACTTTTGCTATTCCAGCATGAGAATTCTACCATCGGTTGCTAGGAATTTTTGCTATTCTAGCAAGAGAATTCTACAGCTGGATTAATAGATTTTATTTTCTCGTTCTTTGAAGCAAATAATAAAAAAATCCGCACCTTCCAGTGGATTTTTTTTAATTGTGGAAGTCCGTTTGGCTAAAGAAGTCCGAGATTTGGGCCAGTCCTTCATCGTGGTGTTCCGCGTAACTATAGGGTTCCTGAAGTCTCGCAGAGTATCCGAGGGAGTTCCCTCTGAATACGCAAATGCGATTACCATGCGCAAACTTTTAAAAAACCCTATCCATTCCAGACCTCAAATGTCCTAGAAACCTCTCATTCGCAATTGAAAGACAGTACACTTCAAGCACATTAAGATATCGCCATGCAAGACCATCAGATCCCATATGCTGACTTTCCCCCAAGCCCAATAAACACCAGAACACATTTTCAACTGTTAGGCCATTCTGCTAGCTGCACTTTTAAATTCGAGTCACCACCAGAGGACATCGTATGCAGTTCTTAATGCGCCAAAACTTGCAAAACTCCTCCTCCTGACTTTTGGAAATATTTACCACCGAAATAGACAAGACAACTCTTTCTTTGCCGGCGTCCCTTTAGAGTTTGGTTCTTCAACATCATTAAATGTTACACCGATGATATTTTAGAGTATTGATACATTATCTTATCCAGTTAAAAACAATGGTTCCGTGAGAAAGTTACCATAGAATGAGTTTAACACAACTGGGAACGACACTATTTTCAATATTACTACTCGTGAAAAATATTTGCCATAAAAATTTACATTTCATTGTACAAAACTGTGGAATTAAATTTTAATGTGTGTCTTGTAACTTTAAAAGTTTAGTCAGCACCCCTCGGTCGAAGTCTACATTCTTTCGAAGTCGGCCAAGTGATTATTCGAAAGATGCTTTGAAGCCTTCGTATTTATTTAAACAATACTTAATTGTTAAATTATGAGTTCTGAGTATTTTTCATTGGAAATGTGTATATAACTATTTTTAATTGACCATTATATCACTACTTATGAGATATTTCTACCGCCTGGTTAAAGTTTTTGTGACTTAAATTTTTCTAAAATTCTTTTGACGGCCCTTTTTAGAAAAAATTAATGCGTAAGAAAAGGGCGAGGTTATATTTTTAAACTTTGACACAGAATTTTTTAAAACACATTTTTCATTTTTTTATTTATTTTGTATTAATTGATTTCAAAATAACTGAAAAATAATGAAAGTGAAATAAGTGAAATTTTATGATTTGATATTTTTTCCTGTTTCTGTCTTTGAACTTTTCGCATTTGATGCGGAAATTTGTCCGGTCGCTAGGAGAGGTTTTGATCGTTTCTCCTAAAGATTTTCATCAACCTAAGGTCTACGGAAAAAATTCTGTGCCTCCTAAAAAAGTGGTCGTAAATAGAGGAAGTGCTCTTTCCAGGAGGTTTTTTATTTTTATTTTTTAACCGTCGTTGACCAGCCGACCCAATTTTATGGGTTTACGATTACTAATGTTCAACTCCGTAGCCTTGTAATTTTGAACTCAATATCCAGAAGACAACGGAACTCCTGGATCGAGTATTGGGAGAAATTTCCCTTCGTGGAGGACTTTTTGACGGAACTCACTCGCATTTGCGTTACACATGTAGAGGAAAACTACGAAAACCTCTCATGGTTAGCCTGACGGCAAGAGGACTTTAACCCCTCATCCGTCTACCAGTGAGGATATTTTACGTCAGCACTGTAGTAGGTGCGGGCCGGGGGCGGAATTCGTATCGACCAGCCATCGCTGGGATTCGAACCCGGTTCAATTCATTGGAAGGCGAAAGTTCTATCGCCTGTATCACCACGGCTGTCGCGAGGTAATTGAGTTAGATAAAATTTTTAAACTGTGCATTTCATCATTATATTAGGCTACTTTTTTTTATCAAAATAAAAACATTACCTTTTTTTCATGCCCTTTCAAAAAAATAACAACAGAAGCAACTTCTAAGATACAATTTTAATAACGGTCACGAATACTAAATATTTATCTCAAAAAATTAAACAGTTTGGGGTATAGTCTTTTTAAAAACAATTTCTAATTATCTATCATGTCATTACATATTCCTTTACTACCTTCCCTTTCATAACTCTTCTTTTTGACAACAATTATTTAAAAAAATTAAAATTGTCTTTCGGCAATTTTTGCAAAAAAAAGAAGAGGAAAAAAAACATTCACTCTGAAATTAATTGTTTCTTGTTTGAGCAGGTCATGAGACAATAATAATCTTAAAATTACACCTAACATTGTTTAAATGGATTCTTGCTACGAACATTGTAATAGTAAAAAGACATTGTTTATTACTGTTCGAACTATTAATAAGTAATTGTTAAATGGACGCTTTGTTGAAATTGTCTTTTATTGTTAATTTAATGTATTTTCTTGAGATTTGAATGCATTTTTTGTCATGAAATTTATGGGTAAAACAATTTTTCTTAATAGATCGTTTAATATTAAACTGCTTTTGTCACCTTCATTTTTGTTTGCCATTTTCAAAAAAATTTACAAGCTAAAATTTGTTAAAATAAATTTAAATAATTAGATTGTAATGTAATTGAATTGTATTAGTTTTAAATTTAAGTAGGGAATCTGAAATGTGTTCGAATGGATTTAAATATTTATCAATATCTCAATTCGTTTAATTTATTTAAAAAAAAAAAAAAAATACCCTGCATATCATAGCTGATTAATCCATTTTTCCACGAAACTGAACACTTCTTTTTCATTGCCATTTTCATAAATTATTACAACTTTGATAAGTGTAAGTTATCAGTTTAATAATAGAAATGAGTCTAAAATAATTACCAAAAAAAGTCATAAAACTATTTAAATGTCTATTGTATCATGTATTAGACGAAATTTTCACCAAAGTAAACGCATCTTTTTTATTGTCTTTTTTAGAAAATTACTGTAAAAAAAAGAAGCTACAATTTTGAAACATGACACAAGTACAAAATGTTTTTCTCAAAAAATTCACTCAGTTCTTACCAAATAATTAAGTAATATTTTTTAGTGTCCATTTTATCATTACATATTGGGACACTTTTTTTTGTTATTACCAAAATAAGCCATTCTTTTTAACTGCCATTTTCAGAAATTGTTGTTCATGTTTTGAATATATAAAATGCCCTATATCTCCCTATAATATTAACCTATAATTTTGAAACTCGGTCAGATATTATATATTAGGCATATATGCTACCATATGAAGCCACAAAATTATAGAAAAACTAGGGACCGCAATTTGGAGTATAATGTGGTCCCTCTGTGCAAGCTATGAAACGCGGAAAGGACATATAAAGCTTAAAAATTAAACAACCCAGGAGTAAAATGTAAAGTACCAGTTTAAAATTGAAAAGCTCCGCGGTATAAATTAATTGTATAAAAATTTCACGTGTTCATGTTTTCATTAAATATTAGGCTTCTGCAAAGCAAACTCATTCGTCCGCACTTTTAAGGAAATTTTTACCACTCAAAAGCAAAGTATTGTGTACCGTTTAAAAAATAAACATATATGTACAAAATATTTCTTAAAAATTAAAATAATATTGATAAATTAAAATTAAATAAAAAATTAAAGGTAAAAGATTAAAAATTTCAAGGAGCAAATATTTTTATTCGTTTTAAATTGTTTATGGTATTATAACAAATTAGGCCAATTTTCACTAACATAAATATTTCTTTTTTTTTTTTTCGTCCTTTTAAAAATATTTACAACTCCGGAGAAAATTTTTATATAATGTTTTTGTACTTAAGTACAAAATATTTATTCAAGAAAACAAAAAGTTTCAAGGTTTTTGGGTGCCAATTATATCATTTCATATTAAGTCATATTTCCAACAATGTAAACGATTCCTTTCACTGCTCTTTTGGAAAAAAAAAATATCTGAAGCAAATTATAAAGTATTATTTTAAAGATGCACACAGGTACAAAATATACATACCAAACATTAAAAATTCCGCAAGTTCTTTTTTCTTTTCTTTTTTTTAATAAACTCTTCTTCTATTGGCATGCCAGCCCTTTGTGGCCCAAAGCCTTTCCTAGAACCTTCCCCCATTTAGCTCTTTTCTTTGCAATTTTTCTCCAGTTTGTAATTCTTAGGATTTTGAAATCCTCTTCCACACATTCCAGTCATCTGATTTTAGGCCTCCCTCTAACTCTAGTTCCCATTGGTTTGTAATTGAAGATTTTAAATCTCAAGTAAGAAGGGTCCATTCGACAAATGTGACCCACAAGCTTTAAGCGACCTCAATTAATTCTTTGATATCATTACATATAAAATCATCCCTTTCATCAAAAAAAACTGTTCTTTTATTGCCATTACGAAAAATAGTTTTTCTTTCAAATAGGGTTACAAAAATCTTAAAACGAAAATGAGTAAGAAACCAACATATACATTTGCACAGTTTTTAAAAGTTGCGCATGTCATGAACAATTAACAAGCTCTATATTTCATGTAATGCATTAATTATGTCTCACTGTTAGCAATTTTCTGTATGCTAATAGTATTTTTATTATTATTTTTTTATTATTATTTATTTATTTACTTATTAATTTAAACTTCGCAAATACTGTATTTGTGTTCTTTAGAAATGATTTTCGAATTTTTGATTAACTTATGGTTCAAAATTTTGTAAAATTTTCCAACTATTCATGTTTTGAGTTTCCTCTTGTTTGAGGATTTTTCTTTACGGCTGCCTCGCCGTAACTCTTCTTTTTGAAATTGTATCTGTTTTTAGTTTGTTAATTTTAAGATTTCCCTAAATTCTTTGAGGCCTTCTGGTGTTGCCATGAATCGCCACCAAGCCTACCTTTTTGAATCCTCTTTTTTACTGAGATGTCACGTGCGTGCACTTAGAGTCTACAGTATTCTCCGGATGCCCCCTGACGGGGGCGGGACGGGGTTAAGCTTTGATATTGTAATGTTTCATTGGAGATGTTAATTTTCTAATTGGGTTCTTGCACTTCAAGAAGATCATGACTTATGATGTCAACGCCAGCTGATCGTTTATAAGCAAAATGGTGCATTAAAGTTGAGCTAAGTTATTCCACCTAAGTTAGAATGTTACTACAACGCCGTTTCCTGAAATATAATTCTTTCTTGTCTACGTCTTTTACTAAACTTAGATTTTTTATTTGTTTATATAATTTATTATAAAAGTGATATATTTTTGTTTTGTGCACCTGAAAACTTCGATGCATAATTAGTTTGCTTATGTTCTGCATGGCTTCGTGCCTGTCTTTGTGCTAGGTAAGAAATATAGAGTGACAAAATATAGAATGCGTCATTTAAGAGAATGGACACATGACAGGTTTGGCTTACTCGAAATAAAATGGTAAGAACAGTTCATATCGTAAGCAATTGCCACGTTTTTACAACCAATCAGGATCGATATGCCCACACTGCGTCACTTGCAAGTATCCCATTATAATAACTATTGCCATTTTGTTTAGTGCAGTTGTTTTGTAGCATCTATCTTTATTTAAACATTTCACGTTCTGTATTTTGGTGATATTTTAAATTAATTTTGGATGAGTATGCATTTATATTATTTTTATAATAATCTATTATATTATTAATTATCAGATAATGTCAATATTTTTAGCATTGGTAAACACGTTTAGCATTAGTAAGCACATAGTAGACGTTTAAAGCACATGAATATTGAAAACATCAATAATTTTCAAAAAGGAATTCTAAATATATTTCTTAATATCGTTTAAATACATTGTAGCTATGAATAATGTGTTAGTGGCAAGACATATATAATCATAAATGCATTTTGAATCTATAAATTATTCGTTCAAAATGTCATGCTCTTGAAAAGTTAATGCTAAATGCTCTTTTCACAATTTATGTCTAATAAAAATCAGCCTAACTTTTTCATCACCTAAAAGGAAGCAACAGTATTATTAATTTTCTGTTTACAAGATATTAAATCTGAGAAACTTGCTTTCTAATTTATTATATTCCAATTTTGCAATGTTTAGAAACAATTCGTCTTTTTAGAAAAGACTCGTGGACTTTTTATTCTGGACACAGTTCAAAATATATGTTTAAAATAATGGACACTTCACATTACTCGAAATGAGTGCTTAAAAAACTGGACCTAACATATGGCTCCATTTTTTAAACTACTAATATAGCTATTTGTATAACAACTAACTAATCCAAATAAATTCTCAACGTGATGCCAGAATTTAGCGTAACTTTATTCATTTCCTCATTCGTGATTTTAGGAAACTAATTCATTTTCCTACAATCACTTAGTACAGTTTTTAAAATTATGTCTTTTTTTTTTTTTTTTTTTTTGAAATTTATTCGTCATCAGTTGTTTTTACAAGGTGGTCACGGTTCAAAAAAATTTATAACAATATTAAATTAGGTGTACGAATTTAGATTTTTAAAAACCATTTATTGTTTAGAGTTCTTGATACGAAGTTCAGGACAACAAAATTCTTCGTATAATTGTTGAATTTGGGTTGGATATTGAAAAGACGCATACTTTGCTTAGTCCCATTTTCTTACACACGGATTTTCATCTGCATCTAAAATCTGACAGACGAACTACTTGAAATTATTAGAATGTATTTTAATTCTAACTGCGAATTCGGCATCATATTACTAAACGCAACTTACATAAAGAAAACAGGGTGAACATAAGACGTTGTTAAGGTGGAATATTTGTCCGAGTTCTCGCGTTTCTATAGGGCCCCATACCTGCGATATCCAAAAATGATTATCTTTTGCTAATTCAAAACTTATTTTTAGTAATGAAAATTCTATAATTTTTTCTATTTTTCTCATATAAATAAATCGATGCAGTAAAATATAAATCGACTGAACCAATTTTGGGTTTATGATTACTAATGTTCTAAGTCTGTAGCCTTGTAATTTTGAACCCACTCCAAAAGATAAGGGAACACCTGTATCAAGTATTAGAAGATATTTGACATTGGGGGAGGATTCTTTGCTGGAATAAACCCGTATTTGCGTTACATGGAGAGAAAAACCACGTAAACCTCCCACAGTTAGCCTGACGGCAAGGGGACTCTAACCCATGATCCGTCTACCACTGAGGATATTTTACGTCAGCACTGTGGTCGGTGCGGAATTCGAATCGACTAGCCATCGGTGGGATTTGAACCCGGTTCACCTCATTAGAAGGTGAATGCTTTATCCCCTGAACCACCACGGCCGAAAGAAAATCTATTAACGTTATTAGTTTGTCAATAATTAAAAGAAACACACACACATAAAAGAGAAGCACCAACGATTACATATTATGTTAAAACTTTATTGGCATCATCCCACAATTTCAAGGACAAAACAGTGGGTAGAGTAAAAAAATACTTTCCAGCTTACAAGCCGGTTAACCAGATGTTCGCACATCACTTAATTGCTTTCCTTTCACTAAATTGAGACATAGCTTTAAAAAGTTATCAGTTAACATAAAAATACAAAAAAAGCAGGTAGTAGACAGGCAGTACTAATTCTCCAGCTTATATTGCACAAGTTAATTTCTTCCTCTCATTTACTTCCAACAAGTTTAAAGAAATGAAATGTACAGAATAAATTTGATTGACCAGCATTACTTATGTGATTTCTTTATGTAGACTGAAATGAATTATTATAGGTACCACAACAGCTCGGAGTCACATTGAAGTTATCAAAATTAATTTAAAATTATTTAGTTCATCCCCACAATTGAGAGCTAATGTTATATTTGGCTGTGTTTTTTCACAGTTGCTTGTTCCGGAAGTTTTATTGTTCTTGGTCAAAAATGTATAATTATTTATTTTTTATCGAATTTGGATTTACTTATGCCTTTTCCCGAGCACTTCAATTCAAATGTCTTAACATAATTTTCAATAACATTGAACCTATTAGTGTTTTTACTTAACTGAATATGTTATGTTGCAATGTAACAGACATTGGAAGTGTTTAATCAGGGATGCAGAAAATTCTTAGAACCTAACATTTCCCTAGAACATAGTTTGTTTAGACTGAAATTTACCCAAAAATTATAGCACTTTTTGCTAGTCTCCATAACTTTTTCAAAATATTTGTTTGAAAATAAGTTTTTATAGCGTTAAAAAGTTTGATAATTTTTTCTTTTATGAAAAAAAAATTCATTTGATTTAACTTAATTCTTGAATAAACTAATATATGCATTAAAGATAATAGAAATAAAAATTCACACTTATTAATAGGCGCATTGATGTTAAGTGTCACATTTTATTTTACAATAAAAATATTTCGTAGCATTTGTTTTTAATTCAATCATAAACTTTTCCCAGGTAGCCTGAATTTTCCCTGAACCTCGTTTGTGCTATCAGATATTTTCTGTACCCTGTTTTCAACTGCAACCATAACGGACAGAAACAACTTAACAGCTTTAACAGAAACTATTCATAAAAATTTTAAAGACATATATATATATATTTAAAAGTTAATGCCAGATCAAATTTCAATTAAATATTTTCCAGAAACAAGTCATTAAAACTACAGACTGAAATAACACGGACATTTTTTAAATTTACTGCTTACACAAATTTTACAAGATAAATTAGGCTTTAAAAAATAAATACAAATAAAATATGAAATAATTTTTCAATGATAAATTTTAAAAATTTCTCATTCAATGCCAGATAATTAAATTTTAAGTGTACATTTCATAATAAACTGAACCTATAAAATTAATGCAAGTTTTAAACACTTTAAGTTTAAATTAAAGACATGATGTACAAAATACAAAAAGTGATACCTAAAAATAACAATGAATTTTACACAAATAACACTGAATATCACTGCCTGGCTACCACAAAAACAATGTAAACAAAAACAATACAGCTTATGCACTAACGCAAAATGAAACCCTGTGTTAACAATGAACATGATCTCACTTAAAGAATACAGATTTAAGCAATGAAATCCCCAAATACCTTTTAACATAAAAGGCAGCTGAAAGTTTTTTTACACTAATTATTTGGAAGACAACAAAAAAAGTAGTCTAAGTTAGATTGAATATTTCTCAGTAGATTTGCAATAAAATTTGAATGAATAATAAATAATTTTTTTATATAGTTTAAAGTATTTTAAATTTTTTACTCCATGCCTCATTCAAATTTGTCATAACAATTTAGATTCCAATTATGTCGATATTGTAATTTCTACTGACTTTTTTTAATCGACTAGAATTCACATTAAATAAAATTGCGCCAAGTTAATTGTTGCTGAAGAGCTGTTGCCTGATTACGTTTTTATTTTTCAAAAAGTGCATTATGTTCATTACTTTAAAAATAAGTTATTTTTACTGAATTGTAAATTTACGGTGATTTTTAAATTATGAGAGAAATCTAATTTTTAAAGATAGAAAAAGAATTTTGAATGTAATTTCTCATATTAAAATAAACAATACAAACAGCAGATTTATTACCTTGTATTAAAGGCTATATTTTGAAAAAAATTTCGCCAAGAAAATAAAGCTTTAATTTAATTGTTATGAAAAAGAAATAAGTTTCTTTTTAATATGTTGGTTACAAGAAGTGAATAATTTTAAAAATAAAAATTAGAAATATTTTTAAAAAATTATTCCATTTTTTTTTTACACCTAGATTAAGAAAATATATAAGTAAACTAAAGCCTATAAATAATTCTTAATTGTTACGAGTTCAAAACATTTATAATTTCGTTTTAAACATTAAAATACTAGGTCAAAAATTAAGAATTTTCTTCATATTGGAACTGTTATTTTTATTATTAGTATAGAGAAGGTAAGGATGGCAAAAGTATGTATGTATAATTGCCATGAATATTTAATAACATGTTTAATTAATAACATTTAACATAATAAATAATGGCATAATTGAAGAGCTTGGGATGATAAACTAATTAGGCATCCTTCTAATGAAGATGACATTGTTACATGAATCTGTAGTTAGCACAGGAATATTTTATTACCTGTGTGGATATCGTTGTACTTTTTACCAAAAAATGCTTTAAAAATCTGGCTTGACATATTATGACTAACTCTTGAATTGTTATTAACTCAAAAGAATTAAGTCCTTAAAAGATGTAATTTTATATGGTAAAAGTACTTACAAAAAATGCTTTAATTTTAAAAATTTATCACTCATATTAGCATTTATGAAACTACAAATGAAATGTAAAGAAATTGAAATACTAGTTAGACACATTATTTAAAAAATATTAAATTTTGTTCAACTTGTGTTAAATAACTATTTGAAGCACCATTC
The DNA here is from genome assembly GCA_949128135.1 of Parasteatoda lunata. Classification (NCBI taxonomy): domain Eukaryota; kingdom Metazoa; phylum Arthropoda; class Arachnida; order Araneae; family Theridiidae; genus Parasteatoda; species Parasteatoda lunata. The sequence goes on along the minus strand of OX421972.1, from coordinate 40,363,479 downwards.
TATTTCCAGTTTCAAATTTGGAACTAATTGAAAAGCTTAGGAATAAAAATTTCAATTTGTTGCATCAACAAACTCAATCTTTTTAATGCCAATAAATAATTTCAATCATTTTTTTATTATTTCTTCCTAGATTCATATACACACTTTTATAATTTATACATTTTCAGTTTATATACATAATTTACATTATATAAAAATTAAACTCATATTGAAGAAAGAAGCCTAAAATTTTTCAGTTCTCCGATTTTAGTTTTCATGATGATTTGTTAGTAAATTTAAAACAAATTATAACTTAAGTAAAAACTTTTTATTCACCCGAATTTTCCATGGAAATAAATTTTTTTTTCCTCCTTTAATTAGAGGAAAATAATAACTTAAATTTACTCAAAAACGAAGCAAAAATAAATAATGGAGTATTTTGCAAGAAATCAAATTTACAGAGAATCGGTTAATTTAAAGTGAGTAAAATTTTGTCACATGAAATTTTTTTTTTCCTTTAAAAAAAGAGCCCCAAAATGAGTCATTTAAAATTAAATGCACATTAATAAAAAAGAATAAGACTGAAAAAGTAAAATAATGGCATCATCATATTAAAATCATATATAAAATATATTGGCATAATTATTAAACAAGCATTAACTTTTTTGAAACAAATATCAGAAATTTACAAATTTTTGTCAAACTTCGACTTAGTTTTCAAATTATGCAAAGAGTCACATAGATGTAATTTCTTACCTCTCTCCAGAGAAAGATTTAATAATTTAATCTTACAAGTTAATATCATAGCCTTTAAAAAAACAACTTAAAATGAGAAAATTTCCTCCTTATTGTTAAAACATGGATAAAGCTATGTTTTTATAAAAATTAAAAAAAACCCTTTCCTTAGCAATCTCTTTCCTACAAAGTGGTTTATTAAAAACTGCAAAGTGCTTTTAAAAAAATTTTAGGTCAAATCATAACAGATAACAAAGTCTGAAATATAAAATAGTACAGCACTTTCATATGTCAAGTATATTTTCATGTTATCATTTACTGAAAAATTGAGGCCTTTCCATAAAGTTCTTAAGTACATACGTATTTTAAAGACTCTTCTTCATAGAGAAGTCTTTTCATCGAAAGACTTGTATAGTTCTTTCTTCCTTTTGACTAAAAGAATACTTGTCTCTGCATTCCATAATGAAGAGAAGGCATTCAAACATTTGTTTAAAGAAATAAATATAGTATCAAATAATTATTTTTCTTTTTCGAAAGACTTCTTTTACACACAAAGATTTCTTTTTTAAAATGTGCACAGCATTGGCAGAGGAAAAAGTGGCACGGAGTAATAGAATTTTTCTTTCTTCGACCAACGAGTTCGTAGTCAGGGGGAGACCGGCTCAGGCGGTGACTAAGATACATACCATGCACAAAAAAGTGAATGCAATGGTTTTTACCAAACAAGTTCACATATTTAAATAACAAAAGATGTTTAAAATAACAAAATGCTGAGATGCTGTGTTTTTTAGGAGCCAAAAAACTATAGATAATATTTGTATATATATAATATATACACTTCATCACATACGAGTTCAACAATAGTATACAAAATGGCTTGATCACAAGTACGAGACGGGGAGAGAGTTTGCTCGTTTTAATATTTTTTTTTCCATCCTTTTTCGAACTACAGCAGTTAATAAACATGATTGTAGTTGTCACATGCAGTGCACTTCATTTATGGAGGGGCAAAAGAGTTTGTAAACATTTGGCCATCCATAAAACGAAAACAAAAGGCTTTTTAACACAGTGATGCTTCACCTCCAGATATTGTGTAGGCTACTGTTTCTAACTTTCCAGCCAGATGCTGTGACTGACACACTGGATCCGAGTCAAGAGTCTCTAAAATCTGCAATCAAACATACAACATTACATGATGCAATTTAAACAAATCATAAAATAACTGTTACAAACTTTTTATACAGTAAGCTATTTAAATGCAAATTCAGAATATTTAAAACAGTCGCACTTCCATTTAACGAGCTTCAATTTTGCGAATTTCTCTATTTTGCGTTCTTTTTTTCTTCGAGGAACCAAGAACATTTCGGAAATTTCTTTGTAAAATAACTTCTAAATAGCGAAGTGATTTTTCCTATTTAACGAACTTTTCCTTGAGATCCACTTTCCCCAAAATATTTCAGAACATTTCAAACTTTAACACATTTAGTGGGGGAAATGACCTTGAATTAATTTTCGCACCCACTTAATTTTCAGAGAAGGCAGTAAAATCCTTTTCTTTGTCGAAAAACTCAGATCAAACTGATTTTATTAGTAGCAATTAAACTTAAGATCGCATGTGGTTATGTATGTTTAAATCAACTCCGTAGTCTTGTAATTCTGAACTCAATGCTGGTTCAAGTATTGGGAGAAATTAGCCTTTGTGGAGAACTTTTCGATGGAACTAACCAGCATTTGCGTTACATAGAGAGGAAAACCTCCCATGGTTAACCTAAGGGGGCTTTAAACCATGAACCGTTTACCACTGAGGATATTTTACGTCACCTCTGTGGTCGGAGGGAGCCGTGTGTGGAATTCGTATTGACCAGTCATTGCTGGGATTGGAAAGCAGCTGCTTTAACCCCTTTATCGGCTCTAATAGAGATATAAAACAAATTTTGTCTATATTATTGATAAATACTTAAAACTTACTTGATTTCCATATCTGGAGACATAAATATACAATTCTTTTAAGGCATTTACACTATCAACTTCTCCAGCATGAGCCTACAAAAATTAACATTTTAAAATTAGAAAATAGCTCAATGCATGACAGTTCAAATAAAATTTTATTTAAATATACTTGCATTTAGAAGAGAGACTAGCTAGCCATTTACAAATTATTACCACTTAATTTTTCTCAACATAGAGTAATAAAAATTTATTCACTATCGTTATCTAATTAGTAAGTAAAAATAGCACAAGATAGGCAAAACTAAGCAGTAATAGAATTCAGATATTAAAAATTCTTGGTATTAGAGGGTTTTTTTTTTTTTTTTTCACAGTATAAATTGAAAATAATCCTTTATCAAACTTATGATTGTTTTCAGTAGACAACTATTCTATAAAATTAACATGCTGTAATCACTATGTTTAGTTAAACTCTGATTTCTTCTAAAAATTCAAATTTTAAAAGTCATCATAGTTTTTATTTAAAAAATACAAACAGTGCTTAGTAAAATGATAAATTATTTTATATTGCAGATTTAGTTCAAATATTTCACTCGAACAGATTCTAGCTAATCTAATAATGAGTGCCCATAAAATGTTAAGCTAATTATCTGCTAAACTTCCAAAAACAAATAAAAAATTTATAACACAATTATTAAATTGAATCACTTTCTGAAACATCATTATAAAAGAAAACAATGCAATATATTTTTTATTTTTAAAAAATAAAGTAATATCTTCTGAAGGGAAATTACCATTGAAAGCATTTGTAAGGACACACACATCTCTTGCTCTGTGACAGGAGGAAGATTGGCAACGTCTTGGTAAAATCTGTTTACCATTTTCCTGTAGGTGGGGATGTCTCTAGCAAATAGGAGCTTATTGGATGGGGAATCCTGAAAAATTCAATAATGATTACCATTTTAATTAACACTATTTCAACATTTTATACCATATAAACTAAAACTACAAAAAAAAAATTATATATATATATATATATATATATATATATACATACATACAGTCGAACTCGTTTATAACAAGCACAAAGGGACCATAACATGTACTCGTTAAATCTGAGTGCTCGTAATAAACGGGTCCTTAAGGCAGGCATGCAACCAGAAGAGGGGGGGGGGGCTTGGGAGGTCAAATGATTGAGTTTACTTAAAATTTAATTAATACTTACTTACTTTAATTACATTAATGAATTTAATTAAATACTTTTCTTAATTTAATGACAACTACCCCCCCCCCCCCCCAACCAGACGATAAGGCGGGAAATCGATACGTCACCGCCCACTCTCATGTGACTTTTCCCATGCTTTAGATTAGAGCAATAAGGGCAAATAAATTTCAGTTCGCGGTTTTTTTTTTTTTTTTTGTGTTTAGCGCGCATTTCTTATCATTTTGAAAAAAAGATAAAATAGAAAGACTAGAAAAATGAGAAAAAAGATTGCAAGACAGAAAAATATTGCTCGCTAAAACCGGGTCTTGCTCGTTAAAAGCGACTTCTGTTCCATAGATTTAACATTGGTCCAACCAAATATTCTCGTTTCCCTCGTTAAATCCGAGCTTGTTATAAACGAGTTAGACTGTATATATATATACATATATATAAGGATTGAGACACACACATCACATTTTCAAAACACTAGAAGAGCTTTTTAAAAGTATAAAATCTTGCATCAATACTATAGTGTCAATATCAATATTTCATACATAACAATTTTCATTTAACAAAAAAACCTACACTTAGCTTTATAAAATTCACACCTCTTAATATTTTATTAACTCTTTGTATTCTGTTCAAAAAATATAATCTTAGCTATGAATGAATAAAATACATATATACCTTTCCTAATCTGTGCTCAGATGTTGAACAAGAATCCATAAATGTTTGAGCAATAACAGACAAGCATGAATCCACAATCGGTGTTTTCTCTATGTCGAACACAAAATCTGGATTTTTGACCAAATTTACCCAAAACCTCAGAGGCAAACTAAAAATAAATAAAAGCATTTTTAACTACAATAATTAATATAGACAGTTAAAATAAGTGTTGAAGATGAAAACATGAACTACTTTATCAAAAATAGTTTTTTATGTCTCTATCTTGGTTTAGTTTGAGAATAATAAATTGATAGGAGAAAATCTAATTTTTTAAGGCCCTTTTGTTTAAACTTTAAGTACAAATAAGAAACATTAATAAAATGCTAAGAATTCATACATTATAAAGTTATTGGGAAAAAAATTTACCTGTTACTTTTCCAAGCATGAACAACTTCGGGGTCTGATATACCATATCTTGCAGCTGCTTCATCAAACAGATCAAACAACCATTTTACTGCAGGTGGTAGAGATTCTTTAGCAGACAAAATAGTGGTTAAAAAGTCATCTACAAATTTTTGGATAGTACCCTATAAAATGCAAAACAAATATAGTAGATTGCTACATCTATAATTATAAATAACAAAATTAAAAAATGACAATGCGTTTAAATAAGTTGTTTGATATCACTAGTTTCAGTACTTTTATTTATGCTTGTACTACATAAAAATTTACTGAAGCTATTATAATAAAATAAATTTAGTATCTAGAATTAAAATTCTAGAGTTTCATACATTAATTAAATGCTGACTTTTAAATTACATTTGTTGCATTAATGCAATAAACAGTATTTAATCCAGGAATGGGCAAACTTTTTTGGTCGAGGGCAAAAAAGCAAAGAAAAAAAGTTTGGTGGGCCAAGTAAAAACATCTTAAATAGAAAAACGATATACAAGTTTTAATTTAAATATTTAACGAGATGAATGAAATTGCGATTTCATTTTTAAAAGTTCTTTATATTGAGGTTCCAAGTGAGATGTACTTATTTTAATATTCAAGACTAAAAATTTGTCTGTTAGTCTAATTCTGAAATGATTTTTTCAAAGGTTTATAGTTGAAAACACTTGTTCACATATATAAGATGAAGCAAACATAGCACTGATTTTCTGGGCATGAAATATTAGATTTGGGAAGCTAGCGTCTGGTAATAAATTGTAAAACTCTTAACTTTGGCATATTTAGAAACAACTGCTTCAGATGGCGCCAATCTACGGCTATTCTATGAAGAACTTATGTCTCCATCATTTTACCAATACCTATTTCCATCAATTTATGTTTTGTAGAACAAAAATAGAGCAAGCAAAAAGGTCATCAATACTTTGTTAAAAAAGAGAGAACAAAAATAGCTTTGAACAAAGTTGACAAGAAATGGATGTATATTGTTTATATTTGCCACGGATCAGCAAGATAAAATTCTATCCGCGGGCCGGATAAAGCCTTCCGGCGGGCCACAGTTGGCCCGCGGGCAGTAGTTTGCCCATCCCTGATTTAACCTTTTATTCAAAAATATCAGATTTAAATGTTTGATAAAAACTGTTTTATAATTCTATATACATTTTTGACATAACTTAGATTTCAGTACACGCTAGAACTAATAAGTATTTGTAAACTAACCTAAGAAAAGAAAACAAACTTGAGGAATAGTAGTGTTAATACAAAAGTTGAAGGAAAAGCCTGATTAAATAATTAAGAGGGATTCTGAATAAATATAATTATTAAATAATGAAAAAGAAAAGCAAACCTACTTTTGTAGACAGTAGCCTGGTTAGGAATATTTCTGGTATAGCTTTATGGCAGTGGTCTTTGTGATAGTCATGGTGGTCATCCAAGTTTCTGACTAGATGCCAGTATCGGACTCTAGGGCCATCTTCGATGCAATTTCCCATGTGAGGTGAACCAGATATCAAAGGACCGTTATACGCTGATCCTAAAAAAATATTTTAAAATATATCTAAATACATAAGTATTTGTTATGGAAAATTGAAAGCATTTTTTGTAAAACTGCCTTTGAGTTTGCGTTTAGAACAGTTTGTCAGAATTAGAAAAAGCAATAACTTACGAAGACAGTTGAGCATATCTTTCCGTCTTGCAACCAAGCACATGACGGCAGATTCTCTTATTCCATAGTGTGCGAGAGTATTAATACGCTTCCAGCCATTGGCTGCTTTTGCTGTGAGATCTTCATCAGCAAGGATCAGGTGACCTCCCCTACCATGTCTCCATTCTGCAATGTTAAAAAGCCCCATTAAATATAAAATAAAAAAGTTATCTAAAAATAAACCTTTGCAAATAATTATTTTTTATAAATTGACTCTAAATATGACTCTTATGATTGACTGATTATGACTCTTAATTGTTGTTCTAAAATATTTTGTGAATTAAATAAAATGGATTTATTTAAAAATTTAAGTATTAGTTTGTATTTAAATAGAAATAAAGTTAGGTAGAAATAATAAAAACTCAAACAATAAATTTTACCCCATATTACCCCACTTTAATTGAATCTCTAAAGAAGTTAAAATAAAACTTTATGATACCAAAATTGTCTTCTACTTTTCATAAATAGTAATACATATTTTTGATCTTTGCACTTACTGTAATCATTGTTAGTAGCAATTTACAGTTTATTGTGAGTTATAGCTGATAATGAGAATTTTTGCAATAACTCATATTTAGTGCAAATGCATCATTTCAAAAAATTTATTTTCAAGACCATTGATTTATTTTAAATACATTAATAACATACCTAAATCCACATCATATATTGAAGGTCTTTGGGAGAAAGGAGTATTTTTATACAGAGAATCCAAAATCTTTGCTTTAACTTGACTAATTGTATCACAGTCATTTACTTTACATTGCATTTTCTCATCTTGATCTTCGTGTATAACTTGTATTGTCTGAAAAGTTTTAAAGGTCTTAATTTTGTAAGAACACATTGCTTTAAAAATAAATGTGCAAATGATAATTAACCAATATGCAATCTTGGAAATTATTGAAGTGAACCAACATTAACTAAAAAAAAATGTTTTGAAAGAATAAAATTTTTTTAGATATTTTTTTAAACAAAATCAATATACATGTTCTGAAATTCAATTGTGTTTAAATGATCACTAAAAATTCCTTCTACATGTTTGATAATTAAAAAAATGAATTGGTGACAATCTTAATTTAGTAAATACAGATAAAATTAAACTGCCCAATATGAATTTAAATTATTTAAGATTTTATAAAATAGCTGATAACTATACTATAATTCTATAACTAATGAGCAATAAACTAAATATTTTATACACAGGGAACTTTAAGAATTTCTATAGTTTACAATATCATGACACTAATTACCAAAAATTTAATCTGACTGCAATATTTTTCATTAATGATTGACATTAAACAAATTTAAATACAAAATGTTTTTATGATGTTTATTATAGTTTTGAAATTAACCGAAATAGACATTTAATTCAATGTAGGATTTTTAAAAATTAAGTTATGAATAAAAAAAACGTAAAGTTAAGAAACAAAAATCAAAATAACTATAAATGAAGATGACACCCAGTAGTAACCGAGTGTTAGCACTTTACTCTCCTGTACCACAGGTCCTGGGTACAATCTTTGGTCTGGGCAAGGTTGACTTATTGCTTTAGTGGGTCAATAAAATGAGTAACAAGTATACCCTGGGACTAAACATTAAGGGTTCTCCGTTTAGACCACCCAACCACAGCATCTGCTCCATATAGTCAAGAAAACTGGGATGGATACAGAAGACTTCAAAATCCATGGGCTGTTGCGCCACTGAGTTTAGTTTTTACTTATTTAAATAATCAGGCAAGCAATAACGTGTAAAAAATTAATTTTGATAAGGATTTTTTCAGAAACTTTCCCAAATTTAGGAAATTTCGTAAAATATACAATAGTTAGAAGAATTTTCGATTGAAGCAGAAGCAACTGGGAAGATCTAGAATTATCCTATTCTTAAAGAAACTTGATTATAATTATGACAATAAGTTTTATGAAAATTACTGGAATCCCATTAATATTTGATTAAAATCGAACAAACATTCAATTCTTACCACAGGAGAGTATTCTGTTTGCTCGCGCAGCAATCTTTCTTCAGATAAAGAGTATCTAGCATCATGTGTTATAGCATCTACAGGACCTTTCTCAACCTGATGTTTGATTGCACTGAACAAAAGAAAAAGGGAACCACCGGCCTGATCCTGAAATTTAAGGAGAAAAATATAATAAGTTTAGGAATTAATATTAATACAAAAACTTTATTTAATATGTTACCTTTATATAACTATATATTTAATTAACTGGGAAATTTCGTTGCATTATTTCAGCAACGAGTTTTGTTCACTTTATGAACATTTTATAACATGTTTTTCCCATTCATCTCTAATCGTGATAAAAATCTAGAATAGTTTATTTAATTTAGCTTACAATAGCGCATTAAAAGTGTAAAATTTCTACCATTAGCTACGTACAAAAACTATTAATGATAGTTTCAATTAAAATTATAACGATTTTTATTAACTTTTAACAATTTTCTTTCTATATTTTTCATTTACTTATTAGTGATATCACATCAAAACAGAGTTCAAATGAAAGTAAACATTCAAAGACAGAACTATGTATTACCTTTATATAGTTATACATGCACAGAGCCATCCAATTAGTTAACATCTTTTCAACAACTGATTCAGTTCTAAAAGATAATGGAAATCATTAGTTGTTATTAAAAAACACAATAAATACCTCACAATATTATTAAATAGAATAGAAAATCTAAGATACGGTTTAAGGAAGTCACATAAAAACTAAATACCTTCGAAGCATGAGTTGAGGATGCTTGGTGCCAACATACTTATCAATCAGACGCAGTAGCAATTCTTTCAAAATGCTAAAAATGTAACAATACAATCAAATAAAATTCTATTTAAAAATAAATCTATACTTTGAAACAAAAGATTTATATAAAAATTTATTTTCAACAACATATTCCTCAACAACTGCAAACGTAAGTCTTAAGATTTTAAAGATATTTTATATATCGAAGAGTTAAAACTTTCTTGCTTAGCTTAACATTCCTTTATAGAGAAGTATGAAGACATTTAAATTAAAACTTACATGGAAAATGATGCTTTGATATTGGGTATAAATTGTACATACTAATAATAAAAATAATAATTGTACAAATAATAATGATTATACATACCTAGTAGCATATTCCATTTTTTCCAAGAAAATAATCATTAGTAATGAGGCAACATTCACCCTGCAACAGAGATTTTGTATAATACTTTGACAAATGTGAAACAATAAAGCAAATTTTAAATGTAAATTGCCAGAAGTTTTCAAAATTGAAATAAGTACAGAGTCTGTGATTTTTGTAAAAAAAAATTTATATTTTTATAATGATAGTTAAATGCACTTACTTGTCTCTGATGCTGAAAGACTTCTGTTCTTCTAAAGTCTCGATAAATGCAAGCAAAAAGTTTCGATTGCACAGAAGTTGTTCAAATTGAGCCATAGCAATTTCATACATGTTCTGTGGACCATTTATTTGCTATAATGGTAAAGATAAAAAATTTTATTAAAAAAATAAAATATTTGTAAACATAATTTTTAAAGCTGAACAATATTTTCAACTTCAAATTGCTTCTAAATTTTATAAAGTTCTTAACATAAACGCTTATAGAAAAACGTAGCTAAAGCTTATATAGCATATTTTTCATAGCTGTAAATTTATTATTCAAATAATTTTTAAAAAAAAATTAAATCAAGTCAGTACCATAATTATATATGCAATAACACACTTTATTTTTTATTCATCCCATATTGTTGTTCATGAAATGCCAACACTTATAAGGTGTATGATATCTTTACAGTTAAAAATGTATGCAGTTTAAAAAATAAAAAAAAATGAAGTTACAGCAAAATTGAAAACTAAATAATAAAAAAATAGAAATTAAAAATACATAAAAACTAATTTAAAAAAGTAAGGAAATAAATAAAACAAATAAAATTAAAAAAATTCTTTCATTGTCTAGTCATTTCAAAAACAATCTGAATAAGTAATAAAGCAATTATTAAAAAATAATACAAATGAATATTTTTTCATAATAATTACTTTGCATTCTTCGATGACAGGATTATCAGCTACACCAGGGAAAAACACTTTCATTACAAATGTTCTGTGATCTAAAGTTGGAACACCAGTTGCCTGTATATCATTGTTTAAGTCCGACATATCAGTTTGAAGTTCGGCAAAAGCTGCAATGAGAAAAATTCATAAAATAAAAACTACTTTGTATGATGCAACACTGTAACTTTTCAAGAATCATTATTAAAACAGCTGGAGCAGTGTGTTCAGTATGCCTTTTTAGAGTGTATATATATAAATTATTATCATTAAATAATGATTGTATAATAATATTTAACCATTAAAAGACAAGCAAATTACAGCAACAAGAGGAGAAAATTATTTGATGGCCTGTTCTGTACTCGTTGCCTTTAGTGTATATATTTCAGTTATTAAATAATGGTTGCATAATAATATTTAATCATCAAAGAGACAAAGATAAGTTAGAAGCCTTATGCCCAGAGTGTATTAATTCAGAGTGTATGAATGAAACAGTCACCTAATAATAATTATGAAACAAATCATGTAGCACTTAAATATTTAACATTTTTGTGATTAAGTGCCTAACAGTAACAGCAATGCTTAGTCAATTTAATTTTTAAAAATGACAAAGAAATTATATATCAAATTCAAATATATTTCAAAAATGGTTTGAGTCTTTGACTGTTATTTCTTGTGTTTGAATTTCTAAAAAATCTCTCTAATAAAAAAAATTAATGCACATTCGAATTAAACCATCTCCATTTAAATAATTAAAAATTTTTTAACTCTTATTTCTTTGTTGATACTGATTTATAAGCTTGCTAAAATTGCAATAGATGTTTTATGGATAACTAATGTAGCTAGGAATAACTACAATTCATAACCAACAAAAAAATGCCAATGATTTATAAAATAGTAATAAAATTTATTATAATCTTAATTCATTACCTTGTTTACATTCTGAACGGACACTGTTTTCCAAAGTATCCATCTGCAACTGAATACGCTTATACTCTCTTTCAGCTTGTGAGCTTTTATGCCTCAAAGCAGCAAGTATACCAAGAATAAGAAGCATAAGTATGGCACCCCCAGCCGCGATCCCTCCTATAGCTTCTGGCGGGAACTCTGATGTTTTAGCTACTTCATATCGCAGGTAACCAATTTGATATCTTAGATTTGTTCCAGCTCTTACCTAAAAGTTAAAAGTCATTAAAATTACTGAATAATAATTTAATATAAATAGTTTTAATTCGATTCATTTGAAAACAATGATAGGCCACAAGCAGTAGTAAGATCGTTTCAAAGGGCAAGGGAAGCTTTTTTATCAGAAATATACATTTATCACGAAATTTCTCTTATCATTATTGTCAGGGAACAAGAAAATGTGATAGATCCAGTTTACATTTAATGAAGACCTTTGTAAAATAAAAAAGACAAAGTGAAACAAGAATCAAAATGAGCCATGCTCCATTGGTCCTGGGTCACTAAAATAAAATTCAGATTACCATAAAATAATTATCGGTAGTGTTCTGAACCAGCAGCCGATGTAAAGGGATGGTGTGATGTTTTAGTCTTTGTTTTTAAAAAAAAAACATGCTACATATTAATTGTAAATGTTCCAAATTCTCCACAATGTTATTTTTGTATTTAAATTTAATTGATTAACTTTTTTTAAGAAATATATATGTATAATAGAGACATAGGAGCTTTAAAATGGAACAGTGAAAATGTGTACTGACCTTTTGGTTAGTGGTCCAATTTCTACTCTTATACAAGTATATTAGTGTAACATAGTAAATAATAAAAGTTACACTTTAATTGATATACACAAAAACTGGCATTATTGTTGTCAGTAATCAAGACACAATTCAATTCACATTTTTACATCTTATAAATGTTAAATTAATAAATAGGTGTAAAGGCTTAGAGGGAATTTGCCTTATTTACTATTGCCACATTGAAACACACGTCTTGCTTGGAAAAACGGTTAAAATACATATCCGAAGTCAATAGAAAATGTGTGGCTTTTCATTGTTAGAAATGTTCTTTATTTATAGATTGAAAAAAAAACAACAACAATTCATTATAATGAAAGTTTAAAGCTTATCTAACTTCAATAAGAAAGTGATTGTTAGATAAAAAGTTTAAATTTAACTTACAACAACCAAGGGCAGACTATTTTCAGTTCTTCTTCCCATTTCATCTGTACCAGGAGGTTGAACTTCAGGCGGCAGGCACACAAGTTGTGTCATACTTAATGAAGTGAGATTACAGGAACGGGTACCAATAGTAACATTGATTTCACCTTCTGTACTGGCGAGCCTCATGTTTTCTCCCTGAAAAAGCATTGCCATTAAATTTTCAGAATTTGGTGGTATGGCATGGTTGGTTGTTAATAGAAATAGTGTGTTTTCAGTGAACCTGATTTATATACAAGATAATATTGATTATGATTATGATTTATATACTAAACACATGACATACATTAACTATTTTTTCAGAAACTCTTTTAATATCATTAATATTATTAACATATCATTAATATTTGGTGTAGTTTTATTTTTATCTTTATGTGAAATTCATGGTTAAAAATGTTCCTTCGAAATAAAAAAGAATTTTAAAAAAGAGGAATCTTTATTACAAAATAGCGTGACAAAAATAATATATTTAATTCATGTTATTTTAATTGTTATTTATAACTTTCATATTACTTCGTTTGATCATGTTATTGATTATGTCCGAATAAAAAAACGAAACACTGCAACGATATTTTTTTTGTACATAGTTCGAAAATAAAAAAATTCATTGAGTAATAAATTTCAAAATTTTACTCTCTCACAAAATGTCATGATTCAATTTAAAACACTAAGTATTTTTTTTATATGCGATAAAATTATTCAATTTATTTATATTACACATTTGTGAAGTTTTCAAAATTTCAATTATAGTTAACACATTTCATTGCACTTTGCTATAAAAAAAAATAAGTATTATAATAAAAAAATAAATATTATAAATAAGTCTATAAGGGAATAGTCTTCATCATAATAATAGAATATACAAGGTGGGGTAAAACAAAATTATTCTGACTTGTCAACAATCATGATGATTACCCTAGCAAATTAGAGAATATTTTCACAATACAATGTCGATGCATTTTTTAAAAATAGATTTCAGCAAACCTACCTCAATGACTAAAGATTCTCCTTTGTATAGTTTAACTCCATCTTTGCTGAGGACATAAAATTTAGGATCAGGAACATAGATTATTTCATTGGGAAGGGTGGGGAAATAATTCTGCATTTCGCGCACTGGCTGTACATCATCCATGACGAAACCTATCTTCAAACGCATCTCGTCATAACTGCGCCAGTGCTGACTACGCAATTTCAGTGAATCAGGACGTACAGCTGGTGAAGGGCACAACATGGTTGATGCATTAGTAACTTGACATACCTATATAGAGATGAAATATTTACTATAAAAATCAAAAACATATAAGTAGATATGTACAGTACACAAAATAAAAAATGGCAAAATAGAAGTTTTGAATGAAATTGTTCAAATAGCTCAATTAAGGAATCAAATTAACTCATTTAAAATTTGATAACTCAAAAACTATTCAATCAATTGCGCTCAAATTTTGTTTTTTAAAATTAAATTCTCTAAAATGATATAAAACTTTGCACAAATTTGCAATTGTAATTTTTCTTGATTATTATTAAGTAAAAAAAATTATTAAAAAATTTTTCATGCATGACATTAACATTGGATTAATGAATTATATAATTGTGTGCAAAAACTTTTTTTGTTTCACTTAAAAGGTTCTCAATCAATGGCAAAATACACAAAAAATAAACTTTAAATCATAGGGCATAAAGTTTTGTGACCAAATAATTGGGGCCATATTTTTTATATTGTGGCTAAAGAAATCTTTTTGTGTCTGATTTCGTAAATTAAATTACTCTGCTCTATTTTAATTCAAATATTTAAGGTTAAGACCTCAAACAAATAGGATAGAGTTACAATATGTAAAAATACAATTGCTAGATCCGAAGTTATTCAGGGTAGTAACTATTTTTGCGCGCAGCTTTTTTTTGTGTATAATGCTTATATGCACATCTTAAAAATCTACTGTATAAAACTGAATAACATTTCGAAATAAGAATTTATGTTTTGATTTCTGTTAAAACAACACAATAAAACATTTTGTAAAAAAAATTATTTTAATTAAGAACATAATTTCAATTTTTATTATCTATGTAAAAAAATTAGAATTTTTAAAGTAAAAAAACCTAAAAAGTAAAGAATTAAAGTTAAGTAAAAAGTTAAGAAAATAAAACTGTTTCTCTTAGTCAGTAAATTTGAAATGCATAATAAATCATCAATTAAAATTGATTCTGAGAGATAAAAAAAAAAATCATACATTTTATTGAGTCATTATAGAATCAAGAGTGTGTGTCATAATTGTATCAAGCTGTGTAGAAAGTCGCTACAATTAATAATTAAATAATGTACGAATAAATTAAACAACTATCCGAATATACTTAAAGCAGTAAGATTCTACAAATTGAGTAAAAATACTTATTCCTTTAATATTAGGTCATTAAAAATGTTTTGTTCAATAAAAACTAAAAAATTTTAGTAAACTCAAAACTGTTGAACTAATAATACGTACCGTTTCATTAACCACGTTATGTTCATTAAAAACCATCATTCTTGGCTGCTGAACAGATGTGAGGTTTGTGCCCATCACTTTGACATAGCGTCCTCCACTGAAAGTAGAAAAAAATTAAAATTACATCAATTTTCACACAATTTCTTGTTGGTTTATTCTGTACTAATTAAATTAAAGGTCTAATTCAAATAGTAGACTAGATTTCCTTATTTTAAAAAAACTAAGTTAGCTTCACTTTTAAGTTCACTTAACTTTTTATTTCTTACTTTCATGCTATTTCAAAATTATGAAATTCAGGCTCATTTCTGATGCTAAACATAAAGCACCAAATATCAGCCATGATAGGAAAAACAAAACACTAATTAAACTAAGGTTCTGTATCTTAAAAAAAAAAAAAAAAAAAAAAAATGGGGAAAAAAAATGCCAACTATTTAAATAGAGTTTTCTTGATAATACAGTGCACAACAAAATCCATTTCAATTAAATGAAGATATTTGATAAATAGATAAGTGTAATTAACAATTAAAATTTCAAGCAATTTCCATTATGAAATGTGCATTATAAATAAGCAAAGAATATTTAACATCTCAATATGCATGAGAAATGAATATATATAATACATTGAGTGTATTGTATTGAAATTTCTCATGTATTGAACATGAAATTTTTTTTTAAAGAAAAATGCATGAAAAACTTTTGATAAATCAGAATGATTCACTTTACATAAGTAAATTATTATATTAACTTTTTGATCAGAAAAAAATTTAAACTAAAAGAAATTTAGTACGAAACAGAGAATATTTTTAATAATAATACTTTTTAAAATATATATTTTAACATTAAAATTGATTCATTTGTGAGAAATAGTATAGTTATGAAGTCAAATAAGTCTTCTCAGTTTAAAGAATTAATATCCATTAAATAATCTAATTACCTCATAAAACTTTTCAATGGATGAATGTACCGCAATGTGGGATCAGAAGTGTAAGTGAAAGGATTAGAATATGTTATATTAGCACCATCTATTCGAAGTACGAGTTGAGAAACTACATAAGAAGGCACAGAAGAACGAGAAGTTCTGCAGCTTATTTGGCTGCTACTTGCTAAAGATCTGAAACAAATGTAGCAAAACATTACACATCTATTGCATGTTTAACAAGTCTTACACATATTTATGAGAATTAAATGTTTTAATAATAGTCATTATACTGACTATTCAAGTTTACAACTGCAAATTTACCTCTCAACTTGACAAGGCAAATCATCTAGCATAACTTCAATTTGGCTTCCAATGTTTAGATTAGTTCCCTTTAGATAAAGTCTTGTTCCACCTGACTGGGGTCCAACATTTGGATAAACCCCAGTTAGTTCGATAGCCTAAAAAAAAAGTTACATATTTTTTTAAAAAAATAAAACAAAACTTACTTAAACATACAATGTTAAAAGAATACATAAATGAATGCATATATGCATTACATTTTGAATTAATAGATTTCAGAATAAAGCTTTATTTACGAATATATTTTTTATTAGTTTAATATTCAACAAATATTATGTAGCATTTGAGCAACAAACGCTATTCCTAATTTTTATCGCAGATAAACGAGCAATTTAATCTCACCTAATATTTTTAAAAAAAAGCTATAGATGTAAATTAAAAATAAAGATTTCATCAAATATTTAAAACCAGAATAACATCATAACATAAAAAAATTAAAGATTACAATTCAGTATAAATTTTTTTTAAACAAAATATATTATTTGATTTTTAAAACACATTATTAAGCAAATTTTTCACCCATTAATATTGATTTAATTTCTAAAAATGACTTTCCATAGATACATAAAAAAAAAACATTATAACATGATATTTTCAGTTATTACTATCAAGCATTGAAACAAACCTTGTAATGAAATTTTTCCTGAGCTCTAGTCACACCTGCTCTATTCCCTACAACAACTGCAGCTGCCATTGGTCCATTCATGTTCACCCCAGTACGACAAACAATTCTGAAAACAAAAATATGCAACATTAAATTGTTATTTAAGAATAGATTTCCTTCTAACCAAAAACACACCTGAAATTCTATAAAATAAAAATTACTAGCAATATCAATTTAAAAAGACATTAAACATCTTAACGTAGGAATAGAAATTTTACAAACCGAACAGATATGCTGTATTCTACGGGTATGCAAGGGATTCCTCCTATAGTAACTTTATCCTGTATTTCTTCCTCGCTTGACCCCAAGTTACTTCCTTCGATTGTTACTAAAGTACCTCCCTCTAAAGGACCACTTAGTGGATGAATCTACACATGGAAAACATTAAAAAATTAAAATATACAAACAAAAATCTGTATCTAAATATATTATTTGGCAAAACAATTTGAAATTAAAATTAAATAAACTAATAAATTTAGTTAATAAATCTTTAAACAATCAAAGTTTAAAAATAAATAAATAATATTCCAGAAGTCAAATTATAAATACATTATTAAATGAAATTAACGTACATGTTTCTTACAAATAATGTCTTAACAAATAAAAAGAAAATAAGATTATATATTCTAGATAATAATAATCAAAAAATTCATTTATTCTTTCTTCCATAAAGTAAAAAGTACTTATATTGAATCAATATATATTTCATGAAAAATCTATTATAATTTTCAAAGTTATAACATTTATAGAATATACAGATTCCCAGAAAATTAAAACTTAAAATATTGTAACAAAATATTATTCAGCCTAAACATTGCTCTGTAAAATAAACATTGCGACTGGCCTGTTGTACTTCAGAGTTTCACTATATTTTGTTACATTTAAAAGTATATTTTAATGCTTGTTAAAAAATACTGTTATAGTAACGAAAAGTATTTTAAATAATTTACAAATCTCTTATGAATGAGTTATTGCAATTGGCGGAAAAGTTGATCAAGTAAGAAATGTGAAAAGTTAAAAATTGTAAAGTACCCAGTCTATGTGAGGTGGAGGACAAGATGTGGCCACAGGATCAATACAGCTTTCACTGTAACTGCAAGATGAACCACACCAAGCACACTGATACTTGCGTTCTCTGGTCATACATAAGGAACAATCAGCACGACCACCATGGCTTCCCAGAAGGTGACATTTATAAAGAGTAACTGTAAGAAAACAATCATGACTAATCAGAATCAATATAAAAATAAGCCTATTATTACGAATGAACTCTATTTTTAAGATTTGATCCGTTAAATTGTTTTTAACTCGAATTAACTAAATTTTAATGAAATAGACTCCCGATTTTGACCACTTTTGAGAAGTAATATTACCGTAATTCTTTAACATTTTCAAAAATCGCAAATGTAACATTTTATCACTTTTATGCACTTACATTCGGATAAAAATTTTGAGTATTTCCCTTGATTTGCTAGACATAAATAAAATAAATATATAAATATGGATTTTTTTTTAGTTAGTCCATGAATTAAATGAAGAGCTACACAGGGATGGTAAGTTTCTTTTACGGTGGAAAAAAACCATCCTGGAAGAAATGAGATTTCTTTCAACCTAATTTTTGTGTTATGTTACTCTTAAAGAATTTTACATGACTGCTTAAAAAAAAACCTTTTATGTATAACATGAAACAAATACTATCTGTTACATCACAGAATTATAATAAGTGGTATAAAAAATGTTAGTTAATTACTAAACAAGTTATAAGAACAATTATAGGATAAAACATAAGGACTATTATAATCCTATAATTATAACCCAATTATAAGAACGATTAACATAATTGAAAACTATAATGTGATATAAAAGATAGCATTACTGATTTGCATTCAGCATGTTTTAAATTTTCTTTTGATTAAATTTACCATTTGTTTTATCGATGAATGTATCTCCATTCCATAACACAGTCAATGATGCTTGTACTTGTCCAATTTCAGCTTCATATGAATACTAAACATAAAGAAGACATTCGTTAAGAAATCGTTAAATTTGTTTAATGATTACTGTATAATTATAAAAGAAAATATTAAATATCTAACCATGTTCTCAGCACATATAACTGTGTTATCCCTGACACGAGCAAATACCCTTTCCTTAGCGCCTTCAATTTCAACTACGCATTGAAAACCTTCCTGTAAAAATAATATTTTCTAGTTATAGTATATGGTTTTTTACCCAACATTACATGGATATAAAACCATGGTTTTATACACAAAAATATAACATACTCAATTAAACAATTCAAATGATGATGCAAACCTAGTCTGGCATAAATTAAAAAGATAATCAAACAAAATAAAATCAGAAAATATCAATAAGATGCTTTGGGACTATTAGATTAATATTTACTTGCAGAAAACTTCACTGTTAATAAATCAAAAGGATAATTAAAACAAGGAATTAATTCCCTAGAAATGAGATGGGCTCGTTTATTGAAAAAAGGTTTCGGTCATGGGCAAGCTTCAGATTTATAATAAAATTTTTATAAACATTTTTACTGTTTTTAAACAAAGGTGTGGTTCAATTATTGAGTATAAAAAATTTAAAATGTATAAAAAATTACAGCGATCTGCTACTTCTGTTCAGTGCTTTTGCTTTGTGAGGCTATTGCTAATTGTCAAATGACTTTTATTTAGAATAAGACATTTATTATATTTTTTAAATTTTGTCTAGTCTTAGAGATCAGTTTTTTCTTTCACAGTTTAGCGATAGAAAAAGTTTTAATTCACTAATTTCCTTTTTTAACAACCAAAGGGCATGTGAGGAGACTGCAAAATTTGACTTTTATCTGATGTATATCTGGGGCTCGAAGTAATGACATGTATCTCGGGCTTAGATTAAAATTCTTCTGTCTCAGACCTCCAAAAGCAAACCGGAGCTGATCTCTAGAAGACAAAGAAACAATTAGTTCACTTTTTCACTAAGCTTAAAGACGAAATGCAAATATTTTGCACATGTTTGCTCTGAACATAAACTGATTATGAAACATGTGAAGAGATTTTTTCTCTAACAAACACAAAGCAGAGCTTGTTGTGTAAGGAACCAGATGTATCTTTTTCCTAGCTTCGGGGATGCTCTCAATATGAGGCAAATGTTTACTTGGAAACAAAATAGTTAAAAGGTTCTAGTTGTGTGTTATGTTAATCAAAATACAAGAAATATAACTTCAATACTCACCAAGGGTGTTAATAAATTCTTGATACCTATGGAGATTTCTTTGCGAACACCATTTGGTAGTAAAATTTCATCATCTATGTTGAAACTTGGACAATGCTGACGACCTTTTATAAGAGAATTTTGAGGATTCTGAAAATTTGAATATTTCATATTAATGTTGAATTATATTACACATATATTAGAACATCATTTGAATGTTATGATGAGGGTAGTTAATGTCTATAACATAAACACTCCCACAAATCACAGGTGCCAGGTCACCTAGGCAACTAGAAAAATTACTTTGCTGACTAAGTTTTTAAACATATTTTTCTAACACTCATTATTTATTGTTTATTTCATAGGAATTACAATTTAAAAGATTTATCACCTCAAAGCTTTTTGTTGAATTTGATTTTTAATTAAATATTTTACTCCTTTATAAAGAAAAGGAGACATACAATCAACAAAAAAAAGACATCCTTGGTCTTTTAAAAAAATTTAAGATATATAAAAAAAAGAAACTTACACTTTCTCCGACAATAACTCTCCGGGAACATGTAGTAGCATTGCTAGTGCATGTATTTTCATGAACGCACCAACTACAAGCCCATGAGCTAGTTACACACGCTTTACATCTGCAATAAAAATAAAAATCTTAAATAAGATAGTTCATATATAACATTTTCAGGATAAATAAAGAAAAGTGGTGACATACAGTTAATATGATTATAGAATTGATTGAAGTATTTATTAAATCAAAGATGCATAAATGTTTTGTCCATAAATTACCTAAGGATAGAAAAATTGAAAAACTTTTGAGAACAGTTAAAGTATCAACACAAATGCAAGTTTAAAATCAGTTATTCTTCTGGTTCGTATCTAATCATAATATGGTCCTGTGACTAATTTTTATTAAAACAATGCATAAGTACAATAAATCCATTACATGTATTTATTTTTCTAAAACAAAACTAATATTTTTAATTTACCAAATACACATACATTGTGTATCCGTATTTTACTATCACTAGAAGGTTCACTACATAGATACAAAGTTGATGGAACAATGTGGAAACCAGGTCAGTATAAAGAATAAGTAACAAACAGTACAATAAAAACGAAATACTTACGTTCGATGTACTTCACAATCGTAAAACACAAAAGGTCGATGGATAAAATCAGTTTCTGTTTCACTCGACCGAACAGCAAGATTAACAGTTACATGATCTACAAAAAGTATCAAACATTGAAAACATATCCAAATTTAATAATAAAATTATTTTAAATGTTCTACAAAACAAAAACTAGTATTAAGGGAATAAAAATTATTTTAAATTAAATATATATTAAGATTATTGCAGGGCTCGAAAAACCGCCCGTCCTCGGCGGTCAAAAATTCCCTGCGGGCAACAAATTTCTCAAATCCGACGTCCGTTTTCCCGTTAATGTTCGTGATACATTTTCAATATCTTACAAGAGTCTAGCACCTCACTGATAAAATGCTCGGATAAATTGACATTCCAGATAACTTGACCTTTGTCATTTAAATTATTTCATATAAGAAATAAATTATTTCATAAAATAAATACTAGGTTACTATTAGTAACCTAGTATTTCTTTTATTACTGCATAATGTAATCCTAGTATTTGTAATCCTAGTAACTACTAATTCATTGTGCAATTTATATAAATGTTAATAATAAATAAGAGAAAATTATATTTTTATTTACTTAGAAGCTACTGGTTAGTTTCAAAGGAGGACGGGAACATTGTTGGACAAGCCGTCCTAAGGGACGGGTAAAATTTCTGAGTTTTTTCGAGCCCTGGATTATTGTTACAATCACAAGACACACAAAAGATGCAAACCTTCTGTAGGTAAAATCGGGGGCCTTGCTGGCATTACTGGCGTCATACATGCCAATCCGGTGTGTGTTTCTCTAGCCTGAATAGGTGGACCATCACCAAATACACATAAGTAATGGGCAGCATATGGTAGTTGTGGCAACTGGTGAATCACTAATTCTACCTAAAATTGTAATGAAAGTTTTAGGAATTTCTCTAAGAATTATTTAAAAGAATGATAATGAAATAATGAAATAAAAAAGAACTTTGATTGCAGAGTTATAGGTAATAAACTATTTTAGATCTGCATAATTTCAGTAACTCTTTAAATTTATAAAAAATGATAATTAAGGTTTAGAAATTTCTATTTTAATGACTAAAAAATTTTAAGCAAACTAGTAAAAAAATTCTAATTAATAAAACCAGAAAAACATAAATTAAATTTTTTTTTTTCTCTTAAGTCTTTTTCATTTCAAGAAACAAGATTTATTTATTTTTTATCAGTATTTTACAAGATTTTTGACATAAGAGATGAGATTTTAAAAAAGATCTGTTTATAAGAAACCAAAATCTTTAAAAAAATTAAAGCTTTAAATTTGGTGAAAGATTTGAGTAGTACCTAAATTTTTAAAACAGTTATAAATTAGAAATATTTCTTTAATTTGATCTTTATAATGTAAAAACATTATGTAGTCTGGTTTGAAATGGAATTTATTCACTAAAAGTAAAAGGGAGCAGCTATCTTTAATAAATTTAATGAAAAAAAGAATATGAATCCAACTTACTATAGACATGCTTTTATAAGGCAGCTGATCAGGTCTTACAGCCTGAAAATCTATACATTGTTTTGTTTCTAAGGATAACCACCTGGGGGAGCTACGATCATTAAATGACCATGTGGCATTCTGGCAAGCAACCTTGATTGTACACCTACAAAGAGAGTAAATTTCTTTTAACTAATATAAATAAAATACTACATTGACATATAATATCCAAACGTATATAGTGACAAAATTGATCCAAATCTGACTACATCTTACTACCATCAAAAGATTGGACCCATATATTAATTTATATAAAAAATAAAATTAAAAAATCCATTTAAATTCAAACTATCTTAGGATAACTTGATAAGTAATCATGCCAGTAAATTTTAAAAATATTTTAATTTCTGGTTCTGATTATGTAAGAATACTAATAGTCAAAAATATTTTTTCTTTCTTAGACTTGCAATAAAAAGATAACTTTTAAAAAATAGCGAAGGTTAGATATTTAGAAGTTATTTAAAAAAGATTGAAAACTAATAATGGAATGTAAATCACTGTATTATTCATTAGATTGAATTATGATTAAATAAAGTAAGATTATCCCCTTTATTTATATTTATAAAATTATATTTAAAAAAATGAAGAAATCCCATAGAATTTTCTATCATGATTAACTTAAGTGTTCGGCTGAATAATAACTGCAGGCAGTAATAAATTAATTGTGTGAAGCATTATTAAATTATGTCTAATAATGTTCAAGATAGATTATATATTGCTTCAAATTGCTTTTTTAAATACGAGGTAACAATTTTGAAATGAACAATAGCATCCGGAAAGAATTTACTAAAAATGTTACATAAATTATGAAAAACCCAGCTATCTGGAAATCTAAAGTAACCACAATATTTAAAAATCTACAAAAAAAAATTCTTTAAGTTCTTATTTATTAGAGATTATAATATTTTAGTTTATTTTAAAGTTATATTTCAATAAGGAGAGAGTTTGATACACCTTTGTTTTTTTTATTGACTTTTCTTAATAGTTATCCATTTTTTCAAACAAGTATTGTAATATAAGCACTGAAAATTTCGGCATTAAACAAAAACAGATGGTACGATTTTTTTGCGTAGCTGTTTTACATTACCATTTGGAAATTGTTTTTTTTTTTAATATATAATTTATACAATAGGTATAAATATAATGGGTAAAAATTTTTTGTTTCTAAAAAATTAATTTATATTAAAAAATTAAGATTTGCGTCGCTCAAATATCTGAAATTTGGCCAATACGGATAATCAAGCTTTTACTGTAATGTCACGAATTTTTCTCTATTTCTCCTTTAATGTATTAGTTAACTAACAGTTAAAGCTTGATATGGAGGCAATTATTTCAAATCCTAAAACACTTGTTATAAGTAAAATAAATAAATATACCTCCTTTCAAGCGAGCACCAACCACAGTACGGATTTCTGGCTTGCAAGCATTTATCACAGGTACTATATTGTTGACAAGTTTCAATACGTATTTTGCTTAGCTGTAATGAAATAGAATGAAATGTTAAAATTAAACATATGTACATTATACTAGGTCATGTGTTAGTATGACAACTGGATTACTTTAATTACCTTATAAGGTGAAGCTGCATAAACATATTGTTGAGTAGGATCTAAAACAACATCACCTATTATTGGATTACCAGAATCTACAACTACTTCCTCAAATTCTTCAGCTTCCATACTACTTGTTACAAGCAACTAAAAAAGAAGAAAACAAATAAAAATATTTGTCCATTTACAGCATCAGGACATTAAATCAATGAAATTGAAAATTATGATTCAGTTGCATTTTGGACATTAGCCTATAGCATTTATACAGCTGTATGTTTATTATTTACTAAGGTAACCTTTCTATCTTTTTATTATTAGCTAAGTCTTTTTTCTATATATAATCAGACATTTAGACAAAATCACTAACCATCATCATGAAATAGAAAATTTTCGTTGAACATAAAGAGAAAAAAAAAACACTAGTATGTTGAATGTTGATTTAAAGACTATTAAACTTTTTAAAAAAATAATAAATAAAGCTATAAAACTTTTTAAAAAAAGCTTTTAACTGACTCTAATCAAGAGAACCTGAAAAAATGTGTAAAAGACAAGAATTGATTTTATTTTGTGGTGAATGTCTACGTTTGGTATTTTGGTGAATGCTATTTTTTATTTTTTTTAAATATTATCATTTCTTTTTACAACAGCAAATGCCAATATTCAGTCTCATAACAAGGTTATAAGAGAGAAAAAACCTTATATTCTTCTTTAGAAGCATGCTGAATGTTGTCATTTACTGGTATACATGCATAATATAGATTTTTAACTAACATTCTGAATCTTCAGAAAAGTAATTATGCGGATAAAAGAATTCAATAGATTTTCAACTTTCATGGCAATATAAATAAATCATAACTATTATTATTTTTCTGAAAGTTTTACATAAATGTTGGAAGAAAAGTTGTTAAGTTTAAATAAATAGTAGTTTAGAAACACTAGATTTTTTCCCCAATGTGTTGGAAATGAGAAACAAAAATTAAAAAAAATTTTTAAAGCAGTATTTAAATTTAAAAAGCAACATTAAACTAGCTTGAAATAATTCTTAACTACAAAAATTAAAAGGAAAAATAATAACGTAATGATCAAATAAGTTGTATAGAAGCAGTTTACTTTGCTTGTTGAAAGCTAGATAATGGATTTAAATTAAATAAGAGATTTGGCAAATTTATGCAGCATGTTCTACTATGGGCTTTAAAAATAGAGCATTTAAAAATGGAGTAATTGTTTGGCAAGGTATGTGCATTGATAAACGTCAAGCAAAACAAAAATTAAAGCATACAAATTATAAGAGGGGCTAAGAAAAATAATGTATAAAAATTTTCATAAAACAATATGAAATGCAATTACATTAAAGAAATACAATTATATAAAAGAAGAAACACTTAAGTACATACTTTTTTCAGCACTCCATCCCCTGTACCAACAAATGCAACAGTATGCTGACCAGTGGTAGTCATGGCTACGCTAGTAAGGGTGGTATTGGAATAAACTATAGCTGCTAAGGATGATATTGGCACGGATCCATTCAGTTTGACTGTTTCATTGCAAAAATTCAGTATGTTCCCAGCTTTCTGCAAAGAAAAGAAATAAATTAAGTAAGAGTTCAGTAATTATGAAGATAAACATAGAAGGTCCTGAAATAAAAAATTAAAATATTTTACAGAAAATAAGGCAAAAGCGTATTATTATTTACTTTAACCATTTAATTAAGGACGATGAACAGTTAAACTTAGTTCTGCGTATGATCTTTGCATTTCTGCATAGTAAACCAGGTCCTTACCTTGAAATTGTACTTGTTAGAAAATTTTTACATCAATTTGCCCAGGAAATGCAAATGTTAAAGAGTTAAACTATGCCTAAAAATTATGTTTAGCAAATATTTATTCCCCCCCTCCTTAGGAAAGATGGTTAAAAGGATGTTTAAAGAACATAATATAAAATTTAGAAGCTAGTTTCGAACAAATTAACATAGACCTTTCACTAACACACCTGATAAGCAATTCTTTTATTTATGTTTTAAATTTTTTCCCAAAAAAAAGAAAAAAGAAATTGTTTATGCAAGTAAGTAAAAGTCAAAATCAAGTTTAAACATAAAAGCTTTTACGTCATTATGATAAAATAATTAAATAAATATAGGATAATTGATTAATTGGTTATCAATTAAAAAAATTACTATGGAATTAAAAAAAAATTTACTAAAAATTAATGCAACCTCTAAAAGGCGTACACAGCCTGCGGGTCCACCAACTGTTGAAATTTACTTGGATATCACTTGAACATAATCCACTTTGTTACAAAAATCTTATTATTTTTAATATATTATTTATTCTGATACGCAACATTTTGTTAATCCAGTTATTATTCTTTGACGCTCCTTATTTGTATCCCTTTCATCGTTAATCCAAGCGACATTTCGAACTTTTTTGTCAGCAGTTATTGTGGGATTTCCACGCAGTTTTTAAAATCCCGACATTTTTAATAGGATATTACTTCACGCGAGCTTCCGAGTCGAGCTAAGCGCTTTATCCGTCTCTATTTCATCGTAAATCCAAGCTCGTTTTTTCGGCAGTTATAGCTGTCTTAGGTTTTGAAAATCCTGATGTTCTTAATATGTATTATTACGACACTTGAATGTACGCTTTATTTGAGATATCATTGCAAATCTAAATTTTTTTAATTTTTTTTTATCGTTTTCCTCGTAATTTTAAAAGTTCTAATATTTTCAATATTATATTTTTACGACCTGAGAATTGCAAATCTCTTATTTTAATTATCACTTTGACGTGCTTTATTTGTGTCGATCTCAACCTCAATTCAAATTATTGTGCACTTTATGTATTATTACGACACTTGAATGTACGCTTTATTTAGATTTCATTGCAAATCTAAAATTTTTTAAATTTTTTTTTATCGTTTTCCTCGTAATTTTAAAAGTTCTAATGTTTTCAATATTATATTTTTACGACCTGAGAATTGCAAATCTCGTATTTTAATTATCTTTTTGACATGCTTTATTTGTGTCGATCTCAACGTCAATTCAAGTTATTGAGCACTTTTTTTTTCCCGAAGTTTTTACTCATTTCAACATAGTTTTTTGAAAATTCCGATGTTTTTAATACCATGTTACAACTAGAGATGTAACAAATATTTGGCCCGTTAGCCGAATATTTTTTGGAAAAATATTTCCTGATAAAGTTTCTTTTCTTTTTTAATTTGAATAAATTAAATAAAGAGCAATCTAAAATAGTATTTTATACTATACATTATTAGAAATAGTTTTTACACATATTTGTTAAGTTCTAAAAACCATGTGCTGGCAAATTAATGTTCTGGAAAGCAAATGGAAAAGCGAAATTTGAAGAACTGGAATTAGACATATATTTTTTGCACTGCTGTTATTTTGAAAAATTATTATTAGGCAAGACAATTTGGTCATTCTTTTTTCAACACTTTAATCTTTTTAAGAATTGAAAGCGATTTTTTTTTCTCGCTTTTGCTGTTTTTATTATAGAGCGGCATTTTAAAGGCACGTTTCTGTTAGACTTCTTTTATTGTCTCTCTTTTTTTTTTTTTCTTTCTTTCCTGTACGGTAAGACAGGTAAGTGGTAAAAGAAAGTAGTGATTTTTAACGTTAAAGTTATATTTTAAGAAATAGGAACAATTTTTTGTTTCTGTTTCTCTTTTGCTATTATTAACTTTCTTTTTATCAGCATTTCTATTATGACACAGCATTTTTTTTAAAGAACGTTTCTAATAAACGTTTTTCTTTTATCGTCACTTTTTTTCTAAAAATACGACAATGTGAAAAAGTTAAGATTTTTAGCATTAAAAAGTTAAGAACAAGTTTTGTTTTGGTTTCAATCTAGCTTTTACTTTTTTAAGAAAGCTCAACGTTTATCAACGTTTTTATTATGTCGCTATTAAAAGGGAATTATTAGACTTAATTATTTTTTCTTCACTTTTTCTTGAAAATTATACTAATTAGAAAACCGAGATGTTTAGCTTCAAAATTTAAAAAAATAAGAACATTTTTATTTTTTATGTTTTGTTTTTGAATGTAATCTTTTTTTTTTTTTTTTTTTTTTTTTTGTGGGCATTTTAAAAGCGTTTCTGATAAAGTCTATTTTTTAACGTTTTATGGATGCTTTTCCAAATATTATTTTTAACATTAAAGTTTTGCATTAAGAATTAAAAATGATTTTTTAATTAAAAAACAGTTTAAGAAAATTAAATTTAAAAAATTTTATTAAAAAAACAAGATTATTTATAGTTAATGAACTATTGGCATCGCGAAATATAATTAACGTATGTTGATGAGAATTATAAATAGTTCTATGCATATAAACAGTATTATTAATATTAAATCTACTTCTGAAGATTAATCTTCTTCCATCAATTGTACATGTATAAAGCAATTTTGATATAATAGCACTTACTAAGGCCTTTTCCCTCTCCATGGATATAAGATTAAGTTTTTGTTTCCCCGGTTTCTTTGTTCTTAAGACATTTTTGATGAAACATTATTATTATTTAACAGTACTATATATTTTTCAGAGGGGGCGGAAAATAAAATCGCTCTATTAATTAATTGAAAAAGTAACGATTGATAAAATTTCCACGGATTTTTTTTTTAAAAATAAAATTTTTTAAAGTAATAAAATTATGCGGTTAATAATTCTGAAAAGGTAATTTAATATTGCACATTTAACTGGTTTTATCATTTTCAACATTAATTTTTACAATCGTTTAAACGGGAGCAGCGCTGGCTCAGGGAATTTCGCCATCTAATGAGGTGAACTGGGGCTCGATCCCGGCGGTGGCTGGTCGATACGAATTCCGCATCCGGCTTGCACCGACCACAGTGCTGACGTGAAATATCCTCAGTGGTAGACAGATCATGGGTTAGAGTAGGCTAACCGTGGGAGGTTCTCTTAGTCTTCCTCTCCATGTAACGCAAATGCGGGTTAGTTCCACCAAAAAGTCTTCTACGAATACTTGATCCAGGAGTTACATTGTCTTCTGGATTTGGTTCACAATTACAAGACTACGGAGTTAAACATTAGTAGTCGTAAACCCAAAAATTGAGTCGGCTGTTTAACGACGGTTTATAAAATAAAAATCGTTTAAACGGATAAAAACTGACTTGGTTGATCCAAAAAAATTCTATTAACGTAAATTATGCAAATATAAAGATATTCATCAAAATACTAAAAACAACAGGGTAAACATAGTATTCTAAACTAACTTTCCAAAAAAAAAAAAAAAAAAAAAAAAAATATATATATATATATATATATATATATATATATATATATATATATATATATAACTAAGTAAATAAAAAATGGCTGAGTGCAAACAAAATTGCATTTGGTATAAGTTTAACATGAACCCCCCCCCCCCCCCTCAACTAAATTCTAGAATAAAGCCCGCTGTACTGCTCTGCAATTAAGAGAGAGGGGGGGGGGGGGAAACCAAGAACAAATTCTGATTACGTTACAACAACATTGCATTTTATATTTTCCAAAAGACACTAAGGAATACTGAGTACAATAAATATCCATTATCAATTAATTCATTTAGAAAATGAAATGAATATGGGCTAAAAGTATATTTACATCCTACATCCCTTGGACGATTGACTTCGGTAGTCAAGAGAAAAATCTTCTTGAAATCATCCTAACAGCTTCGTAGTAACATAAATAAGTATAAATTTATTCTATTATTCATAAAATATTAAAAGAGATGATAGGCGAAAGTATGCAAATATTTTCTAGTAATGAATGGTTTCTTAACACGTGATCTTTCCGGATTTCAAGGACATGTCTTCTTTGAAAAGAAAGATCGAAAAGTATCATGAAATATGTATGTTGGACGAAAAAATGGTGACTTTCTAAGATTTCCGTTCTTTCGATGCAACTCTTTGAATTATTAATAAACCCCCTTTTCATTGGCAGGAATGTCGTCTGCTTGTCTAACAAAGCAGACGTCATTCAAAAAAGATTTCCGATGCTCAAAAAGACATTTATGAATAGAAGGAGGTTAAATAATCCACATATTCAGGAGTGCAGGTTCGAATATATAGCGGAATTGTGTTCAAGATAAATTCCGACAGAAATGAATTGTAATTAATGTGGGGATAAAATAAATAAATTATGTTTTGCTATAGAATTTATGAGAAGTGTTAAAAAATAACAACAAGATTTTATATTTTTAAAAAAAATTGTCATAATATAAAAAAATTAAGATTACCTGTAGTTTGTCTATGTAAAGAACATTGACCCAAAACTTGATTTAAACCAAAAATTGACTTAAACATTGACCTAACATGACTTGTAAATAGTTAAACCTTGTAACCGCAGTCATCGCCACTGCTCCTAACGGGAGTTCGAAGGGAGTTTTTTTCTATAGAGAGACTATACCTCAATTAGCATGTTATATTGGGATAATTATTTCTTGATCTTGGGGGCAATATATTTATCATATTTTTAAATCGCACGGTTAAAAACACCACGAATACTTGAAAACTATCTGGATACTGACAAAGAATTTTATATAAAAATATAAGATTTCGAAAAATTGTGGTTAATTACAATGGCTTTCAATTAAACTACAAATTATCTATCGGCTGTAGTTTTCATTCGCCCTCTTTCTGATGAACAAGCTTGAAATACTTACATTATTGCGGGCCACTTCTTCAAAGCACAAAAGTGTTATTTTCATATTTTGTAGAATTTTCGAAGAATCATAATATAAAATCATAGTTTTTATATAGATATAAAAAATAAAAAAAATACTCTGTAAAATATCTTTAAACAAAAAACTACTAATATTAAAACAATTGTGAGAAAAAAATAAATATCAGAGGTAATTTTCGAAAAAAAAAAAAAAATAGATCTTATAACCCTTCAAAAACTTATATCGTAAAAAAAACCCTCCACAAGACATTTTATCACAAAATAAACGGGCACTTGCCTTCAAAAATAAACCCTCGGTTGAAAGAACTTTATTTTATGCTGATTTTAGATTTGCAAAAAATGTGCAAATGACCCCTACAAATATAACTATTCGAGGAATCGAAGGAAAGAATTTCAATAATCCAGTCAGAAAGAAAATATGTTTCAAAACGTGAGATAAGATTAACACTAATTCATGCAAATAATATTGGCATTGCGAAAATAATGATAGCTCCAATTAAATTAGTGAACAGAGCCTTTTAAATTTATAATTTGCATATATCTATCTTATATTCTGATTCAATAAGTGTTCATTTCAAACTTTATTTCGTGGAAAAAGTTCCACGTTAGATTTAAAATGAGGAAACATTTCGTAAATTATGTTTACATTAGATTTCGTTCGCTGATGTATAATAGGTTACTCCTATCAAATTACGTGAAAAAAGGGTAAAAAAAAAACTTTTCATCAGTTTACCGGAACAATTAGTTATAATAAGTCACAGTAAACTGAACATGCTTGTATAACCCATACTTAGAAAAAATATTTTTACAACAGATTCCGAGTAAAGGAGCATCATAGGAATGTAATTGTGTAAATAATAGAAAAACACCGTCTTTAATAAATAGCATTTAAAGTATTTATTAATGATATGAAAACAATTTAAATTTGTGCTTTAGAACAAAACAAATAGGATTATGTACTTTTTTGGTAAGTTAAATGCCTATATCAAAACTTATGTTTGAGTCACTGTGTTCAATAACTTAGGATGAATTAGTTTGCAGTGTCGAAGCATCAGACAGTCTATGTACTAGCATTATGCGTAAATAAGATCCGAATGCTAAAGCTGGGGTTGGTGAGCGAAATCAAGCAGGGAGTCTAGAAACCTATTCTTTTGATTGTTAAACTCAATCAGGGGTCTGTCCAGACATTTTGTGAAAGGTCCGCTTTTGTAAAATTGTGAAAAAATTACTCGTAATTTGTGAATATAAAATAAACGTTAAGTCACATTCTTTCAACCAGGGTCCGGCTTTTGTAAATTTGTGCAAATAGAGTCCTGTTATTGCAAAAAACTTTTTCAAGGCGTTTTTAAATTGTAAAGACATACAAGATTATACTCAACACTGTAAAATTATAATTAAAAAAAAAACTTTAAAAAGATAAACAGCAATTGCTGCTACTAAATTAGAGATGCAACATACAAATATTTAGCTTATACCAGAATATTCATTTCGGACAAATAAAGGAAGAAGCGTCTGCCGAAGACAAAACTCAGTTCGTTTACATCTATCTTTCTACCCCCCCCCCCCCCCCGTTCCTGGGAAGGGTTTATTCGATTAACAAAACAATAATAAAGATAAACAAATTTGTGAAGGGTCCTATTAAAAGAAAAATTATTGTGAAGGGTCCGTTTTTAAGTTAAAATATTTTGTGAAGGGTCCGTAACCGGACCCAAATTTCTTCTAAACAGACCCCTGATTAACGCTTATAAATTTTAAATAATGCGGCTAAGATATACTGACAAATATAGGGTGGTATTTATACAATAACGTTACTTAATGTTCATCTAGATTGTAACCATAATCGTATATTAGATGATTCTACCAAAAAGGAACATCATCATGAATTCAAAACCTGAATGACGCATAAGTTTCAAGACTTGGCAGGAAATTATCCGACAATGACGCTAGAGTGCCACTGATTAATATAACAACACTAAAAAAGAAATGCGACAGTAGACGCCTTTTTCTCACTATTAAAAGAAAATTATCGAATAACTTATGGATAGTTTTCTCTCTCTCTCTCTCTTTTTTTTTTTTTTTTTTTTTTTCTTTTGTAAATTTCATGCGACCGAGTTTTTAAATAATGACAGAAAATATTATTTTTGATTAAAATTTGTAGCTGGGAAGAAAGTAAACACATAAATGCAATAAAATAACTTTTCAAAAAGATTTTAATTTTTTTTCATAAAAAATTTTATTTTAAAAATTCTAATTATAGTTTAAAAAAATTGCTTAAGATTCATTTTTTGCAATAATCTTTTCAAAACAGTGTCTGGCATACAATTAAATTTCAAACTATTTCATTTGTCGACGAACGTGTATCCCTGATTGGTGTGTACCTACGCGTAGGTACATTATCATACTTTTTGTCCTTTTGTAATTTTTTATATTTTATTTTTGCTTACAATTCGGTATAAAGACAATTCATCAGGTCAAAAAAATTCGAAAAGAATTTTTTTTTATTTTAAAAAATGAGCAAATGGCATAAGTTTTAAAAGATAATGCCTTTCTATTTTACACATAATTTCACTGTACTGATAAATACCAATTTTGTAATTATTTACTTTTTTTTTAGCTCGTACGAAGAACTAATTTTCAACTAGGATAGTTTAAATAGAATATTAAAAAAAAAATTAGAGAAAAGAGGCCGCTTTAGATAATACAGACTTAAATTATCGATAGCAATATTAATTTAAGTTACGTTTTAGATCAATTAGATATTTATAAATGCAATTATTTATCAGACAGGACTCAATCAATATTAACTTGAGAACTCTTTTAACATGAAATCTTTATAAGTGCCAAATATCTCTAAAATATTATAACATTATTCAGTAAAATCCATTTAAATTACAATTGAAATACAAAAAATAATAATAATAATAATTATTGCAAAGTTAATTATAAAATACACTTTTCATGGGCTTCATTTGCAAAATTATTATACAAATAAATTTTGAATAAAAAAAATATTATTTAGTATTAACTTGACTAAATACTTTAAGACTAAATTTTAACACTTTTTATGTGAAAAAAAAAAGGTTAGCGATAAAAAAAAAATTAAAACAATGAATTTAATAATAAAATATACAATGCTTCATCGAGCAAAAATACTTGATACAATATAATCATTTAACTCAAAATTGTGTTAGGAATACTTTAATAAGGCTATAAAAGGTCGCCATTAAAAACAAGTGTCAGAATTTCAATAAATAAATAAGTTAAAAAATAATTAATATAATTTACTAACTTTTTTCAACAATTATTTTACCGTTTTTAGTCTACATGTTAAGCGCAGTTATTAAGAAATTTTTATTTGACTATTTCTTCTTTTCAATTTTGCGTCTGTTAGTTTAAAAAAAAAAAACTTTTAATGCCATCCGCACACGAAAAACCAGTTTTTAAACATTCTTTGCTAGTCGAAAATTGGTTGAAATTTGGATTGACAATTAATACCTCTTTAAGAATATTAATGCTACTAACGTTCTGGAAACGATTGAAACTCTCAGATACGGTGCTCTGGAAGAGTTCAAACACTCTAGCAAGTCGGAAAGAGTCAAAATTTTGATTCTAAGAAGTCAAAAAGAGCACGTCAAAATTTTGATTCCAAGGAGTCAAAAAGAGCAAGTCAAAATTTTAATTCCAAGATTAGAGCTCTCACAAACATGCGAGATGAATTTTTATATCGAAGTTAAATAAATCAAAACAGAGAAAAAAACAGCAAATTTTCAGCTAGTAATTTTAATAATCAACATTATGTAAAATGAAACCACGCATTTAATTAATAGAAAATCATTTTATAAGTACATCGTAGCATGGTTCGAGAACAAAGAAAAGTTAAACATCTGTCCTCCTTGGCCCACAAAAATTAAGTAAATATACAAGCAGGTGTTTAATTACAGTTGTGTTTCTCTAATTAAATATAATACAGCAAGCTAACGTATTTGGAAGCAAAACTACTAATATTTAGAAATCATAAAAGAAAGAAAGACAC
Organism: Parasteatoda lunata; assembly: GCA_949128135.1. Taxonomy (NCBI): domain Eukaryota; kingdom Metazoa; phylum Arthropoda; class Arachnida; order Araneae; family Theridiidae; genus Parasteatoda; species Parasteatoda lunata. The sequence goes on along the minus strand of OX421972.1, from coordinate 40,327,977 downwards.
GACCTTTAATTTGAAGATAGTTTTACTTTTAATTTTCGATTAATCCTCGATATTAGTGAAAAACTATTTAAAAAATGCAGGAAATTTAGTAAAACAAGTTGTGATAAACATTAAAAAAGCTTATCACACACGAAAAGTAATAAAACCTACGTATTCATGGGCACTTTTTATGATTACAAAAAGAAAACCTATAGTGAAATAAAAATAAAATACTTTTTTTTTTTTACAAGTTTCATGTCAAAGTACAATTAATGTAGCAATAAAATTAAGCCATAAAACTAACAGCAGTGAAGTTAGTGACACAAGGATTTCTTTTTTTACGTTTTGAAGTCACGATAGTTAATGAATTAATGATTATTTTTAAGTAGTTTGATATTAGGTTCAATTAAAATAAAAGGAGCAGTTAATTGATTGAGATAAATTTATATTAACATATGTCATGACAAATTCTTTATTTTTTCTGAAGCCGTATATTTTTTTGAGAAATTCCTTAACATATTTAATGCTCTTAACATACTGAAAAAAATGTGATTTGATAGATTAAGATTTCCAGTTCATGAAAAGTAAAGATTATTGCACTATTTATTATTATCTGGATAATAATAATCTCTAGAATTGGAACTTCTTAACAAAAAATAAAATAATAAATAAATAAAATAATAAATAAATAAAATGATCAATAAATAAAAATAAAAAATAAAATGATAAATAAATAATAAATAATAAATAAAATGATACATAAATAAAAATAATAAATAAATAAATAATGGCTCAGCTCAAATTCAGGATTAAATTTTGATAAACTTTTTTAGAACTTTTAAACAAACTTTTGTCTTTATTATTAAGTATAAAAAATGTTCACTTTAAAAGTAGTATAAACATTTCAGCGATCTGCTTCCTTTCGTTCGGTACTTAGTGAGGTTAGCATTGATTGTCAAATGACTTTTATTTATCTTAATATTTTGATTTTCTTTTTTAATTTTTGTTTTAGTCATCTTGGAGTTTCAGTTGGTTTTCTCCTCGCCTTTTCTTTCACAGGTTGGTTGATAGCCCGAATGACAAAGATCCCAAAATTTGGCTTTAATCGAACGAACGTATATCTCGGACTCTAAGTAATCCTGTGTTTCTCCAGTTCGAATTAAAATTCTACTGGTTCGGGCGTGTTTGGACCACCAAGAGCGTGTTTGGACCACCAAAAGCACCATTTCTAATCTGGACGAATAGAGCTGCTTGAGACAGTAAAGGCTGACAATTGGCAGTAGGATAAAAGAAGTTAAATGTAAATATTCCCAACATCAAATAAAAATTTGGAGGCAATTTGATTCAATTTAACAAAAAATTCTATCTCGCCTGGAAGGAATTTCTGCTAAGATATTTTATTTTATTTCATAAGAATTTTCACAGAAAACAAGAAATGCCTTCTTCCTAACAGTAAAATGCATCCCAGATAACTCTTCCCCACTTAACATGTTTATAATAAAGTAAACGATTTTTACGAGAATATTTTTACTATGTAAATTTGATTTGGAATCATTAAAAAAAAAGAATGAGCAACTGTAAATACATCATAAATATATTTATTTTTAAATGGAAAAACTAAAAGATATTTGAAACGGAACAAAGATTGTAATTCATTTTAAAGTCTATGTAATGGCGCTGCTCAGTAAAATTATGATGCCTACATTTTGTTTTTAAAATATTACTTCATTTTGGAATTATGTAATTAACAAACTCATTATTTTATGGTATGAAAAAAAAATCAAAGTGATAAGTTGCGTCCCGAAAATTCAGGTCTCTAACGGTGGATAACAACCTTAACTGAACTCAACGTATAAAAAAATTAAGAAATAGAAATATTTAGTGGTTGCATTGCTGACTAACCTGGTTAATGTACATATCAACCGAAATCCTGTGATACGAAATAATGCAAAAAATAATTTGCTAGAGATTTTAATTGGGAATATTTTATCGCATAATCAGAAAATAGGATTACATACAGCAGTGTTTCCCAAAGTGTGGTACGCGTACCCCCAGGGGTACGGCAGCAGTTTAGCGGGGGTACACGTTCTTATGCGAAACATCTGGCAAGAAACAAAAATTTCATTTAAAAACAAAGCTCTCCATGAAAATTTACGATTACGTGTTTTTCTATTGGCTATTTTTTGCAGAGTTAACAGTTAATAATTAGTGGTGTCAACAAACAGTTGTGATTTTTAACTTTTGAGCAATTTTTTTATAGTAAAAAATACATATTTTTTTTATTAGTGGTACGCAGCGCTACGAATAATTTAGAAAGGGTACACTAAAGTCATAAGTTTGGGAAACACTGACATGGGTCTGTCTAGAAGAAATTTGGGTCCGTTAACGGACCCTTCACAAAATATCTTTTCATAAAAACGGACCCTTCACAAAATATCTTTTCATAAAAACGGACCCTTCACAAAATATTTTAACTTAAAAACCGACCCTTCACAAAATAATTTATCTTTTAATCGGACCCTTCACAAATTTGTTTATCTTCATTATTGTTTTGTTAATCGAATAAACCCTTCCCAGGAAGGGGGGAGGGGAAGAAAGACAAATGGAAACGAACTTAGCTGTGTCTTCAGCAGAAGCTTCTTCCTTTATTCGTCCGAAATGAATATTCTGCGTTCAGCAGTATAGGCTAAATACCAAATATTTGTATATTGCATCTCAGATTTAGTCGCAGCAATTGCTGTTCACTTTTTAAAATTTAACTTTTTAATTATAATTTTACAGTGTTGAGCATAATCTTGTATGTCTTTACAATTTAAAAACTCCTTGATAAAGTTTTTTTTGCAATAACGGACCCTATTTGCACAAATTCACAAAAGCGGACCCTGGTTGAAAGAATGAGACTTAACGTTTATTTTATATTCACAAATTACGAGTAATTTTTTCACAATTTTACAAAAACGGACCTTTCACAAATGTCTGGACACAACGGACAACGGACTTTCAAATTCACAACGGACCTTTCAATGTCTGGACAGACCCCTGACATGTGGTAATAACACGAATAAGTAAATAGGTCGAATAGTTTCATCGAATTGGTATCAAATTATCTTAGCCGTTGCCGTAGATAATTATTTCATTGCGTCAATTATTGTTTATGTTATAATTTACACCGCTGAACTTCTACATTTTTGCGTTAAATAAAAGAACTCTTTAAAAAATAATATTTTGCAAAAATAACGTTTATTTATTGACGTAAAAACGAAAATGACTGATAATTGAAGGAAAAGAAATAACTAACATTCATAAAAATAAGCATAAATCAACAAATTTGAAAAATGGCAAATATCAGCAAGCAAATAGCAAGCAAATGAAATAGATATAGAATACTAATAAAACTCGTTACAATTCCATATCAACAACTAAAAAAAAAACCCAATCAATTTTCTTAAGTTATAGGTGTCAATAAATTGAAAAAAAAATACAGGAAACCTGTGGAAAAAAAATTTTGCGTGCGAAATTTCATAGCGCATTTAACTATCTATAAAATTAACATATAGTGTTCAGCGAAATTCCAGTAATTCTCACAAGAAATATAAATTACGAACGACAAGCTTTCAAACACAATGTCAGCGTTCGTATACCTCTCCAACTTGTTGCACAAGAAAGCAATAACAATTCCATATAAGCAACGAGAACAAGATGAAATGGCAAATAATGATGCAACGGAGCTCAAGATATAACCCAATGAGATTAGTTTATTTATTTATTTCCTATTTGTTATATTTATTTTGTAAGAGTTTTTTTTTTTTTTTTTTTTTTCTTTTTTTTTCTCAGCACCAACAAAACAAAGTTATTTGTTGGTATGGAATAGGAGAGATTCCAGACTTATTATCAAGACTTCTAGCGCAGAACAAAAGACATCGAAACAGGGAATCCCAGAAAACAATGGAATGATTTAATAAATGGCGAACTCAGCCGTTTCGAATAAATATGAATGCCTGTTGACAAAGATACGGTTGTTCTTTGATACAATTTCGTCTTTTGTCACGGTACGTTCGGAAAAATAAGGAAACGAAAAAATATGGAACCTCCGTTTAGAATAACAGAATTAATGAATAGAATAGATGGAAGTCGCCATTCCATTCATGGAAGAAAAAATGTTTTCAATGACTTTGACATCCTTGAACTTAGGTCATCCAAACGGTGAATGACTAACATAAGACGAAATATATTTTAAGTTTTTTAACACATTGATGACAGACCCCTTCTCCGATCTCCATACAGTAAGCAATGCTTAAAGAACTACCACATAATTTTTTTTTTTTTATAAGCTAAGTTAATTGAATAAGGGAAATTCATTTAAGCTATGTTTTGAAGCAAGCAAATCATTAAAAAACATATTTAATTTAGGGCGAATATTTTAGAAGGTTAAATTAAGAAATAGTTTTTTTTTCTTTCTTTCTAAACTTTACCAGCTATTTTTTTCTTTAAGAATGCAAAAAATTATAAGTTACGTTGCTGAACTAAAGGCAGTAGTTATAATGCGGAAGTATGGGCGGCTTCGCGCCAGTCCCATTTTTGAGGGGGTGAAACTGAAATACACAGTTATACCAGAAAATTACAATGCAATTATACAGCAGTTATAATAATAAAAAAAAAAAAAACAATTATAATAAAATATACTGTTAAAAATACTCATTTATACTAGTAGTCTAAATTTCACTCATATCAAAAGAAAAAAAATAAATCTGCTCAACATCTGTAAAAAGTTAAATATCTTTCCTATTTTTACCTTAAATGAATGTAAATCGATAATGATATAATTTTATGACAGTCGACTGAATTCTTAGTTTACGACTATCACTGTACAACTCCGTAGCCTTGTAATTTTGAACGCAATCCAGAAGACAAGGGAACGGAACTCTTGGATTAAGCAATGGAAGAGATTTGCCTTACGTGAAGAGAAAAATCACGAAAATCACCCACTGTTAGTATGGCAGCAAAGGGACTGTGACCTATGATTCGTCTGTTACTGAGTATATTTTACTTCAGCACAGTTGTCGGTGCGAGCTGGGTGCAGAATTCATTTTCGACTAACCATCGCTTGGATTTGAACCTGAGTCACGACATTGAAAGGAGAACGCTATATACCTTGAGCCACCGTGGTTATAATTCATAACAATTGATGAACCTTTCTGAATATTTTTTGAGATATATTTTCTGAAATATTATGAGGAATTTTAAGAGATTTCTAATAATTAAGAAGAAAATCTCCCCCTACATCTGCCTAAAATGTCCGAGTCTAGAAATAAAATTGCATACGCACTAATATCCTTTGTCAAGCAAACAACAGAGTTTTTTTGAATTTTTTAACTATAGGTATACGCAATATTTTCTGATTAAATACATATAAAATACAATACTAATATACAATTTTAAGCAATATAAAGATACTACATTTTTTTTTTTAATGTCATAAGTTAATTTAGTCAGAAGATCCTCATCTCTGTTTTATTCATAGCGGGGATAAATTCAGAGGGTCTTTGAGAGGGGGAAGGGTTTTCCTCATTTTGTAGAGATTTTGTTTTTTTAATTTCCTTTATTTGGTTAAAAAAGAAAAAAAAATGCCATTGACCTTCATTATCAATACAATACTCACGTTGTCGTTCATTTATATGGAATTTTGTAAAGGTTCTGCTTTTCCGATATGAAATTTTATGAAGAGAGGCAAAATACCACTATGAACCAAATGATCGGTGAACTAAATGATAACGCCAATAAGGCCAAAGCTACAGTACCACAGTTTAGATTAGAATAGCGATCATCTGATTTCTGCTTTGCCCGCCAAAACCCTAATTGTCTAATTATGTGTGGATTTTTTACAGCTATGAACGCAACAAGTGGATTCTGAATAACACGATAAGACAATCATACTTCCCCACTGGGAATCAAATACTAGACTATAAAAAACGACCGTATGTGTTTCTAGAAGAGTTTCGAGGACTTAAAAAAATTTTGACACAAACTTTACCTTTGTTCTATCTTCAAGTATAGATAGTTAAAATTAGGTTTAAAAAATTTTTAATAAGTTTTGCGCATAAAATTTTTACATATAAAAAAGTTGTTTAGCAATTAGTAATAGCTTAACTTACCCCTGGTTCAGGACACTGGTTAATACTGCCAGCAATATAATCCATATCTCTGGTTAGCACACTTCCATTGTAACACATGTGAATATTTTCAGTAAATCTCTGCTCTATTTCTGATAAGGAATAAACACACACGGCAGAGTGGGCAGCGGGTCGAGTCGTGTGGTCTTTACTCGCAGCAAACACCCCAACCAACACGTCTGATCCCGGGTCCACTCTTAAATCTGCGGCCAAATCACCAACCGCTTTGATAACACTAGCATCCTGCAGAAGATTAAAATCCGTACCATCTTCACCAACACACTGCAACGTCACTTCCGTGTAAGTGTCGTAACCTACATCAGACACACAAACGCGAGACAGTCTAGTTATGTAGCCCCATTCCTCCAGGGCTCTTAGATGGGACTTGCGCTGCACGGTAGCGTAGTACACGTAGTCACCGGAATCAAAACCAAAAACGTAGTTCACAAGGTAATAATCGCGAAGGTGAAAACTGACATCAACGCGCGCGATGGACGAAAAGGAGCGCTCGATGATGGTGAACAGTTTGCTGCTCTCCAAACTTCGACTGCAAATGGCTGGTACGACGTCCCTGTAAGGCCCCAGGCGGCTATTCGTGGTAGCCACATATAAGACCCTGGTTTGTAATAAACCCGAGTATCGCGCAGGTCCGATGAAGGCATAAGTAGAAGAGTTTTCGTCATTGGCCGCCACTGGCATAGGCACCAGCTTCTCGTGGTTGCCAATGTCTTGCAAAGAGTGTCTCTGACATGCACCTTGGTGAACACTACCACAAGATATCAACATATTCGCTTCACGATCTATGACTAGCACTTTATTCACATTGTTAACAGTGGACAGCTGCTGATCAGCACATCCTGTAGGAAAACAGAATATACTGTCTTCTACAGGCCCAGTCCTAACATTGGCTTCTACATCTAGGCTGGAATTGAATTGGTAGAGCCAATTGGTGGCACCAACGTAAACACGTCCAGTCTGATAGTCCACTACGACGTGGGTGAAGTTGATGGAATCGTTATATGTTCGATAAGATGCCACCACAGATCCTTCATGCTGAGCATGGCATATACTAGTTGCCCATGCTGCCAGCAGCACAGTGTGAAAGACGTTGACTAAGACAGATTGATTTCCAGTCTTGGACACCGTTCTCTTCCTTCGTCGAAGTTGTTTGATCGGAGGACAAGATGATTGCTCATCGTCCTCTTCAAGTGGTGAATAAATAACAATAGACATTTTCTCCTAGACCCCTTTAGGATCTCCAGCATTCAGATATGAGAATCATGTCTCGAAGAATATGAGTTAGTCCACATTTTTTGGTTCACATCTGAAAAAAGAAAATGAAAAACTATTTTAATTTAACAGTTTAAAAAAATAATAATGAAAATTAAACAGAAATTTCATAAAGAAATATAGTTTATGTTCAGAAGGATTAAAATATTTTGACTGAATTAACTAAATAACTTTCAGTGCCACACGCACGATTTCATATTTTCAAAGATTTTGGACGCTATTTGAATAAAATCACGATATTTTCCATCAGTCCCCATGCCTATGTGATTATTCTATCAAAAAAAAAAATTTTTTACACCTGGAATAAAGAATTTTTTTATGTGTGTTATATATAATCCTTCCGCTTAAGCGCTCACTTAATATTCGTCTGAAAATTAACCCGCTATCACTATTTTACATTGGAATAAGATCATACATCAAAATGTTGCCTACATTTAAAACACCAACACAATATCGAAAATATTCAAAAACCATTAAGGCATTAAATATACACGAAGATTGTGCACTTCCAAGACGATATTCAACTTTTACAAATGGCTGCCAAAACAATTTTTGCATTTTTAATTAAAACGAATGTAAACACAAAAATTAATTGTAAAGCGCCTAGTTAAAAGCTCCATTATGCAGATAATGAGTGCAGTGACGGATGGAATGAAATGTGTATATGATTGGGGAAGAGGAACCTACCAAAATATCTGGAATGTTTCCTGGATCAATTAATCACTTAGGATGTAATTAAACGCACGCCAGGGTTTTGTCGCCTCAATGATTCCAACGCCCAGCTTTTGTCAAAACATCAACATTCCATTTGGCGCAGTTCACGCGAATTAGAGAAACAAACGCGACTAATTTTTCTCTTGCTCAGTGAAAATCTAAATTGAAGTTTTCTTCGTTATATCACCAAACTACCAAATTAAGGGTGAAAAGATCACAATGACTCGCTTGGTTTATATTTTAAGAATTTTTATTAAAAATGAGGGAAATGAAATATTCACATTGGAAGTCGAATATATTAGAAACATATTTACGTTTCCAACCATCAATCTCAGGTTTCTATATTTATTACATCCACCTTCGTCAATAATATTTTTTCTAGATTTTGACAGCGTTTTATTATATTTATTAGTTTGCTTTTTTGAGCAAAAGTTATTTTTTTTTATGACCTACAATGTGTATAAAACTTTTTTTTACTTATAACAAGAATTCTAAAAATATGTATTAAAAACAGACTTTACGTCACACAATATATATATATATATATATATATATATATATATATATATATATATATATATATATAATAGAGATAATAAATATAACAATAGTTTAATGCATTAAGTTAATTTGAAACTTGCCGATTATGCATATTACACCTCAAGCTGCATTTTGAAATAATATTTCAACCAAAACCCGTATAAGAGACACATTGTTGTCGATATTTAACCTCATTCATAAATATCAAAATAACATGAGCTATAAATGACCCTAAAAGGTATTAAACTGCGAAATGTTTACCTTTTAGATACATTTTGAACGCAATTCAAACCTATGTTGTTGTTTCATTTTAAAAGGATTCAAGCAAAAAAAATCGCTTTTTTATGAATAACAGGCTGACGGCGCGAAGAATCGGTTTTTGTGCCTACAAAGGACAATAAGTCAGTCAAAGAACTAGACAATGCTCTTTACTATCATTCCGTGGATAACGATATCAAAGCAATGGGGGGGGGGGGATATTATATATAACACGACCATCCAAAAAGCCAACCTCTGACAGATGGGCACCCAGTTCACGGTCATAGTCATAATAATAATAATAAATAAAGGGAGGGCAGTACAACCACTAAATGAAGAGTAAGAGGGAAAAGAAAAACAGCGAAAAGAAAGCATACAGCTGTTGGAAGTGATGAACCTATGCAGGCTGGATCTCCCATAGACTATTTAAGTTGAACACAAATAGTAGAGTGAAACGAAACCACGATTCAGTATAATAATCGCTTTGTAGTGCCGAAGTTTTTTGTTTTCATCAAAAACAGAATGAAAAAGCTCACGGTTTCCTTTTCTTTCCCTTCTAATATATATTCAAGAGATTTTCAAAGAGAACTTACATAATGAAATGCCCACTATTTATTCCATTCTTAAGATTGGAATGAATTGCTGTTACAGCTGGCTGAAAAAAGTGGATGAACTGGCGGGATCTACCACACAAATGCTCTAGAAATTCCACTTTCTCTGTTTTGTCTTCTTCTTCTTTTTTTTTTTTTTTTTTTCTTCTTTTTACTCCAAAAAGGCAGAATGATGTTACCAAACCAAACCCACTAGCAATTCCATTTGGGAGAGGATGGAAAAAAAGAGGGCGCGAATCACAGAATCGGTGTCCCTCTAATGGCTACCCGGGAACAAAAGCAGGACAAGAGATTCTACAAAAGAACCAGTGATCATCATGACAGCTGTGGAAAATTGCTATTAAAATTGCCTTCTTGGAACAGGATGTTGTGGCTCGTACACTGAACAGAGGCGAGAGTGGAAAACATCTAAAAACACAAAAGGGATAATCATAACAACTAATAGCTATCGTGGTATTTCTCATATGGGCTGGTTTTTATTAACTATGAGCGAAAATGGACTATGGGTTTAATTAATTCTTTTCTCCCTTAAGTTCTTACTTTTAACAAACCACAGATTCAAAGCTATTCTAAACAAACAAAACATGTCAGGCTTGAAACAAATATAGAATAGTACTATAATTGAATACGTGCAGAGTATACTAAATTACGAGTTCGAACATTTTATTAAATTGTTGTATACAATTTTTATTTATTTATTTAAGCTTAAAGTTCCTCAGATGGCAGAGTTTTGACCAAAAAAGTAAAAAATCTGATAGCAGCAGTTACGCTAGTATAAACTAAATTTTTAAAAAATTAACTTACACCAAACCAGAGAAATTAAAGGAAATTTAGTCACTAGCCCGAAAAGCCAGAAACTAAAAGATATTACCAGTACGTATATGTTTTTCTAGTCCGTTTGCACGTTCTTAATATTTTTTTTCATTAAAAAAAGTTAATAAAGTGAGTTTAAATGATAAATTGTAATGCCGCGAATAAATATTATTCAAATTGAGATGAAATATACTATTTTAGACAAAAACACAAGACTAAAACACGAAATCAAAAATAGAAAAAAGCATATTATCCCCCTCGGACCACTGATAATTATTTTATGGTACTCAGGGTTAAATTTTACTGGTCTCGGAATAACGATAATTTGAGCCTGATGTATTATAAAATGAAAAAGTGAAGCAAATTTATAAGAATTGAGTTATATTATTCAGATACCTTCAAATTTTAACTGTTATGCTTTATGGTTCAACTTAAGGAAAATCAACAGCAATCAATACAGTACAGTAATCAACAGTACCATGAATGCTTGCCTAATGTATGGCGAAATTTAGTTGATCCTGAAACATGTCGCATTCATTTAAACCTAAAACATTTTATTATAAAACTCATCTTCCCCAAAATAACTTATTCGCAGATGCAGCCATTACAGAACATAAACAAGTACATCCATTTAAATAATACATGCATATGGAATAGGATTAATTTTATCTACAGCTCTGACAATAACAATACAATTGGCATATATCGGATTATCATATCATATATCGTATTGGCTGGTATCGGAATAGGACAATAATATAAATCGAACACAAAGGATTCTAGAACATCCCCGTTCGTCGAAATATCAAATAAGGAGAATAAATTAATCAACGAAGCTTTCGAATCAAATTCCAATCGGCAAAATTTAAAATCAAATCGGGTGGTATGGATTTGTCTTGTCTTGTGTATTCGCATGGCAGTGATTGGACACGGAAATGCAATACTGTTGAATAGTTAGGATAAATAGCAGTCAGTGACGTTGACGACATTGCTGATTACTTAATAGTTTCCAGAATGCTGCTGTCTGCAGAAATTAATTGAAAACTGACTTTCTCTAAAATATACGACGTTGGTATTGAAAACAAATGAATTAATTGCGAGGTCCAGTTTTATGATCCAAATTTCCACATCAATACCGTAATTTATATGGAGAATTTTACATATGAACTTTAACATCACGATTTTACGTAATTACGATTTTACGATTACGTACCACTTAATTGACGTATTTGCATAACTAAACTACCTTATAAAGAAACTGAAAGTAATTTTTAAGTTATGGCTTAATATGAATTGTATGAATTTAAAGCTCAGGGTAATTATTTAAAAAGGATTAGTCTAAAATTGGCGATAAAAATTTGAATAATTTCGACAAAAAAAGGTATCATTTAAAAAGAACTAAATTACAGGATATAGATGTCGACCGGCCTTTACGGTGGTCAGGGAGCTGACCTCAAGTCAGAAAGGTCCCAGGCTCGATTCTTGGATAAGGTATGGATGTTTTTTCCTTATCTTCTCTGCACTATCTGTCTTTATTATGGAAGAAACCTATATAACCCTGAAAGAGTGGTCAACATATCTGCCCATTTGATATCTACATAACGAAAGTCAATATCCAGGAAGGCATTGGAAAAAAAAATGATAAATGAAAATTGTTATGAATCTGGAAATATTCCGGATTTAGTATAATTAAAATATTACTATAGCTGAAAAAAACTCAAAACCTATCTTCAAAAAAACTATAAAATTAAATAAATAACACATTTAAACTCAGTTAAAAGCTTTGTTATTGTTATGACGAATTCTGTAATCTCTAATTATTAAGTTTCTATGCAGTAATTTAGAGACTCATCGCTATCATTAAAAGAAGAAAAAAAATATAAAGATTTATGATTCACAGTTCTAAGTCAGTGTTCTAAAATTAAATGCAAACACCAATCACGAAAAATTTGATAACTCATTCATGCAAGTGATTCCACTTTCACGCTATAGCGCGCGTTAAATACGCCAGAAATCATAAACATAACGCAGAGAAAAATAAGTTATGACACTAAGCCCGGGACGCGCTATTTTCCATTCGGGTTAAGAGAAAGAAAAAAAAATAATTGTCGCATTTTAATTTTGCGCTGTAAACTATATTAAACTCAACTATATATATTAAAAAAAATAATAAATAAATAACTTTCCTGTATTAACAGCAGAAGAATTTATTTGAGATGAAATAGTTAAATTCATAAAAGAGTTGTTTTTCATTCAAGAAAAAGCGGGCAAAAGAAGTAGGGGGGGGGGGGGAATTCCTCTACTGTTCAAACTTTTATCAATTAAAATTAAAAACCAAAAGAAATGATATCTAATTTTGAGAACTAGTTTTCTTCCCTTTGGACAAATAAATATTCCAAGCATATTCTAAGAAAAAGAACAGCCTTTTGTGCGTAATTGTTATTTCAAAGCCAAATGGAACAAAAGAGAACACAGAATGCCAGACCAATCATTTTATCTTTTCAAAAGCTATGGCCATTTTCAACGAATGAAGAGGACACAGATTGAGGAACATCTTAAATGAAATTTTATTCAGTTATTTTTCCTCAGACGCTTGAAAAGAATTTAATAGCAATTCACAACTTTCAGGGTCACAAAAAAAATTGCGTTCGTTGCTATGAAATTTGATCCAAAAAGATTTTTTTTTTTTTTTTAAATCATGGAGATCATTTTTTTTAAAATCAGCATGGAGATAATTAAAATTGCTATACTTCGTTGCAAGTTAAGAAAATACTATTGCGGTATAGGATTTAAGTAATCATTCGCCGGCAGCATATAGTTCCGTTTTATTTCGTTTCGTTCGTTATTGTGCTGTCTAATAATACTATGTCATCGAAAGTTTATTAAGTACAAAAAAATATCAACAGAACGCAAATTCAACCTAAAATCCAAGATGGCGTAGGGCAGAGGTTAAATAAACGTTACATTCATAAGGTTACAGTAGTCAGATGAACAATATTAAGAAGATAACATCATTTGCCTGTTCCTTATGGTGCCGTTCAAAAAATTACGCAAGAACATAAATGGATGAGGAGATTTAGAATTTGTTGATAAGGACAGTAGAGAGGTATGAGCAATATACGTAAGACACTAAAATGCACCAATTTAAAAAATAATAATAATGTTTAAAAAAAATTGAAAAAAGTTGGATTTTTTAATTTTTTAAATTGAGTTAAATGAGTTTTTTGCAGGAATAAATTTTAAAATACAGCGACTTTTTTTTACCTAAGCATGGTAGGAGTGTAATTTGTTTATTTTAGTCCAAAAAACTGATAATGATTGCTTAATATTTAAACGGCCCTTAAGGTTCTAGCAAACAGAACAATATTAATTAAAAAAAAAAATTAAAAATAAATAAATTCAGAGTGTTTTATACTGTCTATTCATTAAACCCGATCGCTAACTTATAGGTTAAAATACTATCCCGGATCTAAATCACATTTAACACTGCCGCTATTTGCTCCTATTTGATATTGCATACCCATACAAATTTTGAAGGTGATCGATGCAACGATCAACCGAACCAAGAATTCGAGCATTTCAGATCATCTTACTTAAAAAAATTAATTAATTAATTAACGATGACAAAATAAAAATTCACAATGACTAAGACGTAACAAATATTTAAACTTTCAAAAATCATTTGCAGATAAATTATGTTGTTTTTTTTTTTGGGGGGGGGGGAGTGCGCAAATTTTTGTTTAGAGCGAGAAAAACTAAATAAAATAACAATCGCCCAAACCATGAACATCCTATTCTTTGATGCAACCTTGGAAAAGTAAATTAGGCTCCATGAAAGGGATGCGCCCAGTTGTACTGCAAGTACGATGGAATGGAGACACAAGTACACACCATAAAGAGAATCTTAATGGCCGCCTTGGAACAAAAGAAAACTAAGATGGCTTTTGCCCGTAATAATACGCTAGAACAGTAAAAAAATGGTCATTAGATCTATGTGGGGTGTGAGATGAAATCTTGAGGTTTCCGGCAGGATTTGGAAAAAGAAAATGTTCCAGAATCTAAAACCTACATTTATTTAAAATGACTACATAACATAGGAGTAGGAGGCTCAGCCATATTTTCATAGAGATCCTTTTGAACTAGACACGATTACCTTGATGGTTTTATGGATGTAAGTTCTAAGGTCACTTGAAGATATAAATTCATATTTTGAGCGAGCAACGGAATTTTAAGCTAAATCTCAAAGAATTTGAAAAAAAATTTCTTATTCTGGCTCAATTATATAAAAAAATTTGTAGCTTCCTTTCCTAATGTATTTATTAGGAAAGGAATTTGAAAAGCTCTCAAAACTCATCATGCTTTTTCAGGTAATACACGAAGGTCACCAGATGGAGTTGTCAGTCGTAGTTCAAGATGTTCCATTTATATTATTATTATTATTCCATTTTATTATTAATTTTATTGTTTACCAAACTAACCATTTGATAGTTTTCAGGTTCTTAAGAAAACGATAAAAAAGATTATTCAGAAAACTTAAATATGTTTTTCAAGTTCTAGAATTGAACATTATTTCAAGCTACAGCACAGGCGAGACCGTGTGCCCTCAAAACATTACTCACTAACCCTAAATTTCTATTCTAGGCATTTTGTTTGCTAGCTACGGAATAAAAAGTTTTTAACAAATATAAGAAGAGAATTCCATTTATTATTTTTCTTAGTAAGATCTCCGCTAAGTAAGTTTATTTTATTTAAGTTTATTATTACTGCCAGACAGAAACGGTGAAAAATATTACTAAAGGTGTTTGAAAAAATTCACAGAAGGTTTTACAACACTAATTATTTTAATTTTATATTCTGTCAGAATAATTCTATATAAAATATTCAAATTTCACAACCAACAAAAATCATAATAAAATTAATTGATGCCTGAATTAATTTTAATTTATATATAAGACAGCCAATATTGGTTGTTTTTCCCTTGTGCTTTAAATAAAACAATATGGCCAATTGGGTACTTGCAACACGAGAAGTGAATGCCTAACCATGGGATTTAAATCAGATTTAATTAGATACTAGTAAGCGACATTATGCGTATGTGTCGAAACTAATTGGCTTCTGAATCGACAAATGCCACGATTCCCCAACAATGACGTCACTCGCAGACATTTAATTTAATACAATAACCTAAAACAACACAGGAATATAATAACAATTGATATATTTTGTGAATTATTATTTTTTAATTGTGGTTATATATAACATTTTTATTAGTGGTACAATAATTTATATATTCGTGAAAATACATGACATAAAGTTCATCATCAATTATCTTTGATTTCATTCCTCATAACCATATAAGATCATTCATTGTCAACGAGAAATTTACCAATGAATGAGACAAAAGAAATAAGCAAGAGTAGACGAGAAACAGGAGTCATCATTCATCAGAATTATTGATCCGCACCAGAGATTTAAAGTTGTGCCTGGCGTGAAATATTGGCGTGTTTTAAAAGCGCAGATGAGATTCGAGTCGGATACTTCCTGTCCTGATACACCGACAAAGAGTAAAATAAATTGGTGACTACGCTGGAATGTGAATGAGTCAACTTATCTGTGAAGATGAAACTTCATTTTGGGCAAATTTCTAGGGGCATATTTAAAATACTTAGGGGCGTTCATATGCTGCTGGTTGTAATTAATTTTAAGTCTAAACACAGTCAAATTTTTAAATTATACTATCATCAGTCTTATTAATTCATGTAAGCGATATTATTTTTGTTTATATCTCCTAATATAATGAGAAACATATTAAAGTTCTCATAAATAATAAGCAATCATAAATAAAGTATAATAATTTAATAAAAATTCCCCATCTTTAAAAACTCAATTGCTTTAATCATATTAATATGAGATGAATCAAAAACTAAAAATATTCAGATAATTTAATTTGTATAACGTACATTTCAAAACAGTGTTTAAAAAAAAAGTTATGGTGTGTTTTAGGAAGTCTATTTATTGACTGTTATGACTTACTCAATTGATTTATTATAATTTTATATATTTTTCTTATTGACGAAGAAGTTTTTTTTTTTTTTTCCTCGTTAGGCAATTAAGTCGATTAATAGCAGATACCAAAAATTTACAAATTCATTTAATAAACACTTTCCGAAAGTGTTTTTCTATATTTTTCTACTATTTTAGCACATTTAATAACATTTGTAAAATTTGTTATCTATAAGTTTAAAATCATAAAGTCTTTTTTTATCTTTAAAAATTATTAGAGAAGATTTGGCAGCAGTTGAGCACTTGCCTCTTCATTCTTTAAACCTAAAGAATATTTATAAAAGCTTCTAGCTTTTTGTTAATCATTATCGAAAAAACATAGTTAAACAAAATGAATAATATTAGAGCAATAAAATAGTTTCTAGTAATACTCCACCTAGTTAACATTTGGAGCTGTTTACGGGAAAAATAATGTAATCATAGAAATTGTAAAAAAAAAAAAAATCGTCTGCTTAAGAATTCTTTATTTATCGAATTCATTCATTAAATTTTTTTGGCAACAGTTTTTTATACTTCCAGGAAGAGATACTTGCGCACAATCGGATGCGTTTATAACAGCTCTTCAAACGCAGGTGAAGAATCACAAAATGCATTTTTTTTTAGTTCTTTTACATAATAGAAGGGTAAAAAAAAAAAAACATTTTGCCCCAAACTGAGTCTCGAGCAATGCACCTCGCCTATTTCTCGGGAAGGACAGGCGTTATTATTATAAGCTCCGGCGTGCAAATAGCACAATGCAACTTAGCGGATCACAAAAGATATATTTTTCTTTGATCTCTTTTAAACGCTTATAAAAGGTAAAGTTTAAGAAGCTTTTAGTGTGTGTAAAAGGAAAGGGAAAAAAAAGAATATTTATCAAAGTTTGAAGGATGGAAATGAGGTCTTTCAGAATCTTATATTTATCAACAATAACTCCATATTTACAACGTTTCTTCTCACGTCGAGTAGCCATTTCCACGAAGATTGATACTTCAGCTAGTATTAGGATAATATTTGGATACGTAAACAAATACTTTTGGTATTAATGTTAAGGGAATGAGAAAGGCACAAAACACGAAAAGAAAAAATTTCTCAGCAAATTCAGCTTATAAAAATTATACTTTTGTGAGAGGTCCTGATTTTTTGTGAATTTGTGAAAATTTCATAATTTTATGAATTTGCGAAAATCGACTCCAGTTTTTGTGAGGAATAATAATCGCAGATAAGCAGTGGCGTGTCCAGATCATTTTGTAAAAGGTTCTGTCTTTTTTTTTATTTATATATATATATATACATATATATATTTTTTTTTTGTTAATTTTAAAAAAAAAAAAATCGCTAGTAATTTCGAATCTACAATATCATTACGATAGAATTTGGTTCTTTCAATCTATTCTTTTTTGTTTTTTTTTTTTTTTTTTTTTTTTTTTTTTTTTTTTTTTTTGGAAAAAGGTTTTGTTTCTGTAGAGGATCATGGCTTTAAAGCAGCTGCAGTTTATCACAAAAATATAAGGAACTTCCAACATTTTAAACTACTTTGTGAATAGTCCATTTCCACAAAAAAAGGAAGAAAAAAAAATCTTTGCAAAAGGTCCGTTTAAACGGTTAAATATTATTTTGTGAATGTGCTTTTTTAACAATAAAAAAATTCCTGAAATGATCCCTTGCTACTAATGAAACTAATAATTTGATTGAATGAGTGGCAGATATATTATTTACTCGCAATGACTCTTTATTGGTAGCACAATATTATGGGTAATAACATTAAAACTAACAGGTATACGAAAAGGAAATAAATTGATAACGGAGGGTTTTTAATACTTTGTTTACAAATTACAAACTACAATTATTAACAGACAACGCACATATTGATCTATTGCATGTTTTTATATACATATAATATTTCATAACATTGGTTTAAGAAATTAACTTTAATATACTGTGACAAAATAATAATAATTATAAAAACTTGTCAAGAACAGGTACGGTATGAAATATCACACGAACATCGCGATCGAAACTTAATATCAGAACAAAACATTCAGGCACAATAAATATGAAAATAAATATATGTATAGAAAAAATTATAGAACTTTTATTTTATAATTTTTAGTACATAATTTTAATTTTATTACATAACTTTAATTTTATAAAAAAAATTTCATATGCGATTTTCAACGAGAATGTTGGGATGCACATTTTGCCTACGCGATATTCACTTCAAAATTCATTATAGAAAATAATTCACACACAAAAAAAAAAGAAAAAAAAAAAAAAAATGGAATACGAATGTTTTAAATTTCAGAATTGGAATAACAAGAAACGGAGTGTAAATTTTTACTTAGTACGTATTTAATGAGCCTAACTAAGTCTAAAAACAGCAATTACATACTATATAATCAGCAGCTAAGTCGCAGAGATTATAAAACAATTAATAAAAAAAATTGCTCGAAAGCTATTTTTTCGTAACATATTTGTCATGTAATTCAATATCTCAATATAATACAGTAAAAAAATATATATAAAATTAGGAAATAAATACTTATGGAATTAAGAAGGGAAAAAAATAGATGCGGCTTTCATGACTCCAATTCGTCTTCGCTTCAAGAACGCACAATATAACTACTGAAATTCGACAGCTTAATTAAAAGGCCGACCTTCCAAAATTTCTCTTTCCAGCTGGATTCACTTTCTTAGCTAGCCCGAATCCATAACAATGGATTCTCTGATGGCGGGTGGAATCCTTTTCTTCGCCGAACCAGTTTTTCTTAGAGTAATTTCTAAATGGCTCAAATTGATCTCGAAACGAGATCTCTTCATTTCACTTGTGCAACCTAAACGCTCCAAGCCAACTACCATCTGATTCATAAATTGTTTTGGAATGAAAAGGTAAATAAATGGAGAAGGAAAAAAACTAAACCAATTTACAACACAAAATGGAGATCGCCAATTCAGAAGACTTTTTTTTTTCTTCTTCTTAAACTCTTAGTTTGTATGTTTTGTAGTTAAGAAGACTTTAATCAAATAAGAATAAATGTAATTATAAAAAAAAATTACATCCAGTTTAAAGTTGGAAAAGAAAGATACGGAAATCCCGTTTTGTGGAATTTAAATCATTTTCTCTTGATTTATTTTTCCCAAACTGGTCGTTTTCTAATTCACCAAAAATATTTGTCCGAATGTAAACTAAAAAAAAAAAAAAAAAAATCTTACGGGTCGTATAGTTAGAGAGACGAAAGATGACAAAATCAACACAATTTGTATACATAACAGTTCAAAAAATTTTCGACTATTATTAACACTAGTTTGCCTAAAGGAAGTCATTTTGACTGCTTTTTCATTTGCAAAAAATGTACAAATAATAATACATAAATTAATGTTTTCTTTCCAAGTGAATGTAATTTTTTTATTGTTAATATTTACTAATAACTTGTTATATAACTGAAAATAATATAAAAAAATATTAAAAATTAATTAAACAAATTTCTTTACAAATTAGTTATTCTTTCACAATGCAGTCATTTTGACTGCTTTTGGGCAATATAGGTATATACTAAGTTTCAGTTTTTCTAGTGTTAAGTTAACACATAAAATATATAATAAATATTTATTAAATATTATTTTTGGGAAAGTATTAATAATCTTAGGACCGTTCTCCAGACCAAACTATTGGAATGTTTCTTCAGAGAATAAACGTTTCTTGTCTGATTTCATAGCCTAAAATATCGTCTGGAAAAAAAAAATCAATTACATATTTGAGGTCACCCTCTCAAACCAATAAAATTGATTCCTTAGTACGAGAATTTTCGATCATTAGAGCAGTTCCGACAATTCCGTTTTTTCCCCCGCATTGCACAATTAAAAGTTCCGTTAAGGTTAACCTTAATTAAAATAAATAAATAAAAATAAGATGAATAAAAATTACTTGTAGTCATCATTGAATAGAAAATCGATCTTAAAGTTAAATACTTCTCTGCTCACAATTATGAATGCGATTAAAATTTAAATATTGCTAGGAACTATTGCGCAAAAAGAGCGAATGTTTTCAGCTATGCTATTTCCCATGTGCTTTACATAATATCTATTATTTAGTTACAAAAATGATGAAATATATATATAGAAAGATACATAGATTTTAGATAAACATAAAACTCATAAATGATAAAAAAAATTATTATGTTTATATTTTTAAGTTATAGGTATTACCTATTAAATTAGTTATATAGTCAAAGGCATGAACTCATTCCAGTAATTTAAACGTATTACATAAATTTGAAAATTAAGTCAAACAAACTATATTTTGATTTTGAACTCTCTGGCTTTATTTCCCCCTGATTACAAGAATTGGGAAACCTCTTGAATTGAAAAATCAATAGGTTTATTACCTTTTTAAGTTATTTATTATGTTTATTTTTAAGTTATAGGTATTACCTATTAAATTAATTAGCATCTGGTCAAAGACACGAACTCATTCCAATCATTTAAATATATTAAATAAATTTTTAAAAAATAAGTCAAACAAACTATATTTTGATTTGGCGCTCTCTAACTTTATTTTCCCCTTGATCACAAGAATTGGGAAACCTATTGAATTGAAAAATCAAATAAGTATGCAGTATCCTCGTTTGATAGAAGAGTTACGCAGACGAACTTCGAATGGAAAAAAAGAAAGAATATATATTTACCTTCCTGGTCACAAATTGTAGGGATAGGGTCACTGAGCGCGACATTCCCTTTCCGATCGGATTTCCTTCTATCCTCTTCCGAATATTTACTCTTTTCGGGAAATAAAACAATATCATAGCACCCCCTCAGTTATTTTACACGCCCCATTCCATTTTGGCGCGGCAATAAGATTCCGTTTCACTTTAAATTTTTCGATTGCCTATAATTTAAACTTTAAAAGAAAAGGAGGGGGAAGAATAAATCGAAAAGAAAAAAAAAATAAAATAAAATAAACAAATAAAATCCTGAATTCGATGCCGGAATATCCCTCTTTCGATTTTATCCCAGGGGAGAAACGGAGAATTCAGGCAGGTTGCATGTGTGTATGTATGGACATACGAATCCATCACTTGGCGAACTTTTAATGTAGAGAAGGAAAAAAATCTCCGAATTTTTTTTTATTATTTATTTATTTTTATTTTTTTAACTTTAAAAAGAAGATAACGGAATTACCATCTGCTTGAAAATGCATAGCGAGGGATAAAAAAAAAGTTTCCGAATCTGTGGGCGGAAAAATACAGACTCTGAAAGTAAAGTTTCCGTTTTTTTTTTCGTCGTTTTTTTCGTTTAAGATTAAAATATAAAGCTCGACGGTTGTGGCGTAGAACTGGACTGATTGATTGATTATGCTGGACCCTGATTTTTCCCCCCCTCTATTTTGTTTACTTTTAACAGACTGGGTATCTTGATAAAGCCGGATTTGGTTAAGTGAATATGTAAAGCGAGCCTTTTTTTTTTATTTTTAGTAAAGATAACTTCGCGTTGAATAAAGGAATACATTATTAACGCAGAAAATGAGGTCCGGGAAAAAAGAAAATACAATAAAAACTCATTAAAGTTTGATACCGAAAATGAGATTCATAGATTTTATTAGAATATTTAAAGATTCCTTAATTCACGAAGAGCTACATCAAATAGAATGACGGGGGATAAAAACTTTTGAAAGGAGTAAATAGAGGGGCTTTCAATCAAAGATGCGACATTACATATGAATATTAATCAATCACAATCTTTTATTTTTCTTCTAGATAATAGATTGCGTAGAAAATTTAAACAATCAATTTATCATTTTTCCCATTTTACGCAAAGAACAAAAATATTTTTATCGGTTAATGACGGGGGTAGAAGTTTCTTTAAAAAAAAAAAAAAAAAAACAACATAAAAGGTAATTATTGTTGCATTTTTAAGAACTAAAATTTTAACAATTATATTTTCAAGGACGAAAATTGCAGAGTAATAACGAAATTGCCTAATGTAAATTTCAGCCAGGCTAGCAAAAAAAAAATAATAAATAAATAGAAATACAAAGCAGTAAGATTAAAGAAAAAAAAAACAGTTATGGGATATTTTTATTAACACAAACAATGTTATAGCTTGGGAAAAGGGCAAAGAATTTTTGCAGAATGGTTGCAGCGCTTCTATCACCCCCCCCCCCTCTTTTCACACATCGAATACATTTGAGAACATTGTACACAATGCTATGTGTATATAGCGAACCGAGACCGAATATATATATTATATACATATTCGGTCTCGGTTCGGTTCTCGGAACCAGATTATTATTTAACGATGAACCCACTCAATAGAGGGGGAGACAGATGTAATGTAAAGTCCATAGAATCAAGGAATACATAAATTCCAATATTGAGGTAGGTATATTAAAAAGCATAATATTGTAAAAAAAAAAAATAATAATGTCAATATTAATAATAAAATAATTTCTCGTGATTTCGTATAACTAC
Organism: Parasteatoda lunata; assembly: GCA_949128135.1. Classification (NCBI taxonomy): domain Eukaryota; kingdom Metazoa; phylum Arthropoda; class Arachnida; order Araneae; family Theridiidae; genus Parasteatoda; species Parasteatoda lunata. Next base: position 40,305,093 of record OX421972.1, on the reverse strand, counting down.
ATTCGACAATAACGCGTTAGCTACGTGGAAATTGTAATATATAATAAAAACTTTACACATAAATGAAAAGATGAAGAGATATACACATACAAATTCCCAATAATATAAAGTAATAACATTTTATATGAATGAAAATGATAAAAGTAAGTTATTTAAAAACTAATAAAAGATAAATTTTACCTAAACATGTATACTACTTTCACCACTATATACTAGTACTATACGACATGTGAGTTCGAACGTGATGATACATTATTCACTAGTTGATGCCGGAGACAGAAGCCTCCTTTTAAAGGAGGGGAGAGGGACTCCATCTCAATTCAAAGAATATTTCTAAGCGTTTTAAGGGGGGGGGGAGATTCTTAACATCAATTCAAGAGCCACTTCCATCTAAATTATCCCATTTCTGTCTGATGTAAAATCGCCTTGGTCCAAATTAGGGCATTATTCCGGGACAAACACCTATTCCTGACGGAGTTGTCCTGCCAATTTCGAGAGAGTAAACTGAGTAGTGTGTCTGCACCTTTCATCATTTATTCAAGACTTCCATTTTATTCTTGCAAACCCCCTTTACTTCGTCCCCCACCCCATCTAGGACTACTCCTTTAAATGGATTCTATATAAATGCAGCTTCCCACTATACTGTTTCTATTCACTGCAACATAGCTCCCACATTACGGATTGGAGGGTATAGGGGGGACTTGGTCCCTTAAATCTGGATGACAACCCCCACCTTTCATTGTGTGTGTTAAACGCTTTCAACTCTATTGTATGGAGAATGACAGGGGCCCCAGGAAAAGTGTTGGAAGCAAGGGGATGAATAGGGATCAGAAGCCCCTCAGATTTATGCTGGGTCCAGCATTGATTAGCCTTCCCGGATAACAGCTGGGTCCAAATGCATTTTCTTTCCTTTTTACTCTTCCCATTGTTTTCAGGATGGGCAAAATGCACATTTTGGTATCTAAGTCTGAAATATGGGACGGGTTTTATGAATTGGATTGGTATACCACAAAGAGGTTTATCATATTGGCTAATGGAAGTTGATACTCGGCGCCAGACATGATGGCGATGAAAAAGTTTGATAAAAATTGATCAGAAATTTCTTTCATTTTTTGTCTATTAAAAAAAACCTATTTCGGGTTCTTAAAAAAATGCAGATGAAAACTTATTCTTTAAATAAAGAATCGAATAAAAAAATTGTCAAAATAAAAATATCTGGAGAAGAACAAGGCGCGGATAATTAGAAAGGAACTTTTTTTTTCACATAAAGACAAGATCACTAGTATTTCTTTTTCAAATTTAAAATTTTTACTAAGAAAAAAAATAGAATTTTACAAACAATTGTAATGTAAACGAAGATGTCCGGTAATTGAAAATTGTTTAAACATTACAGTAAACAAATAACGGAACAGTGAACCAATAATCTACCCCTAGTTATTTTCGATTTAATAATAAAAAATAAAAAAAATTTCGACAGATATATTCTTTTGAAGTAGTATAATGGGAAAATAATATATAAGTTGAAAAAATTGTGTCTATAAGTTCAAAACAAAACTACATTGTTGGTTTAGTAATTTTTAGGTATTTTGCACTTGCCAATTTGAAAATAACAAGTTTTAACAGTAAGGAAGTTCAAAGTAGCTTGTTTCCGTAAGGAGTATACCATTTTATCAAAATATGACTTTATGAAAGCAATTTTTTAATTAAATGTCACAAATAAAATTGAATTATTTTTTTAAATATTTTGAAGCTTTCATGGTCTTCCACTTAATAAAATATTCGGTTCATATTTATAAGAGAAGGGCGTGAGAAAGAAACGTAATATTAAGTGTAACTAAAAAGGTTATGAAGTAAATCCACGCTCAAGTTGAAATTGATTAATCTCAAGCCCAAAATTACAAATGACACTCTATTGGTGAATCATGGGAGAAATTCGATGAGTCATTGAAAAAACTACTGTCACTCTTCCCAACATTAATATACAAAACTACTACATCAGTGACCACTTTCTTTCCGGACCGATACCGACGAGTCATCCACAGAGAGATGTCCGGATCCATTTTCCTTATTAGAGTCATACCACAATCACATCCATGATCAGTTTTTATTTTCTAAAAAGATTCCATTTACCACAAATTGTCATCGTTTTCAGTGACCCCATTGTCATTGCTCAGTTTCTTTTTTAGCTAATTAAAGAACGGTGGGGTCATGGTGTTTAGCACGCTCTGCTGGTACCCGAAATGCCCAGTGTTCACCCCGCACCTCCTGCATTTTCATCTGGGGATAGGAAGAGGATGGGGCCCACCCATGGAGAAAAACCAATCCATAATCGAGGTGTCACGGATTTTGGCGCTAGGTAGCTTCCCGTTATCTCATGACAGAATGGAGCTTATACAACTGATTTAAATGGAACAACAGGAAGCCATTTTGGGAAAGAATACTCCTAATGTGATAAGCTGCTTTTGAGATTCTTTTCAGATTCTTTTCCAAAAGTTCAGCAGTGATAATGGTGTCAATTATTTGATTCATCACTGTCCTTGGACACCTGGACAATACAGATACCAGCTACTTTTATCTACTTAAAGCACTTGATTATATTCGATTAGACGACTCACCATTGTAGCCAATAAGCTTACATCCGCTCAATGTAAACGTTCTTTAACATTAATTTCTTGATTACTTTATGTGTCATTGCAACCATGAACCAATTTAATGATACGTTTTATATATAATCCTAGTCCTACCCTCAAGATAAGTCAAACCAAGCTGATGAAACAGGCTTCTTTTTTGAATTCTTTTCCTCTGACAGATTGAATTCTAAGTCATAATAAGATCATACCTTAGATTTATCAATGACACCTGCATTACGATATAGATACCAGCTGGTATGAAGGCACACACTTCATCTTCTTAAGCCAAGGACTGGGTTATAATCGATTATTCAACTCATTAATGCATATAGTCAATAGGCATACATCCGCAAAAGGACACAAATGTGTTTTAGATTATGTGTTCACACTATTGACATTAATTTCTGACGCTCCATACGTCATTGCAACCATGACTCAATTTAATAATACGCTTTGGAACTTTAGTTACAGTCCTATGGACATTTGCACCCATTCAAAGCCTCCTAAATTACAGAGGGCCTCGAGAGTCATTAAGTATTAATACATTCAAGACACGTGGAACTCAGTAGAATTTTATAATAACCTGAAGGAAATTCTATGATTATCAAGTTTTATTCCGTATGTAAGTGAATCATTTTGGCCCGCACCTACAGTAACACTTTCTTCTGAAAACTTGACAGAAAAAAAAGCAAAACGTACAAAAAAGAATTACTGACACATTCCTGACAACCCGTAAGCTTTATAAATAAAAGCAAAAGGAGAGGAAGACATTGAAGTGGAAATGTGTATAGAAATTAAAATTATAGTACATTTATTTACCTGTGCAAAGTTTTTACTTTCTGTTTTTTAAATAGCGATTTACGAAAATATTCGACTAATTATCTCCTACGATTCGCACAGTGCTAGAATGTTAATTAAACCTACAGCATAACTCAATTGGACAATATTGCAATGATACGTTCATTATATATTTATGCTTTTATCATATGCACAGAATCTTTTGGAACAGATCGCGAACGTTTCAAACCCATCAGCATCGAACCAAACAACGTTAAGCCTAAAAAAATTTTAATAGCTGAATAAAAGAAAATTTGACCATCAGAGAGAAAGAATGAAATTACATCCCATGAGTGAACATAAAAAAGGGTCGCAAAAGTTAATGCAATAGGTAAAATGTTTTTAAATTGCAATAGTGATTTAATTGAAATCTTATACATAACACTAAATACCGAAGTACTTTAACATAACTTAATAGAATAAATCAATTTTTTTAATAGAAAAATTAGTTTAAACGCAATAGTCATTAAAAGATTAGGTTTACTGCAATATTTATACATCAGCTAAAAATTGCCCCATGATTTTACTAAGAAATAGATGCTTAACCTGGCGTGGATGTCCGTTGTTTATGCATAATGAGCATCACTTTCACGGTAAAGCGAGTACATCCGGAGTAATTTATTGGAGGAAGGTGCGTTAAAACGCTGGCGTGTTCATGTACAGTATAACGCAATTTTTTAAACATTTTCTTTAAAAAAAAATAATAACTTCTTTCCCGTATTTAAAATTTACAAAACGCCATTGAAATTAAATTCTTACATACTAAACATAATTAAACAATTTCAGTGAGAAATATGAAAATGTCTCTTTCAACGACAGACAACACTATATTCGGAACGTAATTTAAAAAAAAAACTAAGTGTCACAAATTTTTAAAGTCAGGCATCAAACATTCATAGAAATAAATTTAAAAAAACTTAACATTCTTAATTAATTATCTTAAAAAACTTAGTTTAAATGTACATATTAGAAAAAAAAGAGAAAGAATCATTATTACCCCTTTTACTATAATCGTAAATATAGCTAAATCAGTATTTCGTAATTATTTTTGTTACATTATCTTAGTTCATATCATTTCATTATAGAATAGATATTTAATATTATTCATATAGATACATGAAATATGCATGAAAACGGATTTTAAAATGGTGAAAAGCGTATTATTAGTAAATGTAATCTAACTACGCACATAAAAATATATCTGAAATTACTACTCATTTGAAATATTATGGATCTCTTAACAAAAGAAATAATTTTACTTTCCCATATCTCAATAAGGATATAAACAATTTTTATTTCATTTCAATCATTTACATACGATAATGGTTTATTACACACAAATCTTAAAGAAAAATTCGGGACAAGAAACTTGCTAATTTATAGAAAAACACAATAGCTAGTAAAACAAAACTCATGGATAATGCATAAATCGGTAAGTTTCTCATTAAAGCCAAATCGTAAATATCAATCAATAAAAGAAAATGTAACAATTAAAGAATGCTACATTAAAGGATGTGCCGCCTTGCTACGATTAAATTCTAAATTGATTATACAGAAAGCAGTGTTCCATGAAACTTTACAAGCATTGTTTGCAAATTACGTGGACTACACCAAAAGTGATTCATGGTACCATAAGCTGTAATAATTTATGATTCCAAAATCCCTCCGCAGACGCTCTAATAGAAAATCATTAAACACCTTTCTCAGAATTTACATCCAATTTACCAGACGTAACTGGATGGGCTCTTTTGAATTGTAATAAAGGAAGATAGAGAAATTGGAAATACAAAAGCATAAATGAAGAGGATTGTTTCACGCTACATGCGTTGATTAAAATGAAAAGCTTAAGACCAACCGCACAAATTTAAGTCATACACACGGAGCGAAATACTAGAAATCGGAAACAATTCCTTTTTAGAAAACATGGAAGCTCGAAGCAACATAATGCACGCAATGGAACTCGACAGCAAACGATAAAAAAGCATTATTTAAATTTCGGAATACGAAATGTTTTTGCCAATTACTTCAGCTCTTAGGATTCGCATCCTTTTATCACACAGGCTGGGGAAGAAAGAAAAAAAAAAAGGCAAAAATCCTTAATGATCAGTTCATTGTTCTTGAAGAAACAGCTAGAGCCAATGCCCTTCTACCCCAGGGCACATGAATAATAAACATTCGATTGAGATAGAAAATAAGCGCTCGGAACTAATTCATCCAAGGGGTTTTCTGCCGGCAACAGGCAGAATAGACAAGATTCCGCCGATCTCAACAGCAGCAAAAATTAATGACAACCAACATCGGATGTGACGGTTCCTTCAACAGATGGTAATCATAGGATTCATTAGAAAGTAAAACAAACTCCAAGTGTCCAGAAACAAAATACCTTTACTGCTTTGCAACTTCATATTGAGCATCATCATTAATGAATATTTTCACAATTTTTTATTTTTATTTTTTGCAAATTCATATATATCAAATTTTCATTATATATCGGTAATTATGGTGATATTGTCACCGAATCCCAGTAAAGGCTGAAGGTACGCTATAGAGAAAGTTCATGGGTGATAGGAGGGGGGAGGGGATGATACATGGCTTTTCTAGGGATCGGTGGCAACTTAGGTAGAAATCATAAAAGAATAGCATAGTTTTCAAATAATAAATTTCACGCTTTAAAACCGAAATCAACTTTAAATGTTCCAAAAGAGTTTGAATCAGGGTTCTGCTTATAAAATTCATGAATAATTTGGTAATTTGGAGAAGGGCGGATATTGTGCTTTCCAAAGACAACATACGGAGAAAAAAAAATCATCAATTAAAAGTAGTATACTTTTATGCTTCAAAATTAATTATATGAAATGTTGTAATACATTATAGTAAATATTAATATACATTATCAGGGGTCTGTCCAGACATTTTGTGAAAGGTCCGTTTTTCGTGAAATTGTGATAAAATTACCCACATTCTTTTAAACAGGGTCCGCTTTTGTGAATTTGTGCAAATAGGGTCCGTTATTGCAAAAAAAAAAAAATAAAAAAAATAAAAAAACTTTTTCAAGGAGCTTTTAAATTTTAAAGACATACAAGATTATGCACAACACTGTAAAATTATAATTGAAAAAATTAAATTTTAAAAAATAAACAGCAATTGCTGCTACTAAATTAGAGATGCAACATACAAATATTTGGTATTTAGCCTATACTGCTGAAAGCAGAATATTAATTTCGGACGAATAATGGAAGAATCGTCTGCGGAAGACAAAACTTAATTCGTTTACATCCATCTTTCTTGTTTTCTGCTCTCGGAAGGGTTTATTCAATTAACAAAACAATAATGAAGATAAACAAATTTGTGAAGGGTCCGATTAAAATAAAAATCACTTTGTGAAGGGTGCGTTTTTAAGTTAAAATATTTTGTAAAGGGTCCGTTAACGGACCCAAATATCTTCTTAACAGACCCCTGATTATGCAATTATAATCAAAAATCCTACACGAAAAAATTTAAGGCTGTTTTTCGAAAGATCTATCGTAACATAAAAAAATAAAATAAAAACACACAGTTAGCGAATACTATGCTTTTTCATTTACTGCTGAGAGGTTGTAACAGTTATTCATGATTGTAAGGTCAATTTAATCCATTGATGCCTTGCCACAAAAATCTGGTCTATATATAAAAAACACCCGTACAAAAAAAAAAAAAAAAATGACAGTGTGCTTATCCTTATTGTTTACACGAAGTGGATATTTCTCCCTCTAGTTTTAAAAAGTTGCAATATGATGACTTCCAAATTTAAATATTTATATTATTAATATAATAAGGTAAACACACACACACGCAGAATTCTTTTTTTTTTTTTTTTTAATGATGAAACTCTTTTGCTAACACTTTTTTTATCCTTTTTGAAAAGAAAAAAAAAATGGCCCATCCTTATACAAGAAGGCTTAGCACAAATGAACTAAGTCAATTCTATGCTATTTTGAAAATGTAGAGAATTCTGTTCTTCATGGTCGGCTATGTTCAGAGAAAACTTTAATCTAAAAACTTTAATATCTTCTGTATTTATGTTCTTCGATTTGTTAAACAAAAATAAATTCTGAGAGAATGCCATATTTAATAATAGTTCAATTTTTTAAAAAAAATCAGTTGCTTCGACTTTTCAAAAACGAAGTTATATATTAGAGATGGTTTATTGTTTTCTAGCCATTATCTTGTTTCCAAATTAAATAATTTTTTATATCAGTTAATAGTTTTTTATATCAGTTAAATAGACAAATCTACATGTAAAACTGGCGTGTTAAGTAACAACGCTTGAATTTCGAGATCGTATCATTAATTCCAGTCTGAGAAATGTAAACGTAAAAAAAAAAAAAAAAAAAAAAATTAATGAACGCAAGCTCAAATTATGATATAGCTGTTCTTTTATAAAACCTTTAACACCCAACTGGTTTTAAAGGTTTCATAAAAATCATTCGATCTGTGAGTTTTATTATGATGTCTCAAACATGATAATCTGTGAGGAAAGTTATCGTTGCGGTAAATGAGCAATACTTGTTTTATTCATGAGTTGCTGATTGATTCCATGTTTTATGATTGAAATCAGACGAAAATTTGTCGAAATTCGATTGCTGCTATTCATAACGATTAAATGATAACGAAAGTGAAAATACCATCAAGATATCATAAACGATAACAATAGAGTCATAAAACTGAAAATATTCTATAAATACGTTGATTGCATTTTAATTAAATATGACAAATATATAAATGGGCTACATGAGAAAAATTGCTATAAAGCATCTTCACGAGAAGAAGAAGAAAAAAAACAACCCTAAAATGACAATAAATAAAATTGAATCACAAAAAAAAAAAAAAAAAAAAAAAACATCTTTTAAATCATGAGAACAGTTATTAACAAACGTATATAATTTCAGGTTTCAAAGTATAAAAATAAATTCCAACTCGAAGATTTTATTCGCTGTGATATGCAAAAACTAAATAAAGAAATCCTATTTTACCTATTAAAAAAAAAATTTTTTTTTCTTTATGAGAACGAGAATATATAAAAATATGAGAAAAAATGAAATCAAATGCATGCAAGCTATAATCAAATCGCTACCGAATCGAATTATAAAAGGCTTTAAGGTTATATTAAGATATACCACGAATTGATATCATACGGTGCAGTTCCGTGGGAAAAAGAGATGTTTTTTAGTAAACCGGATAAAACCTGGCCAAGCGTTACTAAGAGAGCGAGGGCGGTGGGGGAGAGGAAAATAAAGGAAATTGTTTGCTTCCTAACTGAATTAATTTTCGAACCAATGACTAGCCTACTTTATGGTTAAAGTCAGAATAGTATAGGTCTAAATATCAGTCATTAATTTTATCTTTGTAAAGTAATAGATTTATGTGGTAGGCGCGCATACAAAACGCAATATTTAAATGCATATTTTCTTTTATTATACGTAATTGAAGTAAAAAATAACCTATATTACAGCAATCAGTTATTGAAAAGGAACATTCAGTTGAGAGCCAGTAGAGTTATAATTCTTCTAGTAATAGAATTATAATTCTTCATTCAGTAGAATTATATAATGATTATAGCGAAGAAACACAGTTTAAATTAGGAGTGCAATCGCTGAAACCAGTTGTTTTTAGATACCTCTAGATAAAATTTTAAAAAATTAAAATTTGAAAATATAATGTCCATTGACATACATAGATCTTCATTTTCCAAATTTTTTAAGATAGGGGTAAGAACCAAGACTTTCTTTAGTTAAAATATTATTTTTAAATACCTTAGTAACAAATTTAAAAAAAAAAAAAATTGTCATTGGTTATAAATGTTATCGTTGATGCTTAACGATTTTCAAAAATCTTCAGTAAAAATCTTCTTTAGTGAAATGTTTCTAAAAATTCAAAGTAAACTTTACAGCATGCGGTGGCACTTAATGTGTGACAACTATACGGTGGCACTCTTAGTGACACTTGAATAAAAATAATATCCGTTCATTTTCAACAATAAACGAACAAAAATAACTAAGCCAATTAGTCTTTAGCGATTTGTAAATTGTTAGCAACAGCATTAAAACGATACAAATGATAAAATCGTTATCGTACTCAATTCAATAAATAAACATCTATGAAATGATTAATCCGTTTATTATTACACGTGACAAAAGAACTTTTAACGTCAAGGTTCTATCCTGCAGCAAAAAATGTACTAATTTTAAAGCAAATAGGAAATATAAACAAAGGTAAGAAAGAAAAACAAAATACAACATATCAATCATTTAAAAAAAAACATAGCAAAACAAACACGATATTTTTTACATGTTTTTCTTCTAAAAAAAATAGAACTATTAAAAACCTAGGAGAATCCTATAAATAAGATTTTCGGAACATTGGGGCATTAAACATTTTACAGTGTAAAAGAATGCAGAGGAATTCCATTTGCAAAATGAGTAATGAGACAAGGGGGAAGGTGGGGGAGGTAGATATCATTCCTTTTCTGCAAAGCGCTATGGGAGATCACCGCTTTTGTTGACATGGGGAAACCGAGGAATGATGGGAAATGTCTGGATTCTACTAAACGCGGCTTTTTTATTTATAACAAAGCGCGTGTTTGCGCTTGAAATCTCTTTTTTTTTTTATTTTCTTAGTAAACCACACACTAGCCTAATGAAATAACCCGCTGACAGGTTCGGCGGCGTTCAGATTATGATCAGATAAATCTTTGAATGTAGAGGTGCGTCCTATAATCAGGGGTCAGGTTAGAATAGACCATTTATTTGGGTAACCATTTTACAAGAAAAAGCTTGTTAACCATACAAAATAAATGGGCTAATGGTGCTGATCGGCGTTTGAATCTCTTATGTTAAATTCGGTTTGACCTACAAATTCAGGTTTAAAAAAACTTTTTTTTTTTTCTTGTTTAAACGTGACTAATAGTGTGGGAAACATTATTGATGTACAAAGGGTTTAAGAAAGATAATTGTAATAATTTATGTTCAGAGCCATTCTTTTTAAAAAACAAGTGGTTTCGACCACTTGCCCGTCACAACACATTTTTAATTAAAATTAACTTATTTACAGAGGAAAAAAGGGGGAAAGATACAAAAAAAATGCTGATGGAAATATGAATAAAGGTATTTATTATTTTATAAAAAAAACAATTAATGTAGGTGAAGATTAAACAAGTTTTTGATTTAAAAAAATTATAAAAAAAAAAACACAACAAATATTAAAAAAAAAAAAAAAAAAAAAAATGCGAGAATAGTCGTGTTTGCATTTAGAAGAATTTACCAATAAAACCACTGGATGGTATATTACCTTATTTAAGTTACGTAAGATTAAATTTATCAGTACGTAAATATCAATTTTATTAATATTTAACAAGCTGGCAGGATAAAACTACATACATCTAATAATTTTTTTTTATATATATATATTTTTTTTTATGTTAGACGTGAGCAAAACGCATTTAACAAAATTATTATAATCTCTTGAGAAAAGTCTAATTTTAATTACCAATTTAATGCATAAATATATTGTAGGATAGTAAAAATTAATTAAAATACAAAAGATACATACAACTCTGCTCAAAACAAACATAAAAAAGCAACGAATATTTTTCAACGTAAAATTAAAAAAGCTTTCAAGAAAAAGTTATGTACACATTAAATTTAAAAACGCAATTTAATTTTTACCTGGGCATACAATAACTGAAAATTTACAATAATGGCGAATGATGCGTTAATGAATAGACATCAGACTGGGAATTTTTTATGAATTGGAAAAATCAAAAGACATAAAGTAGTAAAATATAATATAATTATTAAAACTAAACTGAGTTCTGACATTATTATTACCATTAAAAAAAATAAAAAATGAGTAGTTAAAAGTTCAAGAAAACACACCAATGTAAAGACACTGATAATTGTTCTTTTAAGATAGTAACTATGGAACTAGTATGGCTATATAGTCAGTTTAGTTTGAAGACGTAAGCTGTCAGGTTTCATAAAATTTTTAGTATTAACCCTTACATCTCTAAAAGTATTAGTATTTTTGAATGAAAAAAAATTGATTACAATCAATCAAAATTAGATGTAATCATAAACCATTACTACTTGCAATCATACTTCAATATCACATGCAATAATGATTACTTACAATAAAGGGTTAAAAGTAACCAATTGCATTTGGACCAAACACTCATAGTAACTAACGTTAAGTTTATGATGTATATTTTAGGAAGAAAAAAAAATCAGAACTTGTGTTTCCAGTAAATTAAAATTTGACGAATAATAATTTAAAATTGATTGTAAAATGATTTTCATTGATTTGATGGACATACTTATTCCAAAATTTGATAAAAATAATATCTCAAATAAGAGAAAAATTAGCAAAATCCTCAGTCCAAAATTTCAAAACAAAATAGCAAAAAAAAATTATTCCAAGAATTTACCAAAACTAGAAAAGCTTATTTAGAAAAAGTTCGTTTTCTATTTACTGACATTTAATTTGTAACTCTGAAATTTTATTATTTTCATTTGGGACAATTAATACCATAAAATTGTTCTTAAAATATGAGACAAATCAATACATTTGTGCAGTATATTCAAAACAAAAGAATTATGAAATTATTTTAAGAATTTTTAAGGACTAAATCATATGCTTAAAAAGAATTCTCTTCTTTTTCTGACAGGATTATCAAAGCATGTTGCGCAAGACTAATGAACTATCAATATTTTTAGCGGGGACATGAATGATATTATATATTAATAAAATAATTAATTACTATAATAAATAATTATTATAATAAAATATCATATCCAGAAATATTTAAGGTATGTATTTTAAAATAATTTAATGTATCCTACATGTATTTAGAAATTTTTTGGTAATCGACATTAATATGTGATATATTTGGAAACATTTAACTTAGTTAATTATGAATATTAACAAATTAGTAAATTTCAAAAGATATATATAAATATGATATGACAGTGCTTAGAACGAAAAATAATTAAATAAAAATCATTTCATAATTACATATTTAATATCTTACCTCATCTCCGCCGAGTCGGACGGAACAGGTAGTTTTGAAGCGGGGGAATTATTACCGTTCGCCCACTTCAAATAATCACTTTATAAATCCTCAATAAAAACACGCCGCAATCATTAAATAATTCTATATTCGTGATCAACTCGTAAAAAACGGGCCATAACAAACACAGATGAAAAAGTAAGCAAAACTTCACGAGAACTAAAAAGAGCAAAACAAATTCCAAGGCACAATCCACAACATCCGCACCTCGCACGTTCTAAGCAACAACTGGCAATATCCACGACCCTGCGGCTTCTTCTTTCAGACTTTTGTGGGAAGGGGGGGATGGGTAATTTGTCCCTTCCTCCCTCTCTCTATCCCTACATTTGCACACCTCTCTCCCCTTCCCACCAGACACCCCATCAAAAGAAGTTCCACTCGCACTTCTTTTTTTATTCTTCCATTTTTCTACTTCCCCAAAAAGTCTCTTGTTTCTGAATGGTCGAGAAAACCATGTGACGTATTCACGCGGACGTCGAACAATGGGACGGGCCAATCATAATGCCTGGAACGATCAACTAGCCGAAATGATAATAATAACAAGAGATGAAATAAATTCAAGAAAGAAAAATAAATAAATAAAATAAGAAAAATAAATGCGATGAACTGAGAAATGAAATAAATAAATAAACTGGTGGAAGGGGAAGGTACAAGAAAAATTTTCTGCGTTTCTCCAAGTCGGGTTTCGACACAATCAAACAAGTTTTTAGGATAGGTAATTATTATGGAATTGTATGCTAGTGCATTGAATAGAATCCCCCCCCCCTCCTTTCAAAAACCCACCTCCTAGGACTGACAACAATCTTTTATATTCAGAGCTACTACAAGACTAATGGATTTCATTTTTTTTTTTTAGCTTCAAAATTTTCTTGCTATTTTATTTGCGTTATTTAAAAAGTGTCTGAAGTCGTATTGTAAGTAATTTTAACAAAATGCAGGGACAGTTGAACTCCTTTTAATCCATTAGAAGAAACAAGCTGAGGGAGGGGACGGATATCTTTTTTTTTTTTTTTATTCTATTCAGCAGACGATTTTTTATGTGATTGCTTTTTATTAGAAACGAAGTGAAAAGATTTAGATGTTAAAAAGTATTTAAGTGCCAGGCAATTTTTATTGTTTGGAGTTTTTCCTCCACTGGGGAAAAGGAAAGTGGACAGACGAATTAAGACAGATTGACAGTACTGATTAATCACCGTTTACAAACTGAACATAAAGCAACATTCGGTGCGGGAAGCACAAGTAGAAGAAATAAAATTATTAAAAAAAATATACATATAAAAATGGGAGCCTCCAATTTTCGGCGAAGCGTCAATTATGTTCCTAAAATGACGGGTTTCATGTCAGGCGTAACACTGAAGAAGGGCAAGCCATCACGCGTCTTCGCTGAGACAGATTGAAGGGATGAAAATATGCGAAAAGCAAGTTGGAGCCCATGTTTCATTTTTTTTTTTTTTCGGCCTCAAATTAGTTGCGGGATGTGTTTTTAGCGTTGATTGACAGTTATTGGGGTGAAGTTCTTTTACATCTGCTGTCCTGAATTCATCCTGCAAATAAGGATTTAGATGGTGGCTGCTGTATAGAAGAATTTCGTGGTAATCCGCTAATTAATAACGGTCAAGTTTGATTGAAAGGATTTTTTTTTTTTAATATCCATGGTCCTATTCAAGTAGTCATGAATTACCTTAATTCGAAGATAATCACTTGTGATTTCTTAGCGGAATGCATTCATTCAATTTTAAGTCATTGTTGGAGGTTTAAGATGACATGAAAATATAATTGTTTTCATAATTAAAATGGAAAATTAATTTTCTCCCTGGGGGTAATTGTGGAGCAGCTTACATCAGTTTTATATATTTTTATAAAAAAAATATATATTTTATAAAAGTAAAATTAAATAAAGAAGAAATAATAATTATTATAAAACTTTTATTTTAGTAGAAGAAAGTTTTCTCTTAGATATTTAGATACGATTTAGATTCTCTTAGATGCGTTGAGGAATTATTTTTCCTAATCTTTTCCTAATATTAAAATGGAAAGTGAAACATTTTAGTGATATTTCCTAAGTTATCTAAATACTAAATTTCGATTTAATACAATTATTTCTATATTTTATCATCAATGTATGATTTCCTGCATACTAAAGAATAAGCCTAACCATTCTATAGAATACCTAAAATCGACGAACAAAGTATGAAATCATTAATATTTCACATATTGTCTAGACAATCTATAGAATGACTAATTATGAAAAAGTGTGAACCAATTGATATTTCATGCATTGTCTAGGCATGCTACTAAATGATTACTAAAAAAAAAAAAAAAAACCTACAGATACTTTATACAATGAATGAGTAATAATTCTTATATTTCTTATTTTGTCTCAAAACGCCAGATATTCTATACAATGACTATAAATTCTATAGAAATTGCAGGCATCTCGTACATAAATGGTAAACATATACATAATGAGATTTTTATAGATAATTATTACTTTTACCATATAGCTTTTAATATAATTTTTTTTTTTATTTTTTACTCCATTGCTTTGTCTGTTAAATCGAAATAAATGGTAGAAATATATCAACATTTCTGGTGAAGTATGTATTTTTTTATCCTTAATAACTCTTATAAATGTTGAAAGTTAAAAAAAAAAAATCATTAAAAATTTTTTAACAAATAAGTTAAATGTATTTCTTGATCAGTAAAAAATTTTTGTTATTTGATATTTATTTCCTTAATGTAAATCTGCAGCTTATATTATGAATGATATTTGAAATTGCGTAAAATGCAGCCGGCAATTTAATTTCGAAGGAAAAAATAAATTTAACTAAAAACCCTTCGCCTGTCATCTTACCACTTTTTTAAATTGTACATTATACTTTTCAATAAGAAAGTGGTTTACAAATTTAAGATATTTTAAATTTAAACACTAGTCACAGGTATTTAAGATAGTGAAACTACAATTGAACAGTTTATTCAATCAATTAAAGGAGCGAATTTTAGTCTTAGTTGACACACATGATTATTCATCAGAGAGTGACTCAACTAAAGGAAGGACATGACGTCAGAACATTCTTTCTAACGTTAAAAAGTGAAAGCGTTAACAATCCATTATCAATGGTTCTTAGGAAGAAATCGAACAAATTTCAACAAATGAAGGCAGTGCATTATTGAATCACAGGGATAGACTGGTTTACCGGAACATATACCAGTACGCCCTCTAAAATAGCGCCTCATCCCCGTTTGCTTTTCGTCGGGGAAAAAAAAAAAAAAAAAAAAAAAAACTAAAAAGTTATTATTAATAAATTTCTATTTTATATTATTGTAGTTTTGTAGCTGAATTTAGTAATAATTGATATGTGTAACATAAAAATTTCTTTCAGCATCAGTAATAAAGCACGAGAGTTGAAATATATTGATTTTTCCTAGATCCATAAAATACAAGTTTAATCGGTAATTAACGATTTTTATCTACACGTTCCTTAATATTTTAAAATACTATCTAAGTAATTGAGTTTCTTTCCTTACAATTTCAATTGCAAGCCATGATTTATTTATAACTATTTGTTATGGCAATTAAATAATTCTATATAATTTAAAAATTGAATAACTTCTGAATGGAGCTAACAAATTTTGTTATAAGCATGTTATATCATTTTTAAATTCGTAAGCAAGCTTAAATAAATATTAATTATAATATACTTTAAAATCTAACATTCAAATATAAATGTACTCTACACAGACCACATGGCACCGGTTCTCGGCGTCCACAACCCTCCAGGGTATCTGAATCCATCCCTGTTGACCCCTCCCCTCATTCAAATACATTATCTAAAGGACACTTCTTTAAAACTGTAAAAGAAAGATTGAGTAGCAAAGCGTCAGAATATTCGAACGACATTCCAATGTTCTAACTTCACCCCCGTTACAAATCGCATTTTAAAAAATGCTACCTTTGCTACAGATGAATGGAGAAAGAAGAGAATGTAGACATCTATGTTAACAATGTCAACACATTCGTTCATCAATACTTTGTCCAGGAACTGAAGAAAGAGGACAATAGATGTGATAAATGTGCACGTTTAACCCATACACAGGTGTTATGGTTCTGAAACTGCCACAATTACGTGCACTGCAGTAATTTCGACAGCTTGGCAAAAAAGACATATTGCGTACCCGTGTGAAAATTTAGGACTACTGTAAGCAGTATTCTGAATAACCAAGAAGTATATTTTTTTCGATCGACAAATTTAAACTATAAAATTTATTTAGAACTAGTGGGTTAGATGCAAAGTTTTACAAAATAGGATGCTACTTTAACGTGCTGCATCTCTCCAATATATCAAAATCATACAGAGTTGTTAATTAAGCTCTGACGAATGGGAAAGATAAATCATTAAGGGGCAAAAATTATTTAGTTCCTATTTAGAAAGGGGAAGGAAAAAAAAAAAACATTCCGTAATTTCATAATCGCGTTTCAGAGTTCCTAATGATTGTATTTCAATAATAAAACCTGTTAATGGTGATATGTGATAAAGAGGATCCTTGCTCAGGATTTAATATATTTACGGGAGTCTAAATATCATTTTATTAACATAAACAGAGAATTTATAAAATGCATAATTTATTTTAAATGTGGTCAAAAATATAGAGCTTCTAAACCTCTGATTGTCGAGGATCCGTGACTTTGCACATACAAGTTGCAGGTTAGTATAGAACGGAAGATTATATACATTATACAATTTGTTTTTCAAATTAAATGAGAACTTTAGTTTGTTTTAAACATTATTATATTTCTTTGCCATTCGAAGTTTTTGGAAAATTCAACTTTGGTTTTGCGCACTAGAAAATACATTTTTAGAAAATCGGGAGGGCAGAGATGATTCCAATTTAACAAAATGTGTGAATTTTAAGATGGCGCAGCTTGGCGAAAAAAGTGCTTTGTGACCTTATATTTCAAGTTAGATGGTAAAGTGGGCATTTTAGACACATAATCCCTAAGGATTTCAAATAGAATTACAGAAAATTAAACTGACTTTCTAAGTCTCCTAACCCATCTTCCATCTTCCCAAACAGGTAATCTGAGAGAGTTTTCGAATTTAAATCATTCTTATACTGCGTGTGGTCTTCAAAAGCCAATACTCGCCTATTGAGTTGGAAAGACTTCTAAATTTCCTTTCCATGGTCCGTGGATCGTTCTCGAATACATCCTTTGTTCCTAATCTCTTGACTTTTCCTAGCATTTGCATTGATTGATCACGGTCGGACGTTGATGCTTCATTAGATGTCTCCCCATGACTACCTATAGACTGAAAAAGTCAACAAAAGGAGAGGGACAAGCCAAGTTGATGTATGACTGGAAGAAGCGTGATAATTGTTGTTTTAAGTTTGTGCTTTCCTATAAATCCGACAAAGATAAATAACCATCATTCTTCTTATTGGAAAAACAGAGGTATATGGGGAATAATAAAAACATGGATTTTCTCTGTGGAGCATGAAGCCTCCAATAAAAGATATAATTGAGATAAAGGGAATGAATTGAATAAATTCATGGGAATAAAAACATGAATTGAAAGAGTTGAATTCTAAAATTACTGATCAGTGCGAAAAAAAATCTGATTACCCTGAATTTACTATAGATCTAGGACTCAACCTTAATGGTTCGAGAAGGTGACCTCAAATATACTAATTAGTCAGTGCAGACGATATTTTAAGTAACAAAATCAGACACAAAATCGTACTTTCTCTGAATAAAAATACCTTTTTTTACGGATGGATTCGGATTTCAGAAGCTCAAAAGAAAGAGGGTAACCGCTAAGTCGGAAATATGGCCACAGGAGAACGGTTCTAAGTTTGAACCCCTTCTTGAGAGCTATTGAAACGAATGGAAAAATTTTTTGCACTCAATTATAAGAGTCGTTTTTCCAAAGATAATTCGATGAAAAAAGAATAAAAGATAAATAAATAATTACTTTCAGTAAATATTTAATATTTCGTATTATTTTATTTAATAATACACGAAAAAATTTTGAGGTATAAAAATTTTTACATCATTTTAAAGAATGCTATTTTATAAAGTAAAATACGAAATTTGATTGAAATCGGGGGAATAGTTCCTGAGGAATCGAGTTTGAAAAAAGTCGTATATTTAAAATTTTATTTCTCAAGAACTATTCGACTGATTTATATAATTTAAAAATTTTTTTTAATAAAGATTCAAAAAATACAAATAAGAGAAGGCAAAGGCGAAACAGCCTTTATATTCAGTACCAGTTTTTAAAAAAAACTTTTGATTTAGGAGAAAGAAATATGTACGCACACATTTGTTCAGTATCATTTTAACAAGAAAATTGTTCGAAGGCTTAAAATAAGAAGAAATAATTAAATTTTGACCAGAGAGACCATGTAGCTCAAGTTAAGGGCACGATTGACAAGCTGGAAATTCTTGATACATAATTTATTGTAAATTTATATTGGTTCACATGCATTGTTTTGTATTTATAAAGTCGTTAAAAAAATAAAATACTGATTTTTAGGAAAGATATCCTTGAGATCGTTATTGAGTGATAGGTTCGTTGGAAGTGTTAAGTGCTTCATCCTGCTTTGTGGTTAAAATTCCTTCCCTTAACATTAAACCTCTGTTATGAGGGTACTTATTATACAATTCACTCAAAGATTTTTTGAATACAACTTAAAACCACTAATGATAAAATTGCATTTAACCCCGAAAAAAGATTATGAAAAGCAATCAAGAGACTAGAATCGTAAGAGCTCTGCCTTTATTAAATAGAAAATTCCAGAGATGGAAAATGATTACAGCGCACTCTTAATTCAGGCATTTATAACCTCGTAAATTTTTTTTTTTTTTTTTAGATTAAAATGCTTTGACAATTTCCAAGAAAAAAATTGATTGATGATCGGCAAAATGAATTAGTGAAAAACTAAATATATATTTTCAAAAGTTATATAATGCTTTCTAGATAAAAAAAAAATTCAGTTTTAGGTTTAATTAGAAAAATCTGAACAAAAGGTTGATAATTTTATTATTCTTTGATTTAATATAACATATTTATATTTTGCATAACATATAACATATTTTGCATGATTTAATATAAACTAAATATATATTTTCAAAAGTTATATAATGATTTCTAGATAAAAAAAAAAATTCAGTTTTAGGTTTAATTAGAAAAATCTGAACAAAAGGTTAATAATTTTATTATTCTTTGATTTAATATAACATCAAAAAACGACTTAAAAAGATTAGTTAAAAATGGTAAATAACGTACAGCTGTTTTGATGTGCCGTTTACAGTCAAATCACCATGCGTATAGAAATAGTGAGTTTGCAGATATCTAAAGAATCATGCAAAACACTTATTTTAATTAATCACATTGAATATTGTATATATATCATGATAAATGAAGTCAAATTTTAAAAGTGGTATGTTTAAAATTCAATTTTTCAAGAGCTATTCGACCGCTTTCACTCAAATTTTGCATTCTGCCATGTAAAATGGCATTCTTTAAACTGATGTTAAAAATTGTATTCCTTACAATTCAAAAAGTTTCGGTTATTTATAATAAAAATAATAAATAATAAATATTTACTAAAAGTTATTGTTTGCATAGGATTATATTTGGCCAAACAAATGTTACAATTGTGGGCAAACATTTTTCAATTTACTCTAAAAGTTTACGAGATGTGATGGAATACGAAAAAAGGACAATTAAAAATTAGTGGTCCAAACTTTGAACCGCTTTTCTGACCAAATTATTGGGACCATATTTGCCAGAATGCAACTACCCATATATTTCGGGGTCAGGAATCTGAATCCCTCAGAAAAAATGCAAGTTCTGAGAAAGTATGTTTTGTGTCTGATTTCGTAACTTAAAATACCGCCTGCCCTAACTAGTTAGGATATTTGAACCATTAAGAATGAGCCCTAAAATGTTAAGATCCGATAATTAGATCAAAAGCTATTCATGGTGGTCCGTTTTTAATTCTAACCACTATACGTTAATTACATTAAAGTCAATAGATTTAAAAAATGTAGAATTTGTTTTTTTTTTATTTTTATTTGTCCTCTGTTTAAAGTAATCACGACTTAAAATGTAAGAGAAAATGATAAATTTCGAAATGTTGACACAAGAAATTAATGGGTCTTTCACCACTCTATGTAACTAAATAAGTAAAAATTCCAATTAAAAGGTGCGTTATTATGACGTCAATAACTTAATATTCGTGAAATATTTTCTTGCCTGCGACATAATTATGACGCAACTTATCACTGCAATTTTTACCAACCTTTTCCTAACCCCTGATCTGCTTGTCTCTAGCAGTTTGTTCTTAAGTTAATTTAAGGACTCGCGTGCATTAAAAATGCAATTTATTATTGAAAAAGGCATGATAAAAGTGTGTACTTGTTTCGTACATTTTATGCGTAAACTTAAAGATAATTTACAATAATATATATATATATATATTATTGTAAATAATATATATACATATATATATATATATACATATATATATATATATATTACAATAATATATATATATATATATATATATGTATATATATATATATATATATATACATATATATATATATATATATATATATATATATATATATATATATATACATATATATATATATATATATATATATATATATATATATATATACGCTATTATGTACCATAAATTAATTTTATACAAACAAAAGAGCTATTTCATTTATCATCAGCAACTTGCATAAGTTAACAGCTTCGTAATTTTTTTTTTTTTTTTTAAATTTTACCTATTCACTTATGTATGTGCTAAATTTTTAAGCTATAGTTCATGTTGAATAATAATTATTTTTCTAGCCGGTATGAACTTTTGAAATATTTATGTTTAACGAGAATAGAATTTTAAATCAAATTTATTAAATCAAGATTTACACCAAACAGAAATTTAAACCACTAAAAAAAATTACCCACTATAAACCACTAAAAAAAAAAAATTACCCACACAGCGAATTAAGTAGGCTTATCTGTACAAGATTTGTGTTTATCTCCTATTGTGCATTTGTTTAATAACAACTTCATAAAATTAGATTAATCAAGAGTTTTCCAACAAAATGAAAATTTTGATAGAGAAAAGAAAAATTAATTTATCAATTGAAAGACCTGAAAATTAGGAAGGGGGATATAAAGTTATAGACAAAATGTAATCGACAAAAATAATGTAATAGACAAAAAGTATTTTTCTTTAAAGCAAAGAACAACAACAACAAAACAAAATCTATTAATACAATGACAAGAAATATAAAAACTAGTTTTTAGTGCTAATAAAAAGATGATGAATAATATATTTAATTTATTTCATTCAAAAACATTTATTTTCATATTCCGAAAAGATTATTTTTTATA
Organism: Parasteatoda lunata; assembly: GCA_949128135.1. NCBI lineage: Eukaryota > Metazoa > Arthropoda > Arachnida > Araneae > Theridiidae > Parasteatoda > Parasteatoda lunata. Next base: position 40,283,104 of record OX421972.1, on the reverse strand, counting down.
ATACTCAAAGTTTTATTCAAAAAAGACATTGAATCAAAATTTGAGCCAGTCATTTAAGTACATAAAACATATTTTCGATAATTAAATTAAAATAAACGATAATTTTATTCAAATTCAGTAATCAAATAACTAGGAAAATAATTAACTATTTCGACTCGGAAAAAAATTTAATTAAAACAAAACGCTAGTGAAAAGAACTAAACCATTAAGAAAACTAATTTAGAAGGGAAAACAATTTTTTTTTAATAATAATAATTACAAAAACTGTTATTGTTAAATAAATAAATAATGAATTATCATTCTTACTTAATAGAAAAGTTAAATTTGCATACAAATTACTTTTTAAATGTATGATAATCAAATAAAATTTTGAATAAAAGAGTCGTTAGGGTAATTATTCTTAAAAATGCGAACGTGACAGCAGCGAAGAAATTTTATTGAAAAACTATTTTTATAACATTCATACATATTTTATCTAAATGTAGTCCCTTTACAAACATAATCGAAATCTACACTATTTAAGAGTAGGCATAAAATTAATTTTGAATTAATAGATTTGCTTTTAAATTAACAAAAATTTTAAAACAAATTTTATAACCAGAAAAATGAAATATAGGTAGTGGCCAATTATAAAAACAATGCATCCAAATCTATCTAATGAGAATGCACGAACTGGGCATAAATTTCATCTAACGCTAAGTAAAAATCGCGTTTTTATATGGGTTTGCTTTTTGTTTAAAATTATTTTTAAGAGAACCGTTATAACTATACAGTGGATTTACATAAATTAGAAATAATTAACAGAAATGAATTTACTTATAATTTTCACTTGCCTTGTTACCATTGTCTAGTTAAAAAGAAATTGATTTAAATTATATTATTATTTACCGGTTATATAGATATGCAGTACTGTTTATAATTTTGAAAAAAAAATATGTGCAGTGACAGATACCAGTGCTCAAGTACCTCTCGTAATTAAATATCAAAATTGAATTTAACGCATCATAGTAGATGCAACGTTCTTTTTTAAGCTCATACAAATATTTTGATTAGATTCTTCAATTCCTCAGTATTTACTATTTTACTACAATACTTTAACTTTTAATTTCCCGTAATTGTCTATAATGCGCATATTTTTAAGTTTCCTGTATGTTCCAACAATCTTTTATAAAAATTAAAGAACTTTGTTTTGTTTTTTAGTTCATGTATAATACATGTTTCAAATGTTATGTTTTGAAAGTAGATTAAAAAAAGTGAAATTTAAACATTTATAAATAATGTACTACTTCCGTAGTATCCCGTCAACCATTTTCACCAATTTTGAAAATAAATTTGGATGTGGTTCAAATTTAAATATTTTTCATTTTTTACAAGCACTAAGTTATATTTGTATTTTGTCTATATCTTTATGATAAATTAATTTGTAATAATAAATTTGGATGATAACAAAATGACTTAGGCACAGTGCTACCGAAAATGGCCGACGGGATAATGAGGCAGCACAAAAATAATAACAAGTTGCAGCAAGAAATTAAAATATGTCAAGTTTTTAAATCAGCACCAGAAGTACAGGTTTTGCCACAATGCAAACTGTATGCACTTTCGTTATAAGTAAATTCAAATATTTCACATTGGAAGATGAAATATTTATCAATTTCTGAAAGCGAAAAAATGTCTGCAAATGGACAAACTAAAATGTTAGAAGGTACCTATTATTTAATTTTTCTAATTACACCTTTTCTTAAAAGCACTCTACCCCAAGTATATATTTAAAAAGACGGTAAAGAACATTCCCTTTTTTTAAAAAAAAATAAAGAAAAGATAGAAAACCTGTGGCACCAACGTAAACAACAAAGAAAAAAACATGCTTGAATTATACATCTTAGACTTGCAATTTTTTTGCTTTACCCATATAGCAAATTCCTGAATGCCATGCCACAAGTTGAAAGGCCAGGCGGAAATTACGATAATCCACAACGCAGCAGGATAGGAAGAAAATACAGCTGACTAAAAACTAAATGCAGTTTTTACCAGCCATAGCAGCCCGCAGTACATTAGCGGGTCACAACCTTTCGGGTCAAGGAAATAGCGGGTACTTAGGGATCCTAAGTCACGTGAAAACGACCCAGCACGGTTGCTAGAGAAACCATTAAAAGTATCAATAAACGTCGTAATAAAGCGCAGATGAATTTTTGAAGGATGCCAGGTTTCTCTCACGGAAATCATATTTAAAAAAAAATGTAATATTTCGCTCGGAACGTATCATTTCTTATCGTACAAAATGTTACTAAAGTGCTATGTTACATCTGATTTTGTGGTTGTAATGTGTCGTTGAGAAAAACGTAAAAAACTTCCGTGACTTTCAGAACTTTAGAAGGTCTATTAATTGTTTTTCTGCTCAAATCGAACAATTGTCGGTCAGAGTTAGAGGGGGGGGGGATTAAATTTTTAGATAAACAGAACGTTTGCAAGTGTATCATTTTTTAATTAAGTTATAAGCTTTTTCTTTCGTGTGTTTTTTTGCGAATAAGTGCGATAGAGTTTATTTTACATCTTTCATCCATGCTAAATAATATAGTGCTAAAAAATATGATAAAAAGTAAAGGAAAAGTAAGGGAAAAAAAGAAAGAAAATAGCAGCTTAATCGTTAGTAATAACAAATCAGAGTATTCATTTTTTTTTTTTTTTGAAAATCTTTTATTTATTTGTATATATTTTAATAAATGAATAAAATAAATTTTTAATTAATTTAAATTTTTCTCTTTTTTTAATTCTGCTGATCATTACATCAAAAAGCTATTGAAGTCGTTTAAATATTAAAATTTTATTTTATTTTATATCCGTCGTTGAACAGCCGACCCAATATTAGGTATACGACTACTAATGCTCAACTTCGTGGCCATGTAATTTTGAACCCAATCCAGAAGACAAAGAACTCCTGGATCATATATTGGGAGAAATTTGCCTTCGTGGAGGATTTTTTGATGGAACTAACCCGGATTTGAGTTAAATGGAGAGGAAAAGCACGAAAATCTCCCACGGTAAGGCTGGCGGCAAGGAGACTCTAACCCATGATCCGTCTGCCACTGAGGATATTTTACGTTAGCACTGTGGTCGGTGCGAGTCGGGTTCAGAATTCGTGTCGACTAGCCGTCGCTGGGATTCGAAGCCGTTTCACCTCATTGGAGGAAGGCGAACGCTCTACCCTCTGAGCCACCTCATTCAGTCTCACACCCTTAGGAGGTCTCAAGCGACCAAAGTGTGTAGGACCACCACTGGATAGCTCACAGTGCACTAATAATGACAATAAAACATAATGCATCAATTAATAATTTATTTAAATAGTTGATATAGAAAAGTTGCATTTAATTAGTGAAATCAATTTATAATATCATTAAAAGCGGTTCAACGTTAAAATATATCGTGAACCTCATTATTGGGCTAATTTCCTGCAACCTCAACGCGTTAAATTGTTAAAAATAACCCATATTATTGCGTGCTAAAAAATTCCAGAAGGATCAATTTGCAAGAGAATAAGGCTCAATTCTCTACTGTATTAAGATTACAGCGAATTAAAAATAAATTATGGCTCAGTACCGTCAGAACTGTTGGCGGCAATACCGATTGATTTCAAAATCCACTTCACCTATCGAGGAAAAGGTACAGCTTCTATCTGGACTAGACTAAACAAAATTGTTTAAGAAAATTATTTTTAATGATAACAGCAAAAAGAATTCTTTGCTATGAGATACCAAGATTAAAAACTCTTTAAGAAGGTTTGGCTGTTATGAAGAGCCACAGAATGTCATCCTAATGTCAAGCTGGCGACGACAGTCCACAGCTTAGAAGATAGCGAGGTGGCGTCTGAGAGATAATATAAATTTCTGGAACAGAAGGGATGTGCAAGGATTAAGTTTTTATCTGTAGGAGAGGGCAGAATATGTTACTATCAGGAAGTCGTACAACATCTATCGCGTTAGTATCTCTCCAAAAGCTGAAATATTTTGAAAGTGGAAAAAGGTAATGTCTCTATCATTTCAGTGAACTTCATACGGTATTTTCGAAACTGTTTTGAAATAATATTCAAAATTTAAAAATTAACTTATGGTAAATCGCATAAATAATATATTTTTGAACCTCATTCGGATTCAGTCATATTTCAAGTTTAAAAAATTTAATAACTCAAATGGATAGTAAAAATGGTAATCGATTGAATAGTATAATTAAATTTTCGGGCTTATGTCTCTAGTTTATGAATCTCAAACATGTATTAAAAGAAGTTTTCCAGAAGATGATAATAAATGATTTTAATACGAGATTTTTTTTCTTCTTCCAATGTCCACTTGGGTTGACATTTCATCAATTCAGGCATATTAGGTCAGATTTGTTGGTCAATCTTTCAGGCGTACCATATTAAGTGGGCCAACGTTGCTACCAACAGTAAGGACAGATAGTACAGAGAATGAAAGAACATCTATGTCTTGCCCGGGATTCAAACCCAGACCTTTTTGATGCAAGGCCAGTTCCCTGACTCCTACACAGTCTGGTCGACTTAATAAGAGATTAGTAATATCTAAAACAAACTTTTATTTGCGAATTTCTATTTCGAAATTACTGAAAATCAAATCTTACGGCGATTTACAAATATTTCGGAAATTATGAAAGCATAGAGACATTGATATAAAGATAAGGAAACTGGAGAGTTTGGATTGCTTTTAGCACAAGAGTAACTGAGGAAAACTCTTCGATTCAAAACCTGGAGGACCTAATAAGCCACGTGGAAGATTTAAGAGAAGGGGGTTGAATAATGCGGAAAAAGACTTGAAATCGATTAAAGTCAGAGGCCAGAACCGATAGCTGATGAATAGATAGCTGTCTGGTGGAAAGCTAGGGTCTTCAAAGGACAGTTAGTTTAATGAGAAGTAAAGCAATGATAATGATGATACCAAGATGGGGCACATCAGTGGCATAATGCAAAAAGCCAACGATGGAGCCAATGCATAGAGCCAACGATATAAGCTATTAAATAATAATTAAAACCTTTTCAAGTAATTTTATCTGTAAAGTTGGTCTTAGAAATTAAAATATGAATCAAAGCATAACAAAGTAGAAAAAGATAACCCAGAAACGAACAATGTGATCTTATTGCCCATAAGTCAACAGCACACAAAGGTATCATCATCAATAGAGTAGCAAGAGTTCTGCACAAGCATACTGCTAAAAAGATCTTGACGAATCACTACTTTTGGAACAGCAAATATTTTCAAAATTTTTTCCTATTAACACTGCGTTATAATTTTATCTAAGAACTAGCCTTTGAAAAGATTGTCATTACGCATTATTATTAAATACTTAAGATTAAAGTAGATTTTATGCTAGAAATATTTTGTTAAAAATTAAAAAAAATATATTTTGCTGTAAGATTATGATTTTTTTTTTTTTTTTTCATCGTTAAGAGTTCTGAACTATATCGTTAAGAACTTTCTACTTTTACTAAGCATATCCAAATGTCTTAAAACGATTGGTCGGCGATTTATGAATATTTAAGCATTTCATTTGATATTTCGTTCGTACTAATCCGGTTGGAGTAAATTTCCCAAGCAAAGCAAACAACATATCCCAAGCAAATGAAGCAAACACATTTTTCGTTCTGTTGCGTCAATAATTGATTAACTGTATCTTTTGTATAGCCAATCAAGTCAGTGGAGAACGAAAATGCAGTGACTCATCAAATCCATCCGGCCATCACAGGTAAAGGTCGATCTTTTACAGGTACGATCTCAACTGCTAATTCCAAAAAGGTTGTACAAGTGCTCGGGTCATCACCTGGGTCGTCATAAAATGCCTACAAATCACTAAAATACAAGGAAAACATAATTCGACGAAGAATGAAACCTGTTCTTTATTTTCTGTCTTTACGCATCACTCAGCTATTCCACTATGTCGATCAAGCGAACATTAAGTAAGTTGGAGGTGAGGGGTGGACGAAGGGAAAAAAAAATTCCTAAGTTTCTCTTTTTCATCTTTGCTTCTTGAGGGATCGAGATTAGACGTTTTTTTCCCCTCCCCTTGAAGACAGCCTCCCCCTTTTCGCTGGATGGGGGAGGTGAATCAACCAGGTAGACAACAGATACGGGGCCTGCCCAACACAGGTAATCGGGCTTCATAATGATCCCCTTCGGGTAATTCGAGAAAAAGACCCGCTAAAAGGCCTCAGGGGTAGATCTTACACCAAAGATAAGGAAGAATAATTCTTTATGTATTTTTTCCGTTTCGTCAGGGGGAGGGCGATGTTGCCATTGAGTGATGCGTAATTCGTAGGCTTCGGTTGGAGAGAAAAAAATGGCAGTGTAATAAGATGGTTTTCCAGAAATATCAATATCATTACTTAATGGATACAGGGAATCGGACGGTAGATGAATTCATTGTCTAAACACAGACATTTACGAATTGTGACTCTGCATTTAGTAGCTTCTGTTTTACGCCGAATCGCAAGATAAGAGCTGCGGTAATTTTAGAGTTGGAATTGGTAAACATCGTTTCCTTTGCAATCAATACCGAAGTAAATAATCTCACAATAGACAGGTGGTCGCTCCATATCCGGATGCTTCGTCACGATTTCTGATAGAAGTTGCATAAAATTTAGTTACAGTTCCGGATTTATGTTTATTCCGAGATATGCTAATTAAGTAAATGGTCATTGGTGTCTGAACCCTAAACTTGTTATTGTTAATAACATAAGATTTTTCTATGTATTGAAGAATAAAACAATAAAATTAAAATATCACAAATACTTTTTTTGTGGCAAAAATTAAAAATTGTATCACGAATTTGCCTGACAATATTTCGTACACTTTTTTTTTTCAAAATTAAGTTTTTTTAATAAATATAAAATTTGGGTAACAATCTTAACAATATAACTTTAATTAAATGTAATATAATCCTTCTAAGCCCTAAAAAATTAAGAAGCAATTCATTTTTAATTTATTAATATAGGGTGTGAAAATAGTTTGGAAACGGTCAAATATCTCAAGAAATATACATCGGATCGAAAAGTGAAATTAGGCACATTCAAAGCTTTTAAAAGCTGTTGCGTTCTGTCCGCATCATACTTTTTATAGAAAAAAATGAAAACAATTTCGAATTACTTTTGTTATTAAATTATTTCTCGAATATCTTAATTTAAGGAATTGAACTTGAAATTAAGTAAACAAAACTATTTCAAAATTCTTTCTAATATGTTTTTATTTTGCGAAGAGTGAACTCCATATAAAACAATTAAATTTAACAGATGCACTTGAATCTATTAATATTGAATTATATTGTTTACATTCATGTGGCCCTTACATTATCAAGTTCAACATGGCAATAAAGCATTAAAAAGAAATCAAAAAACCTTTTGTGCAAAAACAGCTTGTTTTGATAAAATTAATTTTCCGATAACTTCAACGGTAGTAAAAAATTTATATTTGCAAGGACCAATCAGCTGTCAGACTTCAATCGAACACTTAACTATTAAAAGACCAAGCCCAATTTTCATTCAAGCGTTTAGAAGATTCAAATTTCATTCGAGCTTTTGTATTCAAAAGAACAAATCCACAAGGATGAAAAGAAGATCGCGCTGAAAAGATTGTAAAAATTTCGGCGAAAAAATAAAAGCAAAAAAACATATAAGATTAGCCTATCAGGATATAAAATTCCCTTGAATTTTTTATTTCCCAAGATTGTCAACCATCTATCCTATACTTTCCGAAAGAATGGTCAAGAGGAGAAGAAAAAAAAAGGGACTTTTCTAGGGAAAAGATAAAAGTGAGAGATAAAGACTCAAGAACATCTGTCCTACACTCAGATAAGATCCAGCTTTTCCATCCTATTTTTTATTTTCATCCAAGGGGATGGCATCACTAGTTGCCACACCACAGGATGAAACCCCTTTTTTTCTTCAATGGTGACAAAGGAAAAGAAAAGGTGAAGACGATTCACACCCCTGTCCCCTATGAGGGGATGTCGCACCCACCTGTTCCATTCCACCTTCCGCCTCGAAGTAGAAGTCATCCATGCGAGGACACCTTACCAGTAAAATGAGCAACCACCATACCAGATGGTAAGTAATACGATGAGGGTTACTTTAGTGGTATCATCCCCTTTTTACAGCCTATTTCCAAAGGGAATTTCATTTTATAAAGCTAAAGAAGATGAAATACGTAAATCTTCTTATACCATGCATTCTGAATATGTAAAAGATATCTTTGTGAGGTGCTGTAGCCGCCGCAGATGCGTCTACTTCGATAAGATCTAGCTTCATTTTTAATGATCTTGAAATGTCCAGCATGTGGAGAAGATTTGGAGAGAGATTGAGAGTTGATTATTAAAGTTTGAATATTAATTAGTTGAGGGGTGTAATTAATCAGAATTTTTTTCCTTCGCAATCTGATAAAATAGAAAAATGAGTGTTTAGATTAATTTTTGCAGAAACGTTAATGATGGATCACTTATAATCAGCGTGAAAATTAATTTTATGCGAATAATTTATTTTTTTTCCCCACTGTAGTATCAGATGCACAGAGATATTTTATTTCTTAAAAAAAAAATATTATTTCATTTATTTTTCTGACGTTAAATTCAGAATTTCATTTATTTTATAAAATAATAAATTTTGCAGTAATAGGAGATAATAAACTATGAATATAAATGCACGTTTCCATAAATCTGTGTTTAGAAAGGAAAAGGTTATTAAAACCACATAGTCGGAGGCAAAGCCATCTATTTTTAAATGCTGTTTGTGGATTATCTATTTGGCAGTAATAATGTTGACTAATTGGATCAATTACTGCATTACTTGATTTAATGTTTAGTAATGAATCTTTTATATATATATATATATATATATATATATATATATATATATATATATATATATATATATATATATATATATATATATATATATATATAATTATTTATAATTACTTTCTGAACGTCAGTTCGTCAAAACTAATAAAATTCAGAAGTAAATTAGTTAGCTATAAAACAAAAATTCGCTTGCTATCGATTTTTACTGGACCCTTATATATTAGTAGTTCTATATTTGCATTCAATAAAGGTAATATTACAGAGTTAGTATTTATTTGAAATTTTCAATATTTTACTTGAAAATTCAAAATATTTTGCTTTTTCAGAACTGGAAATTCCATACGGTATCCATATATTTAGGAACAATTTTTAATGCAAAAGGTAATATTTTATAGTATTATCTATTTGAATCAATGCATTAAGGGGAAGATTTACCCAGAAAAAAAAAACTTTTTTTTTTTTCTTTCTTATACACAAGTATGGATTTAAATATCGAATAATACCGAAAAATAATTCCAAAACACCGACATTCATTCCACATACTTCTCGCACTATAGACATTAAAGAAAGGTTTATTATCTTCCAGTCTACGAATTAATCACTTGCTTGATATAAATTTAACAAACATTGCAAAATAATTCGGACTTTCATTCCAAATAATTTTGAAACAAGTTACAATATATTTATTACCTTTTAATTTAAGAATGTTAGTTTGATTTCGTATAAACAATACTGAAAAACAATTCCGGAACACTGACATTCACTTTTAAATACTTTTAACGTAACCGCATTCATTACCTTTAAATCTATGAATGTTAGTCACTTGCATGTAATTATTAATCAAAAAAAAAAAAATAATAATAATAATACTGTAAAAAATAATTCTGAAACATTAACATTCATTCAAAATACCTTCCATACAAATTTTTCTATTATATCTTCTTATTCTATTATTGTGTGCTTATACAAAGATTATCGCTTTTAAAAAAAAAGCTTCTAAAAACAAATTTTTTCCTTCCATATTGGCACAATGTTTGGATGGATTATAATTAACGGCAATTAAATTGCTCGAAAAATAAGAGAAAGAAAGGGACAATGCCAGTTCGATAAGATAAAAAGATAAGTGAACTCGACTCGCAGCTTCAGTTTTTTGATAGACTATATCTAAATAACTGTAGCCGCACTGACTCATCACTCATTTTGGCCAGTCAGACAGGTTGAATGTTAAAATAAAAATAGTGATTAACTACTTATAACTATTAAGAGTTACTCAATAACTATTCATCAATTAATCAACGGAAAGTTTTACCTCCTTTCCATCATGTTGACGGTTAAATTAATCAGTCGGTAATCAGTAAGAAATTTATTTTTATTTTTCGCATCAAAAGTTATGTAACTTGCGAGGGCAATGTCATGATTAATGTTTAGATAGAAGGATATTAATGGTTTCAATAATGACAATCGTATTAGAACTTATTTAGTTGAATTTATAATGACAATACAATGGGTATTCCTATTTAGTGGAAGATAATTGTTTAGATGTCAAAAATAGAAAATAAAAAAAAAAATTTGAAGTTGGTTCTATAAATAACTTATTTTTCTTGTTCATTTTTTTATTTTTTTATTTTTTTTTTCTTGACAAATTTTGAAAATTAAGATAAAATTAACAAATCGAGAAATCTTGAATAAATGAAGCAGTTTTGTTATATGCAAACAACAATTTTTAAGATATAAAATTTTATTGTTCGTAATATTAATTGTTTAATATATGCAAAGTTATTACAAATAACGTAAATATCCCTACATGTTTTTTTTTTTTTTTAAAAAAACTATATAGATTCGATTTTTTGATAAATAGTTTGATATTTTTTTTTTTTTTTTTTAATATAAAAGTTTTCTTTAGTATTAGTTTTGCTAAAGGAAATTACTTTTTATGTAATAGAAATAAATAAAATATAAAAAAAATGGAGTGGAAGAGACAAAATTTATAAATATAATGAACTGTATTTGATGAAAAAATTGAAAATAAAAAACTCCTAGTTTTTTTCTCTTTTTTTTTCCGCTTAAAAAATCTCGTCTCGCTACGTTTTATTCCTTTATTATTATTATTACTGTTATTGTTATAATAATAATCCTGTGATTGTAGCATAATAATAATGCAGTTAATATAGTATAATAATCCTGTATAATAATAATAATACTGTTATTGTTATAATACTGTTATTATTGCATCAATCGATTCAGTGTTGACGTAAAATATCCTCAGTGGTAGACGGATCAAGGGTTAGAGTCCCCTAACCATCAGGCTAACCATGGGAGGTGGAAGTTTTCGCGGTTTTCCTCTTATTGTAACGCAAATGAGGGTTAGTTCCACCAAAAAGTCCTCCACGAAGGCAAATTTCTCCCAATACTTGATCCAGGAGCTACCTTATCTTCTGGATCGAGTTAAAAATTACAAGGCTACGGCGTTGAACATGTGTAGTCGTAAACTCAAAATTTAGGCCGACTGTTCAACGACGGTTATAAAATAAATGATAATAATAAAAGCATTCAAGTGTTTATTCCAAAATTAAAACAAAGTATAAAACAAATTATTTAATTAAATGTGAGAAATATGCCATAGATATAATTTTTTTATTTGGCACAGTGCAAGCTGTGAACAAAATACGCTTAATACAATCATAGATTCCTATCTTTCTATTGGTTAATGGATAGGGAAAAAGGATGCTAAAACTATAAAGTACTTTAATTACTACTATTCGTCTATAGATCTAATAATACAAATTTAAACTCCTGTAAAAATTTCTTTAAAATTCAATTAACGTAAAACATGCCCGCAATACCCTATTGTGCGCCATGCTAAGCATGGAGTTAAAGAGTCTGCAATTTCGTGATCAACGTCATGATTATGGCAATTTTGTCCTCATTGCGAACAGGCCGCTTATACTTCCCAAATAAGCTGGTTCCCATCGATCTGAAACCGATCCTCAGGTCCGAACCCCAGTTCTTCACAATGATAGTTAAGTGCCTTAGCCAACAAAGTTAAAATCAAAGTGAATAATCCGTAGTAGCATTTAAAATAAAATTTGATTAAAACAAATTATTAATGAAAATTATGAAATTCCTTTGGAATTCTACAGCCAAAATTACTTATTTTAGATCGTTTTAATTTATACTATACAATAATAGTCCATTTAAAAATTTCGTGAAAAATGGGCTATAAGAAGAAAAAAGCAAAATACATTCTCAGGAAACAAGTCAGAAAAAATACTTCTTAATAAGAAACCAAAGAACAGGCTGTTTATTCATTACCCTAACTCGTCAGAACGGAAATCAAGAACGAAGGAAAGACGGGGAGGAGAGGGGGAGGGCAGAGAAAGTTGAAAAAAAACATGATTAAATATTATTAAATGAGTCCCAATTCCTGTCAAGATATATTGAAAAAAAATTCATAAAGGATAACGAAAGAAAAACCGACATAGAAAGAACAGTAAACAGAAAAAAACTTCGTAAAGAATAATACAAGAACCTAAAATTAAAAAAAGGAAAGCTTAAAAAAAATGCATTTAAGTCACCGCCTTTTTATTCTCGTAATAAAAGGCAGTAAATGTTTAAAAATACTAATATCCTTTAAACTTTAATAGAAAAAAAGACCCCTCCAGAAATTTACGGAAAGAATACATTTAACAATTTAACATCCCCCCAACCCCTTATGAGACGCAGGTGAACACGGGACTAATAGGCGCGTGTCTTATAAAAGATTGCATACACGCGATGGTATGAATATAGTGTTTATATTTTTTGACATTTCGTTTTATTTAATATTACTCATTTTCCTTTTTTTTTTTTTTTTTTTCCCTTTCCTTTTTTGTATATATCGCATCGAGAGGGCAAAAGAACCGTGGTAACAGATCCAATGTAATGAGTATATCCAACTTTCATCAGAAGCTTAGATTAAGTTCTGTATAAGATAAACTAATAAAAGCGGTGTATATAAACAAAAATATACATTTTTTTCTTATTCTTTCATGGTTATGTCATGTGATTACATGAAAAAGAACGACCATTATGCAGAGGTGGGGAAATATTTTGTGATTCTTTTTATATCTGCATTTTTTTTCCCTCCGTGCGATAATATAACTACGTTGGATTTATGTTGACAGAGTATTTACTTTAAGTTGTGAGGGAGAGTTATGAAAAAATTATCTACCGCCAAATGCTTATGAAATAAAAGACCGCACTTTATTCAGTAGAATTTTAATTTGAAACATCTGAAGAGCATAAATAATGTGTTCCCTAATTAATGTTTCTTTCAAACATTCAATAATTTAAAACTCTAAACATCATTAAAACTAGACACACAGTTTTATTTCAAGAAACATGTTTCAGGCATAGTCATTTATTTTAAAAATTATAAATATAAAATATTATTTTATTTTTATGAATATCTTTTAGCAGTGTTTGATTTATCCGAATTGCATATTTGAAGAATTAAAATTTAACAACTTCGAGGAATAACGCCAATTCTCTGGCTAGTTTGGATTTCTAGTTGTTCATAAATAGTGAAGCAAAATCGATGATTTAAAAAATTTTTTATCAGCATTTCATACTCGATTATTAAATTGCACAATTTTTGAAGTAATTATTAATTAATTATAGCGGTCCAAATATTAATGTCTAAAACATTCACTGAATATTAATGTAATTGAACTTTTTTTCCAAAGTTTAACGAATTAGATGAGTTAGGGTAGTAAATTTCAGAAAAACGCACAAGTCTTCAAAAAAACATGCAGTCCTAAGCATATAATTCTTGAAATTTATTAATGATATAAATATGTTGAAATCTTCAAGTGGCTTTTATGTAACTCATATATCAAGAATTATAAGCATTAAGATATTTTTCTCAGAATAATCGCAGTATAATTCAAAATTAATCAGAGATGTTCGCATGGCGCCAGTGGCAGACGATAAAAACATCATCTAATGACTAGGAAATATTTAATAAAGTGGAAATACCCTCATAAATAAGGTGAAACTAGATCTATTTACTCTTTTTCAAGAGAGGTTATCACTGAACAGTGTAAACAAGCATCAACCGCACCAGCGAATGAATAACTGAATGACAGATGCTTAATAGCTTTCAGTTGGGATCAGGGAGCCGTGGAAAAACCAAAAATGGCAGAAAAAAGTCGCATTGGGAGAGCCAAAGCCAAAATCTGATTCATTATTTTTAATATGAATGATGGATGGGGGTAGAAGAGATCCCTTTCTGATTCCAAACCCTATATTTATTTTGGTGAAAATTCTATCCATCTGTCATATAATACAATACAGAATATAGTATCAGTTTATCCATCAGAACTGTTTGTGTATTCTTCCTAGAATTAAGCAACAATATCGAAATCAAACACCAGATGGCATTAGATTGTACGAGAAAAATTTGACAAGTTATTTAGTAGGACCAATTTATAAATGTATATCTGTCTGATAGTTTTATTTGATTGACTTAATATAATACTTGTTCAAAATTTCGTACGCGAATTATTTCTTGAATTTATTAATTCATTGATTGCATTTATTTGACTTTATGAGACGTATGAGGATTCAAAATCGAAAAATCCTAGATTATAAGGTAAAACACATATGATTACGTGTCTCCATAATTTCAATAAGGACTACTGAAGAAATTTTCTCTCACATTCTCGATAGTAAAAAATATTAACATACAATTTTCCGAAATATTGAATTTTCGAAGAATAAAAAAAAAAAAAAAATAAATAAAGATGTATAGATTTCACTTAAAATAAAGCACAGATATCAATTTAGAATACATAATATACTATTATTTCTGAGATATATGAAATATTCAAACGCATTCTATTTAGAATAATCTGGCAATTCTAAGTTACAGTATTTGCCTCAATATATAAACATTCCATGGTACAAGCAAAATTTATTCGCGGCACATTCTGAATCGTGATTCCCATTTCCTAACACCTTCAGCAAATCAACAATACAATTAAAAATAACTGCTGCATTTTACTGATTCTTCTCTCCGCGTACTTAGGGTGCAAAACAAGGCAAATGTTCCCAAACGATCCTTTCCCCACCATAAAAGATTAGATCTCGACGGAAAGATAAACGTGCAGACGACTTTTAATATTGGGTACCTCACACGTATCTGGCAACAATACAGCAAATGCAAATCTCTAAGTCACGACAAAACAATAAAAGAGAAACCGAGTCGCAAATTACGAGAGGAGTACAATTACGACGGGTAATGATATCTGTTACCGATTCCGTTTTCATTTACTCTATGTAAAGTCTACGTTAGGGAGAAAGCAGGCGTTCGTTACCGAGACTATTGATGGAGTTAAATTGTTTAGAAAATGCAAATCTAGATTTTTACTTATCTCTACCAAAGCATTGGCAATAGATCTCTTTTGTAGCAGGTGTCTTTTTTTTTTGCGGAACGTTTATTTTTAAACGGAATTCAATTACGTCAAGTGAGAACTTACTGGAATAAAAACGAAATACACTAAGTAGGCATCTTCAAATTAAATTGTAGTCGTTTTAAATAAATAAATTGATGTAAATGATTAGAAAACGTAATTCAAATTCAAGTTTTCGAAAGTTGAAGTAGCTTAGTTGAGTAAAAACTAGCATTGTGAAACGTTTTTGAGAAGAAAAGTGAAGAAACCTGAAAGCATTATTTATAGAGTACGCTTTTCACGTTTAGTTCAGGAGAATATAAACATTTTCTCCTAGCGTCTATTTTGAACTTATGAGAGCAGTAAAATGCTTTATCCTCGCAACTTAAAATTTTTGAGTGGAAGTTTAACTTATCTTTTTCTTTACACTTTATACACGTTTGTTTGTTCCACTAGAATTTTAATTAAGATTTAATATAATTCTTAAAAAAAAAAAAAAAAAAAAAAAAAAAAATATATATATATATATATATATATATATATATATATATATATATATATATATATATATATATATATATATATATATATATATATATATATATATATATATAATTTTTCTTCCTATCTATGAATTTCTCTACTTTCAGTTTATTTATTTATATTTTACTTATTAATTTTCAATAGGTTTCAACAAAACTTTCAAATCAAGACGGTGGTCAATTAAACAAACAAAACAGTTTGCGTTTAATCTAAAAATAGTAAAGCTTACGATTTTATTTACGCATAAACATTAAAAGCTTTGTTAAATCTTAAAAAGCTTCGTTCTTTTTGAAAGAAAAAGAACAAATTAAAACAGCGATTAAAAGTATTGTATTTGAAAATAAAATAAAAATAATGAAAAGAAAGTAAACAGTATGACTGAATCATAAAAATGAATATATTACTCGAAGTGAAGAAAATCTGAAAGAACGCCATTTAATCAATCAGACGATTTGCAAAAGCGGTAAAAATTACGCCTGCATAGATCGTTTGCGAATAGATTTATTCACATGTATTAATTATCTTTAAAGCCAAACAAACGATAATTTTCGATGACGCCGAATGCCTCCTAGAACAGCGCTTATGGTGTCACATGACTTTCTTTGCTCTCCACTTACACATTGTAGAGGACAAAACATTTGTCCAGGGAATGGCAATGCATAATTCTTCTATTAAGAGCTCAAGTCTCACGGGCAGCAATTAGATCAATGACTTCATTCCAGAATTCGCGTGCGATTGTGTAGACTTAGCATATCCATTGTGTTTAGCTTTGGTAAATAATTGAGTGGTAGTTGGAAGGGAATGAAATGAATTGGAAAGACGGCCCCAGATGACCAGCTTCAAAATATGTATTTTCGTTTATATACTTATTTATACTACTTCAATATACATATTTGTAAAGCAAAATAGCTTTTGAAACTGGATTCGTTTTTGGATAGAGTCGAAGTAATTTTAAAAACCAATCGAAGAGCAATCACATTTTTATTTGTAAATGGTAAAATAAAGAGTGAAAAATATGTAAAACTTTATTAAATATGTATTTTCATTTTTGTAATGATTAATATTGCTTCGAATATGTTTGTAATAGTAAAATGGCTTTTGAATTTTGATTCGTGCGGAATAGTGTCGAAATGATTTTGAATACTCATCGAAGAGCAAGAACAAAATAAAAGGAAATTTTTTGTTTGCAGTTGGTAAAATTATAAAGTTAGACTATCTCTGACCATTCGAATATTTATCTTTTATTTTTTATCAAGAAATGTGAGTTTACTAAATATAAGTTACCCAGACTGCCCTCTTGCCTGAGCTATTAGAACGAAATATTTCAGATTGCGTCTACGCGTCATACATAAAGAGTCAAAAGATCTGTTTTATTCAGGGAAAGAACGTTTTTGAGTCTGATTTCGTAACTGAAAATATCGTCTGCACAAATAATTAAGCAAGATTAGTTTCTCGAATCATTAAGATTGCATCTTCGTACATGAAAATCCAATCATTGCATCAAAAGTTATTAAAGAATTCTTTTTTTTATTTTGCTCTCAGCACTTTAATGTATTCAAAAAAAATTTATTATTCAAACAACCCTTATGACCTTTCATAGAAATGTGGAAGTCAAGTCGGAAAAAAAAAATTAGTCACATTAATTCGATTTCACTCCAAAAACTCTGCAAAGGAAGGGATGACTATTGTTATTTCAAGCAAAAATACCGGAACAGGACGTCAAATTAAAACAATACACATCACTACTCCTCCAACATAAATTAATTTCACAGTCCACTGGGTTGTAAAAGTCAACAAGCTCTATCGCACAGACAGCATCCCTCAGTTCTATCAAAACCCCTCAAATCTCTTCTCCCCACTATCTTTTCAACCCTCCCATACTTTTGGATCAAAACCATCCCCACCCTCTGGGGCCTCGAAGTGAAGTGAAGAACGACTTCAGGAAGCAATTGGCATCTCATTATTCTAGTCACTCCCTGCTCCAGAAAGCATTGCCTTCCCCAAATTCGAATACACATTTACTGAGGCTGTATACAGATCATACTCGGGCCCATTGTGGCCCTAACACTGGACAGCCGCTGGCATAGAGGGCCAATATTGTGATATTTGGACACCCCCAAAGGGCGCAGCCTTTGAATTGGGGTAGGGGTTGACTTATTATTGTGTGATAAATGATCTGCAAGAGTCAGAGAGAAAGAGGTGATGATACGGAGATGCTTATCATCCAGGAAAAAGAAAAAATCAACCAATGTGAAAATTACGCTTAGTCATACGGACCTTTTAAGGATCTTAGTCATACAAGAGAACTTTTTTAGTCCTTTGAGTATAAGTAAAAGCAATACATGCCACAACGTAAACCAAAATTCTTTGAGATTCGAAAAATAGTTTCGAGATTGAAAATAAAACTAGATATTGTATTTCATCAATTCATAATTCTACACACGATATTGAATTTTGGTTCGAATGCTCTGTTGCAGCGAATACCACTAGATTTTGTTTAAAAAGTATACAAAGAGAAATGATAAATATACAAAGATAAAAATTTAGAAATGGTTGTTCCTTTAGGTTCTCGACAGGTGGTGGTTGTTGAAAACGGCAACATACAGAAAATAAGGAAATATTAAGAGGATATTTAAAATAAATAAATAAAATATGAAATGGTTGTTAAATCAAACTATTTACTTTATCAAATAATAAATAAATTTATGTCATCACTATACAAATTGTAACTGACAATATGCCCAAAAAGATAGGTAGGTACGTACGTACTTTATTTACGTCGTACTAGAGCTGCACAATGGGCTATTGGCGACAGTCTTTGAAATATCCCTGAGGATGATCCGAAGACATGTCATCACAACTTTGATATTCTGCAGAGGGGATAATTAAATCAGCATAAGTGATAATAACCTAATCAGCATAGTTTGTGTATGTGACGTGGATACACGGACAAACGATAGTACAGGAAGCATAACAATAGTTATAATCTTCTCCAATCCTTTAGCCATTTTACAAGCACCAAACCAAGATGAAGCCAATACCAAATGAAGATCTGGGCCCGACTTAGGCTAATTTGGGGCAAAAACTTCTTTGGGGGGCCCCCTCTACTTCAATACTTAAATAATGAGAAACCGAACTTTATGGAGGTATTTGAAATTTTCACCTCATTATAGATAACTGTCCATTCGTATTGACTAGAGCCTGGACAGACGAAATATCGTTCTGTCCATTTTATAGATTGTCTGATAATTAATTCTATATCCATCATGCCGAATGCAGTTTTCTGATTGTCATCTAGCTGCGAAAATTTCATATCCTTGCTGACAGGGCGGAATTCAGCTAAATTTTCGCAATTACGATGGCTCAATTAAGCCAATCAAAAGCCCGTATTTTTGTAAACACATCGCATTTTGAGATGTGTAAGAATACAGGCTTTCGACTGACCAAATTTGTCCATCATAATTGCGAAAATTTAGCTGAATTCCGCCCTAGATATCCATGGATTTACGAAATATAGATTTTGTATTCATACGATGGAGACGGATTTTATATTGTACTGATATTTTATTTAAAAAAAGTTCATTGAAGAAGGAAATTTAAAATAAACTTTCGATTCGATTTGGGGGGGGGGCTCTCTGATGCGGGGCCCGGGACCACTGCCCCTCCCTTAGTCAGGCTCTGATTAAGATGAAAGTATCGCGTAAAAAAAAAAGACTCGTAATCAGATTTTGATGGAAAGCAATAATCAATCCGGAAATCACTGCAATACAACCAATAGTATTTGTAATCTCACAAACGTTCTTTAAATGCATATTGTTCATATCTGAGAATGTTTTACACCACTCACGTTCCCAGAGGTCCAGCCTTCATCTACTTCTCTGATATATGGAAACCGGATAACGGATATTCCTCTGGTCAGCAGTGAAAATGGGAAGAAAATTCCATGCATTACCAGCGTTGCCCCTTGTTGTTGAGTGGGTCGGTCCTCCCTCCTGATGGTATATCTTGACAGAAAGCCTAACACCCACATTTTATTCCATTCCCTAACCCGAATTCGATGATCGAATTGACTTCCCCCACCCATTTCTTATTTTTTCCCCACCCAACTCCCATGTGATTGCTGAGGGTGCTAGGTCTGACTAGACGGTTGATGGTCTTCCCCATCCCAACGATTCATGGTTTTCAGTTCCTTTTTTCCTCTCCCCTCTTTCTCGCAGCTCATCGCATTTTTGCCAATGAAACGGACTGTGCCCGAGACGTCAAAAGGCCAAGATTGAAAGGTTGGGAGATTAGAAGATAACTGGCTTAAGTCAATAGTGAGGTTGATATTAATGACAGAAACAAAAGTCTTGCAGCGTCCTGTTTTTCCATTCACAATTTGGTACGATTTTACGGGAAACTGCGTTTTTATCCCGATTTTGAGGACGGTACTTTTTACCGTATTTTTTAATAGAATGCTTCTGTTTCAATTAAGAAATAATAACAAATCTCCAGATGAACAAATATGCAGGATTCAACTTTCAAAATAACTGTTCAAGAGTAACAGCAAACAGTGCGTATGCGTCGTCATTGCATGCGTTGCTATGGCGATCTGCTGTTTAACAATTTTTATAGAATTCTTTTTTCATTAAGTTCATTATGCATTGATATTTTTGGCGAGATTACTCTTGAATTGTGGGAATTGAGAGATCCTATAAATATCACTGAAATTGTAAAATAAAGAGATTCTCATCCCTAGAACGATGTTTTCCTTGTTTTTATTAAGAATGAGAAATCTAGTCTACAGTTCCATGTAATGACGACGCCCGCACTGTTTGGTGTACTCGTATCTCGGGGGTAGATCATAGTACGTTCTTTGCTAAAAGTGACAGATTTCTATAAAATTTATAGCTTCTTTCGAGAAGAGAATGAAATGCTAACTTGAAATATCTTAAGACACTTACAGAAAAGTTCTTAAAATTTACATTGAATAAATATTACACTAAAAAAATATATTTATTTTAAATATTTTTATGAATAATTCATTTTGATTATTGATTAATTTATTTCACAATCTTCGAAATTCACATTAATAATTCCATAACACTAAGCTCGCGAAACGTTGGAATGAATTAGTTATGTAGGTTTTTAAATGTAAACAAGCAGACGAAAATAAAAAAAAAGATTCCCAAACCATTATGAATTATATTCATAAATAAATAATAGAGTGAAATTATAATGAATATAGGAATAGTTTTACAAATGGATCTAAAAGAAACAAATGTTAGGAAGAGAAATGAAATGGAGATATAAACTAATACTAATAAAATAAAAGGGGGGGGGGGAACAGGGATGCAAAGGATGACTACATTAACTGTTTGGAAAAAAAAAAAAAAATTTTAGTTCTAGAAATCGTATTCAAGAGACAATAATTGGATATTTGCTAATGACGTCATCGTAAGTAAATCGGGGAATTTGTAGATTCAGAAGCCAATCAGGTTCGACACACACGCGTGACGTCGCTTACAGGCATCCAATTAAATCTGATTTAAGTCTCATGGTTAGGCATGCATAATCACTTCACTGCTTATCGCAAGTACCGAATTGTCTTCGACAAGGAAGTAAGAATTTTTATTTTCAGAAAATTAATCAGTATCATGTTTTGAAAAACACTAATATTGAAAGGCCATTTTCCAATTCTTACTATTTTGGTCCTCCCCCTTCTTTATTAAGTTACTTTTATTTATTGCATGGTATTAAAACACAGTTAAACAATTTGTGAGAATCTATGTCAATATTTTCGCGTATGCTTCAGGTCTGTTGAACAAAGTCTGCATCATCCCAAAACCAATATTTGTGAAGATACAGTATCCTTTCATAGGCTGGTGGTACATATAATATCCTTAAAAACAAATAACTTTAATAAGCTTATTTGAAATTGAAAATAGATCTCTTAGGTTTTGTTATGAGCGTAGTTCAGAACAATAAATCAGCACTTTTTACTTCAGCAGAATAATAAAGGTAGCTTTCAGAACTAAGAGTATGGCAAAATATAAAATATGTGAAAAACGTCACGCCAAATAATATTTACGTTTTTCAAAGCTATACTTGGCAGCCATTGAGGTTTGGAAACACGCTTCACGGGGTACGTATTCAACTTCGTGTGCCATAATTTTTCGCGCCGACACATTTTTTTTAATGTATTTCAGAAAAAACCATCGACGCAAGTTCAAGAGATGCTCTTGATCTAACAATAATTTTGCTGGGAAAAGTGATTTAATGGATCCAGTTTGTTCTTTCTCCTAGCCACTTCCGTGAGAGACCAAAGGAACTTTGAAGGAAGGGAAAAAAAAATACTCTATGGAATAAAAGAAAAGTAAGTAATGAAAAGTTCTTTGTTTGAAGTCAATGCTTAAACTCGGATGTTCTTGGTATTATTGACAGCACAAGTTTTAGCAAAAGCTGTCTGCACCACAAAAATGTATCAAATAACACAAAGGCTGATATTCAAGAACAGGATTTTGCGGCATTTTTTTTTTTTTTTTTTCCTAATTTATGAACCACATCGTGTAGTTTTCATTTTCTTGAACTTTCACATCGGCTTTTTTTTTTTTTTTTTTTCAAAAAAGGAAAAACCAATTACCAGTTGTTACTTATGATTTGTATGGAATAATGACGATATTTTTTTTCACGCATACAAAGAAAACTCATTAAAACTCATCCTAAATTGCCACAATTCTATAAAAATAATTCAACACTTGAACGTACAAATTGTAAAGAATCGTATTTATGACCGACATAAAAAAAAATCACCAAATTGAATTGGTAATATAAAAAAAAAGCGTTCAATAGTAAGATACAAAGATAGACTATCCTTTAAGGATAAAAGTTGTACTGTGCCCATTATTTTCGGTTTTACATCAAGCCTGTAAAAAAATTATCTCGTAGCTTATTTCTCTTTTACTCTCTCACTGTTGAACCACAATACGAGTACCATATCATTATTCGAATTAGCAGTCATCTCTATTCGGTGGGTCAAGTTGACCCTTATTGTCGTACTTTTGAAACTATGTATGGTTTATGCATCAATACAAGAAAGCAATTTTAATTCGATAAAAAAAAATTAAAATAGAATGCGAATACACATTCAGATGTTTTCCAGTTACAGGTGACATCTATAATGGGGCATGTTCCATTTTGACACAGAATACATGACGTCCTAGATAGAGGGGAAATAACAGATTTCGTTGGGGATTTCGTTGGGGATATTATTTATTAGTTTTCTGTTACTGCCACCTATATTAAGGGCCGTACTGTCCCTTTATTAGAAAAATCTTGTCTTCATTCCTGACAAAAATAGTACATTAATCTCATATTGACATATATTGCTGTGTTGAATGTTGACCTTTAACGCGGCTAGTGGGACTTGTATGTCTTGTTTATAGGAAAGTTTATAACCATCTTATTCAGTCCCGCATTGCATTTGTATTTTTTACATTATGCTTACTAACGCTGCATTCCGAATTTATTAGCAGGAGTGGAAAATTACCTACGTTTCATGTCAAGAAAACGAGCGCCATTTTACATTAACGACTTACACCACTGTTAAATAATGTACACATTTACACCCACTAAAATTTTTTTATTTTTCACCCCTGATTCCCTAGAGTGGCTTAAAAAAAGCACGTGCTTACCCACTTTAAGGGATGATTTCTGGTATCTACCCCACCACCCGAGTTGGATTCACGGATCATTGGTCAAGTTATTGGTCCACCCCTGTTGCTGGAACCAATTTTCTAATGATAAGTGATCATTTCTCTTTAGTGATATAAAAAATTAAATAAAGAAATTAACGATAGAGGAAAATTATCGAAGAGGGGGGAAATCGGTTAAACTGTGAACTTTTGAACTTCTTTATGAAATTACTGTGCTGCAAATTGGTTAAAAGTCCCCCTCGGTTTATTGTCTTAAGTGTAAAGGTTTTAAATCGATTTTATTTGATGCGCATGGCGTTTAATTTGTCTTTGGAATTTTATCTCATATCAGATCCAAGAGAACAAAAAGAAAAATTTGCGTCTTTTTACAGTACGTGTCAATTACTTTATCTGCGAAACTAAAAAGACCTTATTTAGACATGCTACTGATGTTTTATTTTATTTTATAACCGGCAATGAACAGCCGATCCAATTCTGAGTTTACGACTATAAATGTTCAACTCCTAAGCCCTCGTAATTCTGAACCCATTCCAGAAGAGAATGGAAAACCTCCTACGGTTAATCCAACAGCAAGGGGATTCTAACCCATAATTCGTCAACAACAGAAGATATTTAACGTCAGTACTGTTGTCGGTGTGAGCCAGGAGCAGAATTTGTATCAAGCAGCCACTGCTGGGATTCGAACCTCGGCCACTTCATTGGGTGAATGCGCAAATGGTGATACTAAATGCTTCGAAAAGTGATGAGAAATTAAAAGAATCAGTTCAGCCCTACTCATAATTCTGCGTATGGCCTAACTCATTCTTTTAATCTTTTATTGCTTTTTGAAGCATTCATTATTTATAGCATTTTCAGCCACCAATTACTTGTTTGATTTAATGCTATTCATATTAAACCAAGCAAGTAATTTGGGGCTCAAAAATAGTGGAGCCTTCAAAATGAAATAAGAATTTAAAAGAACGAGTTCGGCCTTATTCATAATTAGACTTTTTGTTTTATGGCAGACGATTCCAGGCGGTTTGTGAACGACTTAGAGCAACTCACCTTAAAGAACGTTTAATTCTTTTCTAAGTGTTTTAAAAGTACGGAAAGTCAAACACGCCCATAACGATTCACCGGATTTTTTTCTTTTCATTTAGACAACTAAAATATTTGATGTGTTAATTAAAATTACGAATATTTGGCACACAATGATAATTTTAAAATAAGTTTTTGAGTTTCAAAGACGTTAGACGTTTATTTTTGAGAGTTAATTCATGGTTCAAAAATGGTTGAAAAACCCTGGTTTTAAGTTGCAAATGACTTCAAATGCATTTATAATTCATCTGAGAAATCTGTGTAGTTAATTGCCGAAGTAATTCTTTTAAAAAACAACCTTGTTCCTTAAAAACTACAAAATACAACTTTTTTTGGATACATTCACGGCAAAGATTTACTAACATATATCATTAAAATATACATATATCATTAAATATTATTGAAATATTTTAAACAAGAAGTTCCAGCCAGCAAGCTTAAACAATTCTACAGATATCGTCAAATTTAAAACACCTTTCAGAAGATTTTAATCTTATAAATAATTTCTTTTAAAATATTCATGCAATACCGCTGTCGTCAAATATCCTTTTCAGACCTACATTAATAAAGAATAAATTCTTTATTATCACCTCTTCATTCATTTTGAACTAATTTTAATAAGAGAAATGCATAGTATTAAATGAATATTTGTCAGATTCCGTTCGCTAATTGAACCCTAACATTAAGGAAAATAAGTCTTCATAACTCTTATATTTAATCAGGTTCATTAATGCATAAGTAGATTTGTAAAATCAGATTTGTTCGATGATATTCCTGAAGGGCGAATTATTTAAATGCAGTTGAATTTCGTGGGTTTTCTTTTAAAAAGCTTTGGATCCCAGCATAGTTAAGTTCCCTTGATTATTGCATTGAATTTTGAATAATTTTTAGAATTTTGAAGAATTTGCAATAGTATACGTTAATTTTGATGTTAAAACTAAGCAAAAGTTTGCATTTTTTTACCGAGTTGTCACATGAAATGGCATAAAATCATGAAGAATAAAAGTTCACAAGGATAAATATTTTAAAATATGCATTTTCAGATTAAAATATAAGAAGCGTTTGATTTTAATATGTATGCTGTAAGTATGAATGTATTTTATTTATTTCATGAAATGGCATAAAATCATAAAGAATAAAAGTTCACAAGGATAAATATTTTAAAATATGCATATTCAGAAAAAAAAATTATAAGAAGCGTTTGATTTTAATATGTATGCTGTAAGTATGAATGTATTTTATTTATTTTTTAAAACCGAAAAGGATGTAGGATGGTATAAAAATGCAAAATTAATAACTTGAAAAATACAACATATAAATGTGTTTTGCAAATTAGAGAAAGATTTTTAAATTCCTTTATGTTAATATATTTTTCTGACTAAAAGTTGAAAAAAAAATTGAACAACTGAATTTTGCAGATAAATTAACCATTTTATAGTTTCTATTGATTGGAATTACGTAATATATACAAATTTAGGCTGCTTCAATTTAAATATGGAATTCACATTAACGTTGAATATAAATTTTGCGAGAACAAAATATTCTTTAAGCATTTAATCTATAGTAAATATTGTTTTTAAGGTAGCAGCGCGGTTTAAAATCGTGAAAAATATGCTAGCGTAATAACTGAACGGCTCCAAATTCTGGACATTATTGAAAACTGACCATTCATATAATTCTTTTTCTTGTCATAATTGATCATTTTTAGCGTTGAAATTGAATTAGAGAGGACTAAATGCAATATAATGAGAATAAAAACTTTAAAACTTACTCGTGAAACGTTTCAATCTTGAGAATAAATTTTCCTCTGTGTAAGGATATCTAAAAAAAGAAAGAAAATTGAATTGAAAATATAATACATAATCTATAGTACTATTTTATGCACAAATAAAATATCAACATCTAAAATAAATACTATTTTGTGATGTCTTACCCGAAAATTATTTAGAAATGTCTGACAAATCTTAAACGCGAAAGTTAGTAGATTCAAGACAGATTTCAACGAAATAAAAGATAGATTAGCCGTAATTTTAAGACAATTATAATTTAGATATGTAGTAGATATAATTTAAATAAATAAAAAATAAACAGTTTTGAATATATTTCTTGTATGTTGGTGTACGTATTTGCAAATCAGATATATAGAAACGTATTGATGGAATTTAAGCGTAATTCACACTCCGCCCCAATTAGTAACGTCTAGAATTCCTTAGACACCAAATTAAATACATTTTGCTTAATTTAGTAAGCTTATTTTAACCAGTAAAAACTGTTAACTGTTAATTGACTGTTAAGTGATATTTCAAGAGCTTCTGAGTTAGCTTTTGATATTTGTTATCAAACTATGTTTAAAAAAAGAAAGAATAAATTAATAAAGCCTGTAACATTCATTATATTAATTAATTTATTTATTATTATTATTTTTACCACATCATAATTTCCACATTTGATCACATTTATTTTATCTTTATTTTTTCGCACGAAATCACAATTTCTTTATCTTTAGTCAAAAATTAGACAAAGGAAGTCAAAAATCTAAAATGTTACATTATACGATTATAGATTTTTAATTCAAATAATGTGAATTCATATAAAACTTCAAAAGAGATAGAAAAGATAAGATTTGTTTTAAATTCTTTTAGTCAAAATTGTTCTATTTCTAAAATCGCCCAAATTAGGGTAATTGTCAAAAATATTTTAAGTGCTTTAAAAAAAATACCATTTGATTACAGATTATTATTATTTTTCATTAAAAGTGTTAAAAGAAATTGCAGTTGAATTCAAATACAAGAAGTCAATAATTTATGTTAGATTGCTACTGTTTGTTCAACAAAACTATTTTAATAGTGAAGAGTGAGAAATTTAAGCGAAACACAATACTGCAATTTAAAGAAGGCTATTAAAAATAAAAATATTAGAATAAGTTCACTCAACGCAATTTATAGCTCAATATAAAATAATATTGTTTTATAATAGCAACAAATATTATAATTAAAATCTAAACTATTCAAGATCAGATCACAAAATAGGTCACTAATGCACATATTTAATTGTACAATATCGTTCGTAAAGTTGCATTAAAGTTAATAATTTTATTCTTAAGTATTTCTTTTCCTCTAAAAGGTAATAATTGCGTACCACGAGACTAGAGTAAGTTATAGCTTTAAGCTTTCTCAGAAATAACCGTAATTTAAACCACAAACAGTAAAAAGAATGTACAAAAGCAATTACTCCCGGAAATAAAATTGTCTTCCTTCACAAAATGAGTAATTCTATAATTATTTTTTAGTTCTTTTTTTTAGCGTGGAAAAAGTACAAGAATAACAAACGCAACGTGGTGCAAATGAAGACGTTTTGGAACGAGAACTTTTTCCATAAAGCGTGCGCATTTGTGGTATAAGGTCATGTTTTCGCACCACATAGGGTTGATGTTACCTTATCCACTAATTATCTTTAAAATAACTTTTAGATTTCGCATCGCTTTTTCTTCTTTTTTTTTTTAAAAAAAAAAAAGTTAAAAGAATGGAATTAAGTTATTGTTGCTTCCGCAGTTTGTATTTCTCCTTAGTTTAGAAAAGAATTCATTTCTAGTTTTACGCGGAAAATTATTTTAAATCTAGATTTTTATTTTGAGTGAGTTATTTATTCTGATGAGAAAGTGGCTTTAATGTCGGTTTAAAATGGTCTTTAATTTGCGCTACAGCTTACGAAGCGCAAAACAATTGATTTCGCACGGAACTAAATAATATTTCTCAAAGTGATTGATATTGTTTAATTAAATAAATAAATTTCGCCTTTATACGGTTTTTTGTTTTTTATTAAATGAGTAGGAGTTCATTTTGGCCACTTCCTGGTAATAGAATCAAATTTCCTAAATTATAATAGAAATTTTTTTTTTTCACTTTATTTTTCAAATACAAAAGTTTTTAATTCATTCATTTAAATGATTGAATTAATACATTTCATCATTTAATTAATACATTAAATGATTGAATTAATACACGAATTAATACATAGTAAAAAAAAGTTTATGTTTTCACACAAATTTTCAATCTTTTATTTGTAGAAATTTGCGCATTTATTAGTGACAAAATTTCAAATTTAACAATTAAGAGAAATAACAGAAGATAAATAATTTAAGAATTACGAGAAAAAAAATTGACGAAATTTTATAGAGATTTTAGGCATTATAATAACTACAAAATGTTATAAACTACACTAAAATTTTTTTATTCTTTTTCCACTGAACGGAAATAAAACTAAAATGGTATTGAAAAAGAAAAAAAAATAGTATTGAAGCATTTTATAAAGAAAAAAATAAATACAAAATTAAAAACCTTTTTAAAATAATAAATTTTTGAAATTTTGTCACTTTCCAACACTCTATTTATACAAAATATACTCTCTCTATTATGTATACTCTTTCTCTCTCATACAAAGTATACTCTCTGGTCTGAATACCAAAATAACAGCTGTTAAAAATGATTATTATAATTCCTTTTCCACTCCTCTGTTTTAATGTAAATATAAAATTATAAAATTAATAATTCAAAAACAGCTGGCGAAAATAATTTATACCTTCTTTTAAACTGCTAGTATAAGTTAAGGACACAAAGCCTAATTTATGGTGCAATTGTGGTCGCTAAGAGGTATCGAATCACCATTCAGTGAAACAAATGGAATTTCACCTGTCGGTAAAGCGGTTGGCGTCTCTGACAGTAATAATAATAAAAAGTTATCTTTTAATGACAGGGTGGGCTGTTAAGAGGAGTAAAGAAACAGATGTTTAGTGAGTAGCAAACAGCGAACGCCAACAAGATTTACTCTATAATAATCTCCCGAAAAAATTTATGGGATCTGTTTTATTACTCGTGGAAGGCACAACAAAGAATTCATAGTAGAGTTCTCCACAATGCGGTGATGGATGTGGTAAGTAATAATCAGTCTTTCATAGTTCGGCAAGAAAAGTAAAGAACTAATAAAGTAATAAATAAATACGACAATGTTGTTAAAACATCAAATTAAAAAAAAAAAAATTTCAACATCAATGTTTTTCCTTTTAAAAATCCGTCTTTTATAGTTTGGGACAGCTCTCAAATTTTTTAATACAATCATTAATGGAAATGGAAAGATCAATGTTAATAAAACATCAATGGTCTTCAATATAAAACATCAGTCTTTTATAAATTGGGACATGAAAAAATGAATTATTAACAAAACATTTATAAGAAAAGTACAATGCTAATAATAATTAAAAAAATTTTTTAATTTTAAACATTCATCCTTCGTAGTTTTGAACGTAAAATAAATATTTAGTAATTAAAGTTGAAATTTCATAAAACGTTGAGAAACATATTAAAAAATAATTTAAAACAAGATTCTAAGGATATTTGAATTATTGTTGACAAAATGTTAATTTCTTTTGAGTGGATCGTTTTCTTCCAGGAAAGTAAAGTGTATATTAAACCAGAAAGGTATCTGATCAACATTAAATGTAAAGGTTAAATATACATAAGAAAAAATACGAGAGGCAAGTACCGAATACTAAACTAAGCTATCGAACGAAACTTATAAATTTCTTCTGGAGCTTTTCAAGATATTTAGGCAGTATTCCTATAAATGATGAGCTATTTTGACCATTGAGAGATCAGAAAAGAATTTCCCAGAGTGGGAAAAAAGGGCAATAATAAGAATGTCTATAATGAAAAGGATGGGGAGGGGGGGTTAGATTTCGGCCATCTCTCAGCATAGACAGCTGTTGACGAAAGGGCTTAAAGGATCCTGCTCCAGAAGTAGCAATATTTCCCGATCTGTTTGTGTTTGCTCTTTTGTGGGGATCCAAAACCCCAACAGTTAAGGTTTGGATCGTTGCACACTGAAGACAGCTGGAGAGATCAATATATATCGGGACGTGGTCATTTTTTGCCCTTCCCCTTCTTTATTCCAATACGCACAACCCCTTTTATAAGCAGAAGCACCCCCATGAAATGCTTTGAGCAACCGTAGAGGATTACGTCTCTGTAATGGCAACTGGTTGACCGCCTACGTTGGCACTAAACAACAAACAGAAACTTCAGAAATATGGAAACAGGGTGGAGGTGTTGAGATTCCGTGCTATTGTTGCCAGAACTTCCTCTTATTAGCAACAACAGGGCGAGTACCCGGGTTTATTCATTCAGTTATGGGTTAGAGGTTATTTATTAAAGGCTCAAAAGAGGATTTAAGGCTTTTCAGGCTTGAAAAAGGTTGTCAATTTTCCCCCAATTACTTCAACACTTCTGATAAACGGTTCTACTTGAATGGTGCACGCGTTATGGAAATTCTTCAACCTAACTAATTACAACAATTATATAGATTTGACAGTTGCTACAGATGAGGCGTGACTCTTTCTTTTTAACGTTGTGAAGTTAAAATGTTCGTCCACAGAACAAGAAATAAGTCGCCTTTGAACAAACTGTTCTGCAATTTGTTCTTTTACTAGTGGGATGGGTTTGCAGTTTGTAAATTGTTTAAGTAGGTGTAGAGGGAGTGGTGGAGTTCAGTTAATAAAGCGATTTTTTTTATCATTTTTTTCTCTCCTTTTGTCAGCTACCCTTGGAACGAATAACTGAGTTACGTTACTTTATACAGTATTATACGAACTGTACTGAATTACATTACTGTTATAAATTATTATTATGTACGTTGAATTCTCAGTCAGGTGTGCTCTTAGTGATCGCGATGTTATGTAACAGAGACAATTTAATTTAAATATATTCAATTTACAAATTACTTTACAGTTTTGAAATTTTAATAAAGAAGTTTTTCTAAATTCAAAATACGGATTTAAATTGCATGCTATTTTCTTACTCAATGAAGTCTTTTTGAAATTAAAAATTCAACACAATTTAGAAGTATATATTTCTTACGCAGGAACTATATGGTTAAACTCCCTATATGTAGACTATCGATTCTTTATATGTAGACTATTTAATTAATTTTAAGTGGACGACCAAAGGATTTTAGGCAGACTATCAAATTAATTTTACGTAGGCAATCAAAATCTGTCCAAAATGAATAATCTACTTGAACCTGGTTTCCATTTCATTAGCATATGCAAATTAAGAACTAAATAGATATATAAAACTTACCTGTTATGGGGCAAAAATATATAAAAAAAAATAAAAAAAACAATTAAATTAAATAATGTAACGATTTAATTTAATTACAATAATTTTGAGAAAAGTCGGAATAATTTTTTTTTTAAATATAAGTTCATAACGACATTAATTTTTTCAATAAAATAAATTAGCTTTGATAACTACTTCATGTAATTTGCTTATTTATTATCTTGTAATTAAAAATTTTTTGCTGTGCAATTTCAAATAATAGTTGCATATTATCTACTAAATCACTGAATATTGATCTTACAAAAAATCATTTACTGTCTCTTTGCGATTACAGTTAGATGCATTTTAAGTAAGATACTTCAAAAACGAAAATAATACGTATATTTTACAAACTATCGTTAGGTAAAAAAAATCCTTTTATTCCACAAGCTTCTTTCGCGAAAAATATACTGTCAAAAACATGCGTGAATAATGAATAAAATAAAACGATGTCAAAGATAAGAAACTAAGAAATGTTTTTTAAAGTTTACACTTCGCCGAGTGAATGTTTCTTTTTTTTTCTTTTTCTATTTTAATCTTTAAGCCTTTGTCGGACAACTTAAAAAAAGAAATATAAAAAAAAAAAAATTTAAAGCCCACCGTCGAAACCATTGGTTAAACTATGCTTAATATGTGGCAAAACAAAAGAAATAAAAAGATATGGCGCAGTCACAAAAAATAGGATATAAAAAACTATAAGTAACTATCGTCTGCCAGAAGATGCAGATGTCTCAGAAATCAGAGACAGACTAAAATATAACAAAATAAGAATATTCGAGACAAAAGGGGTTGGGAAAAGGAGCACAAAGCAGACATGGTTAGTCGCTCGAGCGATTAGAGATGAAGATCTCTGACTACCGTTCGTTTTTTATCATTTCGAACAAGTAAAGAAGAAAAAAAATGTAATGTTTTTTCCCCCTCGAAACTCGATAGCAAGAAAGTATTGATTTTTAGATATTTATTTATTTTTAATGTTTCGTTTGCATTTTCTTTCTTAAGTTGTTTCATTCAAACATCATTCCCCCCCCCCCTGCCATTCGAATTTTATGTGAAGGGGTGTAGATTTCGAATGATATTTATTTTATTTGCTTGTAAAAACAGTTCGCAGTTAGAGGAGCGAGACGGTAAAATTGATATAAATGAAGTATAAACATGATGTGTTTATCTTTTGCTGAATGACAAAATTATATACGATGAAAGTATTACCGCAAAACAAAAATAAACCACACATTAAAACTTAAGTAGTGAAAACAAAACAATTTAATTTAAAAGCATACCAGTATTACATTACATCTAAAAAAAATATTTAATACATTAAAAACAAAAAATATCATAATAATTTTTTCAAAATTATAGCTTGTTTCCAGTTTAAAGGGCTTAAGCAGTTTTTATTTATTTATCTTTTTTTTATTTTTTTTTTTAAAATTTTATTTTTAAATTTCCTTGGCGAAAGTTTTACTAAAAAAATACAGTAACTTTTTTTTCTTCCTGGTAGACTACTGTAAGAATGTTGTGCATAGGGGGGAATAAAAGGCATTGGTGGCATATATTATTTTATTTTAAACAGCATGACATGACTACATATATGCACATAACAAATTTACAACGTAACAGACACAACATAAACAAAACTAAATAAGAAGAAGTAACAAAGGGTAACACTGCATGGCAGGCTTTTTAAATCGTTCACTCTCCCACACTGTCTCTCCGTTTTTTTTTCTTTCTAGTTTCTCGCTAGGTGGCGTTGCTAGTTCGTTTCTCCGCACTACTTTATTATAGTAGATTTTAATGAAATAATACCTGAACAAAAGCAATAATAACCTAATTAATCATAAGTAAACCTTAACAGAAAAGGAAATAAGAAACTAAAAACCGGTAAGCACAACAAAGTAGACGCTTAGCAAATCAAAACAGTTCGTAAAAAAATAATTAATTACATAAGTACTTTAGTTGGCAAAGTATATGCTCTCTCTGTAACAATATCTCTTTTTTTACCATATCAGTAAAAATTTTCCCACAGAGAGGAAAAAAAAGTTTTCGGTAAGTGATTAAAAACATCATTAACAAACTGCATTTACAAGAAATTACTTTCCCCGCCCCCATTTCTCATCAAGCACATCTTCAACTCACACCCCCTAGACTAACGAGGGGGCCACCCATCTAGCCAAACTTTGAAGAACTCACCAAGATAACAAAGCCGTTTTCGTCTGCCGATTCCAGAGAACTTTCGAACTTAACTTGTTTTCGGAAACAGCTTCAAGAACAACCCAAAACTGTTTTTCAAGTCTAGTATGGAGATAGCAGTCACCAAAATAACTGCAGCCAAGAAGCTTTTTGGGAGACATTCCTTTGACGAAAATCTCTGTGCGACCCTGTCATTAGTGGCGTAATCTGATATGGGGGCTTTAGTCGAATTCCACCCTAATGCAGCATTATGCCTGAGTTTTGGTTCTTAATGTCCTAATGACAATGAATTACTTTCGTTTTCTGAGCAGTGATTACTGTTGTTTGCTTCTGTTGCTATTCTTAAAAGGAAATTTGATGGGGGTGGGGGAACGCTTTTACATAAAAGATGGTCAATCCATTCTGGGGAAGTTCCGACTGTTGACATAATTTGGTTACTGGTGAGTTTCCCCAAATGTGCAAATTGGAGTAAATCAAGTAGTCCTAAGTAGTTATAGTAAGCAAGTCAATGTTTAGGTAGATGGTTAGGATATTAATAGTTCTTAGATGAGCAAATGCATTTAAGATTAAATCTAGCGATGCTTTTTATTTTTTACAGATCTAAGTCAGACTTTTCAGAAACTTTCAACGCTATAAAATAAGCACATTGAAGGACATGACAGAAAAATAAAATTATAAATCTAATCATTACTCAAAACATTCATTATTGTTTAGCATTTTTATTTTGATTTGTGGAAATTAAAAATCTATAATAAATCATAATGAATTCATTATTAGTTCTCCTTGGTTTTCTTACTTACATTAAATAAAAATGAAATATTATTGTTTGCAATAAGTTATGTAAATTTTTATTCTATCTTTTGTTTGTAAAAAAAGGATTTGTTGCTTAAAAATCAGTGCAAAATTTTATATTTAAAAGCTAAATCAAAAATATAATCTTTGGTACAATTCTGATATAAAACTTAACAAAAATTGAGCTGCGAAAATAGAAACTTTACCTTCTTTGAAGTAAGTAAAGAAATCTTTAAGTCAATTTTCTCTAAACCTGCTTATAATCACTATCAAATATATATAAAAGCAAAACGAAACTAAACAACCTTCACCTGGGGAGGAAGGAAATAAGTGTAAATTTTTTAGTGAGCAAAAATAGCGTGTCTGTATTTCTTTTTATCTAATACACTTTATTCAAATTTAATATAAATGTGATCACCTAAAAAATACTCAACAAAAGGAGACAAACTTACAAACAAGATCAGGAACTTCTGTTTGCTTTTTAATGCGCAAAAATAGTGCATCTATAATTTTATGAGACACGCTATCTCAATTTTATATAAGCATGATCGATTTAATACATACCGAAATGAAACTAACTCTCATCGAAACCAGAAACGGAAATTTCTGTTTCCTTTTTAGTGAACAAAAAAAAACTTGATCTAATGAAGTAAAGTATAGTGCAGTCCACAATCAAAATGATTAATAAAAAATATGAGTGGATTTGTCATTTTGTCTCGCGTGGCTTTACTTTTTGCAAACCTCGAAAGAAAATAAAGCCCCGGCTATTAAGGGAGCCTGACAAGCAATTTCCTCAAGAGTTCCAATGTTTGGCCATCCCCGGCACAAGGGAGGGCTTCTGCAAAAAGAAAGAAAAAAGTAGATTTTTACGGCAGTTCTTGTGCCTCTTTTATGAGTGTCATTTTGTTGCTTCCGATGAGGTTCGTCTTATTGCGAGCTCTCTTAACGGAAATCATTACCGGAAAACAATTTGTCAGGAATAAGTTAGAAACAGAAGGCTGAAGATTGGCGACCGTTGGTGCTACTCACACACTCGCCAAATCCCGAGATTGATTTGTTAGAAATGAACACGGAAAGAAGGGATAAAAATTAGGAAACGAAAAGAAGTTTTAGATTGATTTTGATTTTAAGAGACCGCTTTCCAATCAATGAGGAAGTTGCTTAAATTCGGGTGTATTGCCGGGAAACTAAGTGGGGTTTAATATCTCACTCAGCAACTGACGAGAATTATCATCAAATTAAAGCTCAACACAAAATGCTGTTCCTTTTTCTGATACAATGGAATTTTTCTCACTACGCTAAAACATACTTTTCTGGAATATTGTCAGAGGAAAAAATTGACTTCGTGTAGGTGATAGAAAGAAAGAAAAAAAAATGTACAGATTTATTTGAAAAAGAGACTCATTTTCTTTAGACAAACTAGAGAGGTTTTGTAATCATAATAATTTACTTGAAGGTTTGTTAATTTCACCCGAAAAGTTCTTCTCGAAGGGAGTTAGTTTCTTTGTCAATAGTTGTTTTTTCCAAAGTTGAATTTAAAATTACAAAAAATTAAGAGACGTTCTTTAAATTGCCATGGTTTAAAGTATTTACTAATATTGCTAAAACTGACCTTTTTCTGTGTACCTTTTCTCAGCATCTAAATAAGATATTTTTCACAGAATATTTACATATACATGTTTATACTGGGATAACTGTTAACACATTGACAGAAATTGTTTTTAAAAACTTGAAATTTTAAAAAAAAAAGGTTTCGTTATTTTTGAGCAAAAATCTTTCATAACTCAAAAAGTATTCCTGTTAACCCTAAAACATTATTACAGCTTGCAACTGATATAATCTTAAATATCCCCAAAAATTTTTAAAGCGATATCATAAATAGTTTCTTGGAAAAGGTACAACGAAAAAGGTAAGTTTTAGCATTATTGATATATGCCCTACTCACCTTAACAATAGAAAAGCATATTTTTTCCCAACAATAATGTCAACATTTAGAAATAATAAAATGTTGAATAATATTTTACTACATCACGTAATATTCTTAAAAATAAAGCAGATAAAAATAATGACCCTAAACGTTAAAAAAATAAAGAAAGTAAAAAAGAACTTTTTAAATGATCCCAAAACTGAAGTCCTTGATCGCGTATCTCTTTTCGTGAAACAATGTGTAAAGTCTGAAAAAAGTAAGGAATAAGTTTGAAATAAGCTTGATTGCTTGAAATAAGTAATTAATAAGCTTAAAAAATACGAGGAATGAGCTTGAAACAAACAAAGAATTAACTTGAAACAAGCAAGTAATGAGCTTGAAATAAGCAAGGAAAAAGCTTCAAATAAACAAATTAAAGAATTGAGCTATAATAAAGTGAAGCCTTCCCTCCTTTTTCAAGTTTCAACCATACCACTTCAATCTTACTGGTCTAAAATCACATTCTAAATCTTCTGATATTTCTAAAGGAGTCAGTAGGAAGAAAAAAAAAAGAACTTTTTAAGACATAAGGAAACTCTTCAGAGAATCCATTAATAAATTGCTTGATTCATTTCTCCATTTAATTATTCAAAAACATTTCTTAATTATTTACAGCCAATAACAGATGGCAACTCCATGATAGACACAATTTAGTCAACAATGTATGGTATTGAACTTATAGCCTCGGTGTTTGTTTTTCGGGATTTTTGAATATAATTTGATGGTGGCAGATTAATACAGTGAAAAATTCTTATGTTTTGTCGTTTTATCTCAACACAGGGAAATCTCTGATATATGACTAAATAAAGAAAAACTTCTTGCTTTATTATGGAGTATTTTTAAAAATTAACAAATATGGCCGTACTTGAAAATGGTATTTAACGAAAAAAAAAAATGAATTTAAAGAAATTTTAAAAGCTAGAAAATACGTAATGCCTACAATGGCATCACAATTTCCAATTTACTTCAGACCATGCATTTCTATTCTTCCAATCTTTAAATAGTAACAGTGTATCATAGAGGCCCGCCTGTTCAAAAAATCACCACAGTTTTCTGCAAAAACTGTCGGAACTATAACAGTCTCAAAAGTGCACAGATGGAAATAAATAAATAAACATAGCGTAAAAGAGAAGATGGGGACGTTAACGTTGTCAAAGGCTGTCTTTGATTCCCCCCTCCCACTTTCTACAGTGTGACAGGAGGACAGACAGAAAAAAGGGGGGCAGGGAATGTGCGAAGATGTGTGTGACAGTGTCTGTCAGAGCGTCGGCAAAGGTGCAATTCCAGTTGAATGATCAATCCAATATAATGAGGAAGAAGAAGAGGAACCGTCTTCGGTTGTCGATTCTGATATGCTAGGAAAGAAGCGTTTAGGGAAATTTATTATTATTTTTATTCTAAAATGCCCCCTCATTTGTATTCCAGTTTTGCTTAAACTTGTTAGAATCGTGTCGTAATAGCAATTACACAATAATAAAAATATTTTTTAAAATGTAATTCATGATTCAAAATTTTTAAAAAGAAAAAAAAAGAAAAGAAAAGTCAATAAATTACTTTCAATATTACAGCGAATAATAATTATAATTATTTTTAAATAATCTGAATATTTCTTAAAATTCGAATTCTCATGAACTGTTGGATCGATTTCGCTCCAATTTTGTATTTTGACATAGAAAATTATATTCTTTAAAGTGATGTAAAATGTTGTATGATTTTGCAATTCAAAATGGCTTCGATTATTATTTAATAAAAATAATTAATTATAAAAAAATAAAAAAAAAACAATTTTGTGCATGGAATTTAAATGAATGAATTTAATAATTGTTTGCAAAATTTTTTCAATTTGCTTAAAAAGTTCAAGAGATATAGGGGAATACGTAATAAGTAAAATCAACATTAAGGGGTCAAAACTTTGGATCGCGGGTACCAGATAGCGGTATCTTGAACTCATGAATCCGTATCTCTCGAAAAGAAATAAGTATGTTTATTCAGAGAAAGGACGTTTTTGCAGATTTCGTTATTTAAAATATCGTCTGAACTTAGCAAATTGAGTTAACTCCTCGAATTATTAAGATTGAGTCTTAGTAAGTGAAAACTCGATCATTAAAAATGAAAAGTTATTAAAATAGATAATTTTTTTTTTTTTTTTTTTGCTCACTGGATAAAAAGCTAGATTAATAGAGAAATCATATTAATTCGTTTAGGAAAAAAAGTTAAAAATCATCATGCTAATTGTTATAAAAAGCGATGATTAATTAATTTTGATAAAAGGCATAGGGCATTGTGGTATTATGGTAATTGGTGCAGTTTTAATGTGTACCAAATGCACTGAAACAGGTACAAATTATTATATTAGTATATTCGGTACCTATTTAAACTGCATTAATACTGTGGAGTTTTAATACATATATTGATAAAATGGGTTTTTAAAGCCTCTCTAATTCACCATCTCAAGGGCAGCAAATAATAATAAATGTGAAAAAAAAAAGGAAATAATTAATTGTATCTGTTTGCAACTTTCAATTCTGTGACTGATTTTTTTCAGTAGCAGTGATTTTTTTTCGTCCTTTACGAAGAAAAAGTATTCAATTAATGAGACGACGAGTATTTAGCACTCATTTAACGAATATTCAATAAATAATATAATAGTTAAGATTTTATGTATTTAGATTTTTATAATATTCTTTAAAGAGACGTAAATAGATTTGGTTATTAAAAAATTATTTTAAAAATTAAACTAGGAAAAAAAAAAAAAAATAAATAAAGCAATATTTTTAAAATTTAAGAATGAAACATTTCCTACTCAATGGACTGAAAAATTCATAAATGCCTTTGTAAAAATGATAAATGTCTAATATCTATGGCTTTAAACTCTTTGGAGAATTTACAGATGCCCTTAAGCATTTTCTAATAAATTTAATTGATAAAATAAGTCAATTTTTTAGATAAAAAAGAATTTTAAAAAAACTTGAAAATAATAAAACTTGATGTTCTTCGATCTCTTCTGCAGTTTGACCTTTAAATAAATACTTAAGCTGTCGTGCCTTGTTTAAGGAAAACGGCATTTCACAATAAATGAAAGAAACTTTCGCTATACAATATAATAATTAAAAGAGAAAAAAAAGTGAAATCTTTCCCAAATTAAACTAGAAATAAAAATGGCACATGCTTCTTCAGCTTTTTAATCATTAGTTTCCTCAAATTTCTGAAAATAAAAGTTTTTTACTTATGAGATAAAAAGATGAATTTTGGACTATTTTCTCGCAAGATAATTACCGACAGAACGAGCAAGTGAAATTAGTTAAGGGGGAAAAAAAAAAATTGGTTTCGTTGCGAAAAAAATATTCGAAAAATAAAAGAGGAGCTTATAGAGGCGTTCTCATTAATCACTTAAGATGAAGAGTTTGTGGAAAGATGTCTTAGTATAAGGAGAACATTTTAAGAAAACATTCTTTTGAAATTCAATTATGCTAATACCACCCCCCCCCCCCATTATATTATACGTGCCACCTTATGTTTGTTTAGTGGCTTATTGCATTTCACATCCATTGCGAAAGAAAAATGACGGAGAAAATAAAGGAAAAATTTAAATCATAAATAAAATTTAAAAATAAGATATAAACAGGTTTAAACTTTTAAGAGATGTAGGAAAGTTTATTTGGAAGAAAAAGGAACTTGAAATTTTTTATTTCAAAGTTTTGTGTGAAAATCTCATTGAAGTTATTTTTTGGAAGCTCAACAAAATAGAGAAAGTTAATTGCATCAAACACTCCATAGTGTAATAATTTAAAATAGAGGTGGATTTTAAATGCATTATGTAATCTAAAAATTAAAAAAAAAAAACTTTTACAAAAGAGGAATAAATTATTTAGAAATAAAGAATTCTCTACTGCAAGAAAGAAGAAGATCTAAATTAAAATATAATTGATTTCCGTTGATTGAATTGATATAGCTGATAAAAATCATAAGTCTATACAGGGCGTTCCCTAAAAACTACCTTTATCTTCTATCTATCTTTCTATCTAAGGCGAACCGGGTTCGAATCCTAATCGATACGAATTCCGCATCCGACTTGCACCAACCACAGTGCTGACGTGAAATATCCTCAGTGGTAGACGGATCACGGGTTAGAGTCCCCTTGCCGTCAGGCAAACCGTGGGAGGTTCTCGTGGTCTTCCTCTCCATGTAACGCAAATGTGGGTTAACTCCATCAAAAAGTCCTCCACGAAGGTAAATTTTTCCCAATACTCGATCCAGGAATTCCCTTGTCTTCTAGATTGAGTTAAAAATTACAAGGCTACGGAGTTGAACATTAGTAATCGTAAACCCATAAAATTGGGTCGGCTGGTCAACGACGGTTAAAAAATAAAAATAAAAAACCTCCTGGAAAGAGCACTTCCTCTATTTACGACCACTTTTTTAGGAGGCACAGAATTTTTTCCGTCGACCTTAGGTTGATGAAAACCTTTAGGAGAAACGATCAAAACCTCTCCTAGCGACCGGACAAATTTCCGCATCAAATGCGAAAAGTTCAAAGACAGAAACAGGAAAAAATATCAAATCAAAAAATGTTAGCAAAACAAATATGTAGATTCAAATGTGTTCAAAATATTTGCGAGTCCTCTAATTTAGAGAGGTCTTCTTCACAATCTCTAAAAGAGATAGAAAAATTCTCATGTTGCAGCCAGAGTGCAATAACGACGATGATTTATTTTTAGAGTTGAAAGTTAAATTAGGTTAAATAAAAGTTTTTTTTTGAAAAAAAAAAAAAAAAACTAACCATCTGGAACAAATAAACCTCTTCTCATTTTTTAAAGCAAACTAATTATAGCTAGATTAATTTACAATCCCTAATGTTCATAATTTTTTTTATCTTCATTTTGACAAATAGGTATATGTTTTAAAAGTACATATTTAAAAAACATATATTTTAAAAATATATAAGTTAAAATATATAATTAACATATATATATATAAAAATAGATATTTTAAAAATATATATTTTAAAAATATGTATTTTTAAAAGACAATCTTTAAGAACTCAAGTAATTCAAGTATTCATTTTTCACGACATATAATCGTGTGTATCATATATGTAGACTTAAGTTTGAATATCAATTTAAAATATATTAAAAATTTTTTATCAATGTCTTAAGAATTTTATCAGAGGTTTTTACAAAATGAGTTGCATTCGCTCCGCTCAATGTGCGCCGATTGCGCTCGGTTAATGTTATCAATTGCTTATTGTTATCGAATCCACTCAGTCCGGATATTTTCTATTCATTTATATGTTTGAAAAAATACGTTTAAAATAGGTTTCCTAATTATAAAACGTATGCTTTTTCAAAAATCTTTTGTTAGGAAGGTCGCAACATAAAATTTAAAAAAAAAAAAAAAAAAAAAAAAAAAAAAAGTGTGAACATTAAAGTGTGACTACGAATTCGAAACTATCTCGAGACAATAAAATCTAGAAGAAGAGAGTGCAGAAAATATTTTCCTTAGATCCAGCACAAGTCTACACTCTACACTTCTTCATCATGTCAAAATAAATCGAATTGAAATGAAATTAATTGAAATAATATGAATTGAAATGAAATGAATTGAAATGAAATGAATTGAACTGAAATGAAATGAATTGAAAACTGAATTGAAATAAAATGAAACAATTTGAAACTTTACAAAGAAATATTCGATAAAAAGTAAAAGAAATATGTTTAAACTGGAACAGAAGATGATTCAACAGAGAGATCTTTATAAGGTTGCAGTAAATGCATAGTAAAACATACTGATATGATTTAGCACAAAATTGATTTTTTTCTGAGGGTGTAAAAAATATTTTCCTTTGGCCCAGCACAAGTCAACACGCCAGACATCTTCATTATGCTAGAAAAAATAGAGTCAAATAACACCTTTAAAGAAATATTTGATAAAAAGTAAAAGTTAATTTTTTTTCCCTTCCTTTAAAG
This sequence comes from Parasteatoda lunata, assembly GCA_949128135.1. Classification (NCBI taxonomy): domain Eukaryota; kingdom Metazoa; phylum Arthropoda; class Arachnida; order Araneae; family Theridiidae; genus Parasteatoda; species Parasteatoda lunata. Next base: position 40,240,450 of record OX421972.1, on the reverse strand, counting down.
AAAAAGAATGACATGAAACGGTAACCCAAAGCAGAGAGGCGTGTGCCAGAAGCCAAGTGAATTGACACAGAGGAAATAACTCTTCAAAAGTAAAGAAACAGATCTTTTCGGTTAATTCTCCATTCCCACCAAAGAATCTTTTTTTTTTTATCCCAAATCCGGAGAAGGAGATGATAAGAGCAGATGAAGAAAGAATATTTTCTTCCTCCCACAGGGGATCTATTTATTTACAGATAGCAAGAGAGAGAAGATGTTTATACTCAAAGCTGCAAAAAAAAATCTCCAGAGGCCTTATCACCAGAGATTCGAGTGTAGCAAAAAGTCTGATTTGTTGCAAAAATACATCTGTCTGTCATTCGACGAGGGGGTGGTCCATTCCTCAAACTTCAACATCAGAAGGCCGTGTCGCTAACTACACTCTCGACGACTTCCGAACCAGTCTTAGTTGATAAAGAAAGGTTATTAATACACTTAGAGGGTGTATAAATGTTAAATTATCCAGTGTCGTTGGTCTTGTTTTTCTGATAAGAGAAAAAATGAGCAATGTTATGATTGCTGGCATTAAAAGAAACAAGCTCTCCCGTTGAAAAATTGAAGCTTGTATTAAAGATAAGCTGTAAAGATTTCATCAAGGAATTCACTGGCTTTGCTGAATGATATGTGGGTAATCGTGGTATCTTTGGAAGCACAGATAAAAATCACTCTTGTATCACATAAATTGATGCTATAAAGCTTCAACACTAGCTGTAATAAAACTAACATTATGAAATTTGGTAAAAATTTAAATCGATGTTTATTTTGATCACAGAGGAGAATTGTGTATTTGGCCAATAAGTTTACTTTTTCGCTGTTTATACAGGGCGTCCTAGGATTATTGGGAGAAACTTGAAAGGGAGGTATCACCAGGATTTGCATGCAAACTCATAGTTGGAAACGTCTTCGTTCGCCGCTAGGTGTTGTTGTTCACAAGATAGATTGGGCGTGGTGGACCGGGAACCAGTTAACCTGGTCATCGCGCTCTCCTGATTTAAGCAGCATAGATTTCTTTCTTTGGGGTGCAGTGAAAAGTACTGTGTACGCAACATTTGTGGATTCCGAAATGATTCTGGTTGCAAGAATCGCCTGTGCTACTGCTAGCAAATAACCCTTCAATTGAGTAGAGTATTGCTGAAACAAACTTTGATCCAATTAAGCTGCCTCTTCGCAGAAATGTAAAATCGTAATATCAAAAAGAGTTCTCCAAAAGGTTTCTGAAACTTGCAACGCTTCAATTACTTGCTTATTACCTTTTAGTGAACAATCATAATGTATGGTTATATTCTGTAAAATTCCTAAGTTTAATTAATTTTATATTACTTTAAATTTATGCTTGAAAAATAAAATATTATGGTTCTTTCTTACAAAGTGAAACTACAAAGTAGGAATGTTAATAACCCCTCACTCATTTTAAAGAAAAACTAATTAATTCTCTACAAGTGATAGTTCTCACATTTTCTTTACAAACAATTAACAAAGAAATTGACATTTTCAAACTTGAGACAGAAAATTTCGGAAAACAGCCCACACATTTCCAAACTATTAAGTCTGTTTAGGATGGAACCTTTATTTTTCATTCCCTTCAAGTAGCTGCAATTTATTGCAGACTTTCATCAACAGGGCTGCCTGGGGAAGCAAATCATTGAATGCAATGTCACCCATCTAATTCTCAGTCTCTTCAAGAAGCAAAATCCTCTTCTCTTTGCCAGATTAATTACCAGATATTTAACAGCCTTCGAAACAAAAACATCCTGAATAGCAATAGTCTTTCCATTGAGCTGAGTGCTGCTAAAACAAACTTTGATCCAATTAAGCTGCGTCTTCGCAGAAATGTAAAATCCCAAAGAGTTCGGCAAAAGGTTTTTGGAACTTACAATGCTTCAATTACTTGCTTATTACCCCTTATTAAACAATCACGAGCGGGATTTAACAGCCTGTTGAGTCCCTTCAATTACCCCATCATCTTTGCTTTTGTTTATATGGAGAGGCTGTAAATTAAATTTTGCGTCTTCTCTCTCGAAAGTGTGCATTGTGAGCTACTGTATCGGTTTTATTCTCGCGTTAGAAGACAAGCCAGTGATTTTATGGTGATTAAAGTTTTCTAAAGGTAATGGAACAGCTTTTTAAGGTAAGTGGGGAAAAATGTTTATTCTGTCATGGTTATTTTAAGGTAGGTTTAAATGCTGTAATAATCAAAAGTACATTCATACAAAAGCATACTTTATCATGAAAATGTTTTATGATGTGCACTTCTTTTAGAACTAGATTAAGCATATAGCATTTTTTATTATAAACCATCGAAATCGTTAGAATTAAAAAAGTAACATTATCTTTACATGGTTTTTCAACGAAATTAGCAATTTTTAAAGTTTGGTTGTAAACATTATCTGATGTATAGCAATAAACGGCAGCGGCATTAATAGTGAATAGAATTTTTTTTTCTTTCACATTATCGAAAATTCTGCCTGATACTATGTTTAATATCTGACCAATGAAAGAGAGGGCATTTTTTTTTCTAGTTTATTTCCTATACTTTTAGTGTAAATATATAAAAAATAAGCTTTTCTTACCTAAAGTTGCAAATTATAGCTCTGAAAGTCTATAACATCTATTTTTACAATGTATATATTCCCGATTGATATTTGAAACTGTATAAAATCAAAAAAGAATCCAATGGTTGGAATACATAGAATGGATAAATAAAACATTTGCACAAAAAAAATATTTAATGCTCAAACCAAAGTTTAAAAAAAAAAAAAAAAAAAAGTAGGGAACACCAAAGAAGGATTGATTAGGTTAGGTTAACCTCAAGATCTGAAAATAAGAAATTGATAAATGAAAACATGAGATAGACGGCTTTGTAAAAGAATTGTTAGGGAAGGGGAGTCATGAAGTCATGGTCCAACACGGACTGTAGTTCCAGAGAGTAACGAAATCGATATATATGACTACCATTGGAACTTCTTCCAAATGATTTGACTTGAGAAATTAAATGCATACCATGTAATAACTTCTTATAATACGCCAAAAACCTAACTGACAAGGAAAAAATCTGAACTGAATCTAAGTCTATTTGGTGGTCAACATCTTGTGACAACGTATTGGTCATTAAATAACATATTAGTATTTTTTATTTCCTAATTCATTTTAGCTAAGAGAAATGGGCGAAAAATATGAAATGGTCGTTCAAGGAATCTATGTCCAATGAACCAAAAGAGCTATCCAATTACTGTCATAAGTTCATTGTCGTTTATGAAGCTCATCAATTACGAAACAAACCCGCCTCAAATGAAACGTTAAATACCTTAAATATCAACCACCAAGTGAGGTGTATAATGACAACTCCGGAGGAGGAAGTAAAAAAAAAAAAAAAAAAAATTGAAATCATTTTGCTTACAACAGGATTCGACATGCAATTCGAGAAGACCCACCAGCGGCAGAATCCTCAAGAAATCTGTCACACTGTTGAAGAAAAAAAAAAAGGGTAATTTGATACAGGTTATAAATACGACTAACTTGAAGATATTTAAAAACTGCCTCTGTCTTCCCATTCTGAAGATAGGCAACTGAGGCATGACAGACGACATCGGTCCAACATCGGCACTGAACCATCTTCAGTGAAAAGTAACGCAAGAAGGTGAGTAGGGGGGTTACCTCAAGCGTCGGCATATGATAAGGGAGCAGGGTAAAGGTCGTCGCCCACCCACAGAGATGAGGGCGTGGGGTTGGGGCGCATTGAACGCTCTTTTTTTTAAGGGCGTACTTTTTTAGGTGTTTTCCGGGAGCCACGAATGTGCCCTTTGTTATTAATAATAAAAGACAAGAGGCACATTTTGTTCTTTTTTGGGCCTGGGTTGCAGAAGTGAAAAATGAACATCGAAAGGTGCTCGAGGACCTTTTTTGGGAGTTAACGTCTTGTGCGGGGCTACTGTTAACTCCGAGAGCCCCACCAAAACGTGAAAGCAGGGTGGAAAGGGTAAAGAACCATATTTCTTCTTAGCGATGTCATTTCTGAGACAAGTAAATTGCTCAAACAGCAGTTTAATAGCCACGTTCCGCTTAAACTGAATAAACATTTCTAAACCGCCTCACGTTAATTGGACATGCTAATCAGCCTCGGCCAGAAAAGGAAGTTTGTATTAATAACATTTGACTTTTAACATGATTACACCATAACCCTGAAGGAATCTATTAATAGTAATATATAATTAATACTCACCAAACTACGTTCGACAGTCATAAATATTTAACGGTTTCGATTCCATCGACATTTCGAACCTCTTTCAATGAGTTCAGAACTAGTTTGTACCGTTAAAGTTACAGCGATTTAATGAGAATGCAAATCTGATATCGCTTCCAAGCATTGGGGGTTTATGGGGATAAAACAAGATTCGATCGCAATTCCTAAGTAATTGGATAGTTTCCGCTTAGGCGGTGCTAATGCTTATCCAAACAAATGGTTTTGAGACACGAGTGATGGTTAGTTAAAATAAGGGCTAAATATTAATTAATTTTATAGTTGCGGGTAATAGCTTTAACTGTTAAATTACAATGTTTCTGACGGCTGAATTATGAAAGAGACAGAAATAGTATTTGAGATATTTATGGGATCGATTATGTATGTTTTAGTTTGGGATAGATTGTTCTTTTCTGAGAATGAATTTTAATTCTTTCTAAACTAATTATGAGTTCTACCCAATGGGACTAAAGGAATTCAATGTCGTTGAGCAAGGATTAATATTTTGTGATATGACTAATAATTGAATACTATTCTACCTAAATTTAGTCTCACGGCCATTTTTTTCCCTAAAGCGTTTTGGATATTAGGTATTAAATGTTGATTAAAATGTCCTTTTATGGTCTTTATTTGACAATTTTGATGATAGTTTTTATTCATTAACATATTAGCTATCATGTTGGGGCTTGTTGATATTATTGGATATTGATTGAATGATAAGTGAAGACTTCGCAAAACTCGGAATGCAAACTTTAATCAAATTAATTAATATTGAAAGGTAATAAAATTGAATTTCTAGACCAATATTTGAAACCCCTTCAAAAGGAATGTTTTTTTTTTTTTTGCTTTGTTTAATGTTTAACATGGAGTGAAAATGAAGTTAAGTTTTTGCGATCTAAGATTTAATATTATGGAGTTAATGGAACATAGTTTTTGCACTAGTAAAAAACAAACGAAAAGCATTACACTTTTAAATAATAATACAAAAATGTTCATAGTTTTTCAGAACTTTGCCGCTCAGATCTTTTTAAATGATGTTTAGATGTAGAAACTAGACCTGCCATTATAACTTATAATGATAATTTTTTTTTTTTTTTTTATAAATATATACACATGATAGAGTATTCTCAGAGGATAGAGTACTCGCTTCCCAATTTTGTGACTCGAAAAAAAAAAATCATCCCAGTGGTGGCTGGTTGATACAAATTCTGTTCCCGGCTCCCACCGACTACAGAGATGACGAAAAATATCTGATTCGTGGGTTAGAATGTCCTTGTCGCCGGGCTAATCGTGGGAGGTTTACGTGATTTTACTCTTCATATAACGCAAATGCGGGTTAGTTCCATTAAAAAAGTTATCCACAAAGGCTAGTTTGTCCCAATGGTTGATTTAGAAGTTCTCTTGTCGTCTGGGTTGGGTTCAGAGTTACAAAGCTACGGACCTGAACATTGATAGTGTTACGTCAAGCGTTCAGGCATCATAATTTTTGTTCTAGTTGCACTGTTTGATCTAGCTCCTCTTGTATGATCTAGTTGCCCTTTTGATTTATTTTGATAAGTTAACTTTCTAAAATTTTTATGACTGGCAACAGCATTTTTTATTCTTAAAAAAAGTTGTTTATTTTGTTTCTTTTAGAATTCGTTCTTTTCTTTGAAAAATGTTTCTTTTAACTTGTAATGTTGTTTAGCAGAATTCTTTGCCGGCTGTTTCCCTGTATATACGAAGAAAATAAATTAAATATTTTTAAATTGTTGTGAAAAGAATTTTTAGTTGTACAAAGTACTTCAGATAGCATTAAACTCAGAATTGGGCCGGCTGTTTAACGCCGATTATAAAATAAAAAATACTTGGTCTACATTTTATTATAGCAGATGAATTCTTAACAACGTAGGTAATGATCGTGACGACTATAAAATTCACAACATTTTACATTATATTTATTCATTATCTTATAAATTAATTAAGAATTATTTTATCTTTCTAGAAACAAAATGGATCCTTTGAGACAACTTTAAACCTGAAATCTTTCAGCAAAGTTTTAAGTTCTAATCATCACGAAGTAATTGGTTGCAATGAACGATCATTGCCGTTTCTTAACTTTTCCACCCTCACCACTCGCCCGATTTTCTGGAAATGTTCGAACGGAACGGCATCTGGCAAGTTATAAATGAGCCGGGGTGTGGAACAAATAGCCCCCATTGTTCCAAAATCTAACATCATGATCAGCTAGAGAAATGCTTAGTCACAGAGAAATCCTAAACGAGAGGAAATTCCGCGGTCTTAAAATTCTGGGCAAGTGCCCTGAGGGGGAAATGAAGTGAAGCAATCCCACACACACGGTGCTTTTCGATTGTTCGCAATCTCTTTGGATTGTAAATGCTACTGTCTGTTGAAAATCTGTTACATAAAATTAAACGTCCCTTGAAATATTGCAGGTCTTTTCATAAAAGTAGTTGATAACAGCAGTTAGTCGAAGAAATATTTGATGGCCGCTAAATGTTATCACGTGCACTTCAAAAATTTAAAGAAGTTCGGTGGAAAATGAGTTGGATTTAGAACAGTTTGGGGAGGACATGTGTGTTGAACGATGCAAATTAAAATTTATCAAAATTTTTTATTATTATTATATTAGCTATTGCAAAAAAGAAGGAAAAAAAAGTCTATATTTCGAAGGCTCTTTCGAATTTTTTATCTTTAATTTTACACTACAAAAGCTTCAATTTGAAAGTTTTAACTTTGCACAACACACGGGGAAGATATTCAGTTAAAATTACCGCACTGTAAAGTACTGATATTTCTGGTAAAAACAAAAACATAATTCTAGTTAATAAAATTAAAATAGTATACGGTATTTAAACCATTCATTTGGTAATTTGTTCGTTCACATGATAACGGAAAATCCTTTTTAAAATTATAGCTCTAATTATCGCACATTTAGTAAAAAAATATAAAACTGAAAAGCAAATTTAACCAAATAAATGGCTTTTATGTCATGCTAAAAAGTGTTATGATAAATTTGCCGAAATGAAATCGCAATTACTATATTTTATCTCATATTATAAATCATATTTTATAGTTAATTTTGCAAATTTTTTTATTAAAGTGCGTCAGTTAAAATGACCGAGAATTTTGGTGTTTCTCAGAGCCAGAAACACGGTACATTTTATCTTATTCTGTAAGTTATGACTATACTTTTATCTCAATGTAGGTAGTGTCGTGAAAGCCTAAAGGAGATTTTGAGAGAAAAGTATAAAATATGCATTTGAAGAACAGCAAATAGTGAATTATACAAAATTTACAAAACATGAAAATTTTATCAACAGTCAAGGTTTGAAATGGACTTAAAAACTAATTTAAACGCCTTATATTTCTAGACCTTGTCAGCAAGCATTCAAGAATTTAAGAGTAAATCTAGATTTAGATGTTTGGGCTGTTTGGGAAAAAAAAAACACTTAAACACACACATAAAAAATAATAAATAAATAATAATAATGATGAAATTCCCTCATTGGCAAACTAAGGTAAAATAAAAAACAGCTTGGATTAATATTCTAGGAAATTTTAAGAGTCACTATAAGCTGTTGACCCACTAACAAATAAGATATTATATTGTAATAAATAATTAAGCATTCTTAAAATCATGTAAGCATTTAAGAACTTAGTAAAGGTTTGATTTAATGAAGTATTGAATGAACGTTAAATGTAAATGTAATGAGATACTAAAAATTCGAATATTTTTGGTCGATTATATTATAAAACTCCAACTTAGTTTAGTTTTTTCTACATATTTGCAACAAAGACAGTACTCTTCTCGAACCTCCTAGAATACGTATTTAAAAACGTTTGAATGAAAAAAGAACTAACGAAAAAAATATTAAAAAAAAAACAAAAAAAAAACATTCACAACAAAATCAAACACGTAGCTTATACTCCTGAAATAATGCTACAATGTCTCCTTAAAGAGTACCTGCTGATACATAACATCTAAAACAAAAAAAGGTACAAAACAATACACCGCCTTCGAAAAACAATAAACTGCGTCCATACAAGCTACAAGCACATTAAGCGTAAATGATAAAGCGTGAAATGTCTCTAAAATAGCATCAATAAAAATGCGGTAGGTACAATAGTGGAAAAAAATACCTGTCATAACAAAGCACTATTGGCAGGGATAAAAAAATAAAAAAAAAGGAGGCGCGTAGTAATTCACACGTTTTCAATTGACTCTCTGCAGTCCCAGCGGGGCATTTTGGAGAAAACGCCCCGTAAAAAATCATAGTGGTCCTTTTTTCACTTACAACCATTTTTCACTTACTTCGCAAAAATTTATTATTACTATTTCATTTTTTTTTTTTTATACATACATGTATGTGTTCACCCTTGTTGCCACGATCTTATCCGGAAGTTTGGGAGTATGATCATGGATGGAGCTCCACCCCACCTCAACAGATTTGCTTTGCATTATGGGAATCCATCCTTTCATTTAATTAGATTCAGTTAATTTAGATTGATGACCAAAAAAAAAAAATTTATGGTGTTTAAAGTATGCCTGAAAGAGTTATTTTCATTTTCAATTTAAAAATAAATAAATACATGTTTCATTTTAAAGGAATGATCAGATAGATATATAATAGATATATTTTTTAAAAATAATATTATGATATTAAAAAGCGCCTTTAACAATTTACAGTTGCTAAAAAAAAATAATATTTTTTAAATGGTAATGGTTTCCTTCTTATGATACGTTTTTTAAAGGTGGAATAAAACTGGTATTATAATTACTCAAAAATTAACAGGAACTAGTTATTATTAATAGCTACAGTTTAAACTATGTCCAATTTCAATTTTCGTAGTATTTTTTTTCCACAATATCTCTCTCTTGATATCTCGAAAACCTTCTTAGGTAAAAAAAAAAAAAAAAATTTCTCCTTAGCATTATATATTTGCTTAATGTTAATTTGAATTCCTAGTTTTCTCCTCAAAAAACCTTGTTGTATCGATTTTTTTTCAAAATAGAAATTGAATTTTTTCTGAAAAATCACAAAGTAAGTTTATTGTAAACCAATTCTTTTCTATCTAATGCATAATTATTCTTGTCTTGCTTTTAAAAATAAAATTATCATTGTTGTATATAGACTTATAGTCAACTTTCATTACATGCACATTTAATAGTAGTTATTCTTCTACTTTTTTAAGCAATATTTTTCTACTTTTTAGAACATATTTAGTTCTGAACTTGTTATCTCAAAAACTTGGTATCTCGAAATTTTTTTTGCGTCCCTTCAATTTTGAGATATCGATAGTATTAAAGAGCGTACATATTTTTACGTATTATATTATAATTTTTTCGTATTTATATTTAAAGGATGAAGTAACCCAAATTCTATTTGAAATTTTGAATAATAATAAACAAATAAACTATTAAGTTCTTTTAAAAAAAGTGGATCAGTCTGCGTAGGGGCCGAGGGTGAGCGGCATTGGTCCTCGTTAAACTGTTCTACCGTAAAGTGCTTGACTTCGCGGGCAGGTCGTTGGGCTACCGAAGCGGGGGTGCCATCCCCTCTGCAGAGGATCAAAATTGTGATGGCATGTCTTCGGATCATCCACAGGGATGTTTCCCAGACCGTCGCCAATAGCCCATTGTGCAGCTCTAGTGCGACGTAAATGAACTACAACAACAATCTTATGAAAAATTAGAGATTAATCTATATCCAAAAAAAAAATCAACTAAATCGCAAAGAAATGTTTTAAATGAGAATCTAAAATGCTTCTAAATGTATTATATTAAAAAAAAGGGTAAAATGACTTGCAAAGAAAAATCAATCACGGTTCAGAAGCTTTGATTTCTATTAAAATTAAGTATCATAAGTTTAAAGTAGTCTAGTTTACGCACGTATAAGTTTTTTAATACATTTTCTTCTTAAAAAACAGAAATTGAAAAACAAATATCTAATTTTTAAATTGCAAATTGTTTACTTCTACAGCAAGCTTACTGTTGTAAATTGTACTGTACAAATTTACTGTCATTGTTACGAAATTAATTATTCTAACTATATTTTATTCAAACTATTCTTTTATTTTTAAAAAAATTTTTATTTAAGTTTTTCATGAAGACTCATTTATAAAATTAATAAATATGATTATCTTTCTAATGTAAAAAATATTTTAAAATATCTAATTCTGCTATTGTTTTTTTACTTATAAGAATATGCAGTCTTACTTTCTATACAAATAAAATTTAGCATTCTTCGCATTTAGTACTGTTTTAAAAAAGCTAGTAAAATTTAATAATTATTATAGCTTTACAGTTATAATTGTTTTAAACTAAATTAATTCAGTAATTAAATTATAATTATCTAATTTAATATTGCTTTATCAATTCATAAAATTAGGAACGGATACTTTTAAAGAATGTTTTTATACACATAAAGAAAAATAATGAATGATATTTAGAAAACATGTTATACGAATTTGAAAGTCTAATTTTTAACTACAAAAGCTAAATTTTCTGAGAATAAAGCTATATGCAAAATATTCTCAGTTTCCTATTTTTCAAACATAATTGCATGAAATTCAAAAAATGCTCTGAAAATATTTATATTTGATAAACAGCCGTTCTTTTCTAAATTTATCTACATCAATACACATGTAAAAAGAAAATTGAAAGAAATCTGTAATATGGAAAACATTATTTTCTTACGAAATCATATTCATAGAAAAATATCTCAGGGGATTTTCAGTATTTCTAAGGGAAGCGAATAAACATTAGTCTATATTAGCATCTCGTAGAGCAGTGTTTAAATTTGAATTACTCGTCGAATTTGAATCTTTTTTTTCTTCTTTTTATAAATAGAAATTGTTTTGTGAATATTTGTCGCCTAAAATTTCGAGCAATTTGTTACTTATTAAGTAGTTTATCAAATATTCGAGAGGACAATTACAAATTTTTTGGTAAGGAATTTTAAATAACATATTGAAATACTAGATTTTAGTGTTTCCTAGCGGTGATTTGGTTGTCATTCATAGTTTATAAACTTTATTAAATACCGATATTTCGAATTAATTTAAGAAAAAAAAATTGCTAATTTCGTTTATCAACTTTCTTTATTCCTGTATACTACTAGCTGTTTGTACGAAATTTATTTTTTCCATCAAAACACAATTTGAGAATTATCTAAATTTTTCTGTAAGTTAATTTCCATTTATTTTAATATATGTGACTGTTTTAGAGTAATATTTTTATATATACTAAAAAGTATTTTCCCCTATCCAAAAAAAAAAAAAAAAAAAAGAGGAAAAAAATCAAACGATTTTTAAGAGGACGCCATACCGAGTGAGTAACTTTTCGTTACAAATTCTCTTCTTTCACCACCATTACTATTTTAAAATTTAAAAGAAACAAAATTTAAGTTCAGGCAAACCTAGAGTAATCCATGAGTTTTTAATTGATGAATTTTTTTTCTCCATAGTATTAAAATACAGACAAATTATTGGAAGAGAACATCGCCATTGCGTAATCTTAAGCTATTTTCTCATAATTAATTTTAATTTCGGTATTTTTAAAATTTCTTTTCTGTATATAAAATTTCATCGCTTACTCTCGCTATGGCTGAACTTCTATACATAAAATTAGTTATGGAGATGAAAGAGAATTTATGACGGAAAGTTTCTCCCCTAGTATGGCGTCCTATTAAGAGTTTTATTAAATTGACAAAATTGAAATTTTAATCTAGCACACGCATTCTGATGATAACAAGTAATCAAAAAGTTAAACTTTTTCTTATTCTCCTTTCACTCCTTATTTCACACCGCTTCGATTCTTTAAAAGAATTTTAATTTCTCCTTAAACAAATGATGAGGAAATTAACATTTTAAATGGCGCTAAGTTCTATTCATTACATGAAGAATTTTCTCACTGAAGGTTGCGCATTTGAGGAAAAGGCAATGAAATACTTTAATGCAAGCTTCATTCAAAGTGAAAGGTATTTAACGCTTCACTAAGCTATTCCGGCTAATTAATTGAAGTAGAAATATACAATTCATTCCGATTTAAAAGCGTTTCAAGTTAATTAACGAGTTCGACAGTTCGAATAAATATTGGGTTGCCATTTTAAATTAACCAATTTTATCTGAAAACGAGGAACAATGACCGTAAATCATTTTTAGGGACTTCGGAAGAAAAGATTCGAGTTATGCAGTCAAAGAATTTTGTCTAACAAGAAAATTTTAATATCTTAATATAAATTGCTTCAAATAAAATCACAAGGACACAAAAGAATTTCGTTACGAGGAGTTCAGAATGTCAATTGTTTGTTCTAAATCAAAAGAAGAAATGTGTCTTAGACATTCGTTGTAAACAGAGAAGTGAAGTAATGAATGAAAACGATTTGATGAAAATTCAAACGACTTTTGTTTGTAAATATTTATAAATTGAGTGAAAACAGCTTTTGTGATACAGGCGCAAAAGTGCAACCCTTTTTGAGTACCTAAATTTGTCACAGCCTAAACTCGGTCGTTTTTCCTTTTTTTAAGAATGAACCATAGGTAACTATAAAATTATTTATTTATTTTTAAGAAAATCAAATCTGTAATTCACAAAAAAATACAATCTAAAAAAATTATGATAAATTTCGAAAATTGATAATAAAGTAGTTCTAAAACATTGTTTAACATTGCAAAATTGTTGCAATAACTTTGTAAAATTTCTGTTCGTTATTTTTTTTTTTTTAAACAAAGACACGTTTCAGTTTTAGTAATTAATAAATTCTATTCCACAAAGCAAGGGAAAGATATTACTCATTTACCTCAATTGGAAATTTCACCAAAATTAAATCATTACTTTTGTGTTAAAAAAAAAATAAGCTTAAAATTTTAGTAGCAAATGCTATGCATTAAAAAATTATGCATTCAAAAATTATGCATGAAGAGCGTATTAGCTGTTACATGAAATAAAAAAATTCATTAAAATTAAATCTGAATTTAGTGGTTTTGGGCAGTTAGCAATATTATTTTTTAAAAAAAATTATAACAGTGAAATTCATTTATTCATTTATTTAATAAGAAGAAATAATTTCGTGATTTTCAAACTCGTCAAATAAAATAAAATTAAAAAATTCTGGCTGGAAATTAACTTATTAACCAGGGTGTAAACCAAGACAATATCATTTCTTTGTAACAATAACCATATTTTATGTATAATTAAAATTACTTATAAATATTAGCATGTTAAAACGTAAGGGACAGTTTAAAAAGTTTCTTTTTTCAGTTTAATTGCATTTGCATAAGAAAGTAGCTGCCACGTTTCAGTAGTTAACAAATTTAATTTCACTCGACGGTGTTTCGTTGTTAAGATTTAAACATCGCCCATTCCACTTATCTGTCAAACTTGGATTCTCCTTTACATTGCCTTTCATCCGATGAGAATTTCTTTATGAAATAACACAATATATATTTAAATAAAGAAATTTAGTAAAAACATTTTTTCCTTTTAACTTTGAGAAATCTCATCGGCATTCGTTGTTATATGCGAACTCGGTATTTCTCAAATCGTGATTGGTTGGATTATTTTTCCTTCTCTCTTCAAACGAACGAACGAAAGAAAAAAAAAACTGGAAAAACTAAAAGGGAAGAAATTTTTATTTCAGTTCAGGATGTTGCATATTTTATGGTGGTCCCAAAGGTTTTCACTGAAAAAGGAAAAAGAGGAAAAAAAAGTAAGAAAACACACAGATATATGATATAAAGCGCCGGCAAAAAATAAAATTCCTGTTTTCAAATGATTTCAAAAACTTCAAGCTCCAAGACCTGATGTGTATATTTTTTATTATTATTATTATTTTCAACTTCCTTTACTATACATAGCTGTCGTGTTCCACAACCCAAGAAGAAAGCCCCGTATGTATATTTATTTATTTACTTTATATGAATTTCCTTCTTTTTTTTTTTTTTTTTCTTCCTTTCCTCTTTATTTTATTCTCCAGTATATTTCGGGAGAGAGAATCCGCTGAACTGGAATCGGGAAAATATATTGCTGTGTTTCCCGGAGAGAGGGGCCGACAGGAGAGAAGTCCAAAAGTTTAAAGGAAAAAGAGGGAACATAAATTTTTGGATCGGGAGTTCCTTTAGCTTCTTTTCCGTTTTATTATTATTGGTATTATTTTCTCCGGGGCATTTTTGTAGCGAAAGGATAAGGGAAACGTTCCCGGTAAAAAACCGATTTGTCTTTGGGGGGCATCGGGTTAGAAATATGACCCGCTTTCTAGAACGTAGTAAATCTTAAAAAGTTATTTTGGAGTTACGCATGCGCTTTTTTGTTCCCACAATGCTAATACCCAATAGAAATTATCGATGTTTTTTTTTTTTCTTTTTTTGAAAAACTTGTGTCTTAAATTCCCTAGCTTTTATATTAAAACATTGATTGTAAGGATTTTGTTTACTAAGCATGAGTGAGATACAATAAGTTTTTATTTCCTAAGTACCAACATTTGCTTACCTTTATTTTAACTATTCATTAATTTAAGAATAATCGGTGTTCGAAAAAAAAAAAAAAAAAAAAAAAAAAAGATTGTGTCGCAAACACATTGTCATTCTTCACCTTTTATACCATAACAACGAATATTATCAATTGGTTCTAAAAAGCATGTGTGAGCCAGATTGAGTTTTTATCAATTAAGTATCAAGAATTTATCATATTTCTTTACTTTATTTATTGAATTAAAAATATAATAGTAATCAAACTAATTATCTGCGAAATTATTTATTGCAGCACGCATATTTTTTTATTATAAATATTATAACTTTTTATTATATTTATTTTGTTTATTATAAATTTTTAATTTCTATAAAACAGTTTCTAAAACAAAAACAGGTTTAAGCCTAACTTATTTTTTAGCGAATTATTTTAAATCACGAGAATAATTCCATTTCGCGTAATAACGGTCAGCATTTTTAGTGGGACAATCGGAATCATCTGCTGACCCCAACTCCTAAGTACATATACTGTTCACAGACAACACTCACTGACTATTGTGCTAGCATAAAATATAATCAATGATATCTGGATCAAAGACCGAATTTCAGTTGTTAGCAGACTAACCGTATGAAGTTTTTAGGATTTTCATCCGCGAGACATAAGCGGGGTTGTTAGTTTATATCAAACATTTAACGAATGCACTTGAGTCCTGATAATGGTTGAATTGATCGAATTGATTATTGACCGAATGCACTTCAGTTCTTCTTAGTTGGATTCATAAAAATAATTGTTATAAAAATTTTCAATAAAATTTTTAGAACATTGTTTCTCAAGAACTATTCAACCGATTTTATTTAAAATTTTATTTTGTCATAGAAAATTACATTGTTTCAAAAGGATGTAAATGTGTCTATACTTCATAAATATTTTCAACCATTATTAAAATATTTAAGTAAAAATTATAAATAGTTTCTAATATATAGATATATTTGCATAAAATTAATTTTGGCTAAAGCAAAAAGTAATGATTTCCTTATTAAGATCAAACTTTTGACAACTCGCTTGTCTAAATTATAAGGACCACATTTTTAAGATATCGACCACCCAAAATTCTTTGACCAAAAATTAGAATTATTATTTGAATTAAATTATTAATAGATTTTACCCAATCACCTGTTCATAATTTTTTTTATAAATTAACAACTGAAAAGGGCTTGGGAAAAACGTAATAATTATTTTAAATGTTACATAGAAGTGTTTCCCAGAACTGTTTTTAGATAGGTAATTTTGAAATTTCTAAAATTTCCACTAGATGGCAGCACAATATAAACCGTCTTATTTTTTGCACGTAAATAGTGGTGTTTTAACCACAATTTTTTAAAAGCGGTTCTCTTGCACAATTCGAAAATGTAGCTTATCCTTATGTAGACACAAGTCTTATTAGATCCAATTCTTATATTTCGCTTTGAAAAGTTGTAATTTCGTTGTCAGAGTTACGTTTTCTTTTATACTTTTTTTTATAAAGATAACTTATTTATAATTAAAAATAATTTTGATTTATAATTTACAATTAAAATTTATATTTTATAATTAATTTCGTTTGTTGTATTTATTTATAAATGTAAATAGTTATCAGGTATAAATAATTGATGATTTGAAAAAACAATTAAGAAAACACAGGACGCGGTAAAAATGCATGGTTTGCTGCATTACGTTCCGAAAACTAGACAATTTTCTCATTAAGCTCCAAAATTGTTCGTAATGTTTTTCAGCAGATGGTGCTACTAACTGCGAAAAATGTTAAAACACGAAAAAAATACTAATAAAAAAATGTATAGATAACGTACATCTTTTAATTTTCTACTTGAACTACACCACGCTTCCACTAATGTTTGTTTTGAAAAATTCTCATATGACGAACTCAGTTACTAATCTTTGGTTTCATAAGTAGAATGCAGCAAACCACACAATTCTATCTCTTTTCCTATTTCTTTAACTGATTTTTCAAATCATCGGTTATTTTTTGTTAAGTTTAGAGGCAAATTTTAAAAATAAAAATTCAAGAAATACGTGAATTAATAAATGGCTTCTACCTGGAAACGCAAACTCATCATTTTCCAAATCAAATATACTAGTTGGAGTTTTACTTACTTAAGAGGACATTTCTCAACAAGCAAACTGAGATATTTGTTTTCTTTTTCGGTAAGGCATGGTTCAAAAATTTTATATTCTCAGAGGTGTCATATTTTTGACTGAGATTTTTCCTTTTTTTTTTTTTTTTTTTTTTTTTTTTTTTTTACTTTTCCAAGTACATACAAAGAGTACGTTCATTTTTGCGAAAAGGGGTTCGAAAAACTTTCATTAAATCTTCATGCCCAAGGTTAAAATAAACAAACTGTGGGGTTATATGAGAGAATCCAGAGCAATTTTCTTTTTCTAAAATACATATATAGATATTTTTTTAACAAAAAAAAAAAAAAAAAAAAAAAAAAAAAATGCGGCGAAGAAAGGGAATTTCTTTCTATAAACTTATATAGTTATTGTGTGTGGATGGAGTTTTTATACCGTACTTTAGCTACCTGCTGAACAAAAGAATAAATATGTACCTCACTCTGTTATTACTCCATCACGTGAAAAAGTTTTCATTTTTATCGTCTTTCAGGTGGCTTTCTTATTTCTTAATAAAATGGGACTTAAGGAAAAGAAATCCTTATTTTAAAGGGAATGTTCGAAAAAATATTGAAGACAGACTTTTATTTATATATATATATATATATATATATATATATATATATATATATATATATATATATATATATATATATATATATATATATATATATATATATATATATATATATATATATATATATATATTATATATATATATATATATATATTATCACTTAAATTTTAAAGTATGAAATTGTTCTAATATATATATAATTATCAAGCCCATACTAAATCTTAATCCGAAAGTAAGTCTCAAAAGATATTTTGAGGCACACATTTTTCTTTGTTGTTCAAAATCTGAATTAGATATGAAATTTATAATTTAAAACTATGAAGGTTGAGTTACATGTAGTATCTATCTATACCAGTATAAAGGTGATCCTGCACACTCAGACAAGGTACAGTAGTTATGTCACACAGTCGTTTAAGGTGTCGCTCACACTGCTGGTTGGAGAGCTGGGGGTTGTAGGAACGATCCTGGTAGTCGACAAAACAAACGACGTGTAAATGCTGCAAGGTACACGATAAATCTCTCGTGGCTGAAAGTTTTCTCTTTGATTGCGGTGTATAATTTTGGAGAAAGAGGTACCAGCTCAGACAGGTGCCCATGAAGTCTGATCAGGATCAAAATTACGTGGCATCCTTACCACTTCCGTTAAATGATTGAGCCCTAAAAATGGGGCTAAATGCTTTGGCTTGGCCATGGTTGGATTATGATGATGCACACATGTCGTTACAAGCTATAGTTCTCGATTGCTTTTAGTTACGTCATCAACAGCAATGGAGTTATTGAAAATGAAAGGCGTTTGCTTGCCCTTAGTCTTCAAAGACCAGAGCCAAAAACCCGGCTAGTTTCCTTCCCTCCAGGAAAACTTTTATACTATTTGTTCACATCTGTTTGTTCTTGACAATGTTCTTGGCAGTGTAAACAACAATATGTTCACATAAAGTTCACCTTTTGCCAATATTCTTTATCTGTTCTCAATGCATTCATGTTAGAACAACTTTATACTCACTTTAAATGCTCTTATGAGCATTGGTTAATCAATTATACGCAATTAGCAGATTTTTTTCTTATTCTTTAAAACGCTGATGAGTGGCGCTGTTCTAGCTATTCTAAATCTGACGCTATTACGTGTGTCCACTTTTCATTTGTTCTACCGTCGTGGTTTTTATTTATCATTAAATTTCCCATTTCATACAATCTGGCTCCAGGCATTGTTAATATAGATGACGTTAAAGTTAAAAGTAATAAACGTTTTGATTATTATTAATGTAGAGATGTATTTAGCGTAATAATTGGTACCATTTTTATAAAAATACGTTTTAGAAACATTAATGTAATTTGATTGATGAACGGGAGACGATTCCAGATTTTGGAAAGTAAAAAAATTCATGCCTTTTTTTTATCGTGCGGTGTAAGTATATGCGTATGTTAATGACTCCTAAATTTATATCTTAAAAAATTCAAAAGACTATTTATTTAATGTTTTGCTTTTTTTGACAGCAGATATGATAGTTTGTAAATGATCAGAAGTGAAAAAAAAAATTTCTTTTCTTGGTAAGCCCTTCCTTTTCTCTAAAAAGAACTGACTACCTCCCCTTTCATGAAAACAGACTTAGTTTCATATAAATTTTTAGTCTCTCCTTTAAATTCGCCTTCTCTTCTTATAACCAAAGCCCGTGTCACTCCAAGTTAAAAAGCAAACTCACGAGAATATAAATGATCCCCTTTAAGCGGAACAAAGAGGCCCATCTTCTAGCGCTTTCTTCAGACGATTCTGAAATAAAAAGAATAAAACGCGAAAGCTTTTTGCGTGTGGTATTTATTAGAGTGGCTTTTGTGGCAACACCACTTAAAGATAAACTCCAACGAAGGGCTCGCCTAGTTGTTGTTAGTTTGTTGCAAGCTATGTTCTAGTGTCTCCCATAGATTAGACCAGGTGCATTGACATGGATATAACTGCCAAGAGAAAAAGACTTTTTTTTATATTTTTATTTGCTCTTTCTTTTCATTCCGGCGTTGAAAATGGTGAATTCGAAAATTACAGTTGAGAATATGAGTTGCGTTTTCAAAAGGTTATTGCTTGAAACAAAGGAAGAAATTATTTTGACATAAAAATGTCATTACTCTCCATAAGCAGGTAATATCAGAAAGATATATTTCTTTCTTCATTCACGTAGATGGTATATTAATGTTCACTTCACTGCTGCGAATCGTCGTTTAGTGATATGCAAGTGAAAGAAGCGAATTAAAGTTGTTTTTTTTTTTTTTTTTTTTTTTTTTTTTTTTTTTTTTTTTTTTATAAATCGAATTTGAAAGTTAAAATATCATTTAAATTTATACTAAAAACATAGCGTATGTTAAAATTTTTAGTTAAGATGAAATTTGACGAAAATTTTAAACGAAATTATTAACGTATTTTTTCGATAAATCAATTTAGAGCAGAATGATGAATTCTTGATACTTAAAGGATTAAAATGAGCCATTGCCGAAATCCTAAGAAGTTACCCAATGGCGATTCAAATGCTTGAACATTACTATTAGAATAAAACTCAAATAATGAATGAGATGAGGATGATAATATGGTTCACCATTGGAAACTAAAAACTGTTTTGGTATATTTTAATAATGACAATATTTTCTTAAAAGCAACACATGATTAGAGGTTGCATGCCAACTTTGCTAGTTATGTAAATAGAATGTAAGAAAAAAAAATTTAAGATTTACTTACCCTCTTTTGTGTAATTAAAATTTATTTGAACAAAATAATGTACCTGAAAGAGTAAGACATTTTAAGTACACAGTTAGAAATCTTGCAATAAGTAGACAAATTATATTTTATATGCTGAAATTTCAATATGTGAAGTGACAATTTATATTAATCATACATTCTAAACTTGATTACTAGACTCTATAGTTCAATTTGAACGAAAACATGGTTTGATATAACGTCTTGTAAAAGTTTCAATAAATTTGCACAGCAATTGCTTATTGTAGAACAGATTTTAAAGTGAGATGACCACAATTTAACTAGTACAACTCTTAGCAAAAAAATAATTGGAATTAAAAAATAACTAAATTTAAAACTTAAACAAACATAATTTATACAATTTTTTGATTAAATATTCCTACAACGTGTACTAAATAATACTTTAATGAAATTTTGAAAATTTTTAATTTTATTCAACTCTGTTTGACATTGTTTCATTTCATGTAACGCTATAAAAATATTGTCGTTACAAGTAGTTAATTATAGTTGGAATAATAGTTGGTTTCAGCGTAAACAGGAATACTTTTTGAGTTATGAAAGATTTTCGCTCTAACTTTTTAAAAATAATTAAAAGTTCCAAGATTATAACTTTTAAAAAAAAAATTCTACTAAAGATATGTATTAACAGTTATCACAGTGTAAACATGCATAGGTAAATATTGTGTGCACAAAAAAACTGAAAGCATATCTTGTTTAGATACTGAGAAAAAGTACATTTAAAAAGGTCAGTTTTAGCATTATTGGTATATGCCCTACCGACTGTATTTAAAGCATTAAAATGAAGCGTTTTGCGGTTTTGAGTTGAGAAAGTTATCTAAATTTAAAACTACAAATTTCTCAGTTTTTAGATTTATTAAAATCTAATTTTATTATAGTTGAAGCTGATAGAAACCGATTTGGATAACGTTAAAAAATTTTTTTAACGTTAATTGTATAAAAACAAAGATACTTATCAGAAATCTAAAAAAAAGAGAATTGTATAATATTTAAGTACCTACCAAAAACTTTTGATTGCAGGATTGTATTGGCATAATTTTGTCAGGAAAAATTAATAGAGAATCTAAAATAGCGAACGCTTTATATCTTGAATTGTGATTGGGTGACGGCCTTTTTAAATATATCGAAAGACACTGCCGAATAGAGTAAATACCCATCATCTGTTTATTGGTGAAAATTAAATAGAAAGTATTAATAGCGTATTTAGAATTTTCCCTCCCGTCTCAAACCCTTTCCACAACTGAGTTCGATTGGAAGTGGAAAAGTCTCTTAAAACAAGGAGTTGAAAGTATTTATAATTAAAATAAAAAGGCAAACCTAAATTTTCAACAATTTGAAAAGCATAAAAAGTTTTTTGTTATATTAATTTTTCTAGAAACTATTAGTTTTATTTCACTTTATTTTATTGTTGCGTTTCATAACGTGCATCGTAATGACAATTTTATAGTTAATGAAAAAATTCATTTTCATATTTAGTATGCATTGAGTAATAATATAAAGTAAGTATATATTATTACTTATAATATATATTTGCATATTATTAATAATATATGTATTATTTCTTATAGTAGTAATATTTAGTAAGTATTGTTTAGTATAGTATGCATTTCTATATATAATTTGCATAAAGTAATGCATTTCCATGACATTTAAAAACAAATTTAAAAAAAAAAAAAGACAAATTTTAAAATTTAACGATTTTAAAAACATTTTTTTTTCCAATGCCCACCTGGAGAATGACTTA
The DNA here is from genome assembly GCA_949128135.1 of Parasteatoda lunata. Lineage (NCBI taxonomy): Eukaryota > Metazoa > Arthropoda > Arachnida > Araneae > Theridiidae > Parasteatoda > Parasteatoda lunata. Next base: position 40,218,458 of record OX421972.1, on the reverse strand, counting down.
GGTCATACAGGCATCTGAAGGGCAGATTTGTTGACCACTCTTTCAGGGGCACCATATTAGGTGGGCCATCGTTGCTCTCACAGTAAGGACAGATAGTACAGAGAATGAAAGAACATCGATGCCTTGCCCGGGATTCGAACCCAGAACCTTTCTGATGCAAGATCAGTTCCCTGACCCCAACACAGGCCGGTCTGTACAACTTATTAAAAACCGATAGTAACTTATTAAAAACATAATAAGTCAATTTTTTAACAAAAAGCGGTTAAAGAGAATTACATTCCCCCCCCCTCGTAATAACAATATCTATAAAATCATACAATTCTATTCTGCTTAGCATTGTTTCGTTTCATGTGAAGGCATAAAAACATTGTCATTTGACACAATTCATACAAGAAAATGTACAAATTACGAATCACTATCACCCTTAAGTGCAGAGGGCATAAGTCATCCTAAATTGAGCTTGAGTAGGAAAAAAAAATATGACACGGGGGGGGGGGGGGAGAGAAGTAGTTTGTCACCTTCACTTGAGCATCTCATTAATTTCTATATTAATAAGGCTGAGTCAACTGTTGGCGTTTATTATCTCATCCATGATAAATTAAGGAAGTTCATCTACTTTGAGCACTTCCGCTCAGTTGGGACGGGAAAAAAATGATCATAATTCATATCTGGTTAAACTTATTGGTGTGATGAAACATAAGAGTTAGTAAGATTTTAAAATTTAATGCACTTAATATATACATGTTACATGAGTTTTATCTTGCACACAGACCATGTTTGGTAAACTACGAGGCGATCTAAACTGTAAAAGAAGATTTTTTTTGCCTTATGACTAAGAAATTAATGAATCAAATATTTATAAAACGTCTTTAAATTTTTGAATAAAAATTAAAACATTTTAGTCTGAATAAAATTGTAGTTCACTTTATAAATGTTTATTTAGATTATTTTTTTTAAACTATAATAATTAATAAAAATAAAAAATTAATAAAAATTTTTTTAATTAAAATTTTTTTTTTTTTTATAATTTCAGCAACATTTTTTAAGTTATTTATTAAAAAAATATTCAGGCTGACTAATGTTCATATAGATTATTTTTTTAAAACTAAAATGATTTATGAAAATAAAAAATTTATTTTAAATTTCCTTTAAATTTAAATTTTTTAATAATTTCAGCAACTATTTATCAAAAATAAATATTCAAGTTGACTACAGTAACAAAGAATATTTTTATTAGCCATGAGGCATAAAGAAGAGACATAATGAGAACTGAACATTTTGAATAAATTTTACTTAAATTGCTTTTTCAAGATGTAATCTTTTTGTTAAATTAATTACTATCTGTTCTTATTCACTGCTATTTGTAAAATCATTAAAATAATTTTAATAGTATAGGAAACTGGATTAATCACTGGATAAATTTAACATTTACTGTTCAAAAAATTAGCTGTGAGATAATAATTAAACTTAAAGAGTAGTTAGAAGTTAAAATTTAAAAAAAGTGACTTTAGATACCGATGGGCTGAAATTAAGTTAAATCATAGTCCATGATCTTGAACATTGTTTCATAACATGTAGAAATATCCATTTGTTTTTTATATTTGATGTAAGGAAATTCTTTTTGGGCAAACAATATTGCACTGCAATTAAAATATTTAAACGGGAACATTTTCAATATGCTTAAGCTTTTATCGGCAAATTGAAAGAAAGTAAATTTTCTCCAATCTTTATCAAAACTAAATACTATATCTGACATAAAAAGTTTGACTAGTAGTAACAAAAGGGGGAAAAAAAAAAAGCAAAACAAAAGTAAAGAATAAGTAAGAGCTGATAACAGCGCCTATCCTTGTCTTTTATTGGTCTAACTTCCCGACAACGAGTGCAAGCGAAACTATCTGGAAATAATACTTTTTTTGTGTATACTCTTCTTTTACTATCTTGGCATCTTTTTCTTCTGTGGTATGGCAACATACCTATATCAGCAGGAGGTTACAAGCAAAAAATTTTTCGCGTCACACGCCCCATTCTCAAAATGGGTCAATCAATTTTTTGGTTCTGTTTTTTTTTCTTTATGGTGCCTAGTTTTGGAACAGCAGTATTTTCATCCGAGGTAGTGAAAGTAATTAGTATTGATCGCATAGTTCGAAGTGAGCGGCTAGCGTAAATCATTAATTAATGGCGAACTTGCTTGTCAGAGTTAAGTGAGAAGAAGTTTTGGAGAAGTATGGGGTGAGGTGTTGACCAAATGTGGCATTCTCTACTCTAAGAATTGTTCCATTTTTTAGCAAATTTATTTTATTTTCAAAAGATATGGCAATGTTAGTTGATATTTGCTTTGATTTTTTTTTTTCTCAGTTATAGAAGAATTGGAAATTAATTATAATAAATGTTGCAGACCTAAAAATAGTGTAATGGATATATTAAATTAATCATTAAGTGGGTTTCCAGTTCGTTCTAATGAAAAAGTGACAATTTGGGTTTTATTTCAACTTGGAAAAACGTATTATCTATTTATATATTTCTTTTATGTGGCACCATAAACTCGGATATTTCTCTATCTATTGGCAACACCATACTTATTATTCATCTTGTTAGGTTGTCTTAAATGACAATTTAAGTAGTGTTTGAATAGTTACTTATACGTTAAGTATTTATTTAGAATAATAATGTATTTTTATAAAAATAAAAAATTATTTACGAAGTAATTATATAGAGTTATCGATCTTTTTTAAAAATAGTATAAACAATTTAGAATAATCAATTTAGTAAATAAGGTTTTGCTAATCTCAAATACGGTTAAGTGAAGATTGGTTGTTTCCCTGCAATGCATACTTTTTTTCTCATCTAGAGAAATGGTGTATAGTGGGAAAGTTTTATTCAAAACCATGCAGGGGCATATCAGTTGATGTCTTATAAAAAAGCGGCTGTCGAAGATTTGAGGATGCAAGTTTTTACCACACCGTTGGGCCGATGGCGAGTTAACTAGTCTTTCTATACCCAGATAGTGTTGACCGTTCATTATCTATTTCATTTGCATTATATATTTCAACACTTGCATTTGTCTATTTCAATTTATGAAACACAGGGCGATATAGAATTTTCAAAAGCTTTGCGCATCGTTTTTAATCAAAAAGCTTTGCGCATCGTGTATAAAAAATAATAGCCGGTGACATGACATAGTTTCTATGTAAAATTGATGGTTAATAAAGTGTTTAGTTCGATATTAGATAAAGATAAAAGCTTAAATTATTTCCACTAAAATTGAAGTTTGTTAGAAAGCTCACGATGATGGTAGATAAACTGTTGACAAAATCAAATATGAATTAGGTAATAAAAAAGACAGTCTTAAATATTATTTTTGTTAATTGATAAATATTGAAAATAAACAAGTCAATATGCAAATTTAGCACGTAAAATAAAGAGTAAAACATTAAACACGAATTTTTCTCAGGACTATATCACGCGTGTAGGAAATTTTAATTCGTTAATGGATTAAACAGATTTAGCTATTTGAAATGTCATTAAATTTCATATATAGTCAATTAATTCATTTCATTAACGATATGATAATTTTTTTTAAAAATTTCGAATGGAGAGAATTTTTATTTTAAAAGATTTTCACTATTCCCAGTCTGTTAATTATGAAATTACTCAGAAATTGCGACAGTGTTATTTAAACACTTTATTCCACGGACATGGCGAGTATAACATTAAAAATTGCCTTTTAAATTGGGTGATTAAAATTATATATTTGCGAAGATAAATTAGCTAACATATAGTGGCAAATTTTTCAACTCGTCAAATAATATGTTTTTTGAACCATAATGTCCTCGCTGTCTCTAATCTCATGGTGTTTGCATCATTTAATCCCCAACAGTGCGAGAATGATTAATTATCCGAACATAAAATTGTGTTGAATTTCTCTGTGCTACCTAGGGACGAAAGCATTAAATTCGCTTCAACGTATTTTAATTAGCAAACTATATATGTAAGCTGAAACACCCCCTATTTCAGACAGAAATTATTAAATCCACCCTTCACGCGGAATATTTCGTGCGTCCCATAACTTAGATTAGATGAATTTTTATTCCATTCCATTTTTATGACTAGATGTAAAATTATAATCGTAAAGTAATTAATGAATTACCAATATTTACGCTATATACATTTTTATCGTGTGCGTGTACTTAATTACACTTACATTAAAATTTTTCTATAGGTTTTCATAAATATTTTCATACATCAAAAATTTAATAGATTACTTAGAAATATATAGATTTTTGCTATCAAAAACTAAGGATAGAAAGGAAGTTGCAGACTTTAAAATATTTTCGTTTCGAAATATTTTTTTCAGTGAATAATACTATTGCGTTTTTGAAAGAAAGGATAACTCACCGAACCCGTTTTTATGATAATTTTTTATTTTATATAATTATACGTTGCTAAAGGTGTCGTTTGAGAAGGGTCTGTCATTTCATTTCATTGCCTTTTTATTTCGAATGGATCATCTTTAATATTATTTTATCAATATTTTAGAAATAGTTGATAATGTGTACCATCAACAGAATTGTGAGCAATAGTACTAAGCAGAGGCCAAATAACAAGCGGGCAGAAATAAGCTGACTTCCGGTTTACGACATACTTTCGATTTCACCCGGGCAGAAATAAGCAACGCTTTACGCTTCATTGCGACTTCACTTCCAGGCGGGCAGAAATACGTTCCGCCGCACCAAAACCTCTGCTTACTACTAATAGTGATGTTTAATTTCTTATAGTATGTTTATATTCATTATGAGTCCAGTTATTTGTGTTGCTGTTTTTGAAACTAAAATAACAATTTCGGTGCCTCGTCAAAATGGGTCACATTCAAAACATCACAAATAACTTCGATAAGATAGTCTTGAAGTAAGAACAAAGGATCAGGTATGCAACACGCAAAAAAACTTAATAACACCAAGTGTCAATGGCGTGTTGCGCATGCGCAGAGGAAGCTTACAAGAATAGTGGCTGCAGAAATGTTTCAATAAGCGCTTTTTAACAACATTTTAATCGAGATGTTTGATATTGCTTACAGAATTTCGTTGCATTTCTTCCTGACTGTTATGTATTTGTTATATTTCTGCGACTTTGTGAGCTGAGCGGGTAGTAGCGGCCCTTAATCAGAAGTTAACTGGGCTAAGTTAAATCTTCATTAAAGTTGTTTTTGATTAGAATTAATTAGTCTTTTCTGTTTAGTCACGGGCTATTTCGATGGGATGCAAAATTATATTTCATAAACTTAGATACTGTTCGATATAAAACACAGTTTAAATGTGTTCTTTTTTCTCATACCACAGAAATGATTCACCTTAAATCAAATCAAACTTCGACGGTATTTCGCAAGTTCTATCTTCGCGCTTATGACTCAGACTAAGTGAAATCCTTCAAAGACATACAATGCATTTCTTTAATCTGGTAGTAAGACCAGAGAGGGAACATGTCCAAGGAGGGGTATGTACCGACCACAAAAGACTGCGGAAGGTGAAGTAAAAATAACTGAAGTGCACAATTGTTGATGGAATTCAAATAGCGGAACACTCAAGTGCTCATCCGAACCCAAGCTTTTTATTATTCCCAACATCAAACTGCTGCTGCTGCTATCTGCGAAATCTTATTTTGGTTGAATTCTCCGGATCGTTGAGAGGCAATCAATTTCTTTTTTTTTCTTCCCCCTTTTGCCTTTTTTGATTCAGGGCAAGCCTCCTGTCCTTTCCATGTTCCACTTCAGAAAACACTTGCCTTCTTCTGCGGGGGCGAGGGTTGAATCTAATCACTGCTAGGGGTCGTCTCTCGGGGGATAGCGAAAAGTGGGAATAGCGACGTGTCCTGATCACGTCACATTTTACCAAGGAATAGATGGGCCATAACTCGTAGGGGTAGAGACAAGTTTTTTTCCTAATAATTGCGAGAAAAAAAATTACATGGGCTTTAGGTATTAGCGATGGTTATATACATTGATTATAATAATTTCTCCGACCTATCTATTATTGGTCGGATAATTATTTTTTTAATTGTTAGGTATTCCAAAGAAAATGTTCCATTCATGTGATTGGTACAAACATAGTCATAAAGCTTGGCTGAAAGTTTTGAATCATAGGTTTGTTTCTGGAATCCGAAATAAGATGTGGCAAGTAGAATACATGCAATAAAGTACACATCAAAGTATATATCGCTGGTGCCAGTTCTGTTTATGTAGTGTGCTTCTTTGGACCAGGATAGAAATTGTGCAACATTCTACTATATTTTTAATATTGCAGAAACAAAGAAAAAAAAAACTTGCAACATGACCATGATTATGACTGAGTATTCATGATCTCAACACTCGAATACGCTATATGGGAAGAAGACGGGTTTAATGTCAAGATCCTTCCTCTTTTCCTCTCCTCCTCAAAGTCAGATGTATTGGAATGCATTACCATGTTTTCCCTTTAAATAGTATTTTTCGCATGCAGATTATCAAAAATATATTTTATTCATGACTTTTTAATTAATCACTATGTTTTAATATAATCACTAATAATCACTATGTATCATAATAATCACTTAAATTAATCACTGTGTACTAAAATACTAAACAGTTTTGAGTTTTGTATAGTTTCCAAACTTAATTTTTTTTATCGGCTTGAAAATTAAGATAGAAACTAATATACTTCCTACCCCTCTGACTATCCACACGCTACAGGTGAAAGCATGCCCAATGTTGCCGTACGTAAAAAATTCTGGGACACCTGTACCTCATTTCGATGGACTATAAGTAGAATTTTTTTCTTCATAAGCACAACAACTCCTTGCAGACCTTAACCGCTTCAATCATACGAAACGCTCTCCTTTCGACCTCTTATATCATCAGCGTCAAGACACCAAATTAAATTTTTTTAAAGCCTTTTACAATTGAATCGACGATCTTCTTATAGCTCTGGATTCTTAAGCATTTTTTTTGGAATGTCAAGAAGTCAAAGTTATCGAAATTTAATGTACACAATTCATACTCACAGAATTCAAAAGCGCACACTTGATAGAGGCCTAAATAACGAAGTAGATAGTATATGATATCTACTATCTAGCAGTTAATTGTGAAGTTTGACTAGGTAACAGTTAATTTTATATTTATTAAGAAATACCATCATTTTCTTCACTGTTCTGGTTTCCGGATTATAGTTCTTTGAGCGCCAATTCTATTTGTGTGCACAGAAAATTCCATATTTTTGAGTAATTCATCATCAATTGTTCTCCTTTTATTAAAAGAGTCATTATACGGATATTAGTATCTATAATTAAGGAATGTTGGGACATCTCCAGTTTCTAAAATCAAAGGCACGCTTGGAGGTGATGAATATAGTATATAGCTCTACTTCAGAATTAAATCATATCAATGAGGTAGGCCTCCACTAATAGCTAGGCAAATTGAGGTTCGGTTTGGACAAAATAATTAGAGCTGACGGTTAACTCTCAATCCATACAACCATTCACCCTGCTGGAATATCCTAGATGAGATTTTCAAGAGGACAATCATTTGCAATTCATTCTTACGACAAATGTAAGAAAACCAAATCTTATTTCAAATACTGCTTGTTTCTTGTAACCAATAATTTTGATGACGGTAGAATGTCCTTGAAACGAATTCTAAAAAAATAATTTGTATTCCTTGAACTTTGAATGTTTAGTTAAATATCGTTCAGGATCATTTTAAACATTATTACTGAGCACATTATGAGAGACAGTACATATTCTAAAATAGAAAATCTAATAAAAGAGGACAGCAATATAGTACTGAAAACACGGCTACGCGACTATCCAATCATCGAATTCAGGGTAGAGGCACCGCGTTCTCAAATTGCCTGCGATCTTCAGCTCAATTCGAACATCGTCCACAATTGGAATAGTTATTCCAATCCTCTGATGCAAACTCTCTGGTGACTTCGAGGAGAGAGAGCCGGAGGAAATAGCTTCACGCCAATACACATTGCATGCAGGGGACAATTTAAGTGTTTGTATAGCGGGAGGAAACCTTGTGAGTCATTGGGCAAATATTATTCCAATTCCACGGCATCAAATCCTCTCTCCACCCTCTTACAAAATACACACATATATAAACTGATATCATGCCATCTCACTTCTCACGCGTTCGAAAGGCTGAGAAAGGTACCTTTGGGAATTCCATGTCGTTAGCGTTTTTATTTCTTTATTTTTTTTCCCTGATTCGATCACTGGCCAGATCTTTGGAGTGAAGAGACATGGTCGTTGTGGCACAGGTTCGGAAGACAAGTGCGAGTAAAGAAAGAAAAATCGCCAAACAAAGAAGTTTCCGTGTCATAAAGCAAACATCGGTTTTTCTGATGGAAGACAATTTCGTTAACAATACCGAATAAGAAAATTTTATGTAAGCTGTCATCTTATGAAGAGATATGAATAGGAATAAGAATAATACAAGCTTGTACGTTTAGCAAAATTTTACGCGAGTTCGAAATGTATGGATATTTAAACAAATCCAATAGTTTTTTTTTTTAAATAAACTAGAAATATAATCAAAAGGGTCTTGTCATAAAAGAAATTAAATTAGGTTAAATATTTGCTTGCTGTTTAATATTTTCTTTAAGAGTATTTCAGGAAACATTCGGGTATAGAAGGAAGTTTTCTAAGCAAATTTTAGGAAAAGCAAGAATCAAAGAAGTGTAGATAATAAAAACGTGAAAATTTCAAAATAGTGGATGTTTTTACGGATTTGATCAAATAAAATGGATTTATGAAATGGTTACGAATAAATGAATTCACATGTTGGTATTAATGTCGACTAAAACAATTCCATGAATTTTTTGTCAGAATTATTATTATTATTTTTTTGAATTAGAAAATGTATGAAAAAATATTCGAAGTAATAAGACTTATTCTTTACCAATAAAAATTGCTTTTATTTGCTTTTTAATTACCACACACTTTTTTAAGCAAACAATTATAATGACTGTCAGTTATAACAATTATAATTATAAAGATTGCACATTTCATGAAATTGTTTCTAAAATTAATACGCATGTTATGGAAACGATATGAAATAAAATTAAAATAAAAAAACTTTCATTAAGTACTGCACCCTACGAAAACATAAAAAATTTTATTGCTCTTAAACTTAATTATACGATACCCGTGATACCCACTACATTACGATATTAAGGTTTAACGAGAATGTGAACACGGTTCACTTTAATATTATAGTTTAACATAAAGTCGAAATTTTGAGAAAATTAATAGATTATATTCCATCTCTTCAATTCTAACAATTAGATTTGCAGTTACTTCTAAATGAAAAATATCTGGGTTTTTTTTAAACCGTAAAAATAGAAAACAGGAAAAAGTATTCTCGGAAAAAACAATAATTAGACAAGGATTGTATCGGGAAAAATAGACTTTATGAAATAATAATTTAATTCAATATTTTAAAATAATTGATACTTAAAATGAAAAAGGGTTTAGAAATTTGAGAAAGTATTATTTATTTAAAAAATACTAATTAATATCATTATTTCAATCCTTTTATATGTATTGACGGCTTCATTCCCAGATAAGAAGAAAAGGAATTTACAACTGTACCCTTCTCTCCCAATGGCAAATACATCATACAGACGCTCAGCCAGTAAGAAGACATATATTGATGGTTTACATTCTGGGACATGATTCAACACCATTGATAGTTTGTTGATGAAACGTAACTAAAGTATTTTGTTCTCCATTTATGTATATATATATATATTATTCGATTCAAGCTATAAGCACAACTTTAAAGAATTTGCTTCTTCGCGAATTTTGTTAACCGTTAAATTAGTATTTTACTTTTAAACCTAAACCACATTTCGCTACACGCCGGTAAGTTTGGTTTCTGCTTTATTTTACTTCATGCTCTTTTCCAACTGAATTTTTTAGCGATATTGACACTTATAAAGAATAATTCTTATTTTAGGATAATTGTTCTTTATTCAGAAATATATAAATTATACCAAAAGATGTGTCTTGCGGAAGACTTTTGGTTTTACCTATTAATAGTTTTCTATTTTATATTATTTTATTATTTGTGTGTTTATATATATATATATATAATATATATATATATATATATAATATATATATATATATATATAATATATATATATATATATATAATATATATATATATATATAATATATATATATATATATATATATATATATATATATATATATATATAATATATATATATATATATATATATATATATATATATATATATATATATATATATATATATATATATATATATATATATATATATATATATATATATATATATATATATATATATATATATATATATAATATATATATATATATAATATATATATATATATATATATAATATATATATATATATATAATATATATATATATATATAATATATATATATATATATATATATATATATATAATATATATATATATATATATATATATATATATATATATATATATATATATATATATATATATATATATATATATATATATATATATATATGTATTTTATTATTTTTATTTTGTTTTATTTTCTAACTTTTTGGGGGGTTTCATTTTGAAGTAACTTTTTCTTTTTCAAACTGTAGATGAAGTTAATTTTATTTTTTTCACGTCCAGATAATTGAAGAAAGGCAATTTTCAACTGCAGTCCTCACTGTAAATGACAAATACATCAAACAGACGTCCATTCAGCAAGAAGACATGCCTTATATATATTTTCTCACTCTCTCTCTCTCTAAGTCCATAACAGCTACAGCCATATGCCGCCCCAATACATCATACAAAAAATCTGTTTAATATACTGAAATATCTCCGATTTCCCTTTCATCAATCACAATTATTACACGTTTCTATGCGGGTCCACTTCATCATTCTATGCTGGAGGGCAGCATGGGGCTTGCCTCGTTTGTCGCCCCCCTTCGTCCCGAACAGGGCTCACTTGAAATGAGCCTTCCTTTATGGAGGAAGTCGAATATGGTGGGTTTTCAGCTTGTTACGGTTTTAACGACCCGGTGTGAGACTCCTGTTATAGTAAATTGGGAGGAAATTCAATATTTCCATATGAACTTTGCGAACTTGAAGAGAGTACCCGGAAAGGGGCGGTCCAGCAAAAGAGGGGCGGAAGAGACACAAGAACGTTCTTTTGAACTGCCGAGAAAAAGAAATAAAAAGATTCTTTTTGAGTGGAAAGTAAATATTTCTGGATGGTTTGTTGTAAATAAGGCTTATGTGGTTATTTCGTCTTTTATTTGAAGAAGGAATTCAATGAGATTTGCCAGTGACATTTTTAAGAATATTTCTAAGAATATTTTGATTCTTTTAATTTTATGTCATTAATAAAATATAATGGGATAAGTTCCACTTTTTTTCTTCTTAATCTTCCAATGCTGTGATTACTCTTTAAATTTGCCAACTAATAAATAAACAGTAGAGAATTGCTCAGAATGGATTACTAAATATCAAAACTATATTGGAAAATTGTTTTAATATTACTGCATTTCTAATACTTGTTTACATGATACAATAATTAAACTTAAATGGAAACAGGGTTTAATTTAGCATCATATTAAGGTTTACAAAATTGATATTATGCTTCAACTTTGAATCCATTTTTCTTAAAGTGCCGAAGTATACATTATTCATTTATTGTTACGTGCAACTCAAACATTTTATTTTCAGATAATATTGTTTTAAAGACAACTATACTATTTATTTATAACTATTTATTATAAAGATGAAATTTCACTCTACCCTTACACTAAAAACCAATTTACTATATCACTTTTCTCTACATTTAGTTTTGTTGAATTGCCTATTAATTCTTAAAAGTGAAGAAAAAGTCACTACTTTTGCTTTATCTATATGAGATTATTTAATTTGTTATTTTTATTAAATCAAAAGCTAATACGTGTTTTTTAATAATTTTCAAAAGCTTAAATTAAATTGTTAAAAATCACACAAAGCTGTGATTCAGTATATCGATTAAAATCGATATTATAGTTCAACTTTGAATCCATTTTTATTAAATTGCGGAAGCATACATTTTTTATTTACTCTTACTTTCATCTAAAATATTTTATTTTTATAATTTTTATTTTTTAATTTTGTTTTAAAGGTAATTAAAACATATTTTATTAGTTGGATAAATTTCATTTAGATAAAATTCCCCCATACAATAACACTGAAAACCAATTAACCATATCACTTTTTTTGTTCTTTATATTTAGTTTTGTTGAATTGCTTAGTAATTGCTTGAAAGTGAAAAAAAAAAAAAGTTATTACTTTCGCTTTATCTATCTGAGATTATTCAATTTGCGATTTTTAAAAATATAAAAGATTAAATTAAGAGATAAAACGCGTTCTCCAATAATTTTCAAAAGTTTAAAAAAAAAAAGGATTAAAAAATAGCACAAAGCTGCCACAAAAACTTAAAAAAATAAAATAAATAATGAAATACATGGACTAGTTCGGTGTTAATCGATCTTTATATATAATAAAGTGAAGAATGGGAAACTTGTAAAAAGAAGGAAGAAAACATTATAGCATTTTCCATCTTTACCCTTAAATAAATTAACGTGGCCAGTTATCCAAAAAATATAAAAAGAATTAAAAAAAAAAAAAAAGAAAAAAAAAAAGAATTAAAGAAAAAAAACTTAAAAAAAAAAAAAAAAAAAAAAAAAAGGAAAAAACTTAACACAAAGAAAGCAAACATTAAATGAAAGGGTAAAAAAGAGTGAAAAAAAATATCTCAGCTATATAATCGGAAAGACACTTAACCAAAAAGGACGCCAAGAATTTTAATTTGGCGTGTCTTACTCTCCATCTTACAACTGAAGAAGAAAAGAGAGCGAGTACTCCCCCGATTTTCTCCCAAGAACTAGCGAACGAATAGGCCACATTCATTAACTTGTTTTTATGTTAAATAAAAAGTCATTTATAAAAATGTTCGACTGAAAAGTAAAACCCTACAGTGTCAAAGCTAAAAAACTATATATCACCCTCTTTGCATGAAAAAGGAGAGAGAAAGAAAACAGAAATGAAAAATAAACTTGAACCGTAACTTTATACACGCAAAACGAAAGAAAATTATTTGTTCTTACAAAAGAATTTTTTTTTTATATCCTTCCTTACTCTTCTTTTCCTGACTAGTTCTTCCTATTTTGATTTCCTTACGACTCCGCCTTAAAAATGTATACATCACCAAAAGGAATTTTCAAATTTGGCATTTTTTTATTTATTTATTTACTTTTTTTCTTCTTCCATTTTTATACCCAGTAAAATGCCACGCTTTGACCTCACTTTCTTTTCAGTTACAAAGAGACTCAGATGGTATTAAATTAACTTAGTTTCGTAATTAACAATTACGAAGGCCATAATAATAATACACACAAAAAATTTTCTTGGAATAGAAATAATCAAAAAGAAAAGAAGAAAGTGAAAAAGTCCTCTTTTTAAAATGGACAAAAAGAGTAAAAGGGAATGTGTAAAAAAAAAAAAAATTCTTTTAAGGGAAAAAGTTAAAATTCCAATCGATGGAATTTTCATTACAAATACCGACTTTTTAATTGAAATGAATGAGAAGGGAATTTAGAAAGGGAGTTTTGACTAAGAGACTCTTTTCAAATACACTATTCATTTATATTCTTTTGGACGTAGTTAGCTGTAATTTGCCTGCAACTCTTAAATAAAAAAAAGGGCCATTTAGTAATTAATTTTTCTCAATATAAGACATGAAAAACGATATTGAAAATTGCCTTTGTTTCATCTAAAAAGGACATTCCAACAATATTCAAGTATTTAATTGTATGATACTTTTTTATGTCAAAAAAAACAATCTTCAAATCGGTTAAATTTCATTATCGTTATCTCAAGATCTCCTTTTTTTCAAAATGAAGGTTTTTAAAGAAATTTTAAGACCTAATATATTTATTTTTTACAAGTTCAAAAAAAAAAAAAAAAAGAGGCAAAAGTAATTAAACTCATGTTTGAGTGTTGTATTCTTTCTTAAAGTGAAAGGTCAGAGAGATTTAGAAACTAAAGCTCTTTAATAAAATATTTTTTAGATTTAATATTTTCATCAAGAGATTTGTTATAAGAGCATATTTTATTTTTGCTTAAATATTTTTAAGTTTCACGGTCTATCAATTACCAATAGATCTTTATTCAAACTCTGTCCCAGAGTTTTAGTTCAGTGATTAAGGCATTGAGTGGGACAAGAGTTCGAATCCCAGTCGCTGCTCAAAGCTCTTCCAGTTTTAAATATAGATGGGTACCAGTTAGTCAGGAAAGTTGGTCAGGTCTCGAAATTGTAGAGCCTTAGGCTGTAAATTATTCATATACAGTGAAACCTCTCGAGAGCAACCACTCTCTGTTCCACAGTAAAACGCACAGTAAAACGGTCGTTAACGAAGGTTGGTCGTTCATAGGGGTAACCTCCATTGACGAAGATTGGGAAACTGTTATCGAAGGAACATAAGCAATTACGTTTTTTGCTTAAGTTTGCATTTAATTTACATCATAAAAATTAGTTAGGAGATAAGGAGAGGTTTGTTTGAGACACTTTAACTTTTAGCTCAAAAAAAAATAAATCATTGATAACGTCGTATTTAGGGCACTCTGACTTCAACATGAGGTTGTCGATCTCTTTTAGAGCCCTCTGAATAAGAAACACCTACAAATATTTGAATACATTTAATTCTACTTATTGGTTTTGCTAATATGTTTTGTTTCGCTAGTTTTTCCATGTTCCTTTATTTGACCTTTTCCACATATGCCCTGCAATTTTTCATCAGAAAATTTTGATTCATTTTTTTTATTGTCAAAAATTAGATTTTGTGAGCAAAAAATAACATTGAAAGAAGATGGAAGCGTCACTAAAATGTGAAATTTTTATAACAAATAATTGTAATACATGTTAGAATTATTTAAATTGAATCTTAATAACTGATATCTGTCATTTACGAATCTAAGACTGATTATTTTCCAAGTAGGATGTAGGAATTTTCCAGGTTTTTGTAAAAATATGCAACTTTCCCTGATTATTTTCTGCTTTTTTGAGTAATAAAAATAGCTTTTTAGAGTTTAATAATAAAATTCCCCAGCAATTCCAGGTTTTCCCAATCCTCCCTGACTCGTGTGATGCCATTATCTCGTCCAAGTTCATTATGTTTTCTTGGGATCCGTGAGATACTTTAATTCAAGGGAGCAACGGACCGACAAGATGATGAAATTAAGTATTCGTTTCTACATCACTGAAATTTTAATTCACCGGTAAAGAAAAAAAAAAAAACTGTTTATAAATAAAGATAAAACTTTAACATGTTTCCATTGGTGGCCCAACTTTGTTTCTGTTTCAACTCTT
Organism: Parasteatoda lunata; assembly: GCA_949128135.1. Classification (NCBI taxonomy): domain Eukaryota; kingdom Metazoa; phylum Arthropoda; class Arachnida; order Araneae; family Theridiidae; genus Parasteatoda; species Parasteatoda lunata. Next base: position 40,203,014 of record OX421972.1, on the reverse strand, counting down.
TTTTTTGAAGTATATAAATCATAACACATTTTAAAACAAAGGAAAGAAATAAAATTTTAAAAAGAAATTTAAAACTTACTCTTAAAATAACAATTATTATAAAATAATATCAGAAAAATAATTCCGTTTTGCCGAATTGTAAATCAAAAATAACGTTATTATAAATATTATCCTTAAACAAATGCGTGTTAACATGAAATGCTATTCTGATTGAAATTCAACGAGGTAAAAATGTTACTAACGTAAACAAAACCTATCAGAATAGAGACATTTTTAAAATCTTTCCTAAAATTTCTTATTTATAACGAAGAATAAAAAAAAGCAAAATACATAAAAATAAATATCCGACCAAAATAAACAAAGCTTAGTTCGTGATAGAAGTTTATTGGAATTATAAATAGAATTATAGAATGGTGATTCTTATATGCGTCCATGAGCACTGCATTCAAGCATAGTTTCCCCCCATCTGAATTAACAAATATTTTTATAAGAACATCGATCGATCTTAGAACATAAATTCTTAGAATTTTATCGGATTCTTAGCGTCTTTTACACTTGAAAGAGTTTTACGTTCTTTTATATTTTGGTTCGTGTCAGCCTAAGTGATATGTCCTTTATTTCTTAGCCTTCTTTTTCTTTCAATTTTACGCTATTTTTTGTGCTTTTTTTTTATTGTTCACCCCTGCCCCGTTAAAGCGGATTTCGAAGGTTTGCTCTTACTATCGTTCTTGGGCGGATTTCCGTTTTCACCGCTAGAGCGGATTAGTGGATTGTGTGGTGACGCGGCGTAATGAAACAATTTTTGCTGAAAAGTACCATTAAATAAAAAATTTTCCTTCAAATATATCAAATGACAACATTAATTTCAAAAGGAGATTATTAGATAAATCTAAAAAAAGTATTTAAGTTACATTTTGTGCAATTTATCAAAACCACACAAAAATAGATGGACTGCTTTTATGCGTAAGCACGTTTTTGGGAAATTCCGATAACTCATACTTATCGATGAAATAAACGAATCGCAAACTATTTCTGGAAGAATTTTTTTTTATAAAAATGTATTTTTACCACATTTTAGCTTTATTTTTTTAATGCAATTTAAAAGGAATATTTTCTGATATAAGGAATTAAGTGTCTTACGTAAGCATTGCTCATACCCTTGGAAAAGATTTCCATATCGTGATCAGCGGCAGAATAATCGCCAAGTCTTGGAAACTTCCGGGCAGCGGCCCGCGAGAAACTAACAAAAACATCACAGAAAAGGACTAACTTGAAAGGTATAACTCGTAACCACCCCCGGGCAAACATCTACATACTTTTCTTTTTTTTTTAATTTGCAAAGTTTAAAATCTATTTGGCACCTTGGCGATTGTAGCTGGCGCGACAGATCACGATACGGATATATCCCCCATACCCCTCTCCCCTTTTCAGTAAAACCATAGATAATCGTGATCCTTTAAGATGCTTATGAATTATTATCTCTCCATTCTCAGTTATTTAAGGATAGCCGCAATCGAGGAGACGGAATTACGATGATTCCAGCTAGTCACCGTCTGCTTTGCTTCAAGCAAAGCAGACGGTGACTAGCTGGATTCACAAGTAAAAAGAAACAAGTTCCGGTTCACCGTAGGATATGACATCATAAGTGCCTTATCCAATAAAAAATTATCCACAGCTTCATCACCGCAAGTGGGAAGACGTTTTTAGTTATTTGTTTTTATAAATGTATAACGAAAACACTTGAGTTTTAGCAGCTAGTTCAGCAATTTTACTTCAACTGACAAAAAGTTTTTGTAATTTATCATAATACTTACTGTAGTAACTTTTAAAATGAATGATAATAAAACCAAACTCACTTCTGTAATGTTCAATTATCATTTCTGATTCGGAAAACTTTATTTTTCATTAAAGCCGTCTTTCAAAAATTTGAAGGAAAGAAGTGAAATTAAATGAGAAAAAAAGAAACACTATACACATAGGGCATCTTTTTTATTTATTTATTTATATTTAACCATAGTATTGACGAGTGAATAGAGTTAGTCTAGGAATAGGAAGTATAGCTAGAATTGTATTGCAATCTCCTCAATTAAGGGTGGGCTCAAAGTGAACGTTGACCTCACAGAGTATTGCGATTTTCGCGCAAGCTCTCTGTTAGATTTTGAAAATCTGGTTTCTGCGCTTGCGCATTGGACTTAATACGCTGAGAGTTTACCGACAGCGCTCACTGTGAATCCACCCTAAGAAATGTTGTTTCATTATGTAAAATAAACTTGTACTAAAGTTCTTGCTTCATTACTGATGGGAAGCTGCGGTGGCTCAGGGTATAGGGCGCTTGCTTCTCCAGTGAGGTGACCCTGGTCAAAAAGTTATCCACGAAGGCTATTTTGCCCAAACGTTTGATGCAAGAATTCCCTTGTCTTCTGGATTGAGTCAAAATTACAAGGTTGTGGAGTTGGACATTGACAGTCGTAAACTCAAAATTGTGACTGCTGTCCAACGCCCGTAATGAAATAAAATAAAGCAATTTCACGAATGTTAAATCAACTTTAAAATATTAATACAAGGGTTCACCACTACGTAAAATGATGCACAAAATAAAAACATAATACTTACCATTAATAAGTGTTACGAAACTTTATTATTTCTTTAATATTTCTGATTTTTCAAAATAAATAAATAAATAAACTAAAGATCTCGAATTTTTTGATCGGAGAAAAGGTAATTTTAAATAAAAATCGGAAGAAAAAAAATGAAGAAAAACCCTACCAATTCTCTCAAGCCAAAATAAATGTTTAAAATGTTTTAATATATGAATTAACTTCCTGATTTACTCTTGACTCAAGAGAATATATTTTAACAGGAGGTAGTTATATTTTAAAAGGAGGTATTAACAAGTTATCTAGTGTTAAACTAGATTTTATTCAAACACCAATAGTTCAAATAGCTGACTTCAGATTCGAAGATATTGCAACAGGGGAATGGATTATACGTAGCCTCAATAAATTCACCAAATGGTAGTTCCTATACGTATAAATATGTCACCGCAAATTGCAGATCGAAGCCCATTGAGTATAATATTTATGTCGAAGAACGTAAGCGATAACTTAGCCGCTTCGAGAAAAGGAGCGTCGTATAAAAGGAAAAGGAATGAAAAAGAATACACACGAGTACAATTTTCACGCCACTTTTTCTTGTTCAAAACCCACTGTCTCCCAAAAAATATTTATTTCCAGCTTTTAAAACGGAGTGTCCGTTTATAAACACTTTTCTTTTCCTTCTTTAAAATCTTTGACACTATTTCATTCAATTTTCGACTTAAGTTTTCTCCAAAGACTCCGAGGTTTGTTTCTTTTCTTTTAGATGGACATGATGAAGTGAAGAAAAAAGTTAGGAGGCTAATTTACTGTTGGTTGTAGATCAAATATAAATAAATTGAATTTTTTTAAAGTAATTTTTTATATTCTTTTCTATTCACTTTTAAGGTATCACCTTTAATCTATTATTCAGTGCTATAAGAATTAAATTATATAATGATAATACGAAATTATTTGTTTTTATTTATTTATCTATTTAAATAAAATAATTTAAAAATAAACTTTTTTAATGTTGCCTTATAATATGGAAAAGGTAATATCACTGATTTAAATAAATAAATGAAAATGCGCACTAACCTATGTAAATGAACGAATTAAAAGAATTGTTGTGTGATTAAAGGCAAAAACAAAACAAAAATAAATGTTTTAAAATAAAAGACCTATAACCATGAGTATGACAACGATGAACAGAATTTCTCAAAAACTTTGCATTGATATGCTCTTTTAATGTTAAAACACATTATTATCTTTAAATTTAAGTAAAATAATGTCAATAAATGTTTACAATTTTATGGTTAGCACTTTCCTTTTAAGACCATTAAAATAACATTCATTTTTTTTTTTTGTCTCGTATTTCTTTAAGTACATTATAACCACTTTATTAAGCTTACGTGGTTTTAAATTGAAGCAGTATGTACGCTAAACTAATAGGGTCTACTTGAGATATGAGGCCCTATATTTCAGAAAAAATTTTTTATCAGAAGAAAAGTTAGCACCAGTTAATTGAAGAACTTGAAGGAAGTAGGTTCTTAATAACATTTTTATGACTTTAAAAATATTAGCTTTAGAAAATGTAGCGACAGCAAGGAAACTGGTTACGAAAAACATTTTCCCATTGAAAACCTTTAGCGAAAGACCTGTTTTTAAAAACCCAACATTTTAAAATTTTTTTAAGAAAGTAACGGAGTGCTAATGAACGAACGAACCACACTACGTAACTTGTTACCTTCTTCAACTATGCTCTTCAATTTAGTTTTACTCATTTTGCAAATATAATTGAATTGAATTGAATGTAGGGTTTAATGGCACTAAGTCCACAAAAGGACATGCTGCGCCAAACAAACTGATTTAAAATAAATCTTAGGCAAATGTATATTAAAATTTTTTCTTATTAAATCACACGGAATTTATAAAACTGAATACAATGAAACAGACGAATATTCAAAAATGAGTAAAACGAGATAAAATGTAAATATATAGTAAAGCATCATAAAACAGTTGCATTCAAAGCTGAATAAAATCGCATAAAATTGTAAATAGGATAAAACAGTTATATACAGTATAAAAGACCAATTGCGCGTACAAATGCAAAAATGTTAGGAAGATGGGAGTCACCTAACAAATCCTGCAGAGTTAAAATAGAACTACCGATAAGGGTAAGACGATGCGGTTTAAACATGGGCAAATGATTAAAATATGATGAATAGTGAGTAAATCGTTGCAAGTATTTTATTTTATTTTATAACCGTCATCGAACAGCCGACCCAATTTCAATGGTTTACGACTACTAATGTTCAACTCCGTAGCCTTGTAATTTTTAACCAATCCAGAAGACAAGGAAACTCCTGGATCAGTACCCCCAGAGGTATTGATTTGTTTTGGGAACATGGAAGACTTCGAGACTCAACAGATTTAACGTGCATCAGTCACCATTTACTACACGGGGAGTCTTCGGCCGGCGGGGATCGAACCCACGACTTCTTGGACATGAGCCCAGCGCCCTACCGACCAGGCTATCCCGGTCTCGTTGCAAGTTTTTTTTTTTTTTTATATATACGTCGTTGAACAGCCGACCCAATTTCATGGGTTTACGACTACTAATGTTCAACTCCGTAGCCTCGTAATTTTTAACCAATCCAGAAGACAAGGAAACTCCTGGATCAGTACCCCCAGAGGTATTGATTTGTTTTGGGAACATGGAAGACTTTGAGACTCGACAGATTTAACGTACATCAGCCACCATTTACTACACGGGGGTCTTCGGCCGCCGAGGATCGAACCCACGATCTCTTGGACATGGGCCCAGCACCCTACCGACCAGGCTATCCCGGCCTCGTTGCAAGTTTTGTAGTGAGGAGGAAGTTCACCAAACAGCAAGTGAAGATGGGTAAATCGAGTGTGGCCGATTCGGAGACGAGTAAGTTTGACGCCTGCTCTACGATTACGTAACACAGGCAATGGATCCAAATAAATTTTTATAGAATGCAACATTTTGCAAATAGAAACAATTTAATATAATCAGAACACGTATAACACAATATGAATTTACTTGCATAAACTATTGTTGCTTTTCCTGATAGATAAATTATTTTTAAATAGTTATACGAAAATGTATTAGGAAAAATGCAATGAGTGTATGAAGGCTTTCCAACTTTTTCGCTTCCTCCATAAGAAAAAAATAAACAAATATATAAAATATTATTAAAAAAAAATGTTTTTTTCTTGCAATTTACTTTCATGATACCATGGAAATACAGTTTTTTTATTTTTTGTCTGAGAATTTTTAGACACGACATTAAGCCTCTGTCCGACTGAGGCAAATAAGAACATAAGAAGAAGAGTCAAAGTATACTATCCTTACAACTAAAGAAATAATAGTAAAAGAATGAAAAAAGAAGAGCAAGAACTCCAAATTATCTTTTTTTTTCTCCTGAAAACTAATGAAAAGCTACTAAAACAGGAAAGGGTAGAGTCATTTCTTGGCATAACCACAAGAGAAAAAAAAAGGGGTGTCTCAAATGTTTGGTCAGGGAATTTTTGTACTTTTCTCCATGTTTTCTGCTGTTAGAGCACAAATGTAGCGTTGCAGCAAAATACCACGACTCAGGTGGTCATTACACACGACCAACCGCACAATTCTTGTATTGTAAAAGCTCCCTTATTTCTGATTATGCCTTTTTCTTGTTTTCCTTTTATTTTTCATTCTCTTAGAGACTATTGCCGTTAAAAAGGTTAGAAAAATGCTCGCAGTAATTGGAGTTTAATGACTGGTGCATTGCGGTCGCAAGAAGACATTCTTGGTTAAATGGTTGCCGGTTGAATCTATTAATTTTCATAATAAAGATATTCAGATTTTCTAGTTGAAAGTAATGTTGATGAGTGCTATTTAATCCTAATGTTGCATTTTAAAGCACGCGTAATTAATAAATATTTACGTACACTGTTTGAATTTTCATTCTAAAAATACTTTAAAATATCCGGCAGAAGTCAGTCCATTCGTTTAACCGTAAAGTTTACGAAAAAGAACATTTTTTTTTACCTTTACAGTTTCGAAACCATTTACAACTAGTATGGTTAAAAAACCATGATTACAAAACTATGCTGGTTTTCTTTTATAACCATTTACAGAAAAAATGGTTCTAAAACCGTAAAAACGAAATTTAACTGGACATTGGAGTTAGGTAGTGGTTCAATTATGTTTTATCGAGAGGAAATATTGTGACGTCAATGCTGGGACTTGAACTCTCGTCCCAGCATTGACGCCACAAGTTTTTGACAAGTTTTTAAGTCTGACCCTTGCCCCTTTCAAGCACCTTCTATAGATCTTTTAATAATTCTGTTAGAAATTTTAGATACCATATGTGTGGTTCAAGTTTAGTGCAATCTTTATGATGCTTTCTTTGCAAATGACTTTATTTGGAAATCAGTTCATAAATAATACAGGAAATATGAAATATAGACAAGAAAGAAGAAATAAAAACAGTGTCAATAGTATCAAAATCAGTGAACAACGCATCAGTGAATAGTGTTAAACTCAGAGAGGCACAAAAAGTTCACAAAAAATTCATCATGTTCCTAGCTCGCTAATATATTACCGCTTGTCTGTAATGCTAAGTTGAACCACAATATCGTATTAAAGAATAAGATTGGTACAACTTGCGCGATAACGTGGTTTAATTTAACACCGTATTTATGATTGCTACAAATTCGAACCTTATATATGTTTCAACACTCAATAGAACACAGATGAAATAGTTCAACGTTGAATCGATTTTTCTAAAAGTGTAGATTCTACACTGAGAAAAAAAGTATGGTTAGAACTACCAGAATATGGTAAAATCTACCGTGTTTCTGAATCTATGGGTACACCAGATAGCTCGGTAATTTTTACTGACGCTCTTAAGTAATAATTGAGGTAAAATTAATAATAAAATATGCTTTTATATGTGATAAAATTTGATAAATGTGGTAAACTTGGTAATTTTATCGTGATACCTTGATATCATGGCAGAGAATTAGTTATTCGGTTAAATTTTCTTTTCAGTTTTGTATTTTTCCCAAAAGGTGTAGTAATAAGAACTATAATTTTAAAATACTAAATTTCCGGTAAACCGTTACCGTGCAACCTTAAAAATTACCAAAAGAATGGTTTAAATACCATATATTTTGGTTTCATTAATGCTATATTTGTTTTCCAGAAAAGTCATTAAAATTCAGTACAATTATTTTACCAGAATTCTTTTCTCCGTATAGTAAAGAGTGAGTGTGATTTTCTAGTTACAGGTTCACCTCTTTAAATTATCAGTCAAACTTGTAAATTGAACATAAAGAAGTTTAAATTAATATATATTCTTAAAGTTATGTCTCCTTGAAAAAAACGGGATTCATTTATGTTTATGTCATCAATGTTGTAGTCAAATGAAACTGAACTGATTTGTAATCAATCCTTTATGTTATGATGGAATCCTTAAAATGTTATGATTGCTTGTATAGAACTAAAAATAACTTAATTTAAATTTGTCTATCAGATAATGTGCCGAAATATTTTTTTTAATAAACTATTTTCTTTTGTTGAAGTTTGTTTTCAAACTACATGCAATAATAAGATTTCAAGTACCTTCTTCTAATGCTTACCTAGATCCTCAAACAGAACCTCACAAAAATTCAGTAAGCATTTTCAAACTGAAGTGCAAATACATTACTAAAGCAATTTAAACTAATATGCAAACAATCCTATTTACTCATGCTAATGACGTCAATGTTGCTCGCAGACAATATCGTATTATAAATGCTTCTACTCGATTCTGATTCTTAATCTCTTTAGAAATTCTTAAATGTTTTGATGACTCCGGACCGAAAAACATCATTATTTGAGTTTAAAATTATCTATCAGATTATGCACATTGAAGATTCTGTTAGTACACAGTTTTCTTTAGTTAAAAATCTTTTAGCAAAAAAAACCTCCACGTCATAATGAGATTTCAAGTTCGTAAATACTCCACTTTCTTCAATGGTTTATTTCAATAGAACGTCGTCCAAATGGCAATTTTAAATATTTTTATAGCAAGTCGGAGCGCCGTGAAAAACTGCAATGGGTGCTTTCAGATAGATAGATAGAAGAGCTATGAATGGGAAAACGTTTTAACGTCCTTTTATTGACCGTTTTGGAAATAGTTCCGTCAACCGCTTCTCTAAGGATCATACATATATTTTTTACTTACTTTTTTTTTTTTTTTAACCTTTTCGATGTCTCAACGACCTATGAGATCGTAAATGACGTTTATTGCCCAAATAAAAGTGAAGTACTACTACAACTATCGCCATTTTCTCAATAGTAAATGAAAGAAAAGAGTATGAGAATGCAGAGATTGAATGGAATGGTTTGTTTACCCACATTTATAATGTGGATTTCGAGAGTTGAAAAATTAACGAATAATGAAAAATTTTCGTTTTTTTTTTCTTCTTTTTCTTCTTGTGAGAAGAACCTATTATCTTTAATGTCTGGTACATAAGTTATTTTATTCTTCTTTTTTTTAAAAAAAATTTTAGTATTTAACCTAAGTATAAATTTAAAGAATAAACTCTTCAAAATAGCCTGTGAATAATTTCCCTTCTGATCAGTTTAAGAATGCTAAGTATTTCGCTCAGCTTATATCGAGGAGAGATTTCTGAAGTAATATGTGCGTGAGCTAGGAAAAAATAAAGACAAAATATTTAACAAGTCCCAACTGATCGAGAAGTTAGAATGAATTTAAACACTCCCAATTAATGCAGCCAATTAATGTTTAAAATGCTACAATATGTTTTATTTTCATTTTTTATAACCGGTGTTCAATAGCCGACCGATATTTGGGTTTACGACTATCAATGTTCAACTCCGTAGTCTTGAAATTTTGAACCCAATTCAGAAGACAAGGGAACTAATGGATCAAGCTGGGCCAAATCAGCCTTTGTACAGGACTTTTTGATTTAACTAACCTGCATATGCATGGTGGTTCCTTGAATAAACGCCAGGTTCGAATCCATGGCTCGGATTCGAGCCTGGGTCATCTCATTGACAGACGAGCCGCTCCATCGTCTGAACGAACGAGGATCCCACAAATCATTTCATTTTATTTTATAACCGGGTATCTTAAAAACAGTATCTTTAATATAAAACATAGTTTTACGGCATAAATAAATATTATAAAAATTATAAAACATGTTAACATATATAATCTTCTTGCGTGAGTTTGGTCTATTATAATTATTGATATTCTCCATTACTGTTTGTTCAACTACTTGTTGTATTGATCTTGGTACTATATTGTTTTAGAGCTTTTTCTACTTATTTGAAACACAACTTATCGCTAATAACTAAAAATGAGCTCAAAAAACTATAAAAGAAATTTTAATTTCTTTTTTTAAAAAAAAGTATCATTTTAATCAAGGGCTAAGGGCAATTCTGTCATAAGTCTCATTTTTACAAAGGTGACATTTTTATGTCAAACTGTTCTTTAGTATCGTTTCAAGATGGATATTTTTTGAATTTCTATGGATATTTTCTGAATACTTGAGATGGATGGATACAGTTTCTGAAATTTCCATTAAACAATAGCACAATACACAGAAAAGTTTTATTGCTTACACAGAAATCGTGTTTTTTCTCTCACAAAAACGCTCTTAAAAATGCTCTCCTTGAACATTTCGAAAATGTGGCATATCATCATAAAGCCCTAAGATCCTCAACTATTTACTTAGAGCATTTTTTAAAGTTTAATTAGAAAATTCTGTTGTTTTTTTGGACTACAGACCAATTTAGTATTAATTATTTTAATTCTATCACAAATTTTAAAGTCTTTAAAACTTAAACCTCTCTTTTGAATATTTCAATTATTATCACGGAAAGTCAATTATTATCACAGAAGAAAAGAATGAATAGTCACAAGCTATAGAGGAGCACCACAGAGGAATTTAACGCGAAATCGAAGCCGGCTTTTATGATTTAGGATCGAGACTATCAAGGAATATTTTTCAGCAATAACCCAAACAATCTTTAATAAATTTAAGTACTTGTACTTAATTTCACTATCGCCTTAGAGCGATCCAGCTTCGAATTTCTCTGTAACCACATTAAACCTCTCCCTAATGCCTCTTTTCATATTTCTCATAAAACAGTTAGGAAAGCATTTTCCTCAAAATTCGTCCAACCTAAACAGGATCTCGCGGGGCGAAGTCAGCGAAAATTAACACTTCATCACAGCCTCAGTGCTCATAAAAGCTGACAGACCCCAGCTCACGGTTTCAATCAGGACAAACCTCTAAGTGTCTTAAGGAGTCCATGATGCCTAGCAGGATTAATTTTCCAGGGTGGTGCTGCAATATGTGTGGGGTCTGGTTGCCTCCCTGCTGACTTTTGGGAAAAGACGTTTATAAGAGCAACTGTAGATATATATTTTTCTTCTACCATCGTAAATGGCGAGAAGTTTACGATAGGTGGCGATAAAGATAGGTGTAAAAGCGGCCAGTTATGACGAAATAGGTGCGAGGAATAATGGTTTGAGACACATCTATAGTCTCCATAAAATTGGCGAAGACAAGGTTAGAACAATTCTTGGCGTGTCTATACATTAATAAGATGCGAAGAAACACCATTAAATTTTGATCAAAATGGCAAATCTACAGTTTAGATGAATAAAACAGTACGTGAGAATCTGCTTATTCATAATCTAAATAGAAGGAAAAATCTGAAAAATATATATTTTCAGTAACATAAGTTAAGGATTTGCCATATGCATGTTAAAAACGATTGATACATCTTTACATGTCTTTAAGGTACGTAAAGGTTACATTAAGAAAGCATGCTTTCTTAATGTTTCCTCTTACCATGACCAAAAGCATTAAACGACGACATTTTTTTGAAAAATAACATAGGACCCAAGGCATAGATACGAATTCTTTTAACATTGTTAGTCAGAAAATAAGCTTTTTACTCGAAATTTTTCCTTTGGTAAATTTTAATTTATTTTTTCTCATTTTCAAGTGAAATTTCAAAATACTCTTTCTCATTTGAACTTAAAAACTCTAATTTAATTCTTCTCATAACCACCACCTAGATAGCGAAGATTTTGGTTACGTTTAGCATTATTAAAGCGATTTAAATATCTATCTATCTATCTCTATCTCTCTCTCTCTCTCTATATATATATATATATATAACAGGGGTTTCCAACTTAACGAGGCCGGGGGCCGCTATTAAAAACACCAGTCAAATGGCGGGCCGCAGCTTCATCAAAATTTTATATAGGACTCTTTTATGATTGAAGGAACATTAAATATTACTGCCAGATTTTTATCAATTTGTACAAAACAAAAGTATTGAATTACAAATTAAAATAAGAAGTAGATTTTTACCTGAGAAATAAATTTTTTTGCGCCGTTGGTATGTTAAATTTCACTGAAACGAAGAAATTAGGTTTTTTTTTTTTTTTTTTTTTTTTTTTTTTTTTCTAACGATAGAAAAATATTTTAAACCCATATATATTTTTTATGAAAATTGTCCGCAAAAAAATGACAACTAATATATTTTAGTTTGCGGGAAGAAAAAAAAGGCTTCGCGGGTCGGATGTGGCCCGCGGGCCGCCAGTTGGTAATTACTGATATAGAACGAGGACTAGTTTCACCGTGGTTTGGCTAGGTTTTCTAAAGTTTTGGTGAAGTTTAGCAATGATAAATATTTTAGTAAATTTTAGGGATGTTTGGAGCAGAGCTAATAATGAAGCGGAGAAGACATGCAATATTTGTTAATTTTTTTTATGAATTTGTACTTTTTTCTATGAAAAAGATTCGCCAATTACCCGTTGAAGAGCATCTTAGTCCTCCAGCTCACATCTTACCTGATCACATTATTTATGCAGTTAAAACACACGCATATGATTGTATAAAGTATTGCAATGCTATTATGACACTACTACAGCAACCTCTTTTCAAAAATATTTAAATAAAATATACTATGAATGAACATTTGATAAAATTCATTAGGGTATTTAATCGGAAAAGTGTGAGCTAGGACTAACGTTCAATTTGACTTGCTCCACTTTTCACGGTAAAATGTCATTTTAATGTCGTATTTCAGAAATCCCTAAAGCATTTTCCACTGTACCTTAAAATTTTGACGCACAGAGAAATAAGCCCATAAATTGATACAACCAGCGTAGTAAACTTTTCTAATCCGTTTGATCTATCAAGCCCTCCAAGCATAAAGTGGAAATTCTTTGAATCAGATGAGACGGAGAAAGATGGGGTGTTTATGAAAATTTGCATTCTTCGGATTGCATTATTCACTTCATGTAGGTATAATACAACTGAAGACAGAGAAAATAGTGTGAATAGTATTACAAATTTGCAAAGGTACGGAGGGAATTATATGAAGTTATTATTTACCCAGTCTATGGTTTTTATCTTTTTTTTAGCAAACATTTATAAGCAACCAGTCCAGGTTAAGTTTAATGGGTGAATGCGTTGTTATTAAACAGAGCTTTGGAAATAGAGGATAATATCAACTTAAATGAAGTATTTTCATTTGAAGAATTAAATTTTCTGCAAATATATTTCAAGTGTTAGTATAACAAATGATACTGATAGACGTTCGAGATGTTAAATGTTTATTTACTGAAGGACGAATTTTGAAATCTATCACATTAGGATATATCTTTAAAAAGGTACTACCAGTTTTAACATTCGTTCCCTGAATTTCAAAAGTTTTTTATTTTATAACACTAAAAGCGTTAGGTAATTAAATTTTTTTTGTTTTCATTTTAGGATCATTCATATTGTACTTAAATTTCTCTTATTGTCAGTAATTAAATGAAATAATGACTCTGTTTTTGAAAAGGAAGCCAAAATTTGTCTTAAAACTTAAAAATCTAAATCTTAAATATTTCCATTTTCCATCTGGGATGAAACTATTAGGTGAAAAATTTCGAAACAGTTCTTATTTCTTACTACACGTTAGAATGACAAAATTTATATTTTTGATTAAAAAATATCAATTCTCAAACCATATATCCTTCTCTCTCTGCATTAAACCAAAAAGTTAACTCAATTTTGGCAATGAAAAAAGAAAAAAAAATATTAGAATAAAACTCTTTTGTAGACAACATCACTATATCCTATGACAAGTTTAGGTACGGCTAGGCCGACTTATCATTTATTTTTGGAGCAAAAAGTTAACATAAGCACATAACATAACTAATACTAACATAACGTTAACTTGCGAACTTGTTTGCTCCAATATTGCTTGATAGGTCAGCTTTGATAGTATAGGAGCCTTAGGTACGGCCAATTCTGTTTACCCAGGTACTATATACTGACGTCATAAGCAATCTACTCTTTTTGAGTCATGTGAAGTTAGTTTCGTTTTAAGCTAATTTTGAGTTATGATTTTAAAAATTATGGGTCAATTTTGAACACACTGATTTGATTTTTGAGAGTTTTATGTTATACATTATTCAAAATAATCAAGATTACGCGATTACCCTACGCATGCAGGTTCCTCATTAATGTATTCCTTTTCTCTTTAAATCGTTCGACGAAAAATGGTCAAAATAAAATGTTATTGTTTGTACGCACAATAAAATTTTGGTAAAATGTTGACCTTCAGTAAACAGTGAAGAAGTTATGTTTGTATTTTGCTTATTTTTTAATATACTAGTTTTAATTGTAATTTAAAAAAAATATATATACATATCTTTTTATTTTTAAATTAAAAAATAATTCTGACATTTCTTACTAGTTTCATAGTTATAATTTCAATAGTATAAAGGCAAATCTACCGAAACCTTTCAGAATGTTTGCAACGCAAATTAAAAATTTGAATGTTCTCTATTTCACCTCTCTGCCTCAATTCTAAATTGCATTGTTTACAATTAGAAAATTATGTGGAAAAAAAAAAGTAAATAAATGCACGAATTCAGAAAGCTGGACTATTATATTTGCGTTTATACTTAAAGTTTTTGTCAAGAATATTCCGTAAAAATTTTTTTTGCTTTTCTTTTGAGACCATAATTGTCAGATCAGTCCTGCGAATCTCGCCAAACTTAAAAAATATAAGGTATTTTTTAAATTATGTATACAATTCTAAGTTTCGGATGCCATAAAAACAAATTACAAGTCATTGGTCTTTAATTACAAAGAGCTGCACCCACTGCATCAGCAACTTTCTTTAATCCTTTGTGCAAACTTTTGAAGAAAGACCATCATGAACTTCAAAGAGAAATTCCACGCCAAATGGCTTCTCTGAATGGATATAAAGTCAAAAGGTTTACTCCTTAATAAACATGTTCCACCTGTGCATGGAGATATGGATATCTATGTTTGCTTCATACTCATAAATATGAGGATTTTCCTTTCAGATTTTCAGCCACCAGCGCCATCTAAATGTTATGCCAAGGCACGATTTCAGGGCCGTAACAACTTACGAGTCTCTGGCGAGGATATTTTTTTAAATTTTCCATTTAAATAACGAAGGGGGGAAGTAAGAAAAACCTTTAGGAAAATGATCTTTGCTGTTCCTTATTGCTCACGAAAAAAGCACCTAGACAATAAAGATAAAAAAAACCCAACTAGGTAAGAGCCAGGTGGGGGATGCTGAAGACCATCACTCATTCCGAAAACGATGGCCCGTTTCCTAAGTGAAAATCATTAGCAACCTATTTGTGATCATAAACAGGAGGATTAGGCTGTAAATAACAGACAACTACAAAATAATCCGTGGATTTTTCTTTGCCCATTATGACGTACAAGCAGCCAAAAAAATAATATCCGCCAATATATAATCAGATATTCCTTACACGGACGTGTTAGAACCGTTCGTCAAGATTCTTACTTGAAGCTTTTAAAGGTTGTACATATAATATCCCGATGAGCATTGACCACGCAATGGTTTCGAGAAATACCTTCAAAGCACTTAATTTCCATATTTTGTAACTTAGCCTTTGGAAGTAGAAGCTATAATTTAACCGCCGCAGACCCTATCATAAATAATGGATATTATCCAATTTCTGATTTTTCTCATTGGGACCGGTTTTTGATAGAGGGGCATACAAATTCAGCACGCGTATGCCAAGAGATCCCAAACTGTCAGACGGGGAACCTTTTTAAATGTATAATAATTTCTTGAACCTGTTATTGGTACCAAATAGTACCCAGATGTTAGGATTTCAATTGTTGCCTGCTGTGGCCTCTATTTATGCGTAAACTAATAACGAGGATATAAGAAAGCCCAAAGGCGTGTTTTTTTTTAAAAGGATGCTTAATAGTGGGTTGGCAAAACAGTTAATATTTTCATTATTATTTTGAAGTTCGGGGTGTGATTAAAGATAAAGACAGTTATTTCAGATGGGTGGTGGGTGCTTTTAGTGATATTTGTCATACGTTTTTATGCAATTATACAAATAGAAAAGTCAATAGACATTAATTTAGTTCTATTTTTTACACGTGGTTTCAGTAGACGCGAACTAAATTAAATTTCTGAAATATTATTAAACTATTATGTTGTGGTACTTTAAATGTAGTAAGAAAATTATTTATTTTCGTTTCAAAACCTACACAATTAATTACTGTTATGATTTATTTATGTATTTTTTTTTTGAAAATCAACTTCTTCCAGTTTTTGCGAATTTATATGTTCTATTTTTCTCCATATTATTTTATTCATAAAAATATAAATTTTCCAATTATATAAAAATTTAATTATATTAAAAATTCAAGTTTTTATTTTTCCCATTTAATTATTAATTTTAAATTAAATTAATTTATAAACATTGATTTAGGGGCGTAAATGGTTTAAGGCGTATTGTAATGATACCCAAAACAATTTTCTCTGTATTATTTCATTTATAAAAATAGCAATGCTCTAGTTATATAAGAAATGTAATTACATTAATAATTTAAATTTTTCCCTTTTTTTCAATTTAATATTAATTTTAAATTAAATAAGTATATAATCATTAGACTAAGGGTGAAAATAATTGTATTTTTACCAGAAAACACAGGGTATGACGTTACATTGTAATGACAGCTTCCAATTTGTTCTATATTACTTTAATTCGTAAAAACAATAATGTTCTAATTGCACAAAAATTTTATTATTTAAAAAATTTAAAATTTTCATTTTCCAATTTAAATATTAATTTTAAATTAAATAAAGATTTAAATATTAGTTAGTGGATGTAAAGATGTGAATAGTTTCATATTAATAGTATATTTATAAGAAATCGTGTATTTGTTAAAAAAAAAAAAAAAAAAAAAAAAAAAAAGAGAAGAAAAATGCCCGTACTGTAACATCAGAAAACAAAATTCCTAAAACAATGATTTTCTTTTCCATTTCCATAAATTTTAACATCTTTTTAAAACCTTCAGATGAGTAACTTTCGTAATGTTTTTTGTTACCTGCTATCCATTTTATACCATGATTGATTCTTTTATCAAAGAAAAAATCAGAGAAGTGATATATCGAATTAAAACTATGTTACATAGTAGAAATAAAATATATGTATTTAAAATAAAAGAGTTAAAAGGAGAATTTAGAATAGATAACTCGTTGTTTTATGTGAAAGATTTGATAACAGTGATGAAAGATTCGATACAAAAACTTGCCTAAACTGTATTAATAGAAAACAATATATTTGATGCAAAAAATTTGCAAATGTTGTTGCGTTTCCACAATTTTTATTTCTAAAATATTTTTCAAACTTTCTGGTAAGAAGTGAAACTTCAATAATGTTTTTTTGCAACCTGCTATTCTTTTATATGATGATTCTTTCGTCAAAGAACTTTATAAAAAATGATATATCGGAATATAACTATATTATATCAAAGAAATAAATAAAGATACAAAAGAGTTAAAAGGCGAATTTAAATTAGATAACTCATTGCGTTTATGTGGTTACAATATTTGACAACATTCCATAGAAAAATTTGTCTAGATTGTATTACTAGAAAAATAAACAACTTAAATGAAAATTGAAAATAGCGTTGCAAGTTTCCATTTTTTTTTTTTTTATATATGCTATTCACGTTTTTCACGATTCTTTAATTAATGTACTGAACCAGAATTATGTAGTAAAAATTAAAAAAAACAAAAAAAAAACAGTTATTATAAAATAATATGATGGAAAAGCGAAATAAGATAACTTATTGTTCCAACTAAAATTAAATTATCATTTGGCACGTTACCTTTTAATATGATTTCAAAAGGAAGAAATGACTATGAAAATTTTATTGTATTACTATTCATAGTGAAATCAAGTTAAATAATAGCATTTCATCAAAAAAAAGTTCCTTGACTGCAATTGTTATGTTTATATTACATCATTGTTATTAGTATTATTCTATTGTTATTTTGTTTTTAAAAACTATCTCTGCTGAAAATGTAAGTATTATTATAAGCGATAAACAGCTTATTTCAATAATGGATTTTAATTTAAACATTTTTAAGTGATTTCAACATTATTTGCGCATAATAAAAGCATAAATATTATATTTATTTTGTATTTACATTTGAAATAATTTACACCTAAGTATAAATACATTTAAATTCTCTATTACAACTGATAG
Source organism: Parasteatoda lunata (assembly GCA_949128135.1). Classification (NCBI taxonomy): domain Eukaryota; kingdom Metazoa; phylum Arthropoda; class Arachnida; order Araneae; family Theridiidae; genus Parasteatoda; species Parasteatoda lunata. Next base: position 40,184,823 of record OX421972.1, on the reverse strand, counting down.
AGAAATAAAGCATTTGCAAATATGAATAAAAATTCAAAATCCAAGTAAATAATTCATAGTAACAACGCATAATATTTAATTTTTATAAACACATATTTAGTGCTATTTAAATTATTAACAAAAGGGATAAAATTTCATTCTCAGAATTATTGTCTATATTTGAGTAAAAAAAAAAGTTTTGTATTGTTTTGAAAGGTATGTAAGTAATTAAGTACGAATTCGAATGTGTAAAAGTTACTTTAGAAATTAAATATTAAAAAAAAAAAAAAATTCTAAATAGAGCAATGAGAAATATAAGACTGAATCGACATAAATATTTAATATTAAAAACTAACAATACAAATTCAGATAAAGTACAAAAATTCTTGCATCTATCTATAACTTAAAATAAATACAGAAATATAAATAAAATATAAGCCAATTAAAATATTACCAGTTTTACGTTATCAGGAACAAATAATTTGAATAAATCATAATTTTGCTTGGAAAATTTCTTTAAATTTGTTAAACTATTTGTCTGAAAGAAATTCATAATCAAAAGTTTTTAAATAAATGAATACGTTCAACCATTCTCTGTGAAAAATGAAAGGGAGTTCATAAAAGCGTTTAAGTAAATCTAAAATAGAAATTAAGTTCTTTTTAAATCGTTTGCATTTTTAAAATAAAAGCAAACGATAACTTTGACTCTTTCAAAATGTAGAATATATTTTAGTTAAATATTTCGTTACAAATGAATTAATCAGGCAAAATAGCTTTTCTGGAATTATTTGAACATTAGGTTATGATTAAAAAAACATGTATAATAATCGCTACATTAATTTTGCAGTTACAGAGAATAATTTATGTTTATAAAATAATATGGCTGTTGACAAACTTTTACGTCGCTTTACATTAAAACGATTACTTTCATGAGATGATCGAAATGGTATTTGCAAATGGCTTCTTATTAAATCAAGCCTGATTTTTACAAATTTGACAAAGAATTGACTGAATAGTTTGTATATAGAACTCTACATATAAAAAAAATAAAAACGAAAAAAATGAGATGAAAACTATTGATTTTCCAGAAAATTCTTAATTTTCCAGCAAAATTTGTAGTAGCTGTAAAAACGTAACAGTTGAAACATAGTCGTGAACTGTTATTATTTTTTAAGCTATTTTGCTCTTTTTTTTGTTTCTTAATGACGTATAGTAGAGAATTGGTTTCGTTATTATAATAAAAGTTTTTAAGAAATAATAGGAAATTATGATTTCATAAAAATGTTATTTCTCACGAGAAAAACTGCGAAACTCTGCAAGTCGCTTTTTAGGAGAAATTTTTAACAGTGCCTTAAGCCAAAATAATTAGTAAGCTGGACTAAAAATAAAATAAGAAGCTAGTCAAAGAATTTGTAAAACTGAAATCAAAAATTTTGAGACGGTCTGAATCAAAAATATTGAGAATTCATATTTTTAATTCTTAACTTAAGTGTGCTCAATAATTTCTCACAAAAAAAAGAGAATTTAATTATAAGGAAACGAAAACTTATAGCTCAGTGGTTAAAGTAGATGAATTCCCTGCAAAATATAAGAGTTTGAATACAGTTCCTGTCCTTCAAATAATGGTTTTGTTATTTTCTTTCCATACAAATTAAATAATAGCTAATAGTTTTATAATTTCGATAAAATTTGTGCAGATTCTCAACTCCGCTAATGCCCACCGAGTACATGCGATATACGTCAATGAAAAATCTGCGAAATCGACAGTCCTGTGGTCGGTCACTGAGAAGTACCGTATCATGCATACAGGAATCTGGATAAAATTTCCTTCCCCTTCAGGTTCATGTCTAAACAGAAGAAATGGCCTCACGAAACGAGTAGTGCTGCCATCTATCCAAAGAGTTCTAATGAGTACATTCACATTTGCGGTGCTCTCTTGTCAAACGAGCACCACAAACTGAATTCGCCAAAGACAAATGGCAAGACAGTTAGGTTTATCATTAGAAACAACACAACCGTAATTTTAACAGAATTTTTTTCTCCGCGAACAAACAACTCTATCGTCGAACTAGTTCAATTTTCTTGTTTCAAACAAACTAGTGATTTAAATTTTAAATATAATTCTAAAAAGTCATATAAAACAGTTTCTGCCTTTCATTATGTGAGAAAATCCTAGGTTTCAACACAGGAAAGCATAGATTAGGTGAATGGAATATTATCTATTCAAATAAGAATAAAAAAGGAACCCGTAAATACCACGAAATATGTGTTTTTAAGCTTGGAGCTATTTTAGAAATGTATACGAAAATACCGAAATCCTAATAGTTTCAAAACTAAAAATCACAGACACGAATAGTTTCAGCTTGATTAAATACAAAACTAAAAGTAATAATTTTTTGCATATATTTTAAATACTTTAAAACATTTGGTATTTGTGTTTACTACTACAAAATATCTCGCTTATCTCTGTGAACTAAAAAAATTTTTTTATAACAAAGATTAAATAAATAAAATGAAAGAAAAAAAAAAAAACTAGAAGCAATAAGAGTAGGCTACTATGTAAAATAACGTTAAAATGAGAAACTTTCAAAAAGTAGAAAAAAGTATTCTAGAACAAAACTTTTGAAAATTCAATTTTATGAAGACGAAGAAGAGAAAGAGAAAAAAGAAAAATAAGCTGACTTACCAGAACATCCAAGATTTGCGGAATCAGATCAAGATAGAGTCTCTGAAAACATAAGGAAAAACAATTTGAATTTGCAAAATAACAAGAATTGAATATACACAGAAGTATTCAAATACAAGATTTATTTCGTTCGAAGACAACAGAAGAAGAAACAAATTACTGGGTTTGTATGTTTAAGCAAATAAAAAAAAGGTAAAAATAAAAAGAAAATGGCGCAGAGCATTTTTGACTTTTAAAACAGCCTTTTTACATAAAATCGCGTGGAAAGAGTTGAATTCTTTCAAAATTATTTTGAATACGTTATTTTTCATTTTTATTCTTATTTTTCTTTGTAACTAGATAGTTTTTACTCGATTTGAGTTTTGTAGACGTGATTGTACCATTGATTAGAATAAATACAGGCAACCCTTACTTTAAAGCTGTTCTTTGTCACCAGATTAAATAGCGCCTTTTTTTTTTTTTTCAAATATATTATTTTTTATAACTATTTTAAGTTTATAACAGTCAACTTAACAGTTAAATTCTGTCAAACTATAGTTAGCGAGCCATGATGGCTCAGGGGACAAAGCGTTCGCCTTCCAATGAGGTGTACCGGGTTCGAATTCCAGCGATGACTGGTAGATACGAATTCCGCACCAGGCTCACAGCGGCCACAGTCCTGACGGTAAAATATCCTCAGTGGTAGACGGATCATGGGTTAGAGTCCCATTGCAGTTAGGCAAACAGTGGGAGGTTTTCCTCTCCATGTAACGCAAGTGCTGGTTAGTTCTGTTAAAAAGTCCTCCACGAAGGCAAATTTCTCCAAATACTTGATCCAAGAGTTTCCTTATCTTCTGGATTGGTTAGTTTTAAATTTACACAAAATGTAAAATGAAGATAAGCCAAAATTTTATTAAAGTGAAAGATTCTGGGTTATTGCGTTGTTCACGATTCTTTGGTTAACTTTTGTCCCACCGTAGCCAGAAGTCTCTATTCTAATTAAAAAATTAAGCAAAAAGTAAATAAAAAGAAAAGACACAATTTTGTAAAAAATAAAAAAGCACTATACTTTTGCGCTGCTCATGATTCCGAAGTTAACTTTAGTCCAACATTAACCAGCGCCACGAAGACGATAAAAAAAGACACGAAGATAAAAAAAGACACAGTTAAGTAAAAATAAAAATCTGTATGTTATTGCGTAGCCCAAGTTTATAGGTCTACAGTTATTCAACAATAGTGAGCGTCCTCTATTCTGATGGTTATAAAAATTATGCAAAAAGTAAATAAGAAGAAACTCTCAGTTTTGTGCGGTTATGATTGAAAAGCGTTAATGATCTAGTTTTTTTTATGCTCGGAAAGTTACGTCAACAATTGTTTAGAACATAAAATATGTAAAAACTAAGAATAAATTCTTGAATTCAATGATTTATGTAGGTAGAAAAATTTTACCTGATCGGCAATAAATCAAAAGATTCATATATATATATTTTTTTAATATTTAAGATGTGTGCTTTTTAAGGTCGAGATAAATCTTTTTAGCGATATTATCCATGAAGTATTAACAAAAAACTTTGATTCGAGATAAAGGTACAAAAAATGCAACTTTCTTGTTTTCTTTGGCGACAAAAGTTCACAAACCCTTTTTTCTTCAAAGAGTTTCTATGAAAAAACTCACGCAATTTTTCAATGCTTATCATAACTTTATGGGATAAAAATGAGTTTTTTGCACAAATATTACAGAAATTTATAAACCAGAAAGTTATATAGTTAGTGCAACGTATCTTTTACTACTTACATTACGAAATGTCATTTTTTCACATATTAATTTAATTTAAGATTATTTTTATGACTTCTAATAACAAAAATATTAAAAACAAAATTAAATTGAAAAATTACAACTTAAACAAAATGTTTTGAAGAAAAGATTCTAATTATGTTTTTTATATTACCATCGCAGAAATATTTGTGAGTAACTAAAAATTATATGTTTCTGGTAAATTAAAAATACATTTGAAACATAAATTCAAGTTTTTGTTTTGTGTGGGTGCATTAGTTATAATATTATCGCATTTGGTATTTATTTATTCAAAATTAAAAATGTTTTTGTTCATTTAAAAGGTGAATTTGTTTCAAACATTTCATAAAAACAAGGAAAATTGAGTTTCTTTTGAAATTTTTAAATGATCAATAGCCAATAAATAGTACTCTTTAGTGACTACTAGTTCTAATTTAAAGAAAATACAGATTAACATAATGCAAGTTGATGTCTCTAGAAACTTTTAAAACTCTTTCGACTTATTCAGATACTTTACGTTCATAATAAGCGAAAAAGCAAACCTCATTATTCCAATTTTATATTCTAAATGACAAGATTAAATTAAGTACAATGTAATAACGCACAGAATGTTTACTTTAATAAGTTTCAACAGAGTAAAAATTAGAGAAGAGGGAAGGGAAAAAAAATGCGAATTAATAGTTTGAAAGAACATAAAAACAAAAACATTCAAACCTGTTTAAAAATGTCTGCAACATCAAAAACTTTTCAGATTTTCTAATTACAAATTTCGATAATCTTTTATCTTATACTTTGTTAAGTTTTATTCGTTAACGAGCTACCACAATATGAAAAGGGAAATAAAAATTCAACAAAAATAAACACGCATTGCAAAAGATCCAAAAATCGAAATCGTCTCCAGGGAAGTGAAAGATTTTTTATTTTTCCTTTTCTACCTCAAAACTTCACCGAAAACCAAAAATCGCATATTGAAGTTTTCGTTTTGCATAATTTATTGCTTTCTTAAAGAAGAACTATAGAAATCTCCAGAGCTGAATGATTAATGCCACCGCGGCGTATTATTTCGTAAAATAAGACGAAAAAAATATCGTCTGATTTCTATCCTGGGAGAAACGTGCGTTGAGAAGGATTATGTGAATCTGGAATGCACAGAATACATTGTAATATAATTTCTTCAAGAATTAAACATTTACGAAATGGCAGCAAGTTGAAATGGGTTAACAAAGCAGGTAAATTGGCGATAAAAAACAATGAAGTAGATTTTACGAGAATCAAAACAGAGATCTAAATAAAAAAAACTGAATGTAAAATTTTATATTCAACAAGAAAGAATTTTCAAAATATTCATTTATAAACAAAATGCGATTCGATATAAAATTTGTATATGTGTATAGATGATTCAATATATTATTCTATATTGTTATATTCTATATGGTTTTATTCTATTTTATTCGATATATTCGATCAGTATGTAAGTATTGTTAGTATATAAGTAATTCAGAAAATTCTATGGTAAATTAATTAAAAGATTCCAAATAAAAATAATAAGCGAAAGAAGTTCTACAGAGAATTTCGATATGAGAATTTATCTCAAACTACATTGTTACATTTAATATTTTTTAAAAGCTAACCAATGATACCGATTTCAATCTTTCACTACTACCCCTTTGAGGTGGGGGCAACTTTGAAATCTTAAACATGAAGCTCTATTTTTATTGCAGATTTGGATTATCCAGAAAAAGTAACCATATTTGAGATGTAGGTTTACGCATTTTGCTTCACAGATGGCACAGTAATCAAGAAAAATTAAATGACGAATCTGATTTAAAAACCTTAGGCACGTTTAAACATTTTTTATAGATCGAAAAAAAAAAAAAAAAATCCCGAAACATTTTTATATTTTCTTTTTATTTACTTTGCTACCCTTAATCTGATTGGTCTTGAGATACCACGATTTTAAAAAGTTTGTACCCTATTTAAATTTTCTTGATAAAAGCGCCATCTGTGAGACAAAGAGTATTGTTTTGCAAGAAATTTTAAGGTATTTTTTTTTACAACATTAATTTTCAATAATATTTTTTATGGCGCTATTTATTACATTTAAAAAAAAAAAAAAAGATTAGATCCGTTATTCTTCGTTTATCACCCCTTAAAAGTGATCTAACACATTCAAGAAATGATGTATTACTCTTCCATAGACAATAACCAACACTAAAAAGTAATTTAAACTTGTAAAAATAGTTAAGTTAAAATTCCTAATGGAAAATCGAAAAGCGTAATATGCGGTTATATACTATAATCTTTAGCAGAATTCAGTATTACCCTAAATAACAGCTCTTACTAAAACCAAAGGTGAGAGAAAAGTTCAGCAGTTGCAAAGTTACTTTTTACTAGTGTGAAGAAGGTTCTATATAAATCTAAGTACCACCAGACTTGATTTTAAATTCAGTTTTCATAGACCGCGCCTTTCTTTTCTCCAAGTATTAAAGGTGCATATTTAGTTACGTAAGACTATTAAAGGATTTCTATAAATGATCATAGTGGTTAAGGGTCAGTTAGAATCGTTTGTTTGCTCTCATGAAATTGGAGGTGTGTCTATGGAGATGAAATGGTTCAGAAAAGGTGCGCTATGCTTTATTCTAAGTGGGTTTTGTCAACAACGTGTCGATTGTGTTGCCACTCATCAATCTAGTATTTCTTCAAACGCATTAGTTAAATGAATAATAAATGATACATCATTATGCATTCTAACTATTAAACAGGTACATTTATACATTATTATTCAAGGGAGGTACAAAACAGCTTTAAAAATTCCGCAAGTAAATGAATTAGAAAAAAAGTTAACCGAAGTACTTTGATATTTTTCAAATATATAATTGTTATTATTGTCGATTAAATTATGAGCTAAAAAGGATTCCTTAAAATAAATATTTATCTCTTCCATAATAGGCTAGAACTATTATGTATTCGAAAATAAACTATAAAATGTGAATGATTTAGATCAACTTTTAGTATCATTATCAAATTTTTTTAAAAAATAGGAGGGGTTGAAAAAGTTTAAAGAGTATAGAAAGTACAGTGTTGGAATTTCTTAACATCGATATGAAAGAGCGCATTATGTAAATGAGATGAGTTTTGTTTGTACACACCCAGCCATAACCAAACAAACCCTGTTTTTCGAGGCTTTATCTTTTAAATCTATTGCCAGTACGGATACCACTCTTAATTAAGCAACAAATATTTTTTTCTTTATTCAGTGCAATAAATAAATGTTTTGCATGTTATTTGCTTTTAAGTGGCAAAATATTTCAGTGATTTTGGGGTACGCCGCAGTTCGGAAAGAGCCGAATCGCAATAGAACATACTAACATGGAATTGAAAATTTTTAAATTAGCGCCGCCTCCATTAGATTTCGCAGTACTCCTTACAAACATTAAGTGCATATGCTTTCCATTAATTCAGTTTCATTAGATATTGCAGTAGAATTAACATTGAGTGCCTAAGTTTTAAGTTTGTGCCGTTTCGATTAAATATAGCAGTAGAACTTACAAGCATTAAATACAGAAGTTTATAATTAATGCAGTTTCGATAAAATATCGTAGTAGAATTTACAGATATAAATTCTAGTAAGTTCTCAATTAGCACAATTATAATGAGATCATATCAACACTTCGAAATATTATTTTTTTAAAAATTTAATATCAACTGAAACACAAGGCTTAGTATTAGGCCTAACGAAGATATGCTAACTTTTTCATTAGTTATAGAATGCAAAATAATGATGTTGTTAAGGGCTTAGTTTTTATTTATTTATTTTTGATGAAAACAAGCATTGAACATAATGATTCTTTTTTAAATCAAAAATAAAAATAAAAATTGAACAGCATTTTTTCAGGAATAGCAATTTTATCTGTAAACAAACATTAAGCAAGAACAAAACATTATTAGATAAAGAGAATTTACTAAATCTTGAGGATCTTTTTTCGAAGATCTCAAAAATCCAAATCTTCGCTTTATTTCAGATGACAAAGAACACCATTTCAATATCTGAATCTCGGAGGGAAAAAAATCGTTTGCTAAGAAAAGAATTGAAATGGGTGACGGAAACAATACTCAGGACAGCCATTTTCTTCCTTTTTATATCACGGCAATAATTTCAAATGACAAAGTGGCAACAGGCAGTTAAATAAAGGAATTGTGAGTCAGAACAAATGTTTATTTAGCGTTAATGTTATAAACTGTTATTACTGTGTGCGCAATAAATTTAGAACTCTTTTGAGTAGGGTGCGCTCAAAGAGATAAAAACGTTGAATAAGAATAAATTTCCTGATGCAAATGAATTTTATTTCTATTTCGTGTTTCACTATAGCACGATTTAGTTACATTCAGTCATATTTCAAGTTGAAATAGCCAGGAGACAATCGTCAAATAAATGGTGAAAAAGAATGCAGACTAATTTTCTTACAGCTTTGTTGTTTGTTAGTTCATTTTTTACTTTACTTGTAATAACGAATTAAATTTATAGAGCTTATTACTTAAAAGGAATAAGAGCCATTTATTAAAATTTATTTGGCCTTTTTAACTTAAAAAGAAAAAGGCTTTTTTTTCTTCAAGTTATAATGATCAAATAAGTGAATGAAAATAACGATTAATTTTTTACCAGTTATGTTGGTTGATGGCTCTTTTCTTATTATATTTAAAATAAAAAAAATGTATATATTACTTTAAAAAATCATTTTGAAAAATTTTATTGCTTCTCACTAAAAGATTTTTTTTTCTACACAAAATGGAAAGTGAAAAAAAATATATATAGCGGAAAAAAAAATTCATTATCTATCGATTTTGTTGTTTCTTAATAATAGTTTTTTTTATTTTTTATATTAGACACACAGATAGATTTTTACAACATATTCTAAGTACTTTGACAGTTATTTCTTTAAGTTTATTAATTTTAATTTTTAAAACATTATGAAAACATAAATTTGCATTTTTAAAATTTTTTATTTTTTTTCTAGAACATAAAAGAACAAAGATTAGAAAACTATAACTGTAAATTTATATGTAAGAACAAATAAATGTAAATGTTAAACCTAAGGTTCTTTAATCAGTGAGTGAGAATTATTCAATTTTACTAATTAAAGCAAACAAACTAAATATTTAAAGAAATTTATAGGCAAACAAGAAAATTTCTATTCCACAAAAATGGAAACTCTGATTGCAATATTTTTTTCCAGTATATCTAAGTATTTAAATCCCGCATTTGACACGTGGTTCTTGTAATGAACAACTGATATATGTTTAAGTGATATACAGCAATTTCTTATTAATTTAAACTTTGAAGCAATAAAAATCTAACTTAAAAATAATGTCTGACAAGGAAAAACTTTAAAAAAATTTCTAGAACTAATGGAGAAAAATAATTGAATTTTGTCAAGTTCATCATCTCCGCTGCTTAGTTATGGGGGAAATTTTTAAAAATAATTCTTAATGGTGGTTTGACATAATTTCTTCAGAACACTGCAGAGTGTTCCTTTCACGTCAGAAAATTTGAACTTGTGTTTTTCTAATAATGTTTTCAGCTAATGTTTTTCTAACGCTAGAAGGAAATTTCTGGAACTGTAATGATTATTAAGATATATCTGATACTGAGTAAAAAAAAAATGCCATAGTTGGTGCAGTCGCACGAAGTCCGAATACCGATTATAGAATCTTAATTCCGTTTCTTTTTTCGGATTTGCGGATACTATAACACTGACACAAAATATTTCCATTTGCAATCAGCTTGAGATGTTTTTACATTGTTTCTATCATGTAGCGCAAATGCACATTAATTTTAACCAAATATGATTCAGAAATATCAATCATATTCCTGAATCAAACATGATTTCCGATTATAAATTAATTTTCCAAAAAATAAAAGTTCCAAATATGACTCAGAAATATCAATCATATTTCTGAATCAAACATGGTTTCCTGTTATAAATTCCGCAGTTGCTGCAAGTTTCGGAATTGGACTTAAAACTACAAGATTAAGGAGTGTGACACGCATACTATATGAATTTACTGCTTATTTAATATTGCGTGGATGCACAGCGTATTTTTAGTTTATTCTGATTTTAGTTGTAATCAACCATTCATTAAAAGTAAATGATAATTAAAAACTTGAAAAAAAAAACATAGGATTCATGTAACCGTTTTTAAAAATAAGAAAACAAACAATGCTTGATGGTCCTCCAAATGCTACTATTTATTGGAATTTAGCAAACCTTTCTGTTTAGTAAACAAAGATTTCAAAGTGTTAGATAAACAAAACAGATGGCTAAAGAAGGTGAGTGCTAGCCACGAAGGCGCCCTGAGTAAACAACTACTTAGGAATGTCTACTAGAACGATTAGATATGTAAATATGCCATCCTTGGAATTTAGGGTTTGAAGAAAAAATCTGGAAGAAAACGGTCTTCAGCTGTTGGCACGCATATGTTCAGCAATGAAGAGATTAAATTTTAATAATGGCAACATCTTTGATATAAATACTCTAAAGCATGATTGAGTTGTCAAAGTTTTGTTTTATTAAAATGAAAGAATATGAAATTAAGTTCCATTTATTCAGAAAAAAAGTAAATTAATTTTACATTTCGATTAATATTGTGCATCATGATTATTTGTTTAATTTTGTTTTATTATTATATCAGTGTTACTTGATTAAAAACTTCATTCGCTTCAAAAATATAAAAAAAGAAAATAACAGTCGAATTAACTCAAAAATAGGTGTATATATTTAAAACTTGCCAGACTTGAACATTAATGAAGTTTTTAATCAAGTTATATTTTACCACTTTCGGCTCTTGGAATTATTTATTTAATATTATAACAGTGCCTTAAACCAAAATACCATGAAAATTTATTGCAAATTTAAAAAAGGTGTTAAATTGTCTTTTTTTTTTTGCATTAAACTATGCAATATCAAGTAATAAATTCCAAAAATAAGTAATAATTTATCCAATAATATGGTTAAATTGGAACCGTATTAAAATTACTGCAAATTTAAACACAATTATGGTTCAACACGGTCCAAAATTTTTAGCAGAGAACGATTTCCCCCTCTTTGAAAAACTCTTATAATTATGCTTATGATCAGCTTATGTTTTCGAAATTCTAAGACATAACACAATATTATTCCATTTTTTTATTTATACACTATTTTCTTATAGATTCTTGTAGATTTTAAACTAAACTGGCAAATTATAATTTGTAGATATTATTTTTGATTATAATGGCAAAATAACAAATCAAAATATAATTGTCTAACAGTTTTCGATAGTTTACAAATCCGTAAAGTAATTAATTACGTTCTCCCAATATTTAATTATAATTAATAATTAATATGTTACGTATGAGAACAACGAATTTAATTGTTATGAATTTAATTATTACATTTCCATAATTACCCTCTCCCAAAAGATAACCCCTACATTTAATACATTCAAGTTTAAATAACTTATAGTTATTCGCTCTAACAATTTAGAATATAAGTCTTGATTAATGTTTAATTTCTTTTATTCTCCTTTTTTTTTTATTTAGAACAAAATTAAGATAATTTCTCAGGCGTAGCATATTTCATTAATTAAGGGATACATTCTGAGAACCCGCAGTATTTATATAAGCAGATTACATTCTTAACACAGTGATTCGCTGAATAACATTTCGAACAAAATAAATTACACCGAATGTATAATAAGACTTCTTCACAAATCATACATTTTATCCTTATCTCGGTACATTTTTTATCCAATTAAATTTACATACGTTCCGAAGTTGATAAGCGCGGATTTATATCTGTCCAATCCCAAAGCGTCACCAGACAGCGACCAATTTATCACCTGCCACACTTAAAGACGAAGAGCGACACTCAAAGGTGAAAGGCACGAAACGTTCTCTTTTATTTCATTCAAGAAAAGAAAAGAAAACTCAAAAGACAATGTCGAAGAATGGAATGAAATTCATTAACAGCAACTACAAGCATTCATCTTTTACCCTTCCCCCAGCGGCTTTTGGACGAAACGGGTTAAGAAATAAAAGAAAATGGCCTCAGTGAATGGAAACAGAAAGTGCCCGGGTAATAATGTGATGCGTACCTTTAAGTAAAACGTTCTTTTTGGTTCTGACTCCATTAATTTGCCGAAGGTTTACAAAAGGAAAACTGTTTGAAAGGATGATTTTTTTTTCTCCTTCTATACATTTAAGAAGGGGAAACAAATATGTACTTTATTTCAAAAGCGAAACTTTAGAATATACATTTTTGAAAATCATGGCCTTGAAAAGAATTGTTGGTACGTTTTATGGATTCCCGTGTGGTTAAAGAAAGGCGTGCAAAGAAGAATTGAAAATAAAATTGAGAGGTGTATGTTAATTTCATTTATTGTGTCTACCACGAATGGATTTGCATTTTAGTTCAGGGCAAGGCATGTTTAGTCCGTGTTTTGATAACTTTGAGTGTGCTTTTTGGTAAGAAACATTGAGTATTTGTGGGGATTGGTGGAATTTATTTCATTTTTGAATAGCTGTCCCTCATGCCATACGGGTTAAGATAAAATGTATAAATTAAAATATAATAACTAATTAAAAAATGCGATACTCTTCATCTTTGAAGCTATTTCTTCGAGGAAATAAAAAAAATCCCCAGTTTAAGAGCTCCTTAAATTCAGAATAAATGTCAGTTTTAACTTATATGAACTGATATAGATAATTTAATGAGGAGGGGAAATAAAAAAAAAAAAAATTGTAAATTGTTGAGATTCTTATAAAAAAGTATACTTTTACTAATTGGGAATATTTCCATGATCTTGATAACTACAGCGGCAATGCCAAACGTCGAAAAGCTCCTAACCGGTACGTTAATTTACAAACCAGCGACCTTTAACGACTCGTTTTATTTACTGTCGGTTTTTTTTTTCTTGGTTAATGTTTGTCACTCGCTATTTTAATGCAAGATTTGGTTTATTTTAAAATGTGTTACCTGAACCAAAAAATAAATAAATAAAGTCAAGAATCAATTTAAAAAAAGAAAATGTCAAACAGAACAGCGGGTCATTAAACGTCGCTGGATTGGAAAATCGCAACTGATATTCGTACTTATAATAAATTAAAATAAAAATATGAGCAGAGTAGCTTGCCCGGAGTTAGTTACAAACTTTGAGTTTGCCTCAGTCTGAGATGCTTTTCTTTAGTTTCTACCATACATTTTACAGATTTTCGCCTAAATATAGCGCAGGATCCTAAGAAAAATTTTCCCGTTAAATATTTTTTTATATTTATTTAAAGACTGTATTTTACATCGTTATTTTGAAACAATTCTATTTTAATTTAAAACAGTTGTTGCAAAAGAAATGTACGATCTGTCATTTAATAATATGAGTTAATAAAACAAAGAAAAAATCACATCGCAATGTTTTATTAAAACCAAGTTTTTACACATAACTACGTAATATTTTCACTGTACTCTCTACTATTGTTATTGTTTACATACTTTACTGTTAACAAGTCTAAATAATAAGTAACTTCAATAAATGAAAGTTGAGGAAAATTGAGAACCACAAAGTGGTGAAACAAATCAAAGTTTCGAGCTAGACGAAACATCTAGTAAAACTTGTAACTCAAACAAACTATGATTCAATTTGAAAACGGACAAAATGATTGAGTTGAAATTGTGAACAAAGACTAAGTTAAATTACTTCATTTTGTTTATTCAAATACAGAAACATAAATAAGTTTTCCTCATTTTAGAAAGTTTCTATATTAAAAATAAATCGTAGGTAGCCTCCGTCATTGTTTTGGGCATTCAACTTACGTCACTATCTTGTTTTGCTGCGCAAAATATGTAAGACTTTGAAACTTGAAATTACGAAAGAGTGTAAAAAAATGCAAAAATTATATAGAATAAAAATTTAACATTCGATAACTAGTTTAAAAATTACTTTTTGTTGAAAAAAAAGATACCATACGGACGCTCTAAATGCCGCAGGAATACAACTGTTAAACTAATGTTTTTTTCTTTTTTCTTTTTTTTTTTTTTTTTTTTTTTTTTGAAACTGCAATTTGTTTGAAAATGATTGCTATTTCAGGTGCCTTTTTGCTTTATATTATACATATTTTGTTTTGTTGCACTAAGACATAGAAACTTGAAATTAAAAAGGTGTTATTAAAAATGTACAAGTTTTTCCATGGAATAAAACAATATCTAATTTTTACTTCCAGAATATGTGTTTCTGGTTCTATGGAAAAACCAAAAACATAGGCAATCTTTACCGAATTTCCAGAATTATCAACTATTTAACTTGTAGTAAAGAAAAACAACTGGCATGCATGTGACTGCAAAAAAATAACATGAAAAAACTTCAAGAATTCATTAACAACTGTTTAAGAAAAATCTTCTATAAAATTTGTAATTAAAAAATCTTTAGAAAAGCAAACGAGAAAACAATTGATCTGGAAAAAAAAAAAAACTTTGTTAGTTGAGGCATTGCCCGCTGAAATGTAACTATTGCGTTAGAATTTTGCGTGCTGAAAAGACCATTTTCAATTGTTAACTTAACGCGTTTTTTTTTCTTTATCGAAATTCAAATTTATACGAAAGATATTACGATCTTTAGTGTATTTTTTAGAGATTTTTCACTTTTTCTTTGCTTAAAAATGATTATTCGTCAATTGTTGAGGAAACATTTATCTCCCTCGAGATTTTGATGCTCCCTCAAGCTTGACTTGTTATCAAAAGTAACAAAAAAAATTATACAAAACATAACATAAAAAAAGATATTATATGTTGACATAACATTTATCAAAATTTTTAAAAATATAAAAGATCCAAGCGAGACAAAATACCCGTTTTTAATTTGAACTGTTATACAATATCTCGTTGTAGATTGTTAATAAGTAAAATTACTTCTTATTTATTACTTCTTATTGTGTCGCTCATTCTGAATTTTTAAGTTTAAATATTTTTTACTCAATTACAGTAGATTATTTTTAAAATCCAGGTAATACAAAAATAATTAAAAAAACAAAATTTGAGGGAAAAAAATCGAATAAGACCTGAGAGGCAACCACAGGGGTTGGTAAACGGAGCGAACAGGGGGCGGAGCTTCCCTAGAAAAAATTAGAAAAAAGATAAATTAATGCAAATTGTTTTGCTACGAAACATTTAATGGCTTAGTATATCTGTAGAATATTTTAATAATCTGAAAACGTTATTTTCTTACGATATTTTTAGTATAAATAAATGAAAAACTAAAAATAATTTATATTGAAAAACTAAAATGGCGAATGTAAAAATTTTTTTCTGGAAAAAATAAAATGGAGAATAAGAGCGATTAAATTAATCCAAAACAGTATGGTTTAAATTTGCTGCAAAAATAATTAAGATGCTATATTGAACAATGTTTCCTTTCATTTAAACTGTAGAATCATGTAATTAAGTTTAAGAAGAAAAGAAATATGGTTCACTTAGCCCCATAACAAATGCTGTCGAAAATCTGAATTAGACTTGGATTTTCAGACTCTGAAATGTTCAGCAGTATAAAAAAAAAGAACATCTTTAGCTAAAATTTAAGATTAAATAAATAATAATAAATAATAAATAAATAAATAATACATAAATAAAAAATAAATTAATAAATAAAAACATTTATCAAACCACTGTTACTTAAAAAAACACTTAAATATTATGAAATTTGTTTCAAAATTGTTCTTTCGTTAATTCTTGGATATTTAACAAAATTAAATTATTATTAAAAAAAGTCAGGACGGTATTCTTAAAAATGCTAAAAAAATTTAAAATTACCGTTTTGTAGGGTAATGACATTTTTGGTCATGATCCAATTGCAAAATTTTACTACATTTACTAAACTTTATCTCAGATTATAAAACCGTATTTTATTGTTGATTAAACCAAAATCATTAACAAAGCGTATCGGTAAAGATTGCCTATGTTTTTGGTTTTTCCATAGAACCAGAAACACATATTCTGGTAGTTTTTGATCATATTCTGGTAGTTTTTGATCATATTTTTTTTCTCATTCTAGGTGGATATTAATTTAGAAAAAGCGAACACCTGCCATTGTTTCAAGAAACAATTTCACAAAAAACACATGGCTTGTAATAAGAGCAAATTAGTTGAATTTTAAAATATTAAAAATAGTACATTTTATGGGACTAATATTTGTAATAAAAACATTAAATTAGAATTATTTGAAAAGCACCAAAATATCATAGGGTTGCTATTTATATTTCTGGCCTTGGCAACAGTAAGTGTTGCTAGGCGACCGCAGACGATTTTAATCGAAAGTTTGATATTTTTAAACATAAATTCAGCAGACGATTTACCATTATAGCTTCATTTGTGTTGTTGACAGTAAATTGAAAAGTTCTACTCTTTCAAAAAATGGAATTGAATCGTGAACATTTTCGTGCCATTATTTTTCATAACTTTCGACGTGGATTGTCAAGACAAGAGTGCTTCGATGAACTTAATTCTTTATTCAGCGATAAAGCGCCATCCTACAGCACTGTAAAAAATTGGTATAACGAATTTAATCGTGGTCGATGTTCGATCCAGGACGAATCCCGTGCAGGTCGTCCAAAATCCGTTGTTGTGCCAGAAAAGATCGATGCTGTGCGTGAACTGATAAAGCAAGATCGTCATGTGACATACCGTGAGATAGAGGCGTCTTTGGACATTAGTATGACTAGCATCAATTAAATATTGCATGAACATTTGAGCGTAAAAAAAATTTGTTCGCGTTGGATCCCGCATAATCTGACAAACGCTCAAAAAAAGGCTCGTGTCGATTGGTGCAAAGAAATGTTGGAAAAATACGTTCAAGGTACATCAAAGGCTGTGTATAACATTTACACAGGTGACGAATCATGGATCTATGCTTATGAGCCGGAAACAAAACAGCAATCAACTGTATGGGTCTTCCAAGACGAGGCAAAACCAACAAAAGTTGTTCGAGGAAGAAGCACATCGAAACAAATGATTGCCTGTTTCTTCGGCATTAACGGTCATGTGGCAACAGTGGCGTTAGAGCAACGCAGGACGGTCAATTCTGAATGGTACACGACCATTTGTTTACCAGAAGTCATCGTAGAAATTCGAAAAAAGCAGAAGAACAGGCGAATCATTCTTCATCATGACAATGCGAGCTCTCACACATCGACTCAAACAAAGGCATTTCTGACGGAGCGAAAGATCGAATTGATGGGTCATCCACCGTACAGCCCTGATTTGGCACCCAATGACTTCTTCTTATTCCCACACATCAAAAATAAATTACGTGGACAACGATTTTCGACCCCCGAAGAAGCGGTTGATGCATTCAAAACGCATGCTTTGGAGTTACCTCAATCGGACTGGAAAAAGTGCTTTGAAAATTGGTTCAAACGCATGCAAAAGTGTATTGATCATCATGGAGAATATTTTGAAAAACAATAAAACCAATTTCGATCCTACATATTTGTTTTTTCATTATTAGGCCAGAAATATAAATAGCAACCCTCGTATTTGCTTTCATATTTTTAGAAACGTATTTCCATGTCAGTTTTTTCCTTAATAAGCCTTAGATAAAAGAAGTAATCAAAAACGTATTATTTTTTTGGAAAAAACAAACAAACAATATTTGTCAAAAATGTAATAATATTGCAAGTGTATCGTAATTCTGAGAAAAGGTGGCAAGCCACCGCTTCAGTTGATAAAAACAAATTCACGGAAAAAGTTTTAAAATATTCAACATAACTATCATTCATAATCAAATCCTTTAGTTGCAATGCTCAACCTATTGCGAGAAATGAAGCAAAGGTGAAAGATTATTTTTGATAGACACTTTTCGAATGCCCATTTCTTATACCAACTCATTTTTATTTATTTCGTGAATCTCGAATTACATAATGATAGTTTAGATCATGATAGATGACGCTGATACCTTTATTTTGTAGTTTTGCTTTACGAAAGGGGTAAGTATATCGACAAACAGATAATATATTTATGATTTTTTTCAGTTTCAAATCTCGACTGAAGTTGTCAGGTTATTAATTTTTTTTTTTTCCTTTTGAGTTATGAATTCGCCGTTTCAGCTTTGCCGTGGGTAGTATATTGCGAATACTTAAAAAATGGATTTGAGAGGATTACGTAGGCAATTCCTTCCACGTACGATTAATTTTCGCTGTGTCATTTACGTCATAATATTGTTATAAAAGGTATTTATAACAAACTTATGTAATTTATTTACTTGCGGCATTGCGAGAAATGCGTATACGCAAAGGGTACAGCTTATGTTTTGATTTTTTACCTTCGAGCATTTTTATTCCGTTATGGATTTAACATAAAAAAAAAAATAAAAAAAAAAAAAAAAAAAATTAAAAAAAAGCTAAATATACGTAAATGAGTCGCGTGAATTTACTTTTATGAAAAAAATAACGATTTATACTGTTTCAAATGTAATTAATATACGATTCACTACAAAATGAAGAAAATTGTATAATCTCCGCAAGTAGATCACAGGTTACCCATTGGCAAAATGGTTGTTGTCGAATTTTTTTTTGGAAAATAAACTTTATTGTGTTTTCATCTTGGACATCTTTAACTGTTAATTCTGAACTGCTCTATACACAATTTCGCAGGCATATTTAAATGCAGCTCAGACACATTCTGTGCAAATTCTTTTGATGACTGAATAGACATTAAACAGCCAATCGAGATCAATATTAACATTTTCGGATTGGTACAATGGTGTTTGATGGATACTGTAAGCTACATCATACGCCCGTTTCGGATTCACAAGTTCATACATGAAATATGATTTGAAAGCTAGGCTCTTTTTTTAGTCTTACATGAATAGTGAAAGAATCATTTATATTGCGTGGAAGACAATCTACGGTCTTGCGCAAGTTATTGGGTACGTTGACGATGGATTCTTTTATTCCTAACTGGTGATCAACACCTAGTTCTCGTATTTGCATGAAAGGGGTTCGGAGAGTCACCATTCGCTCCTCGGTAGGGTTCAATTCTCTCAACCACTTTGGTACTTTTGTGAGAGACTGGTTCATCCAAACCAAGACCCATTTTGCCAATGCGTAATAAAATTTAGAATGAACAAAAAAAGTTGGTTTAATCTATAGCCACTCTCAGAAAAATCAGATCAACGTCGAACCTTATTATTTGTTCTTTGAACCATATATAATGCGACGCAAATTTTCAGCAGCCCTAATACGGTGTTATTAGAACTATATATTCATATAAGTTGAATAATAGCATTGCGTTAGCAAGTTTTAGAAGAATGAAAAACTGGATCGAAATCGATGCCAGTTTCCATTCAAGTTGAATTGTAATCAAGTTTTCGAATTACGATAATATGGTTCGACTTATCTCCATATTAATGTTCCAACAAATTTAAATGACATTCTGACCAAAATTTTTAACAATGTATAAAAGATCGAATTGGTTATACTGTACAAAAAAAGGGGTATCAAGTGTAAGAAGTAGGATAAAATGGCTCAACTTCGCACCATATTATCTTTGAGCGAATTTAAGGAACTTTAGGGTTCGAAAGGCTCCAAGGTTTTACAGTGTGCAAAAAATGGAAATGGTTGAACAGAACAAATAGCAAAAGGGTATAAACTTTAGGAAGTATGATAAAATGGTTCAACTTCACACCACATCAACAAGGAGCGAACTTAAAAGACATTACGATTCGAGAAGCTACAAACGTTTATAATGAATGGTTAAAATGAGATGGAAGTGGTTAAAATGAACAAAAAAAAAGTATTAAGTTTAAAAAGTATGGTAAAATGGTTCACCTTCGCACCACATCAATACTGAGCGAATTTAAAAGACATTACTGTTCGACAGGATCCAAAATTTTTACAGTGAACAAAAAATGGAAATGATTATGCTGCACAAAAAACAAAAGGGTATCAAGTTTAAGAAATATGATTGGATGGTTCAACTTCACGTCACATCAATTTTAAGCGAATTTCAAAGATATTATATTTCAACATTTTCCTAAGTTTCTAAGAACGTAAGATAATTAATCATTCTCAATTGTTATATTGGTCATTGAATAAATCATAGTGATTATAATTTGTATATTTTATAGATATGGAGTTCATACTAAATAATGAAACTTTATCAGTAGTCTTATGACCACACAAAATGATCTCCACTTATAAGAAATACGTTAAATAATAATTTAGTCAGGCGAAATTATGTCAACTGGTTTAAATCTATATTTAAATCTAACTCTTAGTATAAATTCACGTTAACCACTGAGTCACTAAACGTCACCGTGTTATAAATCTTTCATGCAATCAACAACCATTTATCAAATGTACCTGATTTCAGTGTCAAATTGAATTGAAAGCCTATCGTTAATTGTCACTTCAATCACACGAGAATCACAAATCATTTATTACGTTAACTGGAGGATTGCTTTTACCACTTAAGTAATTAAAATTATGTCACTTCAATAGTTAGCTTTTTTTGATTTCATATAGTTTGAAAATTAATAGTATTTTAAGCAAATTAAATAAATTTAAATGTAATTCTGATCAAATAAGTATAAAGTAAGGAAATAAAATCTTTTTAGAAGATTGATGTCATGATATATGTAGATATATTTATATAATTCTTTTTCAAATATACACAGCTCAACTTTTTTATGTTCGTTTTAGACTTAAATGTATTTCATACATTTAAGTTTAAGACATAACAAAAAAAAAAACATACTCGTTATAATTTATTCAATAACTGTAATCCTGTAAATTCTTAAAAATTTTGCAATATGTTGAATTTTAATATTATTTATGTTTATTCCAACCTTAATATGGTACTATGAACCGTATTATCATACTTTTTAAACTTAATATTATGATACTATGGAATGGTTAAGTTTGGACGAAAACAGGGCACAATTTAACGGCTTACTAAGGTTCAACAGCTTTCAACGATTTTTCTTGTGCGTAGAATACGTGTTTATAAATATCTATTAAAACGTATTAAAAACGTAAACAATGTATTAAAAAAGAAAGTCTAATATCAAATCGAAAGTCTAATATAACAACATATAATAAACTAAAGTCTAATATCAACTGAAATCTAATATCAAGTTTTTTAATCTTATATATCTGTTTGACGTTACAAACAATTTTGAGTTCATGTCAAAAAGTTTTCCGCTAATTAACCAATTTTATTAGCTCAAGTAAGTAATAAATTTGTAAAATTTAAATATAATCCGAGAAGATTTGAAAAGGCAGTACAACGTGAAAGTATTCATATAAGTCAAATAACGTGAAAGTATTCATATAAGTCAATCAATTATAAAAACTGCGAAAAACTCAAGTAAAATATATTTACCTTTTCCGTATTAATAATTTAAATAATGTTTCACAGAAAATACACAATTAAATTTTAGCTAAATGCTTGAGCTAAATGTTTATTTATTCACTTTTAATAAAAACAAAATTAAACACATTAGAATTATCTCGCATAAAATGTTTCAAACGATTCCATCAAAAGAAAAAGAGAAGTGAGAGTTGTAGTACTTTTGCTATTTTGCATTAAGTAATTTCCTCTCATTATCATACGGCACGTCCTTGCATTATTAATGAAAAAGGAATGTCATTATTAATTCATAAAACGATAAAAACGACCACTGAAAAATAATAAGTACAAAAACAATTTCTTCAAACGACGTGCTCATACTTCAAATAATAATCCGACCAGGTTTTCGAACATTTTCCCTCGCATTTTTTTCCACGTCTAAGTCAGTTTTAAAGCTCCTCTACAAACATGTCAAGCCTTCTCTCTAAGTGATGAAACATTGTAACTATTTTATTCCATTTTTTTTTCCAGATAGGCATTATAAAAACGACATTTTTTTGTCGCAGCGTTCTTAAAGTTCTAAATAAAAAAAACTGGAGCGTTCGGAAAATCGAGGAAAAACATGCGCCATGGAATCATGTGAGGACGTTTTTCATTGATTGATTAGATGCTCGAGGATGCAATGGTGTGGTGGAAGTGGTAGGGTATGGGGTCGGTCTAAAAGTGTCACGATGCAGAAATTCTCCACGCTAGAAATTTTTTAGTCATTGAGCGATGGGACGGCTTTTTATCTCCTCTGAGTGTCATAATCTTATACGAAAGAGAGAAGATGCGAGAAGTTGGCGAAAAGCCTGTAGGCGACGGATTGAAGAGAAGAATCCTCGCCTTGTCTTATACCCTCAAAGCATCTTTTGAGATAGATATAACGAAATAATAAAGTAGGAATGTATTGAAAATCACACGTTGTGCTTTTTCTTCCCTCGCCAAATCAGCAGACCGGGACGAAGAAGCTATAATAATATTTCTCATTAAATATTGTATATTTGGTTATGATGTTGGGAACAATGAAACATGCACCCATTAACACGTTACGGCCGTTTCATACAAAAACAACAGGGTTATCAGATAGAAGGAAAACTAGTTCATAAAAATCTTTCGTAAGTTAAATGTTTGGTTACTCTATAACGCAAAAGTAATGGACAAGGAACGATATTGGTGGTAAAAAAGGTAATTCGTTATCTGGAGGATGTATCGAAGTTGAAAAGTTTTTTTTTCTTTTATTCTAATGGTTGATAGTTATCTATTGTTTTAAATGTTCTCGAACAGTTCTCACTAATACTAATTGAGATGGAGAATAATGAACTTACTGTTTTTAAATTGGAAGAAGGGTCTTTATTGTTACAAGTTACGTAAGGTAATGGAAATGAAAAAAAGATTATTAAACATTAAGTGTTCAGAACATATATTGTTCTAAAAACTTTTTCCCATTCTCATAATTTTTAAATTTATGACATAAAACCTTTTACCAGCTATCCATTCAATTACAAGTTTCATTTTAAGAGTTTTCGTGCACCTGAAAGATGTGACATAGAAACAATTGCTTTGCAAGAATTGGTGGTGTTTGATTCACATAGATTTATTTGAACAGGTAAGGTATAAAGTTCGATTACTATACTTCGTACCTTTCAGCTTAAGTATCAACAATGAATTTGCAAAAAATTGTGTATTTCAGTCAAATTGGTTGATTTGAACAGACATCCATTTATTATTTATTTCATCCATTTATTCTGTAAATTTTGTCTGAAGTAGTATGAATGGCTATGTCAAAATTAGTGCGATTTGGGACGTAATATTTTTGTGTATTGATTGCATTTTGTTTTAATAAGTGCAATGAACGTGCAAAATGCATCAATGCGTGGAGAGAATAAGATCAATCAGTGAATAAAAATAATCAATCAATAAATTGGAAGTTTAAAATAGCTAATAGTATAGACTCAAGAATAAACAACATTATTTTTTTAAGTATTTTAAAAACTACTTAGTTAAGATCTCTTGAAGCAAAACACTAAGGCCGGAAATGTAACTTCTACGGAAATGTGACTTGTTCTACAAATGGAATAAGACGCTTGGATAAAATCTCGGTGGACACCCAGACGTTGCAATCCCATTAAAAAGCGCCGAACCCAATAAACTCGCCAATTCGATGTCCATATGTTCCGCTTAATAGGATTCGATGGAGCATTAAGTTGTGGATACGAAAGGGTATCATAATCTCGGGAAGAGAGACAGAATTAAAGAACACGGAAGATTTAATCTCATCTGTCGCCAAACCTACGATATTGCGCAATGTTTAAAGTTATGAAGAACGGCTAGATTTTTATCTTTTACAACATTCTTTAACAAATACCATGTCTTTTTAATTTCTTGTTTTTCCATTAACTTTTTTATATACAAATAGTAGGAAGTATTAAAGATATTTAGCTGTAAAAATATATACACATTAGAGTGTTTATTTTTGTGTGCTAACTTTTTTTTTATATTTCTCAACAGTTTCAACATTTGATAACTTCGTAGCTTCGTTTATGGAATATTTGGTTTATTAGTAAAATTAAACCAGTAGTATTCTTTAAATTCAGTATAATGTTTCTTCATTTTTCAGATTCCTTTATTCCTTTTAGTATTAACAACAGTTTGCAAATAATTAGTGACAAATATGTTTGTATAATAATAAAGACTCGCGCTTTGTGGGCACTAAAACTTACATTTTTGAAACTAAGTCGTTTATGAATCAGGCTAAGCATTAAGTATTATTATATAATCAAAGATACAAACAAAAAGTATGTATGCACAAATTGATAGAGACTATTCAACCTTTAGATTTATTTATTTGTTTGATTTTATTTGTCTCGTTTTAGAATAACAAAATGATAAACCTTTTTTGGTTGAAAATCTTTACAATAACTTATAAAACACTAAGCTTAAGTTTGAAACGTTCATTAGAATATTTTACCATATGATAATATAATAGTCTGTCTGCAATTATTTGTACTCTCAAAATGTGATACTCCAAAAAGGTATCCATTTCTTACAAAACACTATAATTTTGCCAAAACCTAACGTTTACAGAAATGTTATATAATATTGAAATAGAAGTATGACAGTGAGTATATTTTAACAAAACTGCTGAGACCATTTGGTGTTGTCCGATACGAGATCTATCTGTGTACTTTACGAGTCAAAAAGTGGAGCTATTATTGTGTGGTAGTGGACACCGGACAGTGAAATTTAACCTTTAAAAAAACACAAAAAATTAGTGCAAGGTATGCTGGGCAGTAGCATATACCTTTTAAAGAAGCATCAATGTAGGGTATACCGGAAAAATGTATACCGGACAGTGGCACATAATCTTAGATAAAACATCAGTAATGTATGCTCGGCAAACATATACTCGGCAGGGGCCTTAAAAAGACAAAAAGAAAAAAAAAAAAGAAAAAAAGAAGAAAAGCTAACTTCTGCCTTCTATGAAATTTATGCTTGCTGAGTGAATTTTGAGAAGACTTAGTAAAATAATTGATTCTTAATTTATCGCTTAAAATATAAAACTTAAAATGAATAAATCAATAGAATTATTGAAAGAATTAACTTTAAAACGGCAGAAAGAAATGCTAAAGAAATGAGAGGACTTTTAAATGCCTTTTGAAATTAAATACTACTGTAATAAAGAAAACTAATAAAACCCTAAAGAAAACTATACGTTCATAAAATTGACACCCCCTATTTCATTTATTTCTATAGAAATTCATTATCTGAAATTATAACTGATAAGGAGATTAAAATTTTATGCCTATTAAATAGAATACAAGCGCGAAAAAAATTATTATATAAAATTGCTGAACTGTATCATACAAAAAAACGGTATTGAATATTTGTTTCTATTTGCGCTACTGTTTCTTTTTTTATATATATCAAATAAATATTATACCGGAAACAGATTAAACAATAGAGAACAATTATAAAGCGCCTGTGTCGAGATGTAATAAAAAAGATAATAGTAATAATAATATTGCAAAACACGAAGCCCATTGTACTCAATTCAGACAAAGAATCAAAGAATATAAACATTTTATTGCTTGTATATTGTTTAATTCGAATGTGTTTGTGTTTGAAATCAATATATGCACTTGTGTTTTGTTTATTGGGTGCGATATTAGGAAAGATATAGGATTTTTTTTTTTTTAAAATAATAATCGTTCGAAGATTGGGAATGATAAAAAGCAGTTAAATAAAGAGAAAAGAGCATGAAACTGGATAAGTGATATAACAATGGGATGCATTGTTAACAAAGAGTTAGAAGCGTTTGTTTATTACTGTATTTCTAAACAACAGTTTATATGATATGATGATAATGGCCGGTAACAAAAAAATATCTAATGAAATAAGTGCAGCGTTTCATTTTATTAAATAAAAAAAAATAAGTTAGTGAAATATCTTTAATGAGCACCTCACTTTCCACAGTGAGCTATCAAATTTAAGGAGAATCTTTTAAACCAGCGATTATCAAATGGTGTTCCTTGGAACCACAGGGCTCCATTGAAGGGTAAAAAAGGTTCCAAGAGTTAAATTTTTTTAAAATCTCATAGTAAGGATTATTTCAGACCGTATTTATGCTTAGATCTAATTAATAATTTATTATTTATTTAATATTTCTGTTGTCTTAATAAAATTAAAGTATACCAATAAAAAATACATTTTAAAAGAATATATTATTTTTCTAATTACAATATCTTGTATACTTTATAAAAAGGACCTGCATTTGTTAAAAACTGTATTAATATTTTCCATTGAGCTTTTTAAATCAAATTAAATTAATAAATTAGTTAATAAAGAAATATGTAACCATTTTCAATATTTTTAATTAGCTTTCACTTCCACAAAAATCATAATGTGACTAATTTGTCGGATAAAAAAACATAATTTAAGATTATGAATGAAAAATTTTCGTTAATAAGAATGTAAAATTAAAATTGTCTTTTATTAGTGAATATTCTCCCAATCACCCCTTTTATACACTTGATTTTATGTTTTTATATACTTTATTATATATTTTTTTATACATTTTATTTTATATTGTTTTTATATATTTAATGATTTATAAAGTCGAAGTTTCGCCGAAAAAAGTTCAATCATATAGGGTTCCATGTCTGAAAAACATTGGAAACCGCTGCTCTGAACTATAGGAACCTTAATTTACAGCATGAATAAGGTTACCTAATGCATTACGATTTTAATCAAGATTTCAAAATAAATTATTAAAATTTTTAGAAAAGATTAAAAAAAATTTTTGGGAGCTCATTTATTTAAATCGGTATTAAATGAAGTTTTTCAATCAATAAATGCAATAATGAATCATTACTTAGATCCTAAAAGCCTAATTAGATCTAATAATGGAGCAAATAAAAAATGTTCTGCCAGTATTAGTAAAAAATAAACGATCAACTTTCACTCGTCAAATTATTACCCATTCGCAAAATGGGTTTTGGTTTGGATTTGATGGCGTCCACACACTTTTCAACTGTGTTCAAGCATAATAGTAATGCTTTATAGTAGCATAATAGTAATGCATAATAGTAATGCAGTGCGCATGCGTTGCTATGGCTGTTTTTCTTCTTTTTTTTCACTAGCAGGCATTTTTAATGTATTTAATTACATAATAATAAATTAAAGTATTTTTATTTTCTTTTTATTATTAACGTATAACTACTGGCCTGACGGTGATTTTAATATAAATACGAATGCTGAAGAAGGAGAAGTATTTTGTGACGTCTTGAAACACGTACATAGGCAGGATATGAAAATCATTCCGACGACAAGCATCCATTGAGACAGTTTTTGCAACCCATGATTTGAAATTTTGTGGCGTTTAACGGAGTCAATCCAGAAAGAAAAAGCATTTGACCAATGGGTAACCAGTGATCGCAATAAGGCGATCACAACTTTTTTGTTGATTTTGTTTTCATTTCTTTCTTTTAATTTAAAATGACGGATAATTTTATAAAAGCTAAAATTATACTAAAAGGAACATTTATTAGTTAAATAAATGCCTACATAATTAACAGAAATTATTAACGACGCATAAGTTTTCATTAACCCTTGGAGGAACTGTTCTGAAAGGACATAACAGTATATATAATAGGAAGTAAATAGTTTTGCTTCAAGCAATTAGTTGTTCTGCCGAAATTTTGTTTTTGTTCATTCTGCGATGTACATCGCAATTTTGAGCACTTTCTGCTTTAGAGAATTTCAGTCCATTTATATGAAAACGATGCAACAACAGAAATTGATGTCTTGTGGCTTCGTATAAATAGTTAAATATTTAGTTTCACATTATATTGAATGTTTTATTTTAATCATAAAATAAATATTGTAAATTCTTAAAGTATTGCGTGTTGTTATTGATCAAACAGAATTATCACAAATCATATAATAATAAGGATTCATAAAATATAATGCAATGTTATATAAATTTTGAAAATAGTTTAAATTTAAATCAAAATACTTTCGCGCGGGTAACGGCTATAAGGGGATAAAATTGGTTAATATATTGTTTAAAACTGATTGGAGAAGGGATTGAAAAAGAAGAATACTTAAATACAAATGTGCTGTGCATTCGGCTTGTTGTTTGTTTTACAAGATAATTTTGAAAGATGAACAACCTAGTCGCCAAAGGCGGCTAGTAATAAAATAGTTTGTGCATGAGTCTCTCTTAAAACTCCAGAACCGCTTGTTTTATTATATTGAGATTTGGAAAAAAATTTTTTGGGACAAATTTTGCCCTTATCCTAAAATTTGTTCGACGTTTTCAATTACTTCGTTCGATAGAGAGGTATGAAAAAAAAAAATTTTTTTTTCACTGACTTGAAACTCGCCATAAATAAAAATGAGACTGCAGGATATAATATAATATAATATAATATAATATAATATAATATAATATAATATAATATAATATAATATAATATAATATAATATAATATAATATAATATAATATAATATAATATAATATAATATAATATAATATAATATAATATAATATAAATAAAAATTCACTTTACCAATCTTAAGGAACACTGGTTCGACTGCAGAAATTGTCATCAAATCAAGTTGGCAAACCATAAAATGCAGAAATGATTTGATTCACGGAAAGGCAAACAGCATGGAATTCCACACCATCCATTTTTGTCACATTATGCATCAAAAACAAAAGTGTTCTGTCAGCTGTCATGCGTTAGTTTGTTCGTTTTTGCGAGATTCAAAAACATCTTGAGAGCCGAATTCTGTATAAATGAATATATTTTCCTGAATGATTGATAACTAAAGATTGAATTAGAATTTCGGCGCAGATTTGCTGTCACGTGCTATTCTTTTAGCCAAAAAATGAGAAATTTATTACGGCTTTACTTTTGTCAGAAAAAATTTTCTTCAATCGAATTATGCGCCATTTTTGTGTTTGTTTTGAGGAGGAAATAAAGAATGCGTAAAGACATCAGATGGATTCAAAAACCGTTTTTTATTGTTGATTTCTGAGAGTGAATATTTCATATCAGTCTTGAAGAGAAAAAAAAATGATATGATAGTTTTCTTCAAATTTACATTCACGCGTATTCTAATTTATGTTAAATAAGATTATTTTATTAGGAAAACGCGTCATAACTAATTGAAATAGTTATAGTCATAGGCTAATTTCATTAAAGAAATGTGTTATGAGCTAATTGAAATAATTATAGTCATATGCTAATTTTATTAAGAAAGCGTATCATATGCTCTTAGTGAATATCATTGTCACTTTGCATTTAGCTAGGTTAATAGGTGAAGTATTTAGTATCTTTTATTCAGCCTTGTATGATTAGGCTTAAGTTGGATGTGTTATGATTAGAGCCCGGATTTTGATGACCTAAAAAATCTCAATTAATGCCCTTAAAAAGTGCAAAAAATGCCCTTTGAAAGTGCAAAAAATGCCCTTAAAAAATGCAAAAAATGCCCTTAAAATGCGAAAATTGCGCTAAAAACGCCTTATGACATGACTTAAATAAAGTAAAAATATTGAACTAAAACAATTTTTTACTCTTTAAAATTACTATGAGTCATTTCAAAAAACATAAAGCAATGCAATACTTGTTCTACGTTCATTAAAGTATGAAAAATATGTTTTATATCCTAAAATAACAAAAAAAAGGAAAATATATTGACTCCAAAACATTTTCATTTTGTATAGAAACTTTAATGAATATAACAACTTCCATCTCATAATATTACTAAATATCAGAATTACAGTGAATTATTAATTTTTTTTTAATATTTTGAAATGTAAACGAGCGTTTCTTGTCTGAAAGTTAATTTTTATACCTGAAGAAGCTTCTTTCAACGTCTACTGATGTTATTGGTGCGTACTTGAAAAAGACGGTCTCACTTACTGACAATTCTTCTTCAATTTGAAAAGATGTTGCTTCACCTGTTAATTTCCTAGAGATTTTCTTCATTGTTTGGAAGCCAGTGTAATAATGAAAAATGATAAAAAATAATAAAAATTGGAAAAAATTAACAAAAAATTTAAAAATTGCTTTAAAATGCAAAATATGCCCTAAAATTTAAAGAAAAATGCCCTATAAATCTAAAAAAATGCTCTAAAGGACAAAAAATGTCCAAAAATGCAAAAAAATGCAACTGTCATCAAAATCCGGGCCTTAGTTATGATTATCGGGAACTTAGTGCTAGAAAACGAAAAAAAGTTAATATAAGTTGATAATATAAGTTACACTCACGAAAAGCTTGTTTGAGGTGACTAAAATGTTCGCCGATGGGACAGGAGTTGTATGAAATGAAATAATTAATCATTTAAATAAAATTAGTTTTAATTAATCCAAAAATTGCAATTATTTTTTGTAATTTTTAGGTTCGCTGAATTATCAGAAAAAAATTTAAAGCATAAAGGCCTTTTATAATAATATAGAATTGTAAAATTTTTATTTCACTAGCAGAAGGGAATTTGTTTGCAAAAACAAACACCCCAAGAAAAAGTTATTTTTCCAGAACTATTTTTTGCTGGGTTCTTTTAATTATAATGGGTTAAGCCGTTTCTCATTTTGATATTTTTTCACTCTCTTTTCAATGACGATTAGAATCGTAAACGTTAATTAAAACTGTAGTCATATCTTCCAAGAAGTTCTCCACTCCCCCTTCCCCGAAAAAAAAAAAAAAACTCTATATACTTCCTGATGACGAGAGTAAAAAAAAAAAAACCGACAAAAATAATGGAAAATATAACAATATTTCGTTTGGTCATAAACTCAGCAGCTTTAATTAATTTTTTTTCTTCCAATTAAGGAAGTTCTTTTTTAGCAGAAAAAAAAACTTGTTTTATTCCATCTTGTGAGTGTGTGTTTTTTAATTTTCACTGGGTAATAAAACTTTTAACACTACAACTTAAGGACTAAACCAGTATTTTTTCATATTATCAGACAGTTAAACAACACGTTTAAATATAATGTAAAAATAAAAATCGTATAAGATCTCAAAAATGGCAATTATAATTTTTTACTCGTCATTTCCTTTAAAAGAAAGAGTAATTATCCTTCATTATTGAAGTGATAAAAGCAAAGTTCAAGAAGAATTCGTGAAGGTTTAAGGGAAAACAAAAATGTTTTTTTTATTTTAGCAAAAATGTTTTTTTTTTTTTTTAAATGTTTTTTTTTTTTATATTTAGGAAAAAAAAATTCAATTTTTATGTTATAAAATTATAATACAATTTTTTTAAAAATGCATTTAATTTGTCTAATTAATCTTGAATTTGGGAAAAAGTGAGACAAAAACATTTTTTCAATCTTTAAAAAATGCTTCGAAAAATTGGAAAGAACAGCAGCAAATGTGCAGTTCAAAAATCTTTAATTTTAAGATTAAAAATTAACTTCAACAACAAAACTACTGAAAATATTACTAATTTCTACAACGGAACATATTACTACTAATAATAAAAATTAATACGAATTATTAATTAATTAATTATTATAATATTAAAAAAACTTTAAAAAAATACTTTTTTACATATTTTGCCCAAACAATGAACAATTTTGAAATGAAGAAAAACAACAACAAAACAACAGAAAATATTACTACTTTCTACTACAGAACATATTACTACTAATACTACAGCTAATGATAAAAATTAATAAAAATTATTAATTAATCATTATTTTAATTAATTATTATAATATTAAAAAAACTTAAGAAAAAAAAAACATTTTTACTTATATTGTCCAAACAATGAACACTTTTGGAATGAAGAAAAAAAGGTATTGTGTTTGCAAGTTTTCATACCATAAATTAATAAAGTTTTAATTTATTTATAAACTGGTTCTCCCATTTATTAATTCATTTACTTTAAATGTTTTTAATTTTTTTTACTCGTTGCATTTAAATAAAGCCAATAATGACCCGTTGCGAGAAGAACCTAAAATTACATACTTTTAAAATTAAAAGTGCACTGGAAGAAAATATTCCGATTGAATTACCGCACCGTATGGTAATTCTAGTGAAAAAAAAAAAAAATCAAACACATAATTAAGTTTAATAAAATTAAAATAGACTGTATTTAAACCCTCCATTTGGTAATTTTTTTCATTCAAATGGTAATCGTTTACTGGAAATTCTGATTTTCAAATCTATAGTTTACAAAAATACTAAGCTGAAAATTAATTTCACTATAGTCATTATCTAAAGTCATCGCTAAAAAATTACTGATCTTTTTGGTGTTCCCATAGAGGCAAAAACATTTCAAATTTTACCATATTCTGATAGTTTTGACCATACTTTTTTTCCAGGGTAGGTATTTTAAAATTAACCAATAAAAATAAAATAATTAACCAAATACGTGAAAATTTTTAAAAAACTGGCCACTGAGATAAAATACAATAAGGTTGTTTTTAGAAGTTCTTTTTTTTTTTGGAGGAAAATAAAAAGTGACAGTTTGATTACCATAAACTCGGCCTAAAACTTTAATTTCTTCAGCGTTGCGCTCTTTTTAGAAAATGAAATGAACTAAAAGTGTTTCCTCTTTCGAAGGTCATGTTTATGAACAGCAAGAATTTCATGTCGAGTCGCTTTTGCAGTAGAAGTATGAAACCGAACATGTCTGGCAATCACGAAACGAGTTCACAGAAATTAACCTGGCTATTTGCTTACCTCGTGATTGACAGACAGTATTCCGTTCATAAAGCAGTGTTGGTTAATTTTACACTATGTTGCTCAAAAGAACTGAATGAACTTAAAAAACAGTTTCGTCAAAAAACGAAGTGAAATCTGAGTTCACTTTTCAGTTTTTTATGTTTAAAATGTAATGTTAATACTTCGAATTAAACACAGTTGAAGATCGATAACTGAGTTTACTGGAATGAAATGGTTTTCCCTTTTATTTAGTTTTAAATGTTCATGGGTCCATCCTTAAAATTCCAACAGAGAATTTTGCCATTACTTAAAGACAGATTCAAGCGCTCTTGTTATTCAGCAAGTATGAATAAAATACAACAGAAAGTACATCTAAAGTATTCTTTCTCTTTTTTTCTTTCCTCTTCATAAATTTTATTCCATCGCATCAATTTCTTTATTTTCCAGAAAAAAAAAAAAAAAAAAAAAACTGGAGAACATCCTCTAAGGGGAGTTCATTGTTCCAGAAATATCTGCCCCTTTAATATGATCTTATGAAAACTATACAGAGAATTGGTAGAGATGATAATAAAAAAGAAAAAAAAATGTGGTCTGAATCTTAGAGAAGGAGCATAGGAGTATGGTGGAACTTTTCCATGAATATGTTTATGGTAATTGAAGAGAAAACTTCTCTAAAAATCGTCTGCAAAGGAAAAGGGGTTGTGTCCCGTGTGAACGGCGCTGAGAACCACCCTTGTTGGTTTTGAGGATTGAAATTTAAATGAAAAGCACGAAGGGGTGAAAGTGTAAGGGGGTTTTTGTTTCAAAATAATTCTACGCGTTAAGTTTCAGGGCATTCAAGCTCTTTCGAATGTTTGTCTTAGGGATGGTTGACGTTTTTCCTTACGTAGGTCATTTCCATATGGAAGGGGGCAAAGGCAAACATTCAGTCTATTTTGCTCTATACCCAGGTTATGTTTTCGTTTGAACTACTTGGATTCATAAAGTAAATATGCGGAGCCTATGTATACTTCAAACAGGCCTAGAATTGTTTTGCTTTCTATCAATTTTTGTTTTTAGCCAACCCCTTTTTAACCCGCCAGAGGCAGACGATAATATCAATTAGAATATTCATCGGGAAACGTAAGGTCTATTGTTTCGATTTTTGTTGCTTTAAAATGAAAAGTTTGTTTTATTTATACACCTTTAGGCATTTAAAGTGAAAAATTTTCATAAATTATTATTCTACAAAAATTTTACCTTCATGAAGGAGAGTAGATAAATAATTTCTCTTTATTATTCCGAATCATTTCTCATATAATATTTATTTAACAACAAAAACCCTATTTAAAAGTCTTTAAATAATTGTATAATTTAGTTAATATTTATTTAAAATTTCGATGGTTATTTATGAAATTAAGAGCAGATATATTTAATATTCTCCTTTAGAATTTATATTTCTTTTAATATTTTAATTAACATTAAGCAAAACACATGCTAAGTTTTCTGCCAATATACATCCTAAAAGAATTGCAGTTTTTGTTGAAATGCTTTGGCACTTTAATTAGATGACATCACTAAATATAGCATAAATTAAGATCACACATAACCAAAAATTTTTCAGACAAAAGATCGCAAACGTTTATCCGTATTTAAGAATTTAAATTACGCAATTAAGTAATTTACCAAAACACACATTACCTTATTAGCTCTATCACTTAAAAAAAAAAAAAAAAAAAGGAAAAAAAAAAGAAGAAAAGAAGAAAACACTCGTATTAATCATCTGTTTAAATGGAAAACTGAGGGAAAAAAACGTTATTATTTCGAAAAATAAAATTTTTTATTCCGAAAGAAAAGCATGCTTTATTTTATTGTTTAAACTTTGTATTGCAGTTTTTAAAATATTATGTCCCGTTAAAACGGGGCTTAATACTAGAGTTGTATAATATGTATTAATGAGGTTAATCATTGAGATGATTTAGTGACTTAATAAATCATTTTGACACAGATTCGAATTCTTGACTATAACGTACTGTTTTGAAAAAAAGTTTAATCGATTTAAATCTGTTGATCCATCTGATTCAACTAGTAATTCTTATCTGTTGATGTATATGTTAGTTGTTTCAAATCAGTAATTCTAATTTGTTGATTTGGACTTGTTCAATTTAATCTGAGATCCTAAATTTGTTTATCTAAAAGTCAGTTAATATCAACAAGGAACTCTAATGTGCTACTTTAAATGAGCTCATATACAATGTGTTGATTTGAATGTCACTTTATTTGAATAAGTTATCTAATCTGTTTGCTTGGATAAATTAATTTTAATCAGTGATTTTGTTTCGATTTCGGTTATCAGACCTTGATAATTTTTATTAAAGATTAATCACCAACCATTTTTTTTAGAAATAAAATCATTTATAGCTGTGATTCTAATTCTTTAATTAAAAGCCCCGCAGTGCACTGATCGTTAAGACACGATTCCCAGCAGATCACCGAAGTCAAACATCACTGGCTGTGGTCAGTGTGCGGGTGGGTGACCACTTGGATCAGTATGCGTAGGGACCTAGGGTGTGCGGTATTGGTCCCCGTTAAACTGTTCTACCGTAAAGCGCTTTCGACTTCGTATGCAGGTCGTCGGGCTACCGAAGCAGGGGTGCCATCCCCTCTGCAGAGGATCAAAATTGTGATGGCATGTCTTCGGATCATCCTCAGGGATGCTTCCCAGACCGTCGCCAATAGCCCATTGTGCAGCTCTAGTGCGACTTAAACGAACTAGAACTTTAATTAAAATGCTGATGAATAAATTTATTCAAATAAAAGAATATTACATTTTACCTTAATTGTTGTTTTAAATAAGATATTCTCATTTAAATTAGATAACTTTATTATCAGCCCTTGATTGATTATTAGTCCTTTTCATTTGAATTAGATCATTTGAATATACGATTCTTATCTTTTAGTTATATTGCCAATAAATGATTGCTTGTTTCGAACCAGTGATTCTAATATGTTGATTTTTATAAGTTGTTCCAGTCCTCTAAATTCACGTTTTGAATGATTTGCCACCATTAAAGAAATTCAAAGAGAACAAATCAGTTCATTTAATTGATTTGAATCAAGAACAACATGTTAAGACCTTTGATTTAAGACGGTTGAATAAAATATATAAATTTTCTTAAGTGGTTTGGACATGTATTTAAATGAGACCTTTAAAATCTACCAAGCTTTAAAAGTAGGGGATTTAAAATAAAGACTAAAATTTATTTTATTTTTCAATTTCGTTTAAAGGTCAATCGATATTGATTTGGATAGTAGCCAAATGGGCATTTTCTTAGAGACTGCTATATTTGGAATTCACCCATTTTTATTTTGTTATAGGGTTTTAGAAACTTAATCAAAAATTCTTCTGCATTGAACTCTTTGAATAAAGTCTTAAAACACCATCTCGACGAAACTCTGTTTCAAAAAGTTCTTTAAGAGGGCTTTAAGTGAAAAGAATTCTTCATAAGTTTCATTTACATTTTTATCCTTTCCGGCCTTTCTCAAATGCACAATAAAGAATAATTTTTTAAAAGTTTTGTGATATATTGATGGGTAAAATAATGAAACATGACGCATATTTTAAAATTCCAGATAAATCCTACATTATAAAGTCACAATTTAAACTCAACTTCCGATTATTGTAATTTAGAAATGGTGCGAGAGGTTAGAACGTAGAAATATGAAACCTATGATTATGTAAGGTTTAAATTTCCAGAAGAAAAAAAAACCAACTTAAATAGTTTGAACTACGATCATTAAAACTTAGTTTAAATTTATAAAACTATAATGAATTCTAGACGAAAATTTTAGATCACTGGAATAAAATATGCGATATTCAATAATATAAAATTTTTACTGCAGATGAAATTATAAAAATTTTGAAACTAATAGGAATTATATTATGATTCAGATCATAGAAATGAAATAAAAGATTACTTTTTGTCTAGAACTATGACTATAAATTCGCTGAAATGTTTCGGAATAACAATCATAATTTTAATCTTACTTCATTTTTGAAACACAGAAAGTGTGAAAGAATTGCAGATAAAATAAAATTTTTTTTTAATTTCATATGTATAATATTTAATCCCAGAAATGAAGTTAGAATTTTTCTGACATGAGATTTGTCCATCGCTGAAGGTAAGCTCTACAGAAATATCTAGATCATGTTTTAATTTTATTGATTAAAATGAAATTTACCGAATGAAAGAATAATCATAAAATTTCAAAACTCGAATTTTTATTCCCTTTAAAAGTAATTATAACGAATAAGAATACTAACTCTGCGCGTTATATATTTTTCATAAAATATTAAAAAAAAAAAAAAAAAAAAAATTGAATATTCAATTTATAAATGTAAAATTCGTATTTAAGTTGATATGAATAAGAAAATAACGATTTTACTTAAAAATTACTAACTAAAAGTTCGGAAATGTTCTAAATGCTTGAAAAAAAAACCCATTTAAGTAGAAGATTGTTTTATAATTTTTCTTTTCTTTTTGTAGTCAAATGTCACATATTTCCAAAAACATATCCATTTTTTGAGTTCCAAACACGGTAATTCCTAAATGAATTCCACAACTTTCAGCCACAACACAACTAACAGACGATGATTAATTTTATTATTCAAACCAAATCATTAAAACGGTGGAATACCATTAATATATTAGAATTAACGAGCACGCTTTATTTTTCTTTTCTGGAATGGCAACAGCGGAAAACACTAGGCGGGCATGCGCAGTGGTCTATTAAGAAAACAGGCTTTGATGGATGATAGGCACCTGTTTGGGTGACTCTTTGCGCATTATAATGCATGATCCAAACCATTTGTTTGCTTTTCAAAAATAAAACAAGTCGAATAAAGTACAATTTATCACGACTATTAGAACAGCTAAGAAGAGAATTGCGGGGTTTTGGGGGATTGGGTACCTAAATGAATGGGGCAGGCTTGGCTGTCTTGATCGATGCAGTAAAATTGTGTAGTTACGGGTTTCATTTTATATGGCATTTGAATATGATGCTTATATTATGGGGATGAATCTATAAAAGAAACAAAATAAAATTCTATTTGCCTTATAATACTAATTTTGCAAATTTACTAAAAATATATAATTAGAAGCCTCTCTTTTATTTTTCTGAGATTAATTATTTGTAATTACTAAGGTTCTTTGAGTAGGCGTGGGAAATATACGATTTGAGTTTTTTGGGGGAGACATTTAATAAAACATTTTTTTTTAAAGAATAGGATTAATAAGGATATTTATCAATTTCGGCTAGCGCCGCATCCATCTTGCACCAGCTACAGCGCTGACGTGAAATATCCTCAGTGGTAGACGGATCATGGGTTAGAGTTCTCTAACGGTCAGGCTAACAGTGGGAGGTTTTCGTGATTTTCCTATCCACGTAACGCAAATGCGGGTTAGTTCCATTAAAAAGTCCTCCACAAAGGCAGATTTCTCTTAATACCTGATCGAAGAGTTCCTTAGTCTTCTAGATCGGATTCAAAATTACAAGGCTATGGATTTAAACAATGGTAGTCGTGAACTCAAAAAATAGGGTCGGCTGTTCAATGATGGTTATAAAATAAAATTAATACACTTAATAAATTAATTAGTTCCTTTGTAAAAAGTTTTTTATACAAACAACATAGTATTAAATATATATTTTTGGTTGGATGGAACTGTAAGATTATTTATTTTTACACTTTTATTTAATAAATGCAAGAATTATGCCAATGCTTTTAACCATGCGTAGAAGGATTAGTCGAAATAAACAAAAGGGACAAATTGTAAGAGTTAGACTACATACCGTAATTTTCGTAGGTTTGCCAATACCTTAAATGGTATACAATATTAGACAAATAATCCCAAGAAACAGAAGCGGTAAGATATTATCTGATTAAAGACTTGATTCGCTTCAAAAATATATAAATAAGAAATAACAGTCTACATGTTTCAAATGCTCAAAAATAGGCGCTCAACGTCTGGTTATCTTGAAAATGGACGCCTATTTTTGAGCACATGAAGCATGTCGACTGTTATTTCTTATTTATATATTTGTGAAGAGAATGAAGTTTCTAATCAGGCAATGGTATACATTACGTAACAGGGTTTGCTTCGAATAATTTGGGATTTTTATTTGTACTAAAGCGCGATTTGTTTACACTTTTTTCATTTTAATGCCTTTAGGGTTATTTGCTTTACTTTAAAAGAAATGTTTATTGTATAATAGAAAAATGCAATAAGCAAATTTATCCATTGAAAACTTCAACCAACACCCTAAAATTGAATATCTTATGAAAACTAATAAAATTTCTTAATCTTGTTTCAAGTGATATTCAAGAAGTATTGTGTTTGCCAATTATTATAAAGTAACGATTTAGTGGAAGAAGTCCTATAATTAAGGGAATTAAGAGAAGGGATTCTCTCGCTTTCTTTATATCTAAAGGTTTTTTTTTAGCTAGATCCATAACCGATGAAGATCTGATGATTCCAAGAAAAACCTACCTAAAAACTTAGTTTCCCATCACCGTATATGAAGAGATCACAAAAGTTGCCATTACCGAAACTAAAGCGCAATTTGCATATGGCTAAAGCAAAGCTTCATTTTGCAGGCACTTCTCATGCAAACAGCCTTAGGTCCATGACCTAAAGGAGAGTTGAGGTGTCTTTCTCCTGTCGTTTTTAGTATTAAATCCTACCAGCCGCAAAGTGGGATTAGTGGTAGGATAAGACTTAGAAGCCTTTTTGCATTTTCACTTTTAAAGTCACCAGGTTTGAAGCGAGCGGAGAATCAATTTTTGAAGGAACCTTAATCCGTAATTATACCGGGCCTTAGATTTGACCCCCCGATGTGAAGTATCGCCTTAACTTTTTTTTTTTTATTAATTCTTTTTGAGTATGGTGTGTCAAATCCTGTTTTTTAAAGGCTCTGTTCGGACACGTGTGTTTATCTTAGAGCTTTAAAAAAAGAACTTTTTCTCGACTCCGCGAGAATGTTTTTTTTAACGTCCTTTTCGAACTTTTTTTATATATTATTTAGAATTATAGTTCACTTTAAAAAAAAAAAAAAAAAAAAAAAAAAAAAAAGATCGTCTGCTAAGGGCGGATCTCATTTTTTGTTGCCTTTTATTCCTCTTTTTCCTGCTCTTTTGTTTCTGGGTTTTTGATTTTTTATTACTTTTCTTTGTATAATCCCCGGTGGAATTTCTATCTCAGGTTGAAAAACCACTAATGAACCATGGGCTAAAACTACCTGAAGTAGAGGCCCTGTCAGATTAAGGCAGAAAAGAGAACAAAAAATTAAAAAAGAACAAAAAAATATCGTGACCCAAAGTACTGAGAAGGGCATAAAAATAAAAATAAATAAGATAGCGAAAGAAAAAAAAATGAATGGCTTAAAACGAGGAGAAAGTTGCTAGCGAAGGGATTTCGATGAAAAAGCTACAGTTTTATTTAATTACTTAGGTCAGATAAAGTCATTATTTGATCAGGAAAACGTGATAATTGCTTTAAGCGGCTAGCCTGCATAGAAATAAGCTTTTGATTATAACAAACTCAACAAAAGAGGAACCAAAGAAACTTATGGTAAGATAAATTAAAATTTCCCAGCTACACTAAAACTATAAAGAAATATTTGTGAGTTTCTTTGCACTAATCCCGTAATTTGGTAAGTTTACGAAATTAAGAAGCATTTTATGCAAAATCCCTATAATTCTGGTGAAAAAAAAATTTCTTTTTAAAAATAGAAAAGAAAAAAAAAAAAAAAAAAAAAAAAAGAAAAAAAAAACGTGATACAGAAAAACATATTAATTTTATACTTTTTCCCGCAAAAAAAGCTAGTTTTTGTTGCGATATTTACAGAACTAATATTTTTTTTACCAATTTTTCCTTTTTACTACTATGGTTAGGAGCATTAATGACTAACTGACCAATATAATTTCTGTCGTCTGATAACTTATTTATTTTTTACTATTTCAAACATATACCTTAGTCACTTTCATCTCTATGGTATATTCCCAAAAAAATATATCGACCAATACTGACCGATATAATTTCTGTCGTCTGATAACTTATTTATTTTTTACTATTTCAAACATATACCTTAGTCACTTTCATCTCTATGGTATATTCCCAAAAAAATATATCGACCAATACTGACCGATATAATTTCTGTCGTCTGATAACTTATTTATTTTTTACTATTTCAAACATATACCTTAGTCACTTTCATCTCTATGGTATATTCCCCAAAAAATATATCGACCAATACTGACCAATATAATTTCTGTCGTCTGATAACTTATTTATTTTTTACTATTTCAAACATATACCTTAGTCACTTTCATCTCTATGGTATATTCCCCCAAAAATATATCGACCAATACTGACCAATATAATTTCTGTCGTCTGATAACTTATTTCTTTTTTACTATTTCAAACATATACCTTAGTCACTTTCATATCTACGGTATATTCATAAAAAAATACAACGTAACGATAGTAGGGTAAACCAACCAGTGAAGAAACACGACCCAGTGAAGGTACATTTCATAGATATTGATTGAAAATAAGATTTTAAAAGTTTTTCTTTAGATTGATTGGTTACAATAGCTTATTGCCAAACAATAGGAAGTCATCTAACAATGTATTGGATTACCAATGCACTGGTCACATAGTGTTCTTAGGAAAATTTTTTTGAATTTGTTATTATCTGTGCAACACCTTGTTCCTTTGATAAAATTATAAGGTGAGTGCTTGTATTTATCTGTTTAAAGTGGACTTAATTGTATGTAGTAGTCTTATTTTTCTCACTGTGAAAAAGAGAATTCAAAATATAGTTATTGAAGTTACGTTTTCTTTATTTTAAGCATCATAGCATAAGCAAGTACTGAGATAAGGGGTGTTTATTTACTGGATTACCAAACGATGAAAAACCAGTGAAGGAACAAGTGTTCCTTTACTGCGTTTCTTTCGAAGTTAATGAAAATAAAAGATAAACTTCTTGTACCTTTAGTGATGTTCCGCATCAAAAGTATGTTAAAAATACGAAAAACAACTTCTAACCAGTGAGGGAACAGGCATGTTCCTTTACTGGGCATAGATTTCCCAGTGAATGAACAGTATGTGTTAATATGTTGACGCTTTAATTTTCAATTCATGATTACAAAAAAAAGTTAACATTTTCCAAGTATTTATGTGTCATAATTTCAAAAAAGGGCTTGTTTTTAAATATTTGTATGGCTTATAAATTCATAAAGAACATTAAAAAACAACCAAAATTAAGTGTTCCTTTACTTGGTCTTCTTACTACTTGCTATTTGAACCTCCAAAACTTTAAAACAGTATTATGTAAGTTCTTTAAAAAATTTTTTTACATAATTTACAATTAGTAACAAATATGTTGACACTGTCATTTAACTAAAAT
This sequence comes from Parasteatoda lunata, assembly GCA_949128135.1. Lineage (NCBI taxonomy): Eukaryota > Metazoa > Arthropoda > Arachnida > Araneae > Theridiidae > Parasteatoda > Parasteatoda lunata. The sequence goes on along the minus strand of OX421972.1, from coordinate 40,142,350 downwards.
TACGAATTTTGAAATTATTATGATTTTTTAAAAGGCAAGCGAAGCTTAAGAGTTCCTTCACTGGTTAGTTTACCCTACACTGTAAAAAAATACCGGATCAAATTACGGTACAAAGTACCGGCACTTTGGGGGCCTCATCCGTATCATACATTTCGTAAAATAATATAACGTAATTTTTACAGGAATATTCATTTAATTAGAGTGATTCAGTGATTTTACGGCAATTATTACTGTAAAAATTACAGTAAATCAGATTTTTTGTTCCTTAACATGTTCTAGTAAAAATGGGTTTTATGGTAAAAAGAACCGTCACCTTTACTTGTGGCTGTAATTTGATCCGGAATTTTTTACAGTGTATATTTAGATGTGATATGAAGTGTTCGTATATATCGGAGCTACCTATATATCGGAGTGTGTTCGATGTGTATTTTTATGTATCGCAAATTGAGTAAAACGTCAGATATCACTAACTAGTTTTTAAAATTCAAAAGTTGGAAAAACGTAAATTTAAAATTTTTCGCATTTTTTGTTTCAACTTAAAGAACTAATTGCAGAACATTCTGAGAAAAGCGGTAAAGTGGAGGTCAACATGCTAAGTTCAGCTCTAATCATGATACTTATTTTTTTTTTCTCCCTGGTCATTAAATACAAGGGTTTTTAAAGAGATAATGTGCCCAGGAAAAAGCTTTTGCTGTATTTGAACATGCTCTTCCTAATTTCATAAAAATGTCTCTTAAAACCTTAGACCTCTAAACTCTTCAAGCGTAATCTTCAGTGCCACGGTGGTTCAGGGGATAGAACGTTCGCCCTATAATGAGGTGAACCGGGTTCGAATCCCAGCGATGACTGGTCGATACGACTTCCGCACCTGGTTTGCACCAACCGCAATGCTGGCGTAAAATACCGTCAGTGGTAAACGAATCACGAGTTCGAGTTCCCCTCCCGCCAGACTTACCGTGAGAGTTTTTCGTGGTTTTCCTCTCCGTGTAACGTAATGCGGAATAGTTCCATTAAAAAGCCCTCCACGAAGGCAAATATTTCCCAATACTTGATACAGAAGCAAAGTTCTCTTGTCTTCGGAGTTGGGTTCAAAATTACATGGCTACGGAACTGAACATTAGTACAAGATTGTACATACAAAATTGTACATACTAAGACGGCTGCGCAAAGCCGGTTAAATAAATAAATAAAATGTATTTTCAAGAGGCATAATTGAAGTCACTATTAAGAAGCCTTTTCTCTCTCAATCTTGGTTTTTAGGTTAATATTTTTTTCATCTACTTGTATTTTTTCCCCCCAACAACATTTTGATGACAGATTACCATTTTATATCTATCAATAAAAAGGGGAGGAATAAATTAAGATATTCTTAAAGATTAGGAGATGCAAAGTTTGGTAACCTTTAGAGCTTAAACCGATTTTGATTTTAAAAATTAGTATCAATAAAAATATGCGGAATGTAATTAAATAATGAAAATTTTTTTGTCTTGTATCTTTTTTTTAAAATTTTTATTTTATTTAAACTGATTAAAATTGATTCAGATAATGCTTTAAATACTCTTCACATAAATTAGGTAAATGCAAATATATTTTTTTAGAAAAATAAAAAAAAAGAAAAAAAAAAAAAAAAGAAAGACAAATGCATAATAAAGTATATTTCAAAAAATGTTACAGAATTGCATTGGCATAATTTTGTCAGCAAAACCCTCGATGAAATTCTAGAATAAAGTTCGCTGTGCACCTTCCAAATTCAGCGCTGATATTGTTTTTTGAAAATTTTGAAAATCTTGCCGAGTACATTAAATATCTATTATCAGTTTAATCTAGAAAATTAAATGAAGATGATTGAAAGCATATATAATATTTTCACTCTTTTTCAACCCTACACGATTCGAGGACGCTATACCACGGGACACGCTTTTTCATGAAAAATTCTGCTTTACCTCCATTGGTAGTTAAAATTAAACATATAGAAAAAAAAAAAAAATTAGTTAAGACATACCAAATTGCTAAAAAAGTTTATTTTTTATTTTCATTTAATTTTTTTTCTTCAAAATATCGAATAACAAATTATGGCAGGGTTACTTCCCAACAGTGTAATCCTTCTGCATTTGAAACTTTTCTTCACTCTTGGTTCACCTGCGCTCACTTTTTTCTATATTTTAAATTTTAACTTACGTGGATAAAACAGAATTTGCCATGAGGCGTTTCGCTTCTGGTAAAGCATACCTTTTGAGCCAGAATGCTGTTTGACATTAGAATGATTAATTTTACTTAAAAATAAAAAAATAAAAAAATTAGAAAAGGAGGACTTCTGGACACGAAATAGATTTTCTCCCTTTGCCCCATCCCTACTGAAAATCAAATCATGTCACCCATTTCGCTGATTGCACTGTTTTTATTGCTGACCTTTGGATAATCAAAAAAGATGGAAAGAAAACTTTGTTCAGACATTTCTAGGGTGGAGTTGAATTCGAGAATGAAAATAGAAAGAAAAGGAGGATTAAAAAACGCACTTCACCCTGTGAACTGTTCGTTTGACCAAGATGGATGAGACAGTTCGAACCCAGAGTGTGTAAAATGTTGTGCCGTCGAATTAAAATCCAGTTAAAAGGCTCTAATGAGAGGTCTCAGGAGCCCTACCCCTACGATGCTGACTGTCATAAAAATAACCCGCCCCCATATCGAAGGGATTAAAGTTTGAACCACCCATGAATGCATAAACAAGGATAATCATAGTTTTGACTTTAAAAAAATATGATGAAGTATTGTGATTTAGAAAACAATTCATCACCTTAAGAGGAAAATAACACACCATAAAATTTGCTTAATATGAAAATATTAGTGCAGAAGGTGTTTTTCGTTCTTTACGCATTGTTATGAGGGGTCAGTTTGGTGTTATACGTTCATCTTCACTACTTTTTTTCTCCAACTAAATTGATTTAAGAGCTCCGACAGAAACAATTTAAGGAAGAATGCATAATAAATTGAACTGGAATTGAAATAAACAAATTATATTGTAATGACTTAAAATCATTAGCATGACTTAAACTGCAGATTAATAATTTTATTTTGTTCAACAAGATATTGTTCAGAATTTTTATACGCTATTTATAAATGGAAAAACTAGAAGGTTATGAACTTAAAATCCATATCCGTTTTACTTTTTAGGATATTTCAAATCACAATGACAGAACTGGAAATTGCATGAATTTTCTATTATTTAAGTAAGATTGAATGTACAAAAAGAAGCATACTTTTCAAAATTCTAATATTAATAGTAGTGTTTAAGTACTATTTTAAAATGATTATTTTAATAAAAACAGTATCATAATTGTGTAAATAAATAAACTTAGTGGGTTCAGCAAACACTACTTTTTTTTCAAGACAACATAGAATAGAGATTTCATTTCAGTTCTTATTTAACTATATAACATTAAATTATTTTACACGTTCTTTAAATTCCGCTGATCTTTGTGAACTTACTGACCATCTTAGAGCATTCTTGGAGTGGGAGCATGTTGCAAATGAAATAAACGGTCCACGAATAATCACAACACTTGCCTTTTGGGAGCAAATTAATATTTCAAAGCATTTAAGTCGAATTAATTTTAAATTCAATAAAATTTCAATTAACTTTCATTCAGCTTTTCAACCGGATCATGAAATAAAAGTTTATATAGTAAAAGTGGTACAAGCAATAATATATTTCATGTAAAAGCAAGAAATGTAAATACATTTTAAAACAAATAAAAATTTATAATAAAGACTTAATCAACCAATATAGAATAATCAATAATCTAACTCTGTTTAACAAATGTTCAACTGTTAACTACAGTGATATACCACGAGTCTCATCATAGTAATTTCTTTTCCATCAGAATAACAGCCTTAAACAAGCTGTATTTAAACCATTTTTACGAGCTTACAGTCCGGCTGAAGAACGACTCCCGGACATAGAATTTGCGTGCTATCCGGCCATAATGGGAGAGTGGCTCTTCGATTGATTGTGCTTGGAGTTATCTGATGTCGGTTTAAGTGATTTCTCGCGGTTACAAGAGTTGCATCGCATGGTTTTAATGGGATAGTTCTCCCTCCCCCCCTCCTTTAATTTTTTTTTCTTGCCCGTCTCCTTTATTATTTTCCGTGTCGTTTTCCGTGTTATCTTAACGTATCTTGCTTTTGTTAAAAGTGGAGAAAGATTTACAGGCGGTCATTTAAGGCCTTTGTTTAAAAAGAAAAATGGCTGCTTTGGGAGATGAAATTGAGTGGCGGCAATTAAGAGGATTTTTGCGCTATAGAATTGGATTGAAAGTTAGGTGGCTCTCTCTTCTTTCTTTTTTTATTTTCCTTATACCAGTGGCGTTTAAGGAAGTATGACGGGTTTTTGTAGATTAAAAGGTAGGTTGATACAAGTTAGGAAGTATGGCATATTTGATGCTATTTTTAGCTGTGCATTTATTTTATACGTTGCAACTTTCACAAAACAATATCTTTCGTTTCTTTTGGCAGTTGTGTGTAACAAAGAGGCACTCAGAAGACAAAGGATGCTAAAATTTTAATGTTTATTATTGCTATTTTCCCCCGAGAAAAGTAAAAATTTTAATTGGTAAATGCGCTACTTATATCAAGGGGATTTCAACCCAAGATTCGTCTGTCACATCGGATATTCTACACCAGGCAGTTTTGGAAGAATTTTACAAATCGACCATTTGTTATCCCCAGGATATGAACCTGGGTCGTTTCATTGAGAAGCGATTTCTTTTTTTCGCAAGCCATCTCAAATATATTTTATTTCATACGTGGCGTAAAACCGCCTAACCATTTTTGGGTTTACGACTATCAATATTTAAACTCCTTGTCTTATAATTTCTCTTGGATCAAGCATTAGGGCAAAGTAGCCTTCACGGAGGTCTGGTGGAGTTTTGTCACATTTGCTTTAGATGGAGACGAACATCACAAAAAGTTCCCACGGTTAGCTCGACGGCAAGAGGATTCTAACCCATGATCCATGTACCACTTAGGATATTTTATGTCAGCACTGTAGTCGTACGAGTTGGCAGCAGAGCTCGTATTGATCAACCTTTGCTGGGATTCGAAACTAGGTCACTTCAGCGAGTGTTCTATCCCTTGAGCCATTTAAAATTCCAGTAAAGAAGTAAAAATTTAATCGCCAGGCTGTAAAAATCACAACCTGTTACGCAGAATCTTCAAGCAGAGCAGGTAAGGAAAAATTGCTAACATATTCAATTCGAATACACCAAATGACTCAAAATAAACTTTTAATCACTTGGGCTGGCGAGAAATTCAAAGATGCACTTACCACAACTCAACTCACTTTAAATAATTAAATTATCGATGGTAATTACTGATAGATGCAAACCACAGAACGTCTTGCTTTACTTCGGTGATATTTAAAGTGCAGCAAGTTGTTAGAGATTTTATGACAAAAGCATCTTAACGTGTGAGATATGCCTATCAATTGCAAGTTCTTGAAAATGCAAGCACCAGATTGTATGTTCAACAGTAAATTGACCCATAGAACAGAAATGTTCATATGGGCACTTCATTTTGTAAGAATGATTGCTAACATGCTTTCACATTAATTACCAATGATTACATAACGTTTATGGACTTAGCACATAATCACTTTATCCAAATAATTGAGACAAATTAGAAATGAAAGTACTCTATAATAGGAAAGTGATTAGAGATAAAATACATTCGTTTTTTGAAGCATAAAAACGCCAATGATAATTTAAGACATGAGTAATGACATATTTTTGTCATTAATATCAGTCCTAATTGTGGTGTATGACAAATTTACACAAAATACTTACCACACATCTTGTTTTTTTCTTTTCATCGAGCAGTACGTCTATTTTTCTTTTTTGTGAAAATAGGAATGCAATTTTAATATTTTTTTCTTCATAAAATGTATGTTTAAATGTTTTTTTATTCATAAAATGTATCAAAACAATATTCATAATATTATTAATGCATGCCAAATACTGAACGAAGTTAGTTTTAATGGATGAGACTTACACCAATATAACTCGAACCCTTTCGGGTGTCTCAAAATGCAAATTTTTTTTTTCGTAGCATTAGCGACAAAAAATAAGCATTATGCATTATTCTTAAATATGTAAATTATTAAGCTTGCGTAAAAATAAAAGGCTTAAAAAATCTAGTTGGTTCGAGAAGTATTGATTCTTCAGACTGTTTCACAGCTGTTCGAAAAAAATTCCCCAATGGGGATATTTTAAGTTTCTCAAAAAAAAAAAAAATATATATATATATATATACCCAAAACATATTTGAAAACGGAGGGAAACACTCAACAACACAAGCATCGCAACAGTTAATATCAGGGATGCATTGCCTGGCATTCCGAAACAGTATATAAGAATTTTTTTTTTCTTTATACACATTTCCATACGTTTTTTTTTACGAAGGTAAAGAAAAAAGGTATAAGAAATTGCAGTGCCCTCGTATTCTTACAGCGCCCCGTCGCCCGGAGGCAGGGGCTGAATTTGAAATGCAAATTGCATCTTCTCAGCTCCCCCCTTCACACCTGTGCAAGGGCATCTCCCCACTGGAAGAAATGTGGTTGTGTTTGTCAGCGTTACACTTCTGGAGTTTTCTGTGGATCCGCTTACGCCATGTACGAGTGGAAAAATTTTATGGCCGTCATAAAAGTAGACACTTGTGGACAGGCCGGGTGGGAAAGGGGCTCAAAATGTTCGATGACGATTCCGGCATCGAACAACAAGTGTTTCTAGTTTGTTCTTTTGATAGTTTTTAAATGTCGGTTCAAAAAGTCGTTCCTAGTATGATGTGTATCGTCTGATTTTTATTATCATTAATTTTGGAGATTTACTAAGATGCCTTAAAGTTGGACCAATAATTTTTCTTTAACGTCAAAGAATTATATCTTATCTTGTATATATCTATAAAATGGTACAGTGCTCGGGGTACAGTGCTAAAAAAAAAAAAAAAAAAAAAAAAAAAAAAAAAAAAAAAAACGGACCACTCAAATGTCGCATTTTTAAAGATTTCGCTTAAACTTTGTATTTTGCAATGAAAAACTACATTCGTAAAAAGAATGTAAAAAACTAGACAATTTACAATTTAAAAATTTTTCGACACTTACGAAATAAAATAATAAATATTTACTAAGCTATTTTTGGAATTAAAATAATTTTTTCAGAAATGAATTTTATAATTGTGAGCAAAAATTTCTCCAATTCGCTGTAAGAGGTAAAAGGAAAATTAACATTAACGGGTTTGGATCGCTCACCTGAGCAAACTATTGATACCATATTTCCCAGATTGCAGATATTTTAGGGGTCAGGAAATCGAAATATGTCTAAAAAAAGGTATGTGTATTTAGGAAAAGTACGTTTTTGCAGCTGATTTCGTAATCTAAATTTTATCTGTTAAAATTTTTAGATATTTTTGGTATGAAAAAAATTTTGAAACTCTAAATAATACCATATTTATGTAAAGAGTTTTTTTAGAATGGTATATTATAGAATTTTTATAGTAGGAATTAGGTCTTACAAATGTTATTATTGTATGGATGTATTTAACTAGTTATATATATATATATATATATATATATATATATATATATATATATATATATATATACATATATAAATAAATAAGAAGTAGTAGATGACTATATAGTAGTATTTAAAGTGTAGAACCATAGGTTTAATAATAATAATAAAAAAAGATTCAAATAAAAAATTAAGTGTTATACATTCTCTAAGTTAAAAATGGAGCAGTAAAATGTAAGCAGTCATTTCCATTTTTCGACGCTAAAGCTATTGTCAAAAACCCCTACTTTTACTGAAGTACCAATTTAGAAACCACAATTTTATATAGCACATTTCTTGAGTATTAAAGCTATAGAGTAAATAAAAATGCTTTTAAAAATCATGATTACTACGATTTTCAGTAAGTGAACTTTTTATAACTCGACAGTATTTTTCTCTATTTCTTTACTCAATCAAGAAAAACCACTTTCTAGCACCGAAAATAACATTTAAAAAGTGAAATGGTTGGTGAAATTTTCACTTTCGTCTTTTATAGAAAACTCTTCGCGATTGGGGGAAGAAATGGGGGAAATATTTCAATATGCGACAACCACCCCGACACACCCTTCATTTCAATTTTGCCCTCTCTCTCTTCATCCGTATCCAGCAATATTTTTTTGAAATAACTACCCCACACTGTTCGTTTCACGGCAAGGCAACTCCTGTTTATAGCTTCCCATTATCGTTAAGAAGTTGTAAGTGATGCAGAGCGATGAAAGCGCCATCTGTTGTGGCACTTTGAAAATTAAATTGACACCGACCGTGAAAATGATATTAAAAGAAAAAACACCTCCTGCCTTTAAAATTGAGATTTTTCTCCCCTACTCATAGATTTAAAGAAGCGTAAATTGTTCGAAAAAAAAGGGTATTATATTTAGTTGGCTAAATAATCCGTGATACTTTGACTTATATTTAACCAATTCACATAATAATAAAACTGTTTTTACTACACTTTTAAAAGTTTTACAATATAATCATTGTTTTTATTTCAGATAAAAATAACCAAGAAAGTTTTTCATCGTACAAAACTTACGTTTAATCTTTTAAATGTTTACTTATTATTTGTTAAGGACTCAATCAAAATAAATAGTTTCATATTCGATGGAAATAAACAATTTTTTTTACACACACAAAAAAAAGGACGCTGTTTTAGAATGTTATTTAAAGACTTCGTTTTTTTTTTTTCAACAGGGCTCTCAGAAACACAAATGAGGGAAACGTTTACAAATTTTTGTTAAAAAGTGGTTTTGGTTTAGTCAAGTCAAGAAAAACAACTTACATCTTTCTCATAACTAAATTAGGAAGGTAAATTTTGCTTTCACAATTAGGAGAAACTCAGTTTAAAAAAAGAGTTAATAATATTAATAATGAAGATTGAGTATATGTATACATGTATGTTCCAAAAATGATTCCCCTAGCAACCTTTTGACGCAGAATTTTTATTAAACATATTTTTCATACTTTTTCCATTATTTTGTATTAATCTATGTCAAAATAAATGAAAAATATTATATTTCGCATTTTAATAATTCCTGGTTATGAAATACAAACACATAACTTTTGGAAGCTTTTAAGGTAAAATTTTCCTAACATGGCTCACTTCCAAATAAAATTTTTTTTCAAATTTGCACTTGTCCGTAGTTATTTAAATCTAAGAGAAACAGTTATTCATCATTGAATTTTTTTTACTTTTAAAAAACAATTATTCATTATTTTTTTTAAGATGAGTGAAATTTTTTTTTTCAAACTACTTTTTTTGGTTTTTATATTTTAGTACGTGCCCGTATAATTTTGATAATATAACACATTTTTTATATAAACTATTAGATTGTTTTTTATAAATAAATAAATACCAAAATATATTTTTGCTTCTAATTAGAGCGTCAGAAAAAGATACATAAAAGGGCCACTGATGTCCCAACAGCATCAAAGGAATAAATTAATTATTTGTATTTCATTTTAGGTTATTATTATGTTACAATGCTCTCCAAAAATTAAAAATTTTATAGTTTTCTTTTCAGAAAGAAAAAAAAAAAAAAAACTTTATCATTATTCAAGAAAAAGTTTCCTTAAATCTCGTTGCTTGTACGAGTCTCGTTATAAAATTATTATCTGGTAAAACAAGTGAATTAAAAGCTAGTAATTCAGGCGTGGCGACAAATCCTCTAAGCTGTCTCAACTACTCTTGCAAAACTAATAAAAATATTTAACGCCAAGACTACTTTTTTGCTGATAAAAAAAAAAAAAAAAAAGGAATAAAAATAATCGCGGTAGAATGCCTCGTAACTCGTCAGGTGATTGCGATATCATCCAGAGAAGCGTCACATACGTTCCGAATTAAAGTCATTTTCTGCCACCATTTAAGCAGTAACGTTACTTTTTAAGTGACAACCACAGCTCCAAGAGACGACCTTTTCCCTAAATGAGAGTCCTTAACGATGTCCAATAATTCAAGTTGAACCTTTTTTTTTTCCCTCTCTCTTTTTTTACAAACTTTGTTCCTTTTATATCGTTTGCTACTTTCGTGCCATAACTTTTAGAAGCTTTTACAGTTATTTCACTTTAAAACGGAGAATGGTTGCTTTAAAAAGTTTTTTTAGAAATTAACTAACAGACATATACGGTTGCTTAGTTAAAGAATGTTTTCTAAACAATTTAATGAAAACGAGATCTTTTGTATTCTTAATCCTATTGAAAAGAGTGGAATGGCAACAAAGCTCTGTTGATTACAGTGAAAAAAAAAATTTTTTTTTTTTGTGATTTAGGTGGTTAAGTTCTTCATAACTGACGAGGATTAGGAGAACCAAGAATAGTTATAGATTTTAAGAACAAATATCCGACATAAATGATTTCTTACCAATAATGGAATACCTACAAGTGATGTAGATTACGTATCTCGATCCTGATTGGTTGCTGAAACGTAGCTTTCTTTGCTTTAGCAACTGTATTTCATTTTGTTTCGACCAATCCAATTCCTTCAGGCATCAATTCTCTTGAGTGATACATTCTATATTCTTTCACAAAGATTTCAATTTTTTCACTCTATATTTCTTGATTAACACTAAGACAGACACGAAGCTATGTAGAATATAAACAAACCAATTATGTGAATTCTTTATAGATCAAAAGAGTGCGGTCATTTTTTTACAATTATTTTGGAATTTCAGAAAAAAAAAATTCTGTCGTTAATGATTATAAGCTAGCAATTAATAATTTCTGTTAGAATTGTTAATATTCAAATATTTATTAATTAATTATTGTGTAGATGTTTTGCATTTGTACCAATTGATGTACAACTTTTGTCCACATGAATATGACTGTGGCATATAAATTTGTTTGAAAACAAAAACTATATTTAACTTAAAATACCAATTTTTACGTTGAATCAATTGTGTTATATTTAACAAATACTTTTAATCAGAAACAGATATCAGAACTACTATTAAAGCAGTATTTTAGTTTATTAGTTTTCTACGATTCCCCAAACAATACTCAACAGAGTCTCATCCTTTTCAAAGCGAATGGCGCCGCCAATAATTGGAAAAATGCTATAACAAAATTCTTACCTAAATATCAAACACCTCTTAGCGAGCACAGTGCCATCTGCCGAATTACCGACATACCAATTAAAGCAAGATACCCAATTAGTCACCTAGGCAAGGGGGAGAATTATTCTTTTGATCTCAACCACAGGTTGGTCGTTGGTGATCACCATCAAGGGGCGGGGACGAAGAAACGGCGAAGTAATTAAATTGGCGGCTAAATATTGTCATTAAATTGTCGTTGGCAGGTTTTGATGATGGCCAACTATTCATCTTTTTTATCCGCAGCTCTCTGTTCTTCTTGCGTCACATTATAATTATTTTTTGTTGTGGTTATGTAGAAGTGTGAGAAATATGGTGGACCCCTTAATATAATTTTATTACTCTCTGCACAAAACTAAGTTTTAGAGAAAGGAATTAAAAAGCACCTGTTCTCGAAAGAGTATAAAGAAATAAAACAGCAGCAAAATATAAAAGCAGCTGAAAGTTAAATATATCCGGAATTAAAGTCAATTTAGGAAATTTATCAGTTGAGCGATTTCATCTTTCAATTAAGAAAATTAATAGGGTCACTTTTTTCATTCTTTTAAAGAACGCATTTAAAAAATCTTTTGAAAAAGGAAACGTTTTTATTTTATTGGGTATTACATTTGTTTAAAGAGAATTATCAATTAAAAAGCATGCATAATTAAAAGCGTAAAGCTGAGTTTTTGAAAAAAAAAAAAAAATTAAACAAAATATGGAAATATCATTCGAATTTGACGTAAATATAAACTAAAATATACTTCTAAGCTGGCACGAAATCCTATTTTAAGCAACGCAAAAATTTCAGTTGTAGATTAAAGTGAAGACAGTCCTAATAACAAACTCATTAATATTAAAATAACAAAAAAAAACCAAAAATCTTCGAGCTTACGACTCGATATTAATAATAATAATAATAATAATAAAACATTTTCAAATATTATACTTTGATTTGAGAAGTATGTCGTGTTAATATATAGGGTGTTCCAAATATGACCAATGATTTGCGAAATCAATTATAAATTATGGAGGGAGATAAGAAACTTGATATTTTTATTTTGAAAGTTTTGAAATTAATTACAAACCTCGTCCACAGCTGGCGCTGATAGCTGAAAAAACTATCAGTAAACCTTAATCTAAACTGCAATTTTCAACATACGTAGTTGCAAGAGAGGCAGTAATACAAAGTGATACAATTATTGCAAAGGCAGTTGTATTTAAAACATTCTTTAGATTGTTGTTTAATTAGTAGCAGCAACTGTTGACGAGCATAAAAACTAGTTTCTACAATTGGTGAGAACAAATGTCTGGTTTCAAAAGCAGAAGGTATCAAACCAAAAATTTCAATCTACTTCTGTTTGTCTTCAAATTGTTTTTCAAATCAGCAGTTAATTTTGGAACACAGGATAATTAAATAAGATTTGTTATAAAAATAATAATAAAGTTCGAACAAACATGGTGGAATGGCATTACATGTGGATTCCATTAAACGTCGAAAGTTGTTTCAAGATATAGATTTAAACATTTATAAAAAAAATACTATAAAGCTACATAAAACAAATTTTTCCTTTAATAATCGGAGGAATAAGTTTAATGAAAAATGAAAGAAAGAATACGAAATAGCGTTGAAGCAGAACGCTGAATCCATGCGCAGCTCAGAAAACAAAATTTTCAAAATTACTACAATTATTGAGGATATTCTTTTACAAGAATTGAATTTTCCTCAAAATAAGACAAAAGAGTTTTAAGAGGCTATCAATTAAATGACCAGGCAATTCAATAACCATTATCTCATACTTTTTAGAGTTTTAAAAAGGGTAAGAGACCATTTGTGGGGAAAGTGAAATGATTGTTTCGCTAGTGCATGACGAATGGAAATGAGTCTGAAAATGCCATTTTTATTTTATTTTAAACGCTGCTAGTTGATAGGTTCGAAATAAAATAAAAAGAGAAAAAGAAAAATACTTAAACATCGGGCGTGTGCTTGTTTGATGATACAGCCCGTGGTCTACAAATAGGCCGCCTACGTAGGACTTTAATGGAGGCAGAATAAGTTATTTCATAAATGGTGGATGTATAAATTACTATGCAGTAACGATCAATTATCGATTTTATTCCATTTTATATTTAGATATCTATATATAATTTTGTTGTTAAAATGAGAGTTCATTTATATATCTATATTTTGTTGCATTTAACTAGTTTTTGATCTTTATATATTTCTATTGTAAAGTAATTAGCATTTGTGCATTTTTTAAGGAGAGTGCAAAAGCTTTGATTAAAGAAAATGTATTTTTATTAGTGAATTTTAGAATCGCCTGTTAAATAAAAAGATAAATTTATTTATTTATTTTTAATTACTACATGCGTTCTGAATTTAATATAAAAACTATTTATTATAATAAATAATATTAAAAAAAAAGTTTCTATGAGCTATTTATGTGAGATTTCATTTCCGTGCTATCTGAAGACTATATTAATCTTCAGCAGATTTAACTAAAAATTTAACAACTTAAAAAACAATAATGCACGCAGAATGAATTATTGATTATTTTCATTTGTAAGTAAAATGTTATATTAAACGAAAAGTGCCCTTAAAGTGAGAGTTTAAAATTTAAATAAACAAAAATTATAAATGAAACAAATTAAACTCCTATTCGCAATAGAATCTACGTCAGTTGTGTTTATTCTGTAAATTTTATGCAATAAAAATATAAATAATTTCCGCTGAACACTAGCCTTATTTTGAATCTATCAAGATTACATATTTTCTAATTTACCATCAAAAGTTGAGAAATATTTTTACGAAAAAAGAAAAAAAAAAAAAAAAATCCGATAAGAAATTAACGGTTTCTTTAATAACGATTCTCTGAAATACTAATGCTTCGTTGTAATTTCTTTTGGTAAGTAAATTCATGGGGAGGGGGCGGAAGCACTTGACAACCACTAAGACAATAAAAAATAGGGGAGGTAAGCATAAACTTGCAGAGTCACGCCACTTCCCCGAGGAAGCCTGAGTATCGAACACAATTTCTCGAATAAGATGAACACAAGGAACAGTTCCTCTACATCCTCTCATTCCCACATCGTACTTGCATCGGCACGCGCAGACGAGAAATCATCCTCATTCTAGTGCTCTTACGAGGCCCTATGGACACATTCGAACCAGACTTTCTTCTGTAAACATAAATCATAATACTTCCGGAAGCTGCTAAATGGATGGTATTGTTCCCCGAAGGCCGAAATAGCGTTGTATGAATCATCTGGGGACTTCGGAAACACTTTTCGAATCAGAAAAAAAAAAAAAAAAAAAATCTTATGTTTTGTAACAGCATTGCCAAAATCATAAAAATAAAGTTGTTAATTAGTATTTTGAGAGAATTGAATCGTTATCGTTTGACAGTTGCCATTAATTGTTCAATCAATATCGTTCTCTCTTTTTTTATTTTTACTAGTATCACAGTTGAAAAGGAAACGATTTTTGTATTCTTCTACAAATGAAAACGAGGATTAAGTAAATATATTAAGCGATAATTTGTTTTTAATGTTGCAAGTTAGTTTCAAGCTTTTTTTTTCCCTTCATGAGCTGAATTTCATCCATTTAATGGCTCGAAGTGATTTAAATGAGCTTTCCTAATTAATTAGGAATTACAATTTATTCACGTCATCATGAATGTTCATTTCGGGATTAAAGATATTTTTTCAATGCTTTTGAAATTACCTATCCATCAAATATTGTAGTACAGCGATTCTTATAAATATTTATGTTGCATAGAATATTTATGATGCTGGAACCATTGATAGTTGAGACCATCTTTTTTTTATATTTATTTAAAAAATTTTTTTTAATATAACCGTAGTTGAACAGCTGACCTAATTTTATGGGTTTACGACTATTAATAATCAACTACGTAGCCTTACAATTTTGAACTCAATCTAGAAGACAAGGGAACTTCTGGATCGAGTATTGGGAGAAATTTGCCTTCGTGGAGGAGTTTTTGATGGAGCTAACCCACATTTGCATTACATGGAGAGGAAGACCACGAGAACCTCCCACGGTTAGCCTGGCGGCAAGGGGACTCTAACCCATGATCCGTCTACCACTGAGGATATTTCAAGTCAGCACTGTGGTCGATGCAAGCCGGATGCGGAATTCGTATCGACTGTGTTTCGAACCCGGTTCGCCTTATTGGACAGCGAACGCTCTATCCCCTGAGCCATCGCGGCTCGAGAACCATCTTTGAAATATCGAGTTGATATCTTATTTTTTAGACAGAGGTATGGAATTTCAGTTCTAAAGATAATAGCTGGACTAAAATATTTACTCGCCATTATTTTATATTCATGTTTAACATGTAGTATGCCATCTATGCGTGAATAAAAGTATTGAGTTCTAATAGTCCAGGGTCATATACACTCTATAACAAAATAATCGACGCACCAAAAAGGAGTTGTCCGATTGAAACGAAAATTAGTGGATATGAAGACAATGTACAGAATAGTAAATGATTAAAATTTCAGAACAATTGAATAATTTATTGCAGAGTTACAGTAACAAGTTCAATAAGGTGTTGACCCGTCTCTAGCCTGGATACAAGCTGCCACACGGCGTGGCATAGACCGATAAAGATCCCGGATGGTCTCTTGTGGTATTTCCTGCCAAATTCAATCCAATTGTCGAACGAGGTCATCAACATTCCGTGCCAGATGCAATCGCCTTCCCATCATATCCCAGACATGCTCGATGGGAGAGAGATCTGGTGATTTGGCAGGCCAAGGAAGAGTTTGACAAGCTTGCAGACTGTTCATAGCAACACGTGCCGTATATGGTCTGGCATTGTCCTGCTGAAAAACCAGCCAAGGGTGCTGCAAAAGAAACGGTAGCAAAACAGGTCTTAGGATGTCGTCGACGTACCGCTGTGCAGTAAGTGTACCTCTAATGACGACCAAAGGGGTCCGGCTGTCCAAGGAAATGGCACCCTAGACCATAATGCCTTGTTGAGGGCCGGTGTGGCGTGCAATAGTGAAGGCAGGATCCACCCTCTGCCCTGTGCGTCTCCAAACACGTCTTCGATGATCGTCAGGACACAGTTGGAAGCGGGATTCGTCGCTAAAGACTATACGTCCCCAGTCGGCATCATTCCAGCCTGATCGAGCCATGCACCACTGTAATCTGGCTCGGCAAAGCAATCGAATGATTGCTTCTTGGTGCGTCGATTTTTTTGTTACAGAGTGTATTAAGGAGAGCAGGACACTCGAAACTCTTGATGTGTTGAAGAGATTGAAGAAAACATTGTGACGTCAACGCTTGGACTCGAACCCACGTTCTGTCTGTCATAAGACAGTCAGAATAGCCTTCTCGGTTATAATATGTATCCAGCTGCAAGCAACCAAGTAGCTTCATTAAGTAGGCCTAGTAGGTGAGGTAAAATTCTGTTTTTTCTTTTTTAACCGTATAAGAAGAAAGCAGTTAATAATCGGTTTTTCTTACAATTAACAGTTTTAATACTATCTTATTTGTGGTTATTTAAATGTGCTAAAATAATAAATAAATTATTATTTAATAATTTTTTCCGAAGAATTTCTCACATTGTAGTACATTGTTTTGAAAGCGCATTTGAAGATATGTACATTTTTTTTTAAACATTGATTTTGAGTTATGTACTTTTGCTTAAACGCCTAGTTTTACAACTGAAATGTTTTATCAGATTGACAGTGAATATGATAAAAAATTTAAATTCGAAATTATTTTAAGCCTTTAATGTAACTATACAATTCTAAATAATTGCATAGTGGTGAAGAACTACGAATTATAAGTTCTATTATTCTTAGCTTCTTTTTAAGCGTTATTTTACGGTTCCTATGTATTTAATCCCACTTATCTAATGATTTTGTTATCAGCGCAACTTATTTCTTTTGGTAAAAAAATAAGACTAAAACAATTTTTTTTTTTTTTTTGCAGAGCTTCAAATTTTTTTTACTAAAAAAACAGCCATAAAATAAATGTATATTTTTTTAAAGAAAAGTTAGAAAATAGATAAGGTTACGTAAAAATAAGTTTTAATGGGAAATAAATTGGTACGTTGAATTTTTATCCTTTTAAAAACTTTTCCGTTTCCTAGACACTTAAGTAATGGATATACAATCAGAAAAAAATTCTCTCAGAAAAAAAGTAACGCAACTTAGTCTTTTCCACTTTTCTAATAGTTTCTATTTTCTAATAGTTAAGATTAGAAGATTTGTAGTGCTGAAAGTAATATGTTTTTTTGAGAAATAAAATCGATATGAATGATAACTATATAAAGTTAGATAAAACTAAGTCAAAAGATAGATAAAACTTAATTTTTGTAATAGCATCGTAAATTTGAAAATTATACATTCCTTAGCATTTTTTTTTTATAATCTTTCACACGCGAATAAATGTTTGCAAAGCTAAATTAATTTTTTTAAAAATAAAATGTCAAATCGAATAAAAATAAAATTTTTAAACTTACAGTGAAAGTCTTATAAAGTTATATGAATTTATAATATTGCGAACATAAAACTATTTCGTATATTTGGCATCATTGTGAGTTTAAAATATTAATTAGAGTATATTTATTTCGCATGTACAAAGTCTATCTGCTGAAAGATTCAAATTCCTATTTTTTATATTCATTACTATTACTGGTAGATTTTGCAAGCACAAAATTTGCGAACATTATATTACAAAATTATTTGATTTTGTTTGGATTATAAATAAATGCATATGATTTTTATTACAAAAATGTTAGAATTCTCATTAAAAAAAGAACTGTTTATATATGATCTAAACACCAATATTACTACTAGTTTTGATTTTTTTTTTGTTTTGTTTATAATAATATAAAGATGAAAAGAAATATATAAAATCTTAATCCTACATCACATTATTTAATATAATATTTTCAAATATTTATAAATACTAAATAAAAAAAAAGATGAATATTACAATATAAAAATATTCTACTTCCAAATTTGTGTAGTTCTGCCCATGTATTGTAATAAAATGTATAAAAAACTCTGGAGTATCTTAAAAATTTTGCCATGGCCTATAGTTAGAAATCATAAAACATATAGTTTTTTTTAATTTTCTAAAACTTGATCTAACGAAAGACAACATACTTAGAATGTCAGATGCTTCCTTAAACTTATAAAGTCGACAGTATAAATTGAAAGTATTAGTATTAAATAAAAGCATTTTTTGTTTATGATAACTTAACGCAATATTTTCGCTTGTTGATTCAAACGGTATTGGAAACTGTTACTTTCTAATATTTAGCGGAAGTTTTATTTCAAAATATCAATGAAAAAGAATTTAAAAGTAATATGTGATTTCCAGCAAATAGAAGCATAATCATTTGTTCTTTTTTTACTCATGACACATAATATCAACTTTTATGATTTGATAAAAAGAAAATGTATAGAAAGCATCGAAAATGAAATATTATGGCAACACGTAAGAAATAAGCAAACGATATTTTTTTATTTATTTCTTTAAATTCTTTTTTTTTTTTTTCATTTGAGCACCAGAAGGTGGAAAATCTTTCACTTTTCGAAGCTTCTCAATTATTCGCTGAATATTTGCTGTATCTTAAAACGTGGGCGGTTAATACTTAGTCAAACATTCGATAGCTCATTTTCATTTTCTTCCAATAAAGGTTTGAAAAAGAAGAAAACACGCTAGTTCACGTGTTATGAGAAAATAATATTAAATATCTTTTGCAGAAGGGAAATAAGCGTCTAGAGATTCTAAGCAGGTACATTACTCTCCATTTTTGGACATATTTTCTCGCCTTTAAAATCAAATAAGTGTGTTGAATTTGAGTTAAGATGATATCGAACGTTTTTAAACAATACATCTTAAGTGGATGTGAAGCAACAACCCAGTTTAAATATTTATTTAGTATTAAACATTACATTATATTCAATTTTTGAACATTTTTTCTTTACATTCAAATAAGAGTGTTGAATTGATATTAAAATGATAACACATTTCTAAAATATACATTTTATGTAGATGTTACACTAACATGTTTAACTAATATTTAGTGGTTTGAAACTACATCAGTCATCATTATTTTATTTTTAATGCAAATGTATAATTTTTTTTATAAATCACAAAACAATATTTATTAATGAGAACGAAATCTTATTTTTCCTAATTCATCAAAATCACTAAATACTTTTTTCCATTATTGTATTTTTATCTATGGTAACATTTCCTTTACGTAATCATTTCTGTAAATCTAATTTTATAA
This sequence comes from Parasteatoda lunata, assembly GCA_949128135.1. Lineage (NCBI taxonomy): Eukaryota > Metazoa > Arthropoda > Arachnida > Araneae > Theridiidae > Parasteatoda > Parasteatoda lunata. The sequence goes on along the minus strand of OX421972.1, from coordinate 40,122,901 downwards.
TAGGAAGGTTGAAGAAAAAGTAATTTGCAAATTGCTCGGTTTCAGGACTTTTATTTTGACCGCTTGCATAAAAATTAATTTTTCTGAACTTTCAATCTTTAATTTTTTTCAGAATTAAAGAAAAAAAGAAGAAAAAAAAACGTTTTTTATAGCAGTATAAAAATGTTTCCCATCCAGTAATCCATAATTAAAAAATATAAAGGAAAAAAATAATAACAATTGTAATTATGAACGAACCATTCTTTCATTTAAAAATGAAAATAATAAAAAATTATAAATGAACAATAAAATATTAATAAAAAATTATCTATAGCTAAGCACATCGAAAACAACAACGTCCTAGTATTAAAGTATTATTTATGATATTTAAAAAACATAGATTTGATTTCCTCTTAAATCATTAAATTGAGCAATAAAAGAAAAATATAGAAGGAAAAAAATACTCAAAAACAATTCTCAAGATTTTATTTCGAAAAACTCAATCCCGGTTGGTTTATTCCCATAAGAATTTTCTCTTTTTTTTCAAAACTCCACTTATTTAGAAAGAAATTTTAAAAAAAAAGTAATAAAAACAGACAAAAACTTAAGATTATTTAAATGAAACGCGAAATTACCAGTAAGTTTTTGAATAAGTAAGAAAAATGAAATTCACAAATAAAACACACACAACATCATCCAAAGCAATTTTCTCTGAGGAGTTGAATTTTTCATGTCTGGTTATACGAGCCTGAAACTTTCAGCCGACAATAAGAATAGACATCTAGTAGACGTAAAACAATGGACAAAAAAAAAAAAAAAAAAAAAAGGAAAAGCAAATGAAATATGACACTTTCTGTCGAAGAAATAGTTAATCTAATATGACTTATCGAACAGGGATACATTTTTATCAAGAGGACAAAACTTACCTCGATTTGACATGAAACTAAAAATACTTTTATTACTTCAATCATACAGTTTGAAAAAATTAAAAAAAAAACTGTATTCCTGTGTTTTTACTTCTTATAACATGTTTTTTTTTTATACTATGATCTTTTTTCTTTTTATATTTAAAAACTATGCTTGGAAAATACTGCTGAATTGTAAATATTAGTTTAGTTTTGTTTCTTGTTACGTTAGGTAAAGTGCAGTGTTCTAATATTTCTGTGATTTTTTTTGTTTTTCCGGTAGAAACGTTTTTTGTTAAAAATGTTTTTTACAAATATAGTCGTTCAAATTTGGGATTATGTAATAATAAATGAGGATGTTGATTGCTGCACAATATAATCGTATGTAGTCCTGAGATAAGAAAAAAAAAACACATTTTAATTCATAATATTTTTGTGATTAGTGTTCACTGAGAAAAGAAGTATGGTCATAACTATAAGAATATGGTAAAATTTACCATGTTTCTGGTTCTATTGGAAAAGCAAAAACGGCGCTTTTTATGGAAGTTATCTGCTTTGTTCTAATATATTTGTTTCTTTTTGCGCTAGACACTTGTATTATAAAGAATGTTCTCTTTTTTATAAATATAGTCATTTGCATTTTGGGATTATGTAATAATAATAGAGGTTTAAGACTATTGCAGTACTTAATTCCATGAGTAGTGGGATTAAAAAAAAAATGCCAATTTTAATTAATAATTTTTGTGATAAGTAGTTTTTGGAGAAATTTGAAATCTAATTTGCTTTGAAAAGAGACATAGTAATCAAAATTAAAACCGTACTATTAAATATTCATACGTTTGTTTAACTAATGTCTTGCAAGTATTTTTTTACAAGACATGGTATAGAAAATGATACACGTCAATAACCTTTGATCTAAAGAGCGGATTTCCACATACTAAGATGTAGTCATCTTGGTTAGACGGGTAGACCATTAATACGCATGTTTTAAGTATCCCTTTGCCGTCGGGTTAACCGTGGAACGTTTTCCTCACCGCGTAACGCAAACGCGGGTTGGCCCTCCACGAAAGCTAGTTTGTCCCAATGTTTGATCCAGGAGTTCCCTTCTATAACCGGGGCTGATTCACCATCATGCATCACTTTTTTAAATTAAAGTTAGGGTTAACTATCTAAATTTTTCAAAGGTCTTAAGGCTAATTTAACCATTTGAGTCTTTATTTATCTTATTTTTTAAAAGTCGTTGAACTGCTACAGTTGTACAAATCTGTAGCCTTGTATTTTGGGGGAAGAATTGGGAAAAATTAGCCTTTGTTGAGGACTTTTTGATGGAATTAACCAGCATTTATGTTACATGGGGAGGAAAACCAGGAAAACCACGCATGGTTAGCCCAGTACAAAGGAAATTTTAACCCTTGGTCCGTCTACCACTGGGGATATTTTAAATCACTGTGGTTCGTGCGACCTGGGTGCAAAATTCAACCAGCCATTGTGGGATTCGAATCTGAGTCACCTCATATGGAGGCTAGGGCTTTATCTCATGAGCCACCACAGCTCGAAAAGGAGTTTTCTTGTCTTCTGGGTTGGGTTCAAAATTACAAGAAAGGGAATTGTTACATTGATAGTTTTAAACACAGAATTGGGTCTCTGTTCAGCGCTGGTTATAAAATAAAATAGAAAACAAGATAATTATTTTTCACTCTCTAACTTAGTCATATGTTATCTTGTGGTATTGCATACTAATTGAAGATTTCCAAACTATTTCCAAGTGTTTCCTAACAGCTAGTTAAAAATATTGTTAGAACTAATTCTCTTCATTTCCGGGCACTCTTGACAAAGTAAAATTGTTGAAGAACAAAAAAAAAAAAAGAAAAAAGATAATGGATAATACTAAATTTTTGAGAAAAGAGTTAAATTAATAGGCAATTAAGTGAACTGTGAGTAGATCCTTTGAGTCTCTGTCGTAATTAGACAAGAATGTAAAAGAGTTTTCTGAAAAGAGTGGGTTGAAAAAAAAAATCTTTTTTAAAAATGCTATTTTAAAAGTGACGGAAAGAAGAGTTGAAACTAATTATTTCAACTAAGTTTTTCAGTCAAATTTTGGACTTAAGTAATGTTTCTTTGAACAAATTAAGATAGCTTCTGCTCCTTCTTTTATATCATTGAATATAAATTAGTTAGGTACGGTTAATTTTTCGTTGTAAAAAAATTTATTTTTAAAAAGAGAATTTATTTTAAAATAATGATTGTAGGAAGAAAAAAAAATATTTGGTATAATGTGAACACCAATATATATATATATATATATATATATATATATATATATATATATATATATATATATATATATATATATATATATATATATATATATATATATAAACGCAAACATTTAGTTTATAAAGCAGTGAAAAAATTGAAAATCGCTATTAATATTGAAAATTTACCATCAATAAGAACAAAAAAGTTATAATTTTTATATAGTTGTAAAGAATTACAATTACAAGAATTACAATTTCTTATAGTTTTAAAGAATTACAATTTATCAGACAACGTGAAGTTGAATGAGTAATTAAAATAGAAAATGACGTTACATATTCATTAATTCACAAAACAAGTAAATATCTGTCATATTGTAATAAATGTTGAACATTTTTTAATGTTATAAAAATTAAGAAGTAATCGAAAAATTACGTTCTGCTTTTGTAATATTTTAAAACTAGAAGGCTTCGCCCCCTGCTCGCTGGCGCTCACCAACCCTTTAACCTTTAAATATGGCAACTTTGTTAATCTCTTTTTAGTTCAGAACAGCAATTTTAACGACAGAATTTCTATTAACTATTTCTGTTCTCAAAATAAAAAGAAAAGAACCAAAAAAGAAAATTTAAAGCTGCTTAAACCAAATAAAATTCTCAATCTTTTATTTAGTTAGAGGCTTTTCCGCTCAGAATAGTTCTACAGGTTTATTTTCTGGCTGTCAGAAGTGCCAGAATATCCGGGTCTCTCACGACATAGAAATGGCAGTCGTTTGTAACATTGCAAGAGAATTCCTTTAAGGATCTAAAAATAATCCATTTTCCTTTCACAAAATAACGCAATATTATAGAATTACAGACCCTTCGTGCCTAAACTTTCACCTCGTCTAAATCACGCAGGCTCTAGTCTCGAGAAAACATTTTTCTTTAATTATGGCAAATTAAAAGTTATTCCTTTGGAAGGATAGGTAAGGGCTTTTGTCCCCTTCTACCCAATTCAGAACATGTAGCGGTTAAGAAACAATGGTTACTATCAAAAATTTTTAAAACGAAGAAATGCTGTCACGGGAATTCTTCCTCAGGGCAAGAACAGCGTTATAAGAGAATTGGAATAATTATTCTACTAGATTATTTTCCCCCGACTGTAATAATTAACGCCAAATCAAGAGAATGTGTAATACTGGAATCGATGTATGTATTAGTTCAAAATCGATTAATGGTTACTCACATAGAATAAACGGGAGCTTCGAGATAAAGTTCTGGCATAAATAATCGGACATTTTATTTTGAGACAGTTCTTATTTGGTAATTAGTAGCCTCGTTACGAACTTTTGCCGCATTTGCTGGGACGGAGAAACATTAAATATGTTATTTTAGAGATTTTTGATATTTGTGTGCATGCTGAGTTTGAATAATTATGGATCCCTTGGGATGAAATAGTTTAGAAATATTTTTCAAAAAAATAAAAAATAAATTCTTTCTATCTATCGATAATTTTATTCTTGTTGATCGAAATGTTTTTCGCTTTATTTATGTAGTGCTTCATTTTTAACCACTTTTGAGGTGGCAAGACATTTTTGGAAGCCCTTACCAAATGCCGTCGACAGCAACTCACTGAGATGCGTTAATTGATGATCCCTTATAGTATTTGGAACATTTTTTTTCTATTTAAGTGAATAAAAACCACAAACGTTGTTGACAGCACGTCGTTGGCGATTTTGTGACAAAAGCATGTTGACATGCGAGGTACGTTATTTCAGAGCAAGTCGATAAAATAATATTTTATTGAGTATTGTTAACGCAGCATAAATAAAAATGCAACTTTATTTTACTAAAGAACAAAATCTCTATACATTCTTTTGCACTATTGTTTTTTCACAGTGTCACATTATCTTTTATATTTCTGACCATACTGGGAAACATTTTGAATACACTACTCTATGATAAAGGACGAGACATCAGCTGTTTAGCATCAAATCCGATTGCACGCTTGGAGGTGTTCATCTCAATATAGGAGAGCATCTTTACAAAATGTTACTGGTAAATTGGACGTTAGAGCCTCAAATTTTGGGTTTGCAACGAAGCTCTAAATCTGCATAAAGCATGCAAAATTGAGACTTATGATTGCCGTTACATATCGTTACTGCAAAATTTTACGAAGAATTTTGGACAATTACATCCTTTTTACACCATGACAATTTCTAATTTAAGGAATCTGCAAGAACTACAACGTTCCGTGTCATGTTGCAAGTTCTCTCAAGTTTAAGTCTCAAAATATAGATGTAAAATGTCTTTTCTAGCTTATCTGTTATCTAACTATCTTTAAAAGCCTAGAAACAAAATGGTGGGATATGATTATCAAAGTCCTAAGCCTCAGACGTTCAAAAGCCTGACTTCAAAAACACCCGGAAGTGCTGAATATATAACAACGTAAAATTATATCTAATTTTTTTTTCTCCAACAGCACTTAAACACGTATCATTTTTAAGAATTTAATAATATACATTTAAATTGTCAGTTACATTTTCAATAAATCATTCCATCTATTTTAAAGAGATTCTTTAGCAAAACGAAGAATTTGTAAGCGAAGAAAAATGTACGAATACTATAATATTTTCTCTTCCACTAATGACTTGGAGTCTGCATTCATGAACTCATACTTAGAATTTTAATTAAGGTAGTTTGGCGAGAATCAGTCACGCCAAGTCTTAAGTCTCAAAACTAGAAAAAGAAAGCCTGTAATGAATGGCGACACCTACCAGGCAAGAGTGCATCATTAAGTTGGGGCAACAAACTCCCTCTGTAGCAGCTAAAGCGAATAAGAATTGCCAAAGTCACACGTTATTCGCCGGAATTTATTTATCTTCGATTGTTTCAAAATAATGATAGGCCCCCGCTTACGGAAGTAGGCGTGATTTGGTATCTTCTCTTTTGCGCCTAAGAGGTGATGAAATCACGCCACCGTCATCCAGGTGTTTCAAAGATAATTTTTTTTTAAAAACCTCCACCTTCAAATGGTAATTGTTTTAAAACATGTATTTTAAATGACAATAAAGTGGTTTTTATGTAGCTATACTGTGGTTGGGGTTTGTCAAGGTTAAAAAAAGGAGTTTTTGTTATTTAATTTCTGAAAATATTAAGCCTTTTTTACTATTTCCTTTTATTGCTTTTAAGGAAGAAATGGATCATACAAAATTTCATTTTTAATCATGAAGGTTATTTTTCTTTTTGCTTCCCCTAAAGGGAAAGCTGGAATACATACTAAACACAATGGAACGCTGTTTAGTTGTTTACCAGATTTTTCATTGTGGTTTTTTGGTTTTGGGGCTACTTTGTTAATAGAAATCCTCGTTTTCTTTTTCTTTCTTTTTTTCTTCTTTACATTATTAGAATCTTCTTATAATGTAAATATGTACTATCCCTTAAAATACACACATAAACTGTTGCTTAGAGGTTGATTCAAATTAGGTAAACTTTTCCATATATGTTATTATTATTTTCATTTTACTCTTCGTCGTGTTTTCCTTCATTTAAAAATACGGCTTATTCCTTTTTTTAGAATAAATTTATTCATTTAGAAAAAGAAAAATTCGTCTAATAGAACATTGCATGGATTTATTTATGGAAAAAAAAGGAATAGAAACGTAACAAATATGTTTTAAAAGTAAAACAGACACAACAAGAAGAAAGAAAAAAAATCAAATGTAGGGTCAACCTATCTTGTAAAGAGATTTAAATATGCACTGTAAATCAAATGCAGAATGAACTTATATCAGCACTCATAAAGATGGAAGGAATACCGAAATCAATTATCTTCTAGAGTTAGATTTAGAAAGGGACAGGTCACACGGGCTGCAGTACTGACCTTGTTTTAAATAAGATGATTTCCTGATAAATTTATACAGCCTTAACTTTTTAAATTCGTGCTTATAGTTTTTCGCCTGATGTAACATACTACAGGTCACGGACTCCCTAAAAAGTTATTTAATTAATTCCTTGAGGTCTTTAGTACCACAATTTAGCAATTTAATTAAAATTATTAAAAGTAGATTTCTTTTATTTATTATTTAATTGTGTGTGAGCTGTAAGTTAGAATTTATCCCGTTTTGTTTTACAAAGAAAACGATGTGGAATTTAGGTTGCTATGACAATATGATGGGACAACTTGTGCAAATAAAAGTGTTGTGTTTTATTTTTATTAAATGGGGTTAGAAATTTATTTTAATGAAGTAAAGTAGAAAACGACAGAGTAGTGAACTTTTTTGATAGAGTCAATTTTGGGGAACAAGGGAGTGATAATAATAAGAATTTAAAATTTTATATGAAGTATAAATAATAAATAAATGCAATACACTTTAGACTAGCATCTCGATTTTTTCCATCAATAAGCAATTTCAAAAATATCTTATCCACTTAGTTTAAATGTAAAAAGATATATACGAATTAAAAATCATTAAAAAAAAAATTCGACGAACTAAGCTATCAGAAGTGCGTAAATTTAATTAACTTATTACAAATACTGAAAAGGATTTTATATAAGGGATTTAAAGGACAGCTTTTTTTTTTTCCGGCACTGTCCTATTCTTGTACATGACAAATAAATAATAAATAAATAAATTATAATAATAAAATTTGAAATACTTGCTGACATTTTACGAGTAATAACAAGACATTTAAAAATATGTCTTAACTGTTTAATTTATTCATCTTTATGAATTTGCATAAAATGAGTAGTTTTCTGATGACTGAAACGTGCTCCACAAGCTTTATATGAGTTTCGGAAACAATATGACATGAAGGACATTTAAATGACATCTATAAGCAATGCGTGAAGAATCGTAAATATAATTTTAGTTTTCGTTTCTTTCTACCCTGTCCAAATAGAGTGATATTACACCCAACACAAAATAAGATGTAATTGTAAATCACTGAATAATTAAACCTCGAACACATGTTCACGACGTTTAGAAGTTTTTTTTTTCCTCTTCTATCTCGAAACACAGTGGTGAAGAAACAATAGTTAGTGGACAACGTAATGAGTTCTAAGATTGAAAGAGAAGATTTATAGTCACGGCACAGTTTTCATCACTCATTGCTCGCAATGACACAAACCAGAAAAAACAAAATAAACCCGGGTGAGAATCACCCTCCCTATCGGTGAGAATTTATGCGCGCATGAAAACGAAATGACAGCTTTTCTGATCGATTACTATTAATGTTTTTTGTTTCCAGTTTTAATTTTTGCAGTTTGCCCGCCCCTCGCACGTGACGCCGAATATAGAATTTTCGTAGTGAATATTTCATTCCAATAAGGGATTGAGAAAACGGGGCTAATCTGCATATATTGTCAAATTCCATATATGAACCCGAAGTCTGGTTTCCGGTGAGGGGTTGAACTCGCTTCCTTAGAGCAACTCCTCTTCTATTATAATTTTTTTATTTAATGTTTAATAAATATGGGCATTACACCCTGGCCTACCCCTTCTATTTCCTTCTAGAACGATTTTTTTTTTACTTTCATGAGTCCAGCACGCGCGTTGTGTTTAAGAGCCGTCACGAAAATGTTCGTGCGTCGTGGTGACATCTCAATTTTCGAACGACGTCGGAACAAAAATAGCAAAAAAAGCAGACGATAGTGGAGCAGGGTGGAATAAAGAGAAGAAGGGCAAAAGTAAGGGGCGCTGCTGTGCACCCTAAAACAATACGTGACCTGGATGCTGTAGTTTTGAAATCGTCTCACTCACCCCTTGGAATAAATTGCATTCCGGGTTCGCACTCTTTTTTTTCTTCCTCCTCCCTCCACTCTTCTTTTCATTGATTGGCTTTTCAGTGTCAAGGGACTACTTCTCGCTTTCCAAGTGAAGCTGTGCTGTTCCCCCCCCCTCTCTTTTTCTTTCTTTTCTTTTCTTTCTTTTTAACTAAGAAAACTGTTTGCTATTGTAGAAAAGATGGGATTTTATGAGAAAGGATAAAGATTTAATTCATAGGAATTAGTTTAAGCATCAGTAATTCGGGACGAAAAATTCTATAGAGTATACTTAAGAAAGTACATACGTTCGTCTATGAATATACGTATACTATGAATATTATGAATACTATAAATATACGTGAACTATAAACATACATATTTTAAATATACATACGATGAATATACGTATGCTACCAATATACGTGTGTTCAATAAATATACATACTATGAATAATATGAATATACGTATACTATAATATTCGTGTATTATAAATATACGTACTATGAATATTAGGAATGTACGTATACTATGAATAGTATGACTATACGCATACTATGAATATATGAACTCGAAATCCGGTATCCCGTGAGGGGTTGAATATACGTCTACTATGAATACACTTAATATGAATAGTATGAATATACATATACTATGAATATTGTTAGAATCACATTATAATGTAAATATGTACTACCCTTAAAAATATATGTGTATAAACTGGCACTTTAGAGGGTGACTTGTTAAAATAGAAGGTTAGCCTTCCATTGTTAAAAAATATTTTTTGTTTTTATTATTTTTTGCCTACGAATAAATAGGCATGTTTTTTAAATTACGTGGGGAAATATTAATGCTTAAAAAGAATAAGGCGTGGCTATAAGAATAATAATTTGAATAGATTAATTGACTTTATTTGAAATAATAATTTTAATAAATTAATTATTTTTTAAAGATATATCTGCTCTCAAAATGCAACGTCCAGTTTTAGTTGGCCTTACGATCAGTAAAAATCGATAATTGGACATTTTTAAAAATATATTCGCAGTTTGTGTTTGGAGTGCTTTGAAATAAAATAAAGGGAAAAACTGGTTTTAAGAAAAGCAAATACATGCTAATACAGCAAATACAATTAATGACTGCCCTCAACAGATATTTTAGACTAAAGTTTTGCTCAATTATGGTCGCAAATCAATGTTTCAGCTGGGGAAAAAAATCTCTCAAAATCTAAGTACTGAAACTGAAGAAGAGAGCATTAAAAACATCAAAATCTGCTTGATTGTCCGTGGGAACAAAGTTATAAATATTTTAAAAAATATATGCATTTTTTAAAAAAAAATTTTTATTTAAAAAATTAATTAATATTTTATTTTAATTCATTTTTTTTATTTTTCTTTCGTTATAATATATATATATATATATATATATATATATATATATAATATTTGCATTTCCAGATCCTTAAACCTATGTATTTTATATTTTATTTTTAAATCTGCATACTCATTTAGTAAAATTAAAACAAAACATTTTTATATTCCCTTTGAAATTTCTGATTCGGTTTTGGAACAATTGTTGTCATAGTTTTAAAGAGCAATGATTAGATAACATGCGACGAAATGTATTTAAAAATAAAAACTTACGGGTATTCGGAGAACTTTCAGTTAGCCTAGAATAAAAGAGAAAAGGAAATTAGAGACATGTTACAGAACGGAACAACACAAAGATATAAATATTAGATTTAAGTGCATTATTTCGTATTAGCTTTCTAAAATGTTTTTGTGTAGATATTTTTTTTTATTCGGATAGAATTATTTGCTTAACTTAATTCATAAAAAACCAAGAAATGGCAACTCAAAGTGGTAAAAACATAAAACTTTAGAGTTTATTATTTAGAGTTTATTATTAGGAGTTTATTAAGGAGTTGAATTACGGAATACTTTATTATTTTTTTTATTGTTTTAGGTAGTGATTGTAGACTTTTTATTCAATTTCAACCTCCTAATTTGTAATTATTTAAATCAGAAATTCTTCAATTGTGGGAAATAGGAAAATAGGAATCTCTTTTACAGAGAAGGTAATTCTTTTTCCTAAATAGCAACATATCCATCGAAAATTTTATTAATCGTTTTTTTTAAACTCGTGGAAAAAGTTTTAAATATTTTCCAAAATAAATAAAAAAATCATACATGGTCAATACATGGTCAATAATTCGACTTCTGCCACACACATACGTTACAGCCCGTTTATAGGGTGGACCCATTCATTCATCCACAGGTCATAATTTTGACCCGAATAAGAGAACGATTAATCTCCAATTCATTACCCACAGAGGTATGATTTGTTATCGGAACATGGAGGGCTTTGTGACTTGACAGATTTGACCTGCACAAGTCACCATTTACTATACGGAGAGTCTTCAGCTGGTGGGGATGGAACTCACGATATCTTGGACATTTACCGAATGCCCTATCCCGACCCCTAGTTTTCCCCCTGTTTAATAAGTATTTCTCTATGTCTACGTGGATAGAACAATCGTAAGAATTTTAAGAAAGATGTAATGTTACAATTCCCGTCACAAAAAATTGAACCAGATTAAATTAAAAATACAAATGCATCAGGAAAAATGATATAGCAAAATAAGCGAATACGTCTTCTTTGTTTTTAGCATTTTGCAGAAAATGTTACTGGCGCAGAAACTCCGACTGGTATGAAAAAATAAAGGAAAAAAAACCTGGTCAAAAAATTGCGTTTATTTTAATTGATGATGTTAAAAAACAATTGGGTCACACGATGAATTTACAAAAAGGATAATCAATTATATTATTATGTTCTCATTTATTTAAAAAAAAGTTAACTTAGTTTTTATTGACATCTGCGGTGTTAGTTTCATCAATAAGGGTGTAGTCAAATTTTAAATAAATGTACAATTTCTTGCATTTTAATTAGAAGATCTATCATTTAAAAAAAGAAGATATAGATGTTATGATTGCCAGCTGAAGAAAATGAAGGTTTAATCTTGCAAACATTGCGTGCGAGACAACTTGATGATGATGGACTATAGTTTAGAGTATTTGAGCATTTTCTTATTAAACAACTGACAATAAGCTTGTAACATGATCGATCGATTTGTGGTTGGTTCCAAAAGCACATGACCCAGATCTGAAATTTCGGATAACTCTAAAGTACCGCACACGAAAAAATGCTTTAATTACGCGATAAGGCATTGTCAACCTGATAACTACTCTTCTAGGAAACGATAACTCCGTAAGCCAATGAAAATTGATCGTTTCCGATATTTTTGGGGAGAGGTTTAATTTAGGACGAATTATAAACCAGTCACGGATGCAACGAAAATAAAGAATTGCACTAAATTTAGCCTTAAGAAAATGAGTAATTTCAGTTTTTATTCTTTTAAAAACTGTCAAAAGAAATGATCTTAATATTTAGATTCTTGGAAAGAAGTAAAAAACTTATGATTCTGCTATCAATTATGTTTTTATTGCAGATTTCATTTCAAGAAAACGCCATCTGTAGTGCTTTTTAGAATAGGCATTAGTACTAAATAAATAAAGAGTTATGAATAAAAATAGGTATACTTAAAACTTGTTTGTGATTGGGTATTTGCACTTTAAGAAGAAGAAAATCACGGATACCTACACATGTAACCTAAGATGTCATCGCCAGATGATCGTGCAAAAGCAAAATGGCGTTTAAAAGGTAAGCTAGGGTTCTCAAAATAACTTAATTAACGTGAAGTTAATTAAATTCAGCGCTGTATCGCATATAGTTCTTTCTCGTGAAAGTTTACAACTTAACTTTGATTTATAATTTGTTTACGTAACCGAGATATATTTTTGTTTTGTGCACCTGGCAATTTCAATACATAATTAGTTAGTTTATGTTCTACATGGCTTTGTGCCTGTCGTTGAATTGAGTAAGAAATATATCATGAAAGAAATTAAATATTTGTGAAAGAACCTTTGCGAAAGAATCTGCAAACGAATAAAGAATGTGACACTTAAGAGAATTGATACTTGATGGGCTTGGCTTACTCAAAATAAAACGGAAAGAACAGTTGCTAATGTAAAAAAATACCACGTTTCAGCAATCAATCGCGATCGACAAATCCACACTACGTCGCTTACAGGTATCCTATTTTCTTCTGCTTACAAGTGTTTCTCGCTTTTGTTCTGTATTTTACACTGATGAAGGTTCTTCCTGAACGAAGAATATTATAAGTCTCTAAATATTATCTTTTTGGGGGTGGTTTTTCTCATTTATTAGATTAATACTGGTATTATCCCGTTTCTGAAAGTAATAATTTAGCTGAAAAAATATCGTTTATTCAAAACAACCCAAAGTTATAAAATTTAAAATATTTGCAATTTCACACTAAAAACAAAGACTTAAATAGTCTTACAAATTTTCTGCTATCTTCTAGTAAGACATTCACACCATTTTGCTTTTCAAGTTAAAGAACATTATCGTGCAAGTTAATGAATACAGCAAATGTGAATGATACTTTGTTTCAAAACGTAATAACTTTGTTCATAGAAATATTTCGGAAAAAATAATTTTAACACTAATACACTCATAAATGTTAAGGCTAACTGATATCGGAAAAAGGCCATAATGGCAAAATTAGTTACAATTTTAGTAAGATGTTAAAAAAACAGAAAATAAATATAATGATAAAAATAACTGTGATCAAAGTTATTGAATCAAGCAGTTTTTCACGACATTCATCAATCAATCAGTCAAACAATCAATGATTTTCATATATGGTTGTCATTTAATCAATGATTTGGTCTGTGAACTTAAAAGTATGTGCTATGCATTCATGATACAATGGTAGCATGATTTTTGAAACATTTTATATCAAAAAAGGACAAGTAAATTTCGGATCAATGTAGCCTTTAAGGGTTCTATAAAACCTTTTTTAGGTTATTAAACATCATGTTATCAACCAAACGATTATTTTAACTCCATCGAAATGAATGTTATTATCATACAATCGATATTTTATAACTTATTCTTTGGGTATCGAAACTAACTAACGCAATATAATTTTCCGAATAATAAGAAATATACTGCATTGGCGATGACCGATGATACTTGGCGCTATTTATCAAAATAATGGTTTTCCTGAATCGGAATAATGCTTGCACAACAACGCGGGAAATTGATTTCTTGCTTTCCAGAAAGAGTTTTCGAATTTTTTTTAAAAAAATAATAAATATATAAATAAATCCGTAAGATATTTTGCGAAAATGTTCGCATATTTCTTCCAATAGAATTTACAGAGCTTGTTTTGATATATGAGGTTTAATTTATTTCTCGCCAAGACATTATTCTTATCGTCGCCAAAATGAATCGAGGAAACTTGTAAAACGAAACGACTTGGGCATCTTCTTTCCATGTTAGTAGAGTTAAAATTGCTTCTGATCAACGTGGTTTTGTTGATGATTCGGTTTTGATTTATGAAATATCGAGAAAATCGAATCTTAATCTAATTTCCTGTTCTCAGTGTTCTATTGGAATGATCAAGTTTTGGATTTCGGCCGATTTGTTTCCGAATATGGCCAGAGGAAATAAATCCTGAAGAATAATTTATTAAGAATATATTAGGTTGGGCTACGAGATCTCCTGCGGTAAAACTAGAGCCGCTGAATTCATGTTATAAACATTTGAATATAAATAAAGTTGAATTACTCATTTAATTCAATAATTTTGTTTAGTTAGGAACTTAACTGTTAGAAAGATAATCAAGTTAAAAGAGTAAAAAATTAATAAAAGATTACTTAACTGAGTGACATTATTTTTCAGGAAATTTTTTTTCGCATTTATTTCCGTTTTAAATTACGATAGAGATGCTTTCGTTATGCATTCTAAAATATATTACGTAATTACAATATTAAAAGATATTAGCAAAAAACCGATAATATGTAAAAAAAAAATTTTTTTACATACATATATAAATTTATGGACTGTATATATGATATATACATATATTAATTCACAGACCATATGATATATACATATGTCAATTCAAGCAAAATTTGACATGAAAATTGTTTACAATGACTAACTTTTTTATTGTTTGATGAACTGACTTCATATATGGTATCTATTTTTTTCTTCTTCAAATATAATGTCCAAAATGGGTTTGAATATATTGAGAGGAATACCTATCGCGTATATTCAAGGACGGAAGGAAAGAGAACTAAATTATTGCTGTATAGATAAGTGAGGTATTATGTCTGATATATAATTTAACGCTGATCTGAATGAGATCAAACTCGATTCAATTGGTATTCCGTAACCATAAATTATTAAATGGCTAAATATAATATATTTCACTTATTTTGACCTATATCAATACAAATTAATGGTAATAAAAATTCTGCGTTAAAGAGTTTACAAAAATTACAAATATTTAAAGCACTTTCATTTAATCTGAAGCACACACGGGCGCAGTCAAGTATTCAATTACCAAAGAATCACATACACGGTAAATTCCGAATCTTTACGGTGGTTTTACAATAAATATTAATGTGTAAAAGTTACGGTATATCAAATTTTTTTAAAGTCATATAAGTCAGCAAAGTAAAAGTAGCAGTAAGTAGTAATAAAATTCACCAATGGAATATTTTGGCAGGTGGGAATCTACATTAAAATATTTCATATGCGTCTAAAAGTCAATTGTCTAATTTTAGTGTACACTAACTAAACAATTAAGAGAAAATTTCCACTTTTCATTCTAATGTAATTCCAATCATCAAACCAAGAAGGGGGGGGGGGAAACCACACACCTTCTGCCAACAGTATTCAGTCAACTTATCAACTTCCAATCAAATCCTCATCACAATAAGAACGAAACACAAAAATAAAAACCTCTAATGGAGATCAACGTCAAAAACCTTTGCTGGAAGAATCCCCTGGAGGCTTGAAAACTGTGATTAATAGCCTTAATTTATATCAAACAATCCCCCTTTTCTTCTCACAATATACAGCTAACAAAATGGCCGTCGACAGATGAGGTGCACTGCCACTGAAGACAAAGGCTAAATTACGGGCCACACTAAAGTAGGAGGCCCGGCTTGATGAATCTTTGGTATCTTCTCTTGAAAGATGATAAGTAAAAAACAAATTTGTGAGGAATATTTCTCTGTCAGAGAGCATGGTTGGTACAAGCTGTACCTTTTTTCCCTTCAAAGAATTTCCTGCCGCTGAAGAACTGATAAATTCCCTCAAAAAATATATTTGGTTTTTCGTTTGAGGGCGTGGCCTTAAATAAAGGCACGCTAATTGCATTTTGGTGTTAGTTATGAGTTAAGATGAAGATAGAAGTTATTTTTAAGATAGGAGTAACAATTCCGTATACTTGCAATGAATTAAAATATGGTACAACTCATAAATTTTGCAGTAAATAGAAAAACTATGCTTCGGAAAATATATTATAGCCTATCAATTTAAGTCATAAAACATATACATAGTTTAATCTTTAGAGATGTATAAGTTATGGGTTTTGATTACAATATTTTATCAAACTATCACAAGACTAGAAGTAAAGAATGATGGCTTTATTTTATGTTTTTCTTAGATATATAATAGCTGAAAACATAATTGTTGTTTCATTATGAAAGGAGTAGTTTTATATTCAGCCGAGTATATATAGCTTTTCTTACTTGGACTATAATATTTCATTTGACATTGCTCTAAAAATAAATATTATTGCATCATTTGTGAGAAAAAAGTTACACAGAAGCAGACTTATATTTTAGATATCTAACTTTTCTTATTTGACAATAACCTGATGATAGATATTACTGTATCATTATTAGCAAATACGGATAAAAACGAGTTTTACAACACTGAGTTTCCTATATTTCCCCTCATTTTTATTTTATTTTTTGCTTAAACGTCAAACATAGTTTCTATCGCAGTTTGATTTTATACTGAGAACTGGTGTTGTCAGTTCGATTTTTTTTAATCCACTTTTCTCTCTCTATTACTTTAGCGTCAGAAATATTTTCTGATGCAGTTTAATTTCGCGTAATATTTTAACACTATGTCTAAAGTTTTGCGCTATGTATTATAACTTGTGCAATATAACCTAAGCCAAGTTTTGTACTCTTAATCTATGCATTCAATTTTATTTTATAACCCAAATAATACATATTCTAAAAGGTTTTTCTATACTTCTAGTATGAAGCTCCTTAAATAATAAAACAAAACTTTTTATGCCGATAAAACAATTATTATAAATTTTTTTTATAGCAAATAAGAAACAAATTACTAATGGTTGGAAAAGCTGAATACAGATTTGAACTAAAACCTCTTTCTCTAATGTGTGAATTAATTGTTCGAGAAAATCACTAAATTACAAAAGAAAATTTAGTTATTGAACCCTAGAACAAAAGAGAAAATCTACTTTCAATTTAAATAAGAAACAATCAAGGTTGAAATTCACAGACAATGAATAAAAATCCCCAAGAAACCATTCGATTCACATAGGCTACAGAAAAATCTTAGGTAGCATGATATCCCATCAAATTCCTTTTTTGTTACACCAATAACGGGAAGGGGGAGTCAAACGTAACTCTTCAGAATTGAAATTTGATTTGTTTTCTTAATTTTTTAGTTTTCGTAACTTCAATTACTGTTGTTTGCGAAGGAAGGACTGACTATTCATTTGGAATTCCTTGGGACACTTGCTTTCAGCTCTGATGGATGTTCTAAAAGAAGACAAAAGGGCAAATTACAAGGCACATTAAGCAGAAGGGCCATGAGGTTCCAGAATGTAACTCTGTTATCACTGTCAAGTCTTATAAATAAGCCCCTGGAAAAGGGTATAGGGGAAGAAATAAAAAAATCCCTTTCGATTTTTTTTACCTTATTTATCCTGAAAGGCAAGTAAAAAACCTTTTGCATTAAGTTTTCCCTTCGGGGTAGGCCAGGGAATTGTTCCGTTCTTATCTTCCAGAACGAAGTTTTATTTATTTATTTATTTTTTTCTTGATAGTTTCTTGGATGGTTCAGGCAATCTGCTTTTGAGGATATAAACTTTTTCACTCTCATCTTCTTGTTTATACCGATTTTTGTTTTTTTCTTTTTCTTCAGGGTAGATTTCAGAGTGGATCAAGGTTTGTAATTTGGTGACCAATTAGGTGATATCGTATCGAGGGCCCCGAAATGGTGGATAGGAGAAAGTGGTTCTGATGCTGGAACTTACACGACCACTACGGAATGCTAAGCTTTGAGAATTATTTTTTCCTACATTGATTTAGGAATAAATCGATAGTGTTTCAATCGTTTGTTTTTACTTTTTTATTATCTGTTAATAAACATTTCAAATCGAGTAATATTGGATCTAATCTAATATCAGTTTGGTCTCAACGCAGTATTGCGGTCTATAAATAATTAAATATTAAATTTAGAGAGTTAATTTAATTTTTTAAAGCTTTTATGAAATATTTAAACAATTTTTGTAAATAAACTGTATTCCTAGTCATTGGCTTCGTATTTTTGTTTCGTTGCAAGATGAATCGCTACATAAAGATTAATCAGAAAAATGGTCAAAAGTGTGAGCTTCTAAATATAGTTTTATTCTTTGTATTTTTTTTCGTCAAAACTCTGGCATCATTCACAAAAATATTTTTTTAAAAAAACCCTCCTATTAAAGAAATTCTTTTACACAAAAATTACATTATTAAAATGGAAGGGCACATAAGTATTATATCTTCGGTTTAAACACCTTGTAAGTTCCGCAGTGAACTAATCCTAAAGATACCATTACCTGTAGAACCCCGAGTTCAAGCATCACATCAAATGGGTAGGCGACCACTTTGATCAGCTGGCTAGGGACCGAGGGCGTACGGTATTGGTGCTTATTAAACTGTTCTACCTTTAAGTGCTAGATTTCGTGCGCAGGTCATCAGGATACTAGAGCGGGGAAGCAACCTCCTATACAGAGGATCGATGGCATACCATCGCATCATCCTCAGAGATGCTTTCCAGACGGTCGCCAATAGCCAGTCCATTGTAATACTCTAAATGATAAAATTATCTGGAGTGTTTTTTTGTTTTTTTTTAAAGAGTGAATTTGATGTAAACATTTTTTTATCTTTAAACAAGATACTGAATTTGGAGTTTTGGTTTGCGGATAATTTACGATCGTCTCATGCACGAGGCATTATGCATAAATCGATTACTTATGCAGATCCGAGTGACACACTTCAAACTTGAATACAGCGCAGGCGTAAGCGGGTTCAATCGTACGAAAAAAAGATTGGTTAGTTACAATGGAGCACGGAGCATCGTGTCGCCTCAGTTTGTAGTTATTACGAAATTAAGTCTGTGGCAGAAGTGCAACGTTTCCTTTAACAACACTTTAATGTTGATCGATATGATAAACGATCCTTGGAAAACTTTGAGTTCTGGAGGCATATTCAGCACATTAAGCCATCATAATACTTCACAACACATCTTAACAGTTAATCAAGCCACAGTTGACTTAGCTACGTCGACTGGCAACGAGCTGCGGAGGCGGGCGTTCTGCAACTTTCAGAAGCGTTTCCAAGAATGCCTCAGTTGAAATGACAGTCATCTTTTCGATATCGTTTTTAAAAAAATTAAGTTTTCATAATTTGGTAGTCTATATTCACTTCCTTTTCCTATTCAATAATAAATAGATGTTTGAGAGATTTCAATCAGCTTGGCTCTACTCTGTAGTAAATAATAAATAGATGTTTGAGAGATTTCAATCAGCTTGGCTCTACTCTGTAGTATTGAAAACAGATTAAATGGATTAAAATATATAGAATTAAAAAAAAAAATGTCTGGAGCTTAAGAATACTTTAAGTAATTTATTATTTTAAATCGGAGTTATGTAACATTAAGCAATTTCAAAACAACCTCATTGCCGACTAAATTAAGGAGTAAAGTTATAAAACTACTCTCAGTGACCTGTTTGAAAACCGGAGCTCTTTCCGTATTAGATAAATAAAAAGACCAAAAAAAAAAAAAAAATACACAACTCTTTTTTAAATGCATTTGGTTTACTCGTCAAAGAAAGAAAAAAGTTTTCTTTAAAGTCCATTAACTAGGTTAAGAAGAAGTAATCGAGGAAACGAAAGAAAGAAGCAACTCTGTAATGTTTTCGGAAACTAAACCGAGCTTTCGTTTCTAACATTCATCAATAGTAGCGGTATTTTGAGAAGAAAAAAATGTCTTGGAGACGAAAGGAATTGATCAGTTTTTGAGTTGTTTTGAATATGAAATATCGATACCAGGGAGTCATTTTGAGTGATTATTTCAAAAATCGATAACGGTGACAGAACTACAGCACCATTAAAGAAAATAAAACTCTCAACGCATACAATGTATTCAGATCTATATTTGCAGAGAAAACAAACAAGTTGACAACTAATCAGTATCTACAATTGCAAAAATAATTTAGGTGTTTTAAATAGACTAAATTATTTACATAAGGTCTATCTAAGATATTATGAAGCTTTGACAAATCAATACACTAAAAAAGAAGTCAAAACTACTAGAATATGGTAAAATTTACCGTATCTCCGGATCTAAGGAAGCACCAAAACGGCACGGTAATTTTAACCGAAGCACTTTGGTAATGATTTTTGGTAAAACTAATAATAAAATATGGTTTCGTTACCATGCTGCTTGATAGAAAATGTGGAAATTTTACCAGTACTAGTATAATTTGAGATCACTCAAAAGCAGCTTGATAATCTCTTTTATTTTAGTTAATACTTGTTAACTATATTTTTGTCAGTTAGTTGTTTTTATTTAGTGTAGTAAGCTATAAGCTAACATCTACTAACCTTTAAAACTATAATAATTGTGTATTTGTTCATATACAAGTGCATTGAGTAAGTTAAACTAAATTAGTAACTTAATACTACTCCTCGATATTGGAAGCCTCAGTAATAAATCTATATTTTAATTGCAATAAAGGCTAGGGGCTTTTGGGCGGTATCGCCGTTCTGCTAATCGCTCTGAAGCGGCTCTCTCTATAGCATCGAATCTCGCTATAGCACTAGATCTATATTCTTACTGTCTTTCTCAAATTTGTGCTGTTTATCAAATTGAAAAGAGTTTTTAAACTATTCTTTCTTTTTACGTAAGTGAATA
The DNA here is from genome assembly GCA_949128135.1 of Parasteatoda lunata. Taxonomy (NCBI): domain Eukaryota; kingdom Metazoa; phylum Arthropoda; class Arachnida; order Araneae; family Theridiidae; genus Parasteatoda; species Parasteatoda lunata. The sequence goes on along the minus strand of OX421972.1, from coordinate 40,101,859 downwards.
AATTCTTTGTACATACATAAGTGACTAAATAAACTCCACTACTCCCATAAAAGATGCCTACAACAAATATCAAAGCTTGATCTACTAGAATATAGCAAAATTTCTAGTTGGTCTTGGTTAATATGACTTTCTTAATATACTTTTGCATATTTTTGATAATAATATTCCTAAACACTGAAAAAGAACAGAATATTAATTTTCTAAAAATTAATGATTATTTTAATCCTTGTAAATTACAAAAAATATTGCTGTAATCATAAAAAATCTAACAAAATCTAATAATTTGACTCACATTAGTATATCTCATGCATAAAAGAAGAATTCAAAAAGTTAACAAATCAAAACTTTAAAAATTTTTTAATACGATTTTTTTTAATTATTAAATATTTTATACACTTGTTCAATGCAAATTAATTAATAATATTTTAAATTTTCAACCATTTAAATTATTTAAATTATTAATTATTTTAAATTTTCTTGTAAACAAAAATAATAATTTGGCCTTAAAACTTAGTACTTATTATTAGAATTCTAAATAAAACTCCAGTATTCTAGAGCAAAAAACTTTAGTAAGACAACATTTATTTCAACATTATTCCAAACAAAAATTTATTTCAACTCAGCTAAATTTCAAAGAAATCTTTCAGAAAAAAAAAAAAAAAAAAAAACGCGAATTCTTTTTTAAAGTGATAAAGCGTAAAATGTTAATGCTATTTGAGACGAAAAGAATAAAAATAAAATTTGCTAGATTTCCCCAAATTTTTTTTCTCACATACAAAACGAATAAAGTCAAGATTCTCCAAACAAGTATTGAAAGCAAACTAAACATACCACGCGAAAGAGTATAAAAAAATTAACCATCACAACTTTGTAAAAAAAAAAAAAAAAAAAAAAAAAAAAAAAAAAAAAAACTTTTTGAAAAACCACTGATAAGAAAAAGAATCCTAAAAATGAGAGAAATTTAAAAGCTAAAAAGGAAGCGAAAACTTTTCTCGGGAATACTCGAGTAAGTACACCAAATATGCATTTGGAATGAAAAATAGATAGAACTGCCGCAAGAGTTTCTTGAATAAGACATTCGGGTGTAGTCATAGTTACTATACAACGCAAGCTATGCACACTGTGAATATGCAAACATTGCACGACACTGAAGGTACAAAAAAAAAAGTACGAATTCCAGAAGAGGGCAAAGGGAGTTGTTTGGAAGATGACAATCGCTCATATATAAAAGCGCCTCACCTCCCGTACTAGCAACACGCCACTCCTGTGAAGAGGTTGTTTACAAGAAAAACGCTATTTTGGGCGCAAAGAATGGAAGTCCAGAAAAATGCGATTTTTTTTTTCTTCTTCCCGGGAATAAATTCAAAGCGCGTTTTCACAAGCCCTCGGAAAATAAATAAATACAAAAATGTTCGCCCAAAATAAAACTAGAAGATATAGAGAAATAAATAAATATACGCGTCGGTGGTGATGAAAAAAAAAAAAAAAAAAAAAATCGAAAAGGCCGGAACTAAATAAAAATAAAATTTTATATATATGTTTTATGTTAAGGAACAGCAAAGTTGGAGGTTTTGAGTTCTTTTCCGCGGCGGATCTGATCCGGAAAATCATCCTCTTCTTGATGAATGGGAAAAATGGGAGGAAAAAAAAAACGGGAAAAAAATGTATTTCCAACAGTTTTTGAAAGAAACTTGGAAGTAAAGAAATTATTGATAGTGTCCTTTATGAAGACAAATTGCTCTCGAATTTCGAAAAACAGATACTTGGACGTTCGGTATACATTTGCGTTTTGGGTGAACACATTCATCCTGAAAATAAATTTATGTGAGTCTAAAAAAAACGCGGTTCACGGACGTTGAACAAATGCTTGATATGGAAATAGAACATTGAAATAAATCCGCTAGTCCTTGGCGAATAAAGTATAAAAAATGAAAAACGGACATTGAAATGCTTTTGTTATGAAAACAAAACGTACAATGTTTTTTTAATATTTTTTTAAATTTTTTTTTTTGTAAACTGCTTATGCTATGAAGCTGTATAAAATAATGTGCTTGGGTGATAGCTTCCATGGAAAAATACTTAGCCGTATAATCGATATAAATGATACTTCAAGGAAGAATTCTATATATAACTGATCGATTATGCAAGTGTATTTATAAAAAGGATGCTAAACTTGAACTAGGTGGATTTAGTTAACAACTTATATTAGGACCTCCACTTTTTCAGTTCCTCGAAAAGCATATAAGAGAGAGTGGATATTATACCTAACTTATTGGACCACCTAGTGGAGGAATTTTGAATTCAGTATAAGTGGCTGATACCTTAAACAACAAGGTACTATCTGCTGGGCTGGAGGCAAACTTCAGATTTATGCTGCAATTATTTTAATCTTTTCCAATTATTGAGTATTTGGGGAAATAAAGCACTGAAGTATTTACATTTGAAAACAGAACTAATTTAAATAAGTAACACATGCTGTTGCAATTAATATTCTGAATCTATTAAACAATAACAAATAAAGACTATGATACCTTTATTACAAATAAAGTTTTCTATGCACAAAGTTTTACAATCATAAATTTTCACTTATATTCCTTTTTTTTATGAAAACGTTTATTAATGCATAAAATTTAAATGTTTAAAAAGTCAGCTTTAAACTTAAACAATTTAGAAGCTAGTATTAATTGGTACATAATAAAAATAATAAAACGTTGCTCTAAGCATTTCATATCACATATTAACCTTTAGTACTTCAAGTACTTTATGCTGTTTGAACTAAAGTGAACACTGGCTGCATAGTATGTAATTTCAAAAATTCATAAAATAATGGGATTGCTAATTACTAAAATAAAAAAAAAAGTTTTAGAGTGGTGGTTTTTACTTACTAGGATAATATTTACATTGTAAAAGAATTTGACTTTGGTGCTTGGCCAAATGCTGTCAACCATGTACTGAACTAGTCTTAAGCGTAAACCATATTAAAAAAAATAAATAAATAAATAGCCTGAAATTCCAAGACTCAATGTAATTTTTCGCACGATTCTAACATGAAACTTTCTATTCTATAAGGATGAATTCCAAAACGGATTACATTGGCTTTAAATGTCGCTTATTTTCTTTCTTTTTATCTTTTTTTTTATATCGAGAGTAATGTGGCAGTTTTTTTTGCTCTAAAAATTTTTCTAAGAACAATCGACAAAAAAAAAAAAAAAAAAAAAAAAAAAAAGGAAAATGAAAGGTTTGGGAAGTTTGCAATCCACTAGGCCATATGTCCAGATATAAAAACTCATCCAAGCAAACTGAGCTCTAGTACACCCACTACATGCACACATAGCAAGGGAACATTGCAAATGGCGGAAAGTTATTTGCTAAGAATAACCACTGCGTAATTTTTTTCTTCCTCGAGAGCAATTTTTTTCTTCTTTATTCCAAGAAACTTTGCATTTCGCTTCGTATTCGGAGCCAGGGTAGCTTTTTTCCTTGCTTTTTGGGTCTTCCTTCTGTCTTTGCTAGGCCGTCATCAATCGACTTTTAGAAAAACCGTCTTTTCTATAGATTGTAGATAATGCCTGGTAGCCCCGGTGCTGTTCTCTTCCTTCATCCATCACTGTCACAGGGGCTGCAGGCTCCGCCCCATTCTGTTCCAAAGTACACGGCCACTCCGTCTTTGTGAAGCAGAAGATGGAGAACTAAGCAACATGGCGAGCGCCAGACACACACGCTTTTCCATTTGCCATCAGCACTTTCGAATCTTTCAGGCAAAAACACAAATGACCACCCTTTTTGCACGAAATGGGACACAGGTGGTAAGAGAGTTTCAAGGGATTTACATCTTGATTTATTCTAGAATTTTACGGAAAAAGATTGAATTAGAATCTAGTAAGAGCGATGAAAAACGCACGCATCATTTTTGTGAAGGCATAATAGGATCACGGGTTCTAAGAGATTTTCTTGGATTTTGAGATAATGTTCTTTCTTTTATACGATAGAAAGGCTTTAAAATACATTATAAAGTCTGTTTTGTTAACATATTTTGCTCAGAATTATATTATGAAATAACATTTTAAAACAACTTGCCAATTACTAGAGATTAAATAACTCTCAAAAATAAATAAATAAAATAACTTTTTTTCTTCGTGTGTACTTCAGCTCTCTTGAATTCATTCTCAGCTCTCTTGAATTCATTCTCAGCTTCCCGTCATAAATTGCAACATTGAAAATGGCATTCAAAGTTTCACAATTTCTGTGATATCAATCAATCAATATTTATTTTATTTAATTCTGCATACAATCATATAAAAGTTATCTTACTTATATGATGCTTTGTACTAATTTATTTCATAAGCTGCGAAACATAAAAGAATTTCGCTATAGTTTTGAGTCACACCAAGTGCTTAACTACTCATACCAACCACTTTTGCCCTTCATCAATTTCGAATTTGCCTAAATTGTGATTTAGAGCTATGATATAGTAGCTCAACAATCAATTGGTAAACACCAAACATTCTAGAACTGTTAGTTAATTGCAGTGTAATGACTAACTTCGGAAACGGTAACCGTGCTTTAACTGAAATGGGCTCCTTTGAGGTTGAATACTAAACAGATACATGGACAGTAAACAGGGATGGTATTATACGAGAAATATCTCTTTACTAAATTGCGTAACAACTGCATACATACTGCCTTTTGATTATAAAAGCAGTATAAGTTCCATTCAGTTGCTTTACAAGATTTTGTACTAACTTTGAGCTTTTTATAGAACAGTTTCATAAAAAATAAAAAAAAAAATAATAAAAATAAAAAAAATCCAAGTGAAAGTCTAAAAAAGCTATGTTTCTACATCGGAGACAGTTTCAACAAATGATTTGGCAACATACGAGCACTTAACTTGTTAAAACTCTATAAGAACGGGCGTCGCGTCAGCGGGTAGACAAAGAATATTTGTTTTCCTATCAGCCATAACGGGGCTCTTATTGCCAGATTTTGCATGAGAAAAATAAATACATTAATCCCCATTGGGCTCAATTGTGAAAGCCAAGATTCTACGTGAAAGCCAGGATTTTCAAAGCTGTCTGAGTCGGCGTAAAGATTAAAGTAACTCTAAGAAAACAAGAATTTTAAACATGTTAATTAAATTCTTTTCAAAAAGACTTCCCGTGTCTAAGTCTAAAAGGTGTGGTGACTAAGGTTCCCGCGTGTGTTCTTTATAAATATCATCAGATTACGCCTTGTTATCGTAAAAACAAAAAGTAAGTCACAAATTCAAAACAAAGTAAAACATTTTAAATTAATATATTATAAATGTAAAGTATTAACTATACGAATATATATAATTTTGAACCTAGTTAAACTACACAATATCGTTTAAATTATCTTCAACTTTCGCACGGTCCTTATTTGAAATATCTTAAATGTACAATTATATAAAAACGCAACCTGAACGGAAAAATAGTTTAATCTAATACTTTATGCAGCAATAGTACAGTTTAAGGTACTGATGTTATGGTACAACGCTAAACATATTTTTTAAGAGTGTAGGTGGGTTTGGCTAAATAAAAGTTAAAGCATTTTCCTAACAATCTATTGTGGGCCAGGGAGGGGATCATGCTGGGTGAATACTCCACACCAACGACATGATGGTGGCCAGCATTGCATGTTTACTGATTATACTGCTCAAACAAGCATGCAGCCATCGATTTGATGCTGGGATGGTTTTAAAGTCGTCTTCCAGGATCAAATCCCAGTCCTTCGTAATAACAGCTCAGTACCTCAACCGCTGTACCATCGCGGTACGGTTTGACTAATTATTTGCTAACAAAATTACATTCCTTTCATTGTCGTGATAATAGTTTATTTAAAAAAAAAACCAGCGTCTAGAAAGCAGAATGTTATATATGTCTTATAAGACGCCTATAACAACCATGACTTAAATCTCTTAAGCGGTGTAGTATTTAATATATAGTTAAATTGAGCAACGGATTTCTTTCCTTTTTCATTATTTTTTTTATATTTTTTATTACAAGGTAGGGGAATTATCAGCTCCTATCAGCTGCTCGTTCATCCATCGAATCCGTCTCACACGCCGCTCGGCTCTGAAACTCAAAAAGCGTCAAAGCAAATAAAGTATAAACGCAGTTGAACGACTCTAATAAAAGATAACAAGTCACTGTTGTGTAAAAAAAAAGGGGTTGTAGTGAGGATAAGTAGCTTATCTTCTGAAAACTCTTCCCTTTTTTTTTTTTTACTTCTACTTTTCTTTTCTTTCCTATTCGGTTAGGAGAAGTTCTGTTACGACGGAGGAAAAAAAAAGTTAAAACTCTACAAGAAATTTTTCCAAGTTTTTTTTTTTTTTTTTTTTTTTTCTAGTTCAACGTGGATGACCGGTTGAAATGTATACCAACTACTTCTGTTCGCTTAAAAACGATGAAAAAAAAAACCCTTTCATTTATTTATTAGAAAATTACATTTTACGTTGTGATTTGATCACGTTTTTTTCTATTCTTTTTTTTATATTTTTTTTAAATAACTATGCCTCGTTTAAAATAAGTTTAGAGGGAATCGTTATCCGCGGAGTATGAAAACGGCCGATAAATCAACCTCCTCTATCTGTCTGGTCTGTTTGCACAAGGATTCATGTGCGGGAGCTGGGTGGCGAACTGGGCTTTTTTGGCTACTCTCCCGCTTTCAGAGAGAGAGGAAGAAATTGCTATTGGAGGTAATTATGATAACCGAAATGAAATAAAGAGTAAAAAATGTTCCTCTCCTCCCCATTTGGAATGACTCTGAGGGTGTAAAAAAACAACTCTTAATGTTTAATGCGCTCTGTAACTGTCAGATCGCTAAAAGATAAATTCAAATGTAACGACATAAATACATTAAAAAAAATGGTTATTTGGGTGAAATAAAAAAAAAAAAAAAAAACACGCTTGAAATGAAAAGTCAATGAAGATGTTTAGAACGTTAATACGCATAGATAGATGCGGAATCTATTAATAGACATATATGGTTTGATAAAAAGATATGTTAATAATTGAGAAGACAGTCGTAAACTACCATAAGCAACGTAAGTAAATTGCATTTTTTAAAAAGAAAATATTTTTGACTCGAAAAATAGGGTCTCTATCAGGAAAAACAAGTGCCATTCGGCCTTTAGTTTAGGATGTATAGCAAGGGATGAAATTGAATTTTACTTCGGTACCAATAACCCTTTCGTTACGGGAGCCGTATTTAGTCGTTCGATATCTGCTTCAAACTGCTACTGTCTAATATTCAATTGACCTTTATATATATTGGTTTAATATCAGCAAAATTATATAGTGATTGCGCTTAATATGTTTTGTAAGTCAGATAGACCTTTCCCTTCGGTTTACAGATCGGTAGGAAAAAAAATCGAAATAGAAAGGGAGTTAGTTGTTTGCATTGTAACCGCCAAAAGATGAGAATCAAAGTATGAGTGGGCTTCTATATCCACCCTTGTTATAAAATGTATCATAGTTGAAATAAATTACGAAAATATTTTTGAGCTATCAAGTATTGCATTCTTATGTTTAATCCTAGCAAAATCTCCTAATATCCGAACATCACTTCCGTCTTTCCAAGGTGATATATAGTATGTTATTTCTTGCTATTGCTTTTCGGTTTTCTCCTGTTGTGGTAATCCTTTCAGCTCTCAAGTGAGGTCTAACTTATTTGTTTTATTTCATCAAAAATTTTCTTCATATATGTAATTAGAATAACATAAGAGTTCCAAAATACAAGAGTAGAAAATATAAGAGTTCCTTTTCTTTCTCAGATCTTATAAGATTCTTCGAGGGGTGGGTAGGTGATTTAAATTACAAAAGTTGAAATAAGCACGTTTTACACCATCCACCTACTACCACATAACCTAGAACATAATAAAGGCATTGCCTGGCCTTTATATAGCCCTGAATCAACCAATTTAACGGTCTTTTGAAAGGCGACTGATGCATCGGCGAATAACTCCTTGAATCTTTTAAAGTCCCACGGTATAAAACTGAATGCTCTTTAAATTACACTCGGATTTCTGTTATGATACGCGAACTTCCAAATATATAGAGCGATAGATATTTGCTTAGCGAGCAATAAATCGACTTCGAAGATAATAGATGACAGAGAGATCGTAAAAGATTTATCGATATTTTAGGCGCTCTTTTCCATTTCACAATCCTCCATTACGGCCGTAGGGTCCATAACTCAAGCGACATTAAAATTTAACTGCTCCAAGTCTCAACCCTATAATTTAAGGATCAGGTTAGGATTAGAAATACATTAAGAGTTTACGCTAGGCCTTCCAACTAGCTTCGCAGTTTGCTGCTATTTTTTTCATTTTATGTATCAATATTTCATTTAAATTCTCAGCTCAGTTCAAAACAGTAGTTGCAAAGGTTTATAAATAAAATGATTTCGCCAAAAATACATTTTTTAAAACTTTGCGATGCTTTTATTGGTTAAGCTTCTTCGATCGAATGCATTTTCTATTATCTTTAAGCTAAGAATATTGAAATATTTATTCTAAATGCGAATAAATCGGCACATTGAGGCTTTATTTTTTGTATAGAATATTATCATATGAATATTGTTGAAGTTTTACTTGGAAAAGATTTCTTTTTAGCATGGCTTAAATATCAAGCCTAACAATAACTTTAAAAAAAAATATTTTAAAAATGTCAAAATACTGATATGGAGAAAGCAAGGCATAATAGCATTGTTAATGGAGCTCGAGCGTAAGAAATATTTTTGAAAATTTAATGGAATAATAAGTATATTTAACCAAATAAAAACTTTTTATCTGTTTTCAGTGAAGGATCATACAATAATACCGTGTAGTGTAACTTATTTATGCGTCATTTTTAAGTTTGAATGTAAAAAATTTAAATGACAATTTACAATTAAAATAAATAAATTATGAGGGTTATTATTGAGTTGGCGGATAAACAATTTAATAATGAAAATAAACTTATATTTAGCATCAATCTAACTTGTCGGCACTACATAAGTTAGGGAAAATTTATTTGAGCTAAACTTAATAACATAATATTTGTTGAGATTTTATTAAGCTGATGAGTTGAATAATTTAAGTTCATTCTAACTTATCAGCCTCATAAAGCGATCACTAAAACCAGAATCTCAAAAATGAAGTGATAAAAAGAGTTGGCCTCGTGCCAAGAAGATCTCAGGTTCGAATCCTACTTCGGACACAGGTATAATTTATCGCTTTGTTCTATCTGTCCTTACTGTGTTGGGGTGAAATTGGTCCACAAAGAACGTGATCACGATAAAGTGAATATTAGAAATGTTGGATACATTAGGCACTACGAGGATCTATCTCTTTCTTTTTTCTTTTTCTTTTCTTTTTTCGGAAAAAAAATAGAATGACGAAATATTTCTTTAATTTTGACGAAATTCATTTTCGCGAAGAAGTAACAATGGTTATTTTGCAAATTTGACGAAAATTTTTGCTCGGAGCATAAGCTAGGGAACAGTTTCGTGAAATTTAAGTATTCATTTTTTTACAGTGAGAAAAAGGATACTTTTTCCCAACATCTCTTTAATCTACTTATTATTTCAAAAAAAAAAAAAAAAAAAAAAAAATCACAGTATTGGGCATTAGTCGGGCATTTCCAAATTCAGTTCAATACATAATCACTATCCTTAGATTTAATACACAGACTAAAAGACTTTTTATTCATGAACGAAGGAATGATTTTAGGATAGAAATCATTTTCTAACCTTCCCAATCCCCAAAAGGAAAAATAAATACTGAAGGCATACCCTCTCTAGCGGCAGGGGTTTAAAATAATAACCACCCTTTCAAAGGAATTAATTCATAGGTGGTGGGTGCAATTGAAGTAAAAAACGGTAATGGCTTGGCTTAGTCATGAAAAAAAAGAAAAAAAGAACCCTAGTCATTTGTGTCATTATAAGTCAGTATTTCACAAATGGATTCATGGCCATATAATTCAGATTATATTGATTTCTTATGATTGGGTGTTGTCCAATGCAACAAAGGACTTAATTTTTATTATGACTCGTTAAAATGCAATAACGGTGCTCAGAGTCCTTTGTTCACGCAACGCATCCATTTATTTATTAATTTAAAGACCATTTCGAAGTAATTTTTTTATGCATTTTATGATTATTTAAGCTTCACTTATGAATCTAAATTATATATTCATTAAAAATACTGTGCAGGGTTAATTTAATAATCCTTCAAAGAACTAGACAATTAAAATAAATTTATTTATACAATATTTTGTTATAAAGGACAAGTTTAGTTTATTTACTTAATTTGAAAATATTTATTTAGTATGATTATACAAGTTTAGCTAGTTTATTTAGTTTGAAAACAACAATAAGACAGTTTCGCATGTAGAAATTTACTGCAATATAAAAGGATTGAAATTTCTTTTTAAATTTCAATAAAATTGCGATTACTAATATCGTAGTACAATTTAGCTAGTTTAACTAAACTTAGTTGATTTATAAACTAGGTAGGCTTCGAATTATCAGTAAGTTAACTTCATTTCTCATAAAAAATAAACATTCTAAATATTGGAAGGAAAAAAATTTAAAATTAAAAATGTTCCAGCGGATTTTATTCTCAAACACCATTGATTATTTTCGATTGTGACATAATAAATATCTCCAATGTGTGAAAACATATTGAGAAGCATGTAAAAGGAATTAAAAAGTACATAAAACGTGTAAAAATATACATATAACGCGTGCAAAAGTACACGAAGAATAAAATTCTTAAAATTACCGTACTGTATGGTAATTATATTTCTTGTAAAAATATTCAGAATCTTGGTTGATAAAAAAAATACGGTATTTAAATAATTCATATGATAATTTTCCGTTCATATAGTTTACCGGAAGTTCTGGTTCTCAAAATATTAGTTCTTATTATGACACATTTAGTAAAAAAAACATAAGTGAAAAGCAAATTTAACCGAATAAATATTTTTGACGCCATGCTGTAAGGTATCAGGATAAAATTACCAAATTTAACCACCTTTACCAAGTTTTATCACATATTCTAAAACAATATTTTATAGTTAATTGTACCAAAATCATTACTAAAGCGCTTCAGTAAGAATTACCGGGCTATTTGGTGTTCCCATACAGCCCGAAAAACGTAAATTTTACCATATTCTGAAGTTTTGCCCATACTTTTTTCTCAGTGTATGTAAAACGAGTGTAAAAATCTATTGCACAATTTAAAAATATGTAAAACATATTTATTGAGCTCTATTTTTACAAACAAGCGAAATAACATTTTTTAAAAATTTATATTTAATAAAAGATTCAAAGTATAGAAACTGCTATATATAAAAACAATTAAAGTAAAAAAACATATATACAATAAAAAAAAAAACATAAATTACCTATCTAAAAATATCCCTTAATAATCTTATTTTCTTAATGAGAAAATAATGCTTACTTTACGAATTTCTTTTAACCGATAACAAAAAAGAGGTTAAAAAAAGAAGAAAAAAAAAGAAAAAGAAAAAAGAATTTATCCGCAAATTTTTCTTTTCGTACAAAAAGACGTCATAAAAAACACATTTATCATGTATCGCAAGAAAGCTATATCTTAAATAGCTAGAAGAAAAAAAAGAATGCTAAAGATTCGCGCGTTTCTTGAATAAATAAGTTCCTTTGTTATTTAAAACGCGAAAAAATGAATATTAACTGGTGACAGTGACAAAATGGATAATAATAATATTGATAACAATAAACAAAATGAGGAAGGTAGAGGTAAAAACCTAAGTAAATAGCTCCACCCAACATTTTTTTTCTTCCTAAAAACCGAGATGAATAAAAAATGTTACTGGATTTTTGTCTTTATACCTACCGCTGCTGCGAGCGAAAAAGATTAAAAAAAGTAAACGTTCTAAAAGATTGAAAAAAAATAAATCCATATTTCCCTATCTTTACCTTTATAAGAGAAAGAAAGAGAGAATAGGACAGAAAAAAGTAAATAAAATAAACGGGGGCCCAGCAAATATAACGCGCGGAAACAAAAGTACAACTTTTTCAGGAGCTCCTGTTAGTACAAAGTACAAAAAAAATGTTATAACACAGAATGAAAATAAAGAAAGAAAATATATAGGTAAAAAAAAATAGCCTAAACTGTCAAAAATGATTGATATCCACCCAATTTTCGCCCGTTTCTTTGTGTTCTTCACTTTGCCGGCACTGGAAGATATTGCACAAAAAATATTTTCCAGTTGCTCTTTTTTTTCATATTATTATTTATTTATATTTTTTTACTTATATTTTTTCCCCTTTATCCCGGTAAGATAAAAAGTAGCTTATCACTGTTTATTAATATTAATAATTTTACGCCCTTAATGTTAGTCCCAGCATCTTCGTCCAATAGAGTTAAGGAACTCTTTTTTTTTTTTTTTTTTTTTAAATTTCTTTTTTAGATGAACATGTTACTTTGTTTAATCAAGCTATTTGCAAATTGTTAAACATCAACAGAAATTTAAACGTTGTATAAAGTAATGCATCTAGGGAAATCTTTTCTTATAAATTTGTTGTTTTTCTTTTATTTTCTATTTTTCTTATAATAAGGCTGTAGACTTTTAATAATTCTGGAAAACTATAACAGTATTTTTTTCGATAAAATTTCTTTTATTAAAAGAAGGATGAAGTACAGAATGTAGCAAATAAACTCTTGACAATCTTGAAAATTATAGGAGTCAATTAAATACATCGTTTAATATATATATATATATATATATATAAAAGGGTATTTCTTTATAAAATGTATTATTTTTTAAAATGAGAGGATGAGATATTAAAATTAGCAAATAAACACTTAATAATAATCTGAATTATGAATTATTTTGTATTAAAAAGAAGCCATATATTATTTCATTATAATTTATTGAAATAATTAATAATAATTGCAAATCTAAAAGAAAATCTTGTCCTAAATAACATTAAAAAAAAAAGATTTTCCGTGTAAGTAGCGTCTTGAAGATGAAGTAACTAAAATTTGACCCAAGTTTTTCTTATTTTTTATCCCTTAATGAAAGATTTAATTTATTTGTACTTTTCTAAAAAAAAAGAGGCAGGAAAGCCAGACTTTCAAGCACTTAACAAACAAGACGAGTTAACGAAATGAAAATTTTCTTTTTAAATTTCGAAAATTGTTTTTAAATTAAAAAATAAATTAACATTTAATTAACTCCAAAATCATCACAAACTATGATTTTATTAGATTATATGATTAAAATTCTTATCTATCACCTCCATCCAATCAAAGTATTTGCTTTTCATTATTTCTTTTAATCAATCCTAACTTTAAATACCTACTTGATTAAATCAGCCTTCTTTGATTCGCCTTAAAGCTGAAATCTTGGCGCAACAATAAGTAAAGATAACATTTATTTAACTTTCATTATTTTTCTAGCTTTAGTTTTCTAGACTATTATAACACTTTAACTGAATGGCAGAATGTTGTTATGGCAATGGAAAGGATAGATAAATATTTTTCTCCTCTCTACTTGGTTGGTTACTACTATCTATTGATTTTTCAGTTTTTTCCCCACAAGAAACAATTTAAAGCACTAGTAATAAATTCAAAATTACAATAGCATTCAAATCAATTTAAATGCGACATTTTTTCAGACATTTTCATTTCTGATATTCATTATTTGAAATTTACAATAACGAAATGTTTTAATATAATATTTATAAAATATATATTAATAAAGTATAATTTGAAAATTCGTTTAAGCATTTTCTGGTGTACATAATATAAATAATTTATAACAGCATTCAATTAAAAAATGACAAAAGTAAAAAGTTGCATGTTTATAAATATTTAATTACTTATTAAAATCGATTTAAATGATTTTTTTTTCAATTTATAAGAACTTACAATTGTATTTACATCTATCGATGTTTTCAATTTAGAAGCAATATTATTTTTGCGACATTTCCATTTCTAATAGTCATTGTTGAAATTTACAAAAACAAATAATGCAATATTCTTTTCATCACATTGTTTACTATCATTAGAGAAAATATTAAATGTAATTCAAAAATTATTTTAACCATTTTACATAATATAAATAATTTATAATAGCATTCACTTAAAAAACCTACAAAATTAAATAGTTAAATTTGTATATTATTTAATTATTTATTAAAATAGATTTAAAGGTCAATTTTTTTTCAATTTATAAAAGCGCTGAATTGTATTTATATCTATTGATTCTTTAGATTTTTTTCAACAAGATAAGCGATTTATGATCATTTCCATACATCAATAGCAATAAAATCAAATTTACAGTAGCATTCTAATCAATTTAAAAGCGACATTTTTTTTACGACATTTCCATTTATGATATTTATGATTGAAATTTACAATAACAAATCATTTACATAACAAATCTTTTCCCGTAATGAAATATTCTTTGCATCACATTGTTTACTATTAGTTATACAGACATCTCGAGCAGACAAACAAAAGCATCACACTTATAGTAGCAGCAGTAGAAACGATACACAGAATAATAGCATTTCAACTAAACTAACAGATATCTTTCAACAAAAGAAAACACAAAACTCAATTTCACAAATGTATATCATTAGAGAAAATATCTATTATGATTTCGAAAAATTCTAAAGATAAAGCGGATGGTATATCGAACTTTATTTTCTCAGAATAAAAATCTTTCCAAGCTTTATTATTAGCTTTTTGACGTTAACAATACTTTCTTCCATTAAAAAAGAAACAAGAAATAGATGCAGGGGGAGCGTCGTTTCGTGGAAGATATTTTTGGGTTACCTAATGGTAATATTTTACTTTATTTATTCCATTAAAGTATTAAAATGGATGACAATGGATTTTCGAGTTTCAGATCACAGTCAACGCACGAATCCAATTTAAGTCGATGCTCATTTAGATTGGTTTATTATCTAAAAAGCAATTTCTGATCGCTGTTATGTAATCTGTGGATATAGCAAATAATATTAAATCCTTTGAAGTTAAGAATTAATAGTGTAATGGTTTTCTTCCGTTTAAAATATTGGTTCAAGTTAGTTTAAAACAATAAACACACGGGAGAGATTATAAAATGAATAAATAAATGAAGGAATGAAAATAAACCGATAAAATGTAAAAATCAATAAATGAAAGATTTACTAGAAATAAATAAATTAATAAAAAAATTCATAATACAGAATTGAGTAGTTACAGTTGCTATTTTTTACAATGTTAAAATTAATTATTATTTCAAAATTAAAAAATATATATATTCTTCAAATTATATTTAAAATAAGAACAAAAAATTGAAAAAAAATTGTTATTGAAAAAATTAAATGAATTGAAGTAATCGAAAGAAAAAATGGGTTATATTTACATGCATTTTTCTTTCTCTACTATTACTTTCCATTTTGGTTTTAGTTTTTATAATTTTTCAAAACTAAAAAAAAACTAAGTTGACTTTAGCAAATTTGAAATAAAATAACTTAATGAAACACGTGTGAAATTTATAGCTACGGAATTAAATAGAGAGCCATTTTTGGAAGTTATTTAAATAACCGAAAAGCTTAAGTCAAACAAAAAATTAATTACAAGATGAAATCAGGTACACTGTAAAAAAAAATGTTTTAAAATTTACAGAAAAAGACTGTCAGCTAGTGAGCCAGTATAAAACCGTTTATTTTACAGAAAAATACTGTTATTTGAAAAACGGACGTTTGTTTTTTAAGTAGATAAGTGCTGTTATTTTATCAATCAAATTCTAATACTTTAAAGCAAAAAAAAACAAAAAAAAAAACAACTATATAAATTAATTGGAAGGTGAAAGCCGAAGTCGTATTGTGGTTGGTGCAAGCCGAAAGCAAAATTCACATGACCAATATATGACCCGTGATTTGAACCCGGGTCACCTAAATATGAGGTGAGAGCTCTGTGTCCCGTGTCACGGTAACTCTATCGTTTGGTTATAAAGAAAAAATCTTGAACTGACTTTATCTTAAAAGTCTTACTTATTAAAATCATATTTAAGAGTAAAACCATTTAAAACTATATTGCCAACCTTCATAAAAGCGTTTGGCAAGTAAATTTACCGAAAATTTATATTAAAGACAGATAATCACGTAAGACCGAGTAATGATTCGACAAGAAAATCAAACGCAATTTAAACAAAATATCTAAAATAATTTCTGAAAAGTAAGACCAAATATAGAAAACAACCGTAAAATTATTTTAAAGAAAAAGTAAAGTTATCTTATGGTAAATAAAACTGCATGAAAAACACTAGAGTTTGAATTCACAGTTTTAATCTGTTTATGATTAGGATTAAAACCATCAGATGTATGAAAAAAGTATAAAAAACCCGGAAATTTTTCACAGCGAGCGGGCTACGATTAAAAACAGAAAAACTGTATTTATTTTTAAACAGTTTTTTGTCCTGTAGAATTTACAGTGTGGAAACCATCCTTACCTAAGGAACGCTCTACTTTACTCGTTTTCCAACATGCAAAAAAGTATTTTTGCAATTAAAAAACCAAAATGATTTGCCATTGACACTTAAGGCATAATCATTGTTAGATATTTCATATATGAAAAGATGATGTCGGAAACTGCTTAATATGTCTAAGAAAGACATTAGTCCGTATTTTTATACATTGTCAAATATAAAATCTAATATGCAATCAATAATGTTTAAAAAAACTAAATAACATCCGTCAATCGAGGATAATTCGGGGCATTTTTCTCTATCAATCTCCCAAATGAATAATATCCAGGACATTTTTTTTATATCATCCAATCAATTCCCCACTCTCTGTAGATGTCATTGCAGTTCCGGATATCATTGTGTCCGCATGACGGATAGCATTATATTAATTTTGTTATAGGTTTCATTCCGTTGGGGAGGCTTCAATTCTCATCTTTCCATTGTTAATCCGCTACGGATTGAAGCCCGCTGTCGAAAACACACTTACCCAAAACCTTATGGTACTCAGGGAACATTTTCAGGGATTTATTTTTGCTCATGCAGCGGAAAATGAATGCCTCCAAAATCTCTCTCTCTTTTTTCACAATTGTATGATGTTAATATAAATTAGGTAGTGTAGAACTATAAAGCAAAGTATATATATATATATATATATATATATATATATATATATATATATATATATATATATATATATATATATATATATATATATATATATATATATATATATATATATATATATATATATATATATATAAACACAAATAATGATAATAAAATAATATTAAATTATCAAAAACTATTAATGGGAAAAACAAAAAGTCTTCCTCAGGACACGTCTTTTGGTATTATTTGATGCGATATTTCTAAATAAAGAACAATTATCCTAAGATAAAAGTTATTCTTTATAACATATATATATATGTATGTGTGTGTGTGTGTGTGTTACTGCCAAAGCCCGAAGCCCGGCCAAAGTCCAAAATTTTCTTGATTTCGGGAATTGGCCGGCAAGATCGCGAAGTGGCCGAGGATGGCTGGCCAAAGTCAGAAATAATTGAAACGATCAGTGAATATTTTACTTTGGTGGCCTTCTATAATTATATAAATAATTCTTATAAATCTTTTAATTTAAAAATATAAAAAATCGAAGTTTTTAAATTGTCTATTAAATAATCATTAATTTAATAATCATTATTAAATTGTCTATTTAATTGCCTAGTCATACATACACCAAAGGTCTAGTCATACTAGGTCCAGTTATGTGCCACTGCCCGGCATACATTTACCCGGTATATCCTACACTGATGTTATTTAAGGTTCAGTGCCACTGCCCAGTATATCCTACACTGATGTTTTTTTAAGTTTCAGTGCCACTACCTGGTATATCCTACACTGATGTTTTTTTAAGGTCAAGTGACACTGCCCGGTACACATTTGCCCGGTATGATTTTTTCTTCCAACTTTGGCTGATCTTTCCATGCCAATTCGCGATTTGGGCGGTCAATTCCCGAAATCAAGAAAAGTTTCGGACTTTGGCCAGCTAATTTACAGCGTTCTCGGCCAATTCGCGATCTGGCCGACTTCGGGATTTGGTCGTAACATATATAACAATTTAAAAGAGATTCGCAATAAAAAAAAAATTTATGTTTCGTTTCAAAAGTGCTTTTTTGTCAACATTGTTCATTAGTATTATTTCTTTTCTTCAATTTCATTTTCAACAGTGTTGAACATCTGACCTGTACAGAGGATGTACAGCCTGTAAAGTAACGGTTAAAAACTCCCGCAACAAAGAGGGTAATGATACCTTCCTGAAATTCTTGATTAATAGCGTGATGGTAACAATGTGATCAACATGAGCCTTGATGGCTCAGGGGATAGAGTTCTCGCCTCCCATTGAAAGGACTCAAGTTCGAATCCCAGCGGTGGCTGGTTGATACAAATTCTGCTCCTGCCTGGAACCGACCTCAGTGCTGACATAAAATATCCTCAGTGATAGAATTAGATTGGATTTTAGAAATAGATATGATAGATTAGAATTAGAATTAGTGAGAATAGAATTCCTTTGCCGTCGGACTAACCATGGAACGTTTTCGTGGTTTCTCTCTCGATGTAATGGAAATGCGTATTAGTTCCTTCAAAAAGTCTTCTACGAAAGCTAGTTTCTCTTAAAGCTTGATCCAGAAACTCCCTTGTCTTCTAGGTTGGGATCGAAATTACAATGCAACAGATTTATTTGAACATTGAGAGTCGAAAACTCAGAATTGGGTCGGCTGTTCAACACTGGTTATAGATGTGATCAGCATTGCTCACTGGCCGCCCTAGCTTCCAGTACAAGCTAGTACTCATCAATCTGAAATTGTTTATGCTTCAAGATGCCGTGACCGAGGATAGAACCCCAATCTTTTAAAACTGAATGCTTTTAAACACCGTGCTGTAACATATTTTGTTTAGACTTTGTAATTTTGACCCTTACTCAAAAGACAATTGAAAAGTCACATACCAAGAAGAAACTTGCTCTGTGAAAAATTATTTGAATGCAACTAATCAGCATTTGTGTCACACGGATGAAAACTTACAGAAATCGTTCTCGGTTGACTTGACCTATTCTTTAACGCTTATAGATATGACTGTACATATGTCTATCATTATGACTATGGGGTACTTTATATCAGCCTTGTAGTCGGCCTATATTGGGAACAGGACAAGTACCAGCAATCCAGTTCTCTCTCTTTTTTTTTTTGGAGATACATTTTTTAAAAAAATAATTAGCATTTTGAAGAGTTGGCATACTTTTTTAGAGTCTAGTGGGCACGTTCAGACCCTTAATGTTTAGATAAGACAATTTTACACGAACAATTATATATTTGTTGATGGAGAAAGAACCATGTTCCAACACTATGGAACAAAGATCAGAGATAATACAATAAGAAACATCCATGTCTGAATCAAATCTATTACACTATCTAATGCATTAGCCTAACAGTCAGCCTACTGAGTACTTTTATATCCTACGAAGCATCATATACACAAATAAATGGTACATCCAATAAGTTTCAACAGTTAGAATTAATCTATATACATTTTATCCCAACCTAATTTATGAAGCACTCAAGTTCATTTATGTTTATGAAGCGTTTTAATATAGCCTTTATTTGTTCAAGCATTCGATTTCTATTAATAATTGTACAAATGAGCCGCCTGAGTTTTTACTTTAAAAATCATTATTTTTTAAACTACAGTACAGCAGCTTAATTCTGAAGATTCTAAAACAAATGTTTTAAGAGCAACAGAGTTTCTTAAAAAAAAGATATTATGACTATAATCGATTTGCATTATCTTTATAAGCGTTAAAGAATAGTATTTAATAAATAAATAAATAAATTTCGTGATTAGAATAAGCTTATAATTAGATTGTGTGTCATTTAAAAAGTAACTTTTTTCCATAATGATCTTTATTTTTCCTTTCACAATCAACCCAATTTATAAAAAAAAATAAATAAAAAAAAGAACATTAAACATCACTTGAATTCAAATTTTAAATTATATATAGATCCTTTTACCCAGAAAAAAAATAAGAAAGGCTTAAGGAATAATATCTTCAAGCGCCAATTAACTTCAAAACAACAGCAGCTTGAATTTGATCACAAAAACCCCTCCTCGAACAAGAAAAAATTCCAAAATTCTTTTAACCAAAACCGCAATTAAAATACATAATGATAATACTCATTTCTATGAAGTTCAATCACACCCTTAAGGATGAGGATATAATGAAATATTTTCCACCCCTTCTCATCAGAATAAAGAATTATTGACGGGGGTGGAAAAGAACATTAAAAAAAAAAAAAAAAAGAATATTTCCAGAACTTGTCAGCACG
Source organism: Parasteatoda lunata (assembly GCA_949128135.1). Taxonomy (NCBI): domain Eukaryota; kingdom Metazoa; phylum Arthropoda; class Arachnida; order Araneae; family Theridiidae; genus Parasteatoda; species Parasteatoda lunata. The sequence goes on along the minus strand of OX421972.1, from coordinate 40,081,473 downwards.
TAAGCAGGGAGACATTCATTATGACAGAAATCCCTTCTCATAGTCTTAGGGAAAAGTAATAGCGCATAAAACTTAATGATTCTCTAACCCACAATTCAGCGCGCCTGAGCGATTGCCCCCATTAGGGGGGTGCGAGAGTTTCTTTTTAAGTGCTGGTAACGGGTTAGAGTATTAAAAATCCTCGAACGCAAAAGTGACTCATTCCTTCGGGGCAACCCCTTTTTTTGATTTTCAAAAAGTTTTTTCCCCTCTATTTGTGAATGTTCCTTATCGATATTGTTCTCTTTGCAGCGCCTCCAATGTTTTTAGAAAATTGATGTGGGGGAGTTAAAAAAAATAATCGATTAATAGTCCCCTGGGATGAATCTTCGATTGGAATTAAAAGCCTTCGAAATCGGTTCGATTGTTGTTAACACACATTCCGACCATCCTGGCAATCACTTACCGAAATGAGCAAACGATACTTTGTTTAATCTGTTGCAAATTTTTTGAAGCCCTAAAAGAGAATGAATGCGAATAAAATGATTTTTTTACGAGGCATGTTTGGAGGAACAGTCTTTTTTTGTTCAAATGTTAAATCGATTGAAACGTTTTAGAAAGTAAGGATATCGTTATACAAGAATAAATGTATTTAATACTGTTGGTAACTGAGTCGAATCTAAAAGAGTTCTTTTAAATTTGTAAATCATGGATACCAGAAATGAAACAAAGTGTTACAGAAAAATAATGGATATACAATAGTGATGATTCTTCTCTTCCTCTTTATTTTTGTAAATAAAAAGTAAATAATTATTATTATTATTATTTTTTTTTTGAGTAGTAGCACGATTAAAAAGTTTCCGTTTGAGGTTCCGTTGCTTGACCTACACTGTTAGAATTTTCATTCTAAAATTATGGTAAAATAACCGACAGCAGTCTGTCTATCCGAATAACCTTAAAATTTTAAGGTAAAGAACATCTTTTACCTTTACTGTTTTGAAACCATTTATAACTAATTCGTTAGGTAATGGGTATTAAAGTTTGATTGTGCTTGAGTAGTGTTTTATCAAAACAGAATGTGGTTTCATTAGTTTATATGGTTGTTTCATCTATTGTAAGAAATTGGAAATACTAGACTTTTCTGTGTTAAGTAGTTTTACGCTGCTGTGATCTATGCGTGAATGAGAGTATCATATTCTAATAGTCAGGAGTCACAAATTGCGGAGTACAAGACACTGGAAACTTTTCATGTGTTGAAGGGAATGAAGGAAATATTGTGGTGTCGACGCCGGGACTCAAACTCCAGTACTGCTGGTCATGAGACTGACAAATTAGCCCTCTCGGCTATAATATGTAAGCAGGTGTTTGGAACTAAGTGACTTCATTAGGTGGGCTTAGCAGGCGCGATAAAATCCTGGTTGTTTAACCGTATTAAGTGAAAGCAGTTAGTAAACTGTTTTTCTCACAAAGATTAGAGTTCTCAAATCAAATTTTATTCTACGCTTCAAGCTGGCTATAACGTTGGGACAAAAAAAATTTTTCTTCAAATTGTCGCTTCAAAGTTATCCCACTGAATTTTTAAAATCAATAATCACAATATTGTTTGGTGCCAAAGCCAACGTGGGGAATGACCTTTCGTCAATACAGGCATTTGAAGGGCATATTTGTTGACCACTCTTTCAGGGGCACCATATAAGGTAGGCTAATGTTGCTCCCAAGGACAAATAGTAAAGAGAATGAAAGAACAACCATGCCTTGCCCGAGATTCGAACCCTGTACCTTTCTGACGCAAGGCCAGTTCCCTGACCCCTACACTGTCCGGTCGGTGAAATGACAATATCGTAAAATTTTATTTTGACAGTTCACAATATATATCTATATATATATATATATATATATATATATATATATATATATATATATATATATATATATATATATATATATATATATATATATATATATATATATATATATATATATTAAACACTGAAAGTTTTAATTTTCACAACTAGTTTGCATAAAGAGTTAATAAATAAGTGGATTTTTTCCCCCAGTACTATCATGTAAAAAATTATTCTCTTAAACTTTGAATAAATTAACACTGCCTTAGAGAAAATGTAAGACCAGAATAAATTTGGCGATAATAGCAGAAGAGGTCGCGCAAAGCTCTTAAGGTACTAATTAGGGAGTACCGCACTAATGAGATCATTTTCGAGTTGAATTGTGAGACTCAGTAACATAGATGGACCTTTTGTGAAAGTTATAAGCTCATATCACATTTCATCCAGTTTTTTTAAAAGTTAAGGAAAAAATGTTACCGTTTTAAAGCTATGTAATTATTAAATGGTTCTAAAAGTTGGAAATTGTTTTTTTCATCTTTGACAAAACTTTTACTATTAGGCAAAATTTATGTGACGCTACATGAACGATCGTTTAAAATACGTGCTGTGCTATTTTTTTTTTTTTTTTTTTTTTTTTTTGAGTAACATTTAATTTAAAATGAAGTAAAAATTTTTTAATGAATACTTTTATTTTTCTAGCATTTATATTTATTTTAAATTTTATATTTAAACTGAAATCAGAGGGATGTTTTTCTAGTTATCTTCCAATTATTTTTATTTAGGACAATATATTTAAGTTTCATGATAGATTCTTAATTTAGCATAAATATTAAATAGATTATAAGGTTTTTAATAATATTGATTACGTTAGTAAACTTTTAAAAGGAAACATTTGTTAAGTGATTGTTTTTAAGATTCATAAATTAGGGCAGTGATAGTAACCATAAATGCAATTAACTAAACATTTTCAAATTTTAAATCATTAAATACATTTTTTTTTTTTTTTGTTACTAATTTTATTTTATAACCAGCGTTGAACAGCCGACTCAAGTTTGAGTTTACGAATAATGTTCAATTAAGTAACCTTCTAATTTTGAATCCAACCTAGAAGAAAAAAGAGCCCCTGGATTAGGAAAAACTTCCCTTCGTGAAGGATTTTTTGATGGAATTACCCGCATTTGAGTTACATGCAGAGGAAAATCACGAAAACCTTCCATGATTAGCCCGACATCAAAAAGATTCTAACTCATGATCCGTCTACCACAGATGATATTTTACGTCAGCACTGTCGTCGTCGCGAGCCGGGGGCAGAATTCGTATCAACCAGCCACCTCTGGGATTCGACTTCATTGATAGGCAAAAGCTCTATCCAATGAACCACAGCGGCTCAATACACAATATTAGCTGAAATCAATAATTTACCATAATAACTAATTCGGACATCCACAATATATTGTCTTAAGGTGACCTATTTATAAGAGTTAGACGCCTTTTTTCATGTAAGTAATATATTAAATATAAACTTCAAAGTAGAAACACCAAATATATATTAATATATATAGAACTATTAAAAATAAAAATTTTAAAATTAATATTAAGAAAAGGTAGTTGAAAACAAAACTGAAAAATCATTGGATTAAATGTTTTTTTTTTTTTTTTAATAATTTCATCTTTATTAACGACAATACAAAATTAACAATTCGATTTACCCACGGTAAAATATTATTTCTTAACAAAATTTAACACAATTTGTTTTGGCACAATTCGGGTAATGCAGCTTTGCAACAATTGTTTGCTTTTGTAGTAAAATGTAAATGGTTATTTTATATGTTTCGTACATAACACGGAATTGCCATGGAACATTAAATTGCCATAACACGGAATTGCCTTACTTATACTTTTCGCTTCAATATGCAAGGAAAAAACAAAACAGGGTGAAAGCTGTTATTCACTACCACTGATAACACACCAATAATAGACAGTTATTTTCCACTTTTTTCTAGAAACTTTTATCATTTAATAACATGCCCATGTCGCAAAAGTGTCGAGTTTCCATCTACAAGAAAATATGATGAGAAACAAGAAAGATCAAAAGCACAGATTGAGTAAAAGGAAGATCTTCAGAACCAAGGGGAAAAAGCCCAGCTTTTTAGCACAACTTAACAGATAGGGAGAGTTTTATTAATAAACACCTCACGACTTCAGCAAGGACATCCATTTTAAAGATCGCGCAGAGGCAAGCAAGCAAAGGCCCCTTATCGATTACTTTACGTGCTGTTAGGTCTTGCATAATTCAACGCGATCTCCAAGTACTTTCTACCTCAATTTGTTATCTGGCCTGATGTCCTGGCTTGATATAAAAAATATCTCCTCTCACACTCTCTTCCCTCTTGATTTACTGACGGTATTGGCGAGGAATTCATGTAACAAGGCCAAATGAGCCACAACACCTGTCCAATCCTGCCCACCGAATAAAAAAGAAGCGAAATAAAATAATAATTCATAAGACGTATCGATTTATGGTGTTTGGAATTCCTCGACCGCCATTGATGTTGAACTTGCTCATTGCATTCATAATTCCATCTCTATCTACGCTTTTACCGAACTTTTTTTCTCCCACCTCGATTTTTCATTTTGGATCTAGGATCTGCTTACAAATTGAGTGAAATGAACAACTTAACGGCTTTTTGGATTGGAGGATTGCGAAAATGGGGTGTCGAATTTGGTTATTTATCGCCAACAATGCTTTTTATGAAATAATTTTTTCAATTGCCATATTAAAATTTAAAGTAATCCCTTTACAATTTTTTGCAAAGTTATGAAAAAAATAGGAACGTTGTTAAATATGAAAATTTGCGTAACTAAACACGTTTTTGTTGTTTTTCATACTTTATTCAGTGCCAATCACCCGAAAAGCTCGAATGTCATCGACAAGTGTCCTCTTCAAAAATTCATTTTGGTGTTAATAATTTTGAAATCATGTTTAGATCTTGATTTTAAAATTCTGTTACAAAATATCAAAAATGATTTAAAAAAATTTAAAATGAACAAATGAGTCAAATATTTAAAAAAAAAAATTTACTTTTTAAAAGAATTTTTCCCACCAGATAAAAATCATGAATAATCAATGAATGATTCTAATTGTTTCATAATTTTATGAGTCCAAGCAATAAGGTAATGGATAATTTTTACAAATATTAAAAACTTGTATCACAATTTTTTTCCCTTTTTACAATATAGTACACTATTAGATTTTTCCTTCTAAAATTACGGTAAAGTAATCGGACAGCAGTCTGCCCAACCAATTAATCGTAAAGTTTACGAGAAAGAACATGTTTTACCTTTACGGTTTTGAAACCGTTTACAATTAATAAAGTTTAAAAACCATGAAAACTGTGCGAGTTTTTTTAAAAATCATTTACAGCAAAAATGGTTCCAAAACCGTAAAAACGAAATTTAACTGGACATTGGAGGTAATGGGTATTAAAGTTTGATTGTGGTTGATTAGTGTTTTATCAAAACGGAATGTGGCTTAATTAGTTTATATGGTTGTTTCACTTATTGTAAGAAATTGGATAAATTAGACTTTTTTGGGTTAAGTAGTTTTACGCTGCGCTGTGATCTATGCGTGAATGAGAGTATCATATTCTAATAGTCAGGAGTCACAAAATGCGGAGTACAAGACACTGGGAACTCTTCATGTGTTGAAGGGAAGGGAGGAAATATTGTAGTGTCAACGCTGGGACCCGAACCTCCAATCCGTTGGACATGTGATTGACAAATTAGCCCTTTTGGCTATAACATGTACTCAGCTGTAAGAAAATACGTGGTTTTATTAGGTAGGCCTAATTGGTGCGATAAAATTCTGGTTGTTCGGCCTAAATTAGATAAAGCAGTCAATTAACGGTTTTTCTCACAGCTAACAGTTTGAGTATCATCTTATTTATGGTTATTTGACTGTTTTGTTTGACTATGGAAAATAACAATTAAATAAATTGGTATTTAACCATTTTTTCCGAGAAATTTAAACAGTGCCACTTATCGTCATTCTGATAATTCACGCCGGTAGGTAGGTATAGTGGCCAAAGAATACAAAACCAAATCAAACAGGCATGAATTGTTCACAACAGTTAAAAAGAAATAGCATATTTTTTTTAAAAAAGTATTCTTTTAAACTACAGCTGAACGTTCGAAGAGCAATCATAATCATAACAGCCTTACTGTTCCAACGACACTTTACACACACAGAATGAGTAGAAGATGAAAAGAGGCGGATTCTATGTTGACAATGATCATTTTTAATGCACTCTTCTTCTATATTTTTTTTTCAATTTAATCATCATCACTTAATGATTAATCCGCCAAGATAAAAACATAATCACAAAAAAAGCAGATACGAAAAAGAAAGTGCAATTTATATGAAGATTAATTTATCCCTTGATAGGACGGAGAATAGCAGAAGATAAAAAAACACTTTTGTTTTAATACTTCCTAAAGATAATACTAATATAGGATTAAGAGGTTTAATTAAAATTATGAAATGAGTCAAAGAAGGGATAAAAAATGATATGCGGACTAATAGATAGAGATAAATAGATGACCACGATGACAGGTTTTAAGAGATTTTAAAAGCGGCCAGAAACAGATGTTGGCATATGATAAATACATTATGAATTTGAGATCTATTCTTTAGGAAAGCATTAATGGCAGATCATTTTAATGGAGAATAGAACTTTCCAGACCAAGGTATGTAATTAGCCATTTTGTTTTTATCTGCGAATCTACTAATTTTTCTGAAAGTGGTCAATAAATCTTTAGGTCACTCAAAACAAAATCGTTATTATTGCTATAGTTTGATTTGCTAATTAAAAATAGTTTTGAATAGGGTTTTAAAACAAAGAGTACGATATTATTAAAGTGGTTCAAGTTTTATTTGTCAATTTTTGCTAATGGGAAAGAAAAAAGTTGCTTTATTGATTACTGCAAAATTACGTTCTAATATTATCTCAGAATATCTAGTTTTTTTCGGAAGGGGGAGGTTTTCAGATAGAACAACCCGGTTAGCAGTGTAAGGTTCATTTTAATATCAGCAACAACCTTTATGACAAAGCCTAGCAAGGTTTATAAATGATAAGCAAAAAAACCGTGCAAGCGTGAAACAATGTTAAATTGAACTAAGTTTACGCGCTATGAGGTTCGCATTAAGCTTGCATAAACAATCGAGATTGAATCTACCGTTACAAGACTAGAAAAACATTCTGAAATCGAGGATGAATCATCATTCACAAATCAAGAATCGTTCTCAAATCAAGGATAAATTCACCTTCTCAAGAATTATGTTAAATTTTATGACCATCACTGTAACAAGGTTTATTTGCGCAGGCTTTTCTATACTTCCGTTGACAATTTAAATGTGAAGGTTTCAGGGATCATTAAGTTTTCAACACCAACAAAATGTTGCATTTGAGCCCCTGGACCAAACTAGAATGTAAAAAAGGAAAAAAAAAAAAAAAAAAAAAAAAAAAAAAAACAGGTTTACAGTAAAAGATAAAAAATGAACTTTTTTGCAAAGATTTTTGTATGCCTTTATTCAATCTTTAAAAAAACAAGATTGACATATTAATATTTATTCTAAGTTTAAAAAAAAGGATTAATTAGTAAACCTTTTAAACCCACCTATATGAAAAAACAACGTTCGCCGTACGGTTGCTTGCTATTTTGAAACGAATATTAAAAATGAGATTTATTTATTGATTTAAAGAAATTTCTTAGTTTGAAGAATTTTTATTTTATTTTAAAGAAAGCCTTCAAAAATTGTAAGAAGTATGCACAGTTCTATAGAACCCATAGAAAGTTTTAACCGGGAAAATGATACAGAATCTGGATTGATATTGATATTATCAGTACAGATACTGTATCACTTCCTCCGAAAAATGTGAATTATAAGTATAAGTATAATTATATGTATAAGATGTCAAAAAAGAATTACAAAAAAGTGAAGAAAAAGTCTGGAACAATTATGTGAAATGTTGTAATTTTTAAGGGTCTTGATCATTATTGTTGCATGTGGAAAATGTTTAGATATATGAACTTTCACACGTCAAAATGGATCAATTTTGAATTTTTTAAAAACAAATTATAAAACTTTAAAAAAATTATATTTTTTTGTTAATTTTTGAAAGTAACAAAAGTACTTTAGGAAGTTTCTAAATAATTTAAAATCTTAATAATGTTTTGAAATTTTTGTTTTGTTTTTTAGAAATAAAAACATATTCGTAAAAAAGCTATAATAATTTAAAAAAGATGCAAAAGAAGAAAAAATATATTTGACTTTTTTTCTAACTGAATTAGCTTTGAACATTAAACGCTAAACATTATTAAAACAAAATATGCTGGATTCTCTGAGATCAATAAAATATCCTTACACAATGATCGAAATGAAATTATTCATAACTTTAATTTATACTTTATTTAAAATTCGATATTATCATCATACATAATGCTTTCAATCATTGGCACAATTTATTATTAACACTGACTTAGGACAACTTCTGATAAATTATATTTAACATTGAAATACTTAACACTTACTCTTTAAATTAATCAATACGCTGTCTTCCTCACATCTTTCAAATTAAAACGTGATGGGAAGTTTATTTACGGCAGCTATTTTAAGCATTTAAACGCGCATAAAGTAATTCATTTCAAGAATATTAAATGCGCAGAATTTAACTAAAGACCGTTTACCATAAAAGTTATTTCTATCTCCTTTATTACCAATTTCTCTAAAATTGGTGGTTATCGCCTTTGAGCAAAGCTTTGCGGTCGAGCAAATATTTACACAAACCACCTCGATTTGAATCATCCTCCTTCTTTTCTCATTACGATTTAGGAGACGCGACATTTTCGAAGTGTTCCCTTCTCCCCCCAACCATAACACCACCTCCTCAGCTAAATATGTAGTGAGAATAATTAAAATATGCGACATGAATAAGAAGAGGACATTAATGAGAAATTTTTGGCTCGCTATTAAAAATTAATCATCCTCCCTTTCATTTCAATTGTTAATAAGAGAGAGCCACCAGAAAACAAAGACCATCTTTTAAAAGTTTGGTGACATTTTGGCGGAAAGCATTATGGAAATGAAGAAAATGTAGCTTCCCGGATTTTCTTCAGTTGTTTGGATTTTTATTCAGTTCCTTTTCTGCCGAATTTCATTCAATTGTATTCCAATCTATTTAAATTTCATTTAAGGAAGTTGAACTATTTAGATTGGATATTTTATAAAGCCTGCTATACTATTTTTCTGCACCATTTCGACACCACATTCATTTGGAAGATTGCATTTTCAAAATTAAGTCACGAATAAGTTGTTTTAAAAATAGAAACTGTGCAAAGACTGAACTCGTACTTAAAGATTTCTGCTCAGCTTATAGACTACAAATGTAATATAATGGAACAAAGTGTTTTAAATGAGTCTTCATAATAAATTCAGCTGGAAATGTGGTAAAAACAATTATTCTTAGACCAAACAATATAAAATAAAGTTTTGATTGATCACAAAAAACTGAAAACGATAAAAGCAGCAAAAAAAAAAAAAAAAAAAAAAAAAAAAAAAAAAAGTACTGAACGAACTAGAAAACGCTTGAAATGGCAACTCTTGTAAAAATCGAAAGATCTCGCTGGAAGCTGGATGCACAGGAAGTGAAATGAAGAACGCTGAAAGTGCCTGTGATAAGATACACAGCGGCTAGTGACCATTGCACAAAACTTGCTCATGTCATTTATAGTGCGAGTTAGTGTTAGTTCCTTACTAGCTGAGTTGCAGATAATATAAATACTAAATGAAAGGAAGACAAGTGCCTACATTTTAAAGTCTTAACTAATAACCAAAAACAACTTAAAGGAAAAATGCTGAATGAATTAAAATATCATGCCTTAGAATTTTCAGCGTGTTCCATTTTTAGCCTTTCAATGGAATATGCTAAAAGTTCTTGAAAAACAGTTAAACACTTTGAGAATTTCAACTGGTAACTCTACTCAATATGAAGGGCGTTACCATAAAACATGTACCTAACACATTGTTCAAAATGAGTAGTTTTTGAGAATAATTTGACATTATTTAATTGATTTTGTTTCAAGATCCATGTTCAAAGTAGCAAATGTCTAAATTAATATTCTACCATTAAGGTTATAATCATAGGTTGATATTTAAAGGTGAATGAATCTAAATACAAAACGAGCTGATATTTATTTGAAATATAACACATCTACATATGACTGTCATTGTTTAAACCCTTCAATTTATCTCCTGACAAAATACATAGAAACTTGTGAAAGAATACTATTCCAGTTTTTTGCAACCTTAATACAGTTCCAAGTTGAACTATAGTTTTGCGCAAATTATACTCTTTGAAATTAAAATTGGAGTCAAGGTCAAATTTTCGACCTTCGTCGCTTTGGTAACAATATGACAGATAGCAAAGCTACTTTTTTTTTATTCACACGGTAGTTAAGGAGTATCTATAATAATAATTGTATATTATTATAATATTATTTTAACAATAATGTACTGGTGTGGGGAAGAATAAAGATTTATGGGTACCATGGTTACGGTAAAGGGGAATCGCGCAACCTATTCTATTTACATAGATTATAATCATTCAACTTGATTAAACGATTCTATTATTCAACCTGCACGGAATCATGGTTCAATTCAACAATAAAGCAGGGTAGCAGGAAATTTACAATTTAAAATGCTTCAACGTTGCACCGATTTTTCTGATTGGAGAACGCATAATAAACAATATGCCTTGCTTTATCAAATCACCAAACAGGATAATTTTTAGAATGTTCAATGCGTTTTCAGATTTCAAAGATTTTTTCCTGTCTACTCTGACGTATGCAGGTTTTATTTTTGCAAGAATAATGCACGAAATGGCAGCCAGATATTTCTGAATTCATGCGTGATACTGAGGTGCTTTTCTCAACTTTCTCTGAATCATCAATATTGAATGGGAAAAAAGAAGTAGTCAAGCAAATTGGAGAGCTAAAGAGGCAGCACAAAAGAAAAAAAAAATATGAAAGCAGCAAGAAAACTAACGTCGGGATTTAGATGTCAGGCAGAAGAGGAAAGGATCAACTTCGAAAAGCAGTACTTATCCAAATAGGCACGCACACACACATACACACTACTTGTCAAAAAAGAAGCACTAGGCGCGGCTGCAGTCCTGGCCACAGACTGAAAGACCAAGCAAGCGCAGCTCAAAAAAAAGCAAGAAGAAACCCACTAATTCCGATGAAGTCAGCTGCAGAAATGTAATAGCGATATCACGAACGCAATTAAAGCTCATTTCGAATTGGTCGGAGGGAGGAAGACCTGAGTTGCTGTCATATATAAGAGGGTTGGAGGAGGGTATATGCCAAAAAAAAAAAAAAAAGAACAAAAATTCTTCTGGGGAGGGTGATTCGATGGTATCTTCCTGATCAATCAGGGAGAGAGGAAACGCCACACCCGAGTCAAAGATTCGAGAGCGATTTGTAAAGGGTGTTATGTCGTTGGCAGCTTTGACCCTGGAGGTTTCGTGTTACGAGAGAATATCACGTAGGTATTTTGGAAGCATTTAGTCCCCAACTATCGACAAGGAGGAAAAAAAAACTATCTGACATGGGATGCATATCTATGGTTCAATTTGGTATCATAGAGCAGACGCACCTTGTGGAGCGCCGTCAACTACATCATACCTTCAAGCTTTTCTTGTTTATTGCCTTTCTCAGTTTTTCTGTATGAATTTCTATTAGAAGATAACGAGATATTAATATCTTATCTTGATCAGATGTTTGTTTACATCTGTTCAATCAAACTGATTGTAAGACTGTTAGTATGAAGTTATTTATTTAAGGTCAGAATCGTGTAGGTTAGTTGTTTTATTTCTTTAACGTTTTTTAGACACGTGGCGTGGTCAAATACTTATCAATATATATATATATATATATATATATATATATATATATATATATATATATATATATATATATATATATATATATATATATATATATATATATTGAAAACAAACTTTGGTTTTGTGGATGTCAATATTTTAAAATTATCCTTACTTTATAACTAGTACTTTTGTTTTCCCAAATGAGGTTTCCTAATTATACACCAAATGATGATTCATTTTGTGGCCAATGCTTTTTAACGTGCACCCTAATATTATAGGAGCGAATCACTCTTAGGTAGCAATAGAATCTTCATTCATTTAGACTGCATCATAATAGCTTTCTTATTTTATATGTTTTACTAGGCGTTAACTCATTGTTAGGACAGTAAACCTTCTAATTTTTCCGATAATGGATCCTAACTTTAATAGATAAAAAGCGTTACATGCTTGAGTGTATATATACAGTTGTGTAATGCAGTATTTTATTTAAAAAAAAAAAAATACAATTTCCGAGGTAAAAACAATAACCTGTATGGAACCTAATAGAATTTGAAAAATCGATTCCAAACAAAGAGCCTGAATGAATTAACTCTAAGATCTTTGCATTATGCAGATAAATGATCCAAACTTAAAATTATTTTTTAAAAAAAAGTTATGCATGTTTGGATGAATTGTACAGTTGCGCAATATTTTGTAGCAAACAATTACAATTCCCAAAGTAATAACCTGTATCAAACCCTATAAATTTTGAAAGATCAATTCTAAACATATGACCTGAATGGATGAATTAGCTCTAAGGACACTGGACACCATTATGATGGTGTTGCGCAATGGCCCTTAATCTGAATAGAGAATGGAACACAGGAAGAGGACTGTCGCCTGCCATGAAGAATTGCCGGTTAGAGCGTCCACTTACGAAGAGAAATGTGAGTGATTTCTGAACAGGGCCATAATCGATCTTTGCATCCAATTACGCTGGTCTTAGAGCTAATGACGCTACGCTTTGACATGTGGTAATTTCAAGCCTGCCCCGGTGCATGTTATTAAGGCGTAATCAGTCCCAATAACTTCCAACCGATAATTACACCGACTCTTTTCTTCCCGAAAGACAATTTTCCAAAACAATAAGTGATTTATAGCAAGAACAAGAATGGAACATGTTTTATAGATTTCTCACCCCCACCCCCCTCTATCTCACCTGTTAGAAATCACTTTCGAATAATCAGAAATAAATTATCTTTTTCCTAACTGGTTAGATAAGCATCATTTATCAAAGATTGCATAAAAGGTGGGACAAAATCTTTGGCGATCTGTTATTAAATTCTGTGATATATTAAGTTTTAATATTATGTTAAATGAAATAAAAAAATATGTAGAAATACATTTCACAGATGATAACAGAAGTAATCAGATGCTTTCTGTTATCGTCTAGGGCAGCGGTTCTCAACTGGTGTTCCGCAGAACCCTTGAGTTCCGCGAAAGAGTCACATGGGTTCCAAGAGTTAGGAATTTTATTTTACTAGTTATAATTTTCGGAAAAAGCAATTAATTTGTTTTTAAATATCCACTTAATCTATTACCTATTTAATATTTTCGATATTTTTATGAAATTATTTAATTAAGATGCTTGTAATAAAAAAAATTCAAAACAATGTTTTTTCTAATAGCAATATCATGAATGAATTATAAAAAAAGATATGCATTAGTGAAATATTTCATTAGCATTTAGCATTATATTAAAATGACCGAATTCAACAATGGAGACGTATGGTATGCTGGTAACTATTCTCATCGTTTATTTTCTACCTTATTTTCTTTCTATTTTAATAAAAACCATATTTGATCGAATTAACTTTTAGTTTTTGCATGCACTAAGATCAAGTTAAGAACTTAACTAGACGCCTCTCCAGACCAGTGAGTTTCTAGTGTCTGATATAAAACCCAATTTAAAAACTAACTCTTATAAAAAGATAAGATGAAAAATTTAATTCCTTATTTATTCACTTAATATTTCGAAAATATTTAATAAAATTTAGATCAATACATATTTTTAAAATAATTAGTCTTTATTTGGTTAATATATTGACAATTACCAATGAAATTTATTCATTAAGTCTCACGGTTCCGCCAAAATAAGGTCTATCACTAAGGTTTCACAGTAAAAAACAATTGGGAATCGAAAAAAAAAAAGTTATATTTAATAGTTTTAATTTCTACCTACAGAAAACACGACATCCACAGCACCAGTGAATAGAAATTTCTGCGAAACTTTTATGTCTTTTGAATTTAAGAAAAATATTACAAAACATTCACAAAACTTCGTGGGTGAAAATGCCAATTCAAAGAACCATACAGAATATTTCTGAATAATTAACTATCAAAAATGTGTTCACGTTTTTTTTGCGGTGATAAATTGCAATACATATATTCTTATTAAAAATATCAATAAGAATAAATTCAATCAAATTTAGTATTACTTAGTGCATGCAATGCAATACGAAAGAAAACATGTTATCCAATTCTAAATATAAATGAAGAAAATTAGTTTGACTTGATATTAGATATGGCATGCTTAACTTAATATAATTTTCTTTGACATAATAAATTAGAATCGAGATAAATGCATAATATTTATTTTTATAATGTAATATTTATTATGTAATAAATAATATTTATAATGCAATAATAATTATTTTTTAATATTTAGTAAATTGTTTCAATGGCACAGTAAATACGCATCAAAAAAGTAAACATATAAACAAATTGTTGGCTATGTCTTAAATAATAAGGGACACATAAAAATAAAGAATTTAGGGGTTGAAGTTTCGAAGCAATAAATTAAGATAGTGTTTTTCAAATGAAAAGTTGTCATTGGAATTAAGAGAATTTATTTAATATCTCGTTCTGTTGACGTTTTGTGCCATTTTCAAAATAAGCGTAGCTGGTTTTAGATGGGCTAAACTTGATCTAACAGTCATGAGTAACAGTTGCAAACTCACAGCGGTTATAAAAATAGCACATTATTGGCAAAAAAGCATAATTTCATATTACGATGGAGCTTTTGAAAAAAAAAGCCTTAATGAGTATTTTTCTAAACAATTCGGTTATTTGAAGCTCATAGGTTACCTGGCAGACTCAAAACTTTTTAGTTATGATTAAGAAATTAAATTTTTAGTTATTTTGAAAGCAGCATTTTGGATTTAAAGTATTTTTGCCCTGGAAGGATAAATGGATTACCATACATTCTAGGTATTTAAATATAAAAATGAAATTATCTGTAGCACAAAGCTACTTGTACAAAACTCCACCACTATTTTATAGTTACGGCTTTCCTATTTGTGATTAAAAAATTTCGTAATTTCAATTGTTTTTTTTTATCCTTAGAGATTTATAAAAAAAAAACTTAAAAAGAAAACTTATAAGAGAAAAAGGAGGGAGAGGGAAGAGAAAACCATTGAAGACTTACAAGATATGTTCTTATTACTAGGTTTTACTAGTAAGTCAAAAACATTTTCTAAAAAGCAGGAACGACCGAAGAAGTTAAACAATAATCACTGCAGCTAAACGTTTCTTTTTTACCTTAGGAAAGAATGAAAATTCAATAATCAATTCAATAAACCAACAGCAAGACTTCGGTGATCCGATTAAAGCAAGACGAAATCCAATTTGTTATTCCTCAACTATTTTGTTTTCTTTTTCCGAAATCTCATAGAGAGTTATGATTTTTCTTCCCGTCATAAGCAACTAAACCAACAAAAGCAGATTTCGCTCATCTAGTGGGAAAAAAAAATTGTGTTGACTTTGAGAGCTCTCACAAACAATGAAATCAACAGAAGGGATCTTCATCGGATTGGGATCCCACCAACCATTTTCAATTCTTTGTCCACTTTTCTCCAAAGTTATTTTTTTCTCTCCCCCAAATACGACAGAGACACTGAGTCCGGCAGTGCTCATAAAGGAATTCAGCCGGACTTAGCCTCTTTTCATGCTGGCCACTCCATCTTATGTAGGGGAGGACTGAATGAAAAGAAAACAGGCACAGACGCCTAAAAGTCGGATTGGAAAAGCAGGAACAAGAACCATTATCCGGCAGGCAAGAAGTTGTGCTTTTTTTTTCTTCTTTTCCTTGCTCATGGAAGATCTTAACTCCATTTCCATTCCCCCGTAAGTTCATAATCAGTCTTCTTAGTGTAAGTGACGACACTCTTAGAACATTCGAAGGTAAATGATGACAAGATAAGTTCCCATCCAGTAATCTAGATAAGAGCAAGAATAGACTATCTTCAACAGGACACTATTATGCTATATAATAAAAAGCGTCCTTTAATGACCACGCTTTTAATTTTTTTTTCTAGAATCTCACGAAAAAGTGATTAATATAACCGAGGAAACGTTATTGTAATCTGTTAAACCCCTAGCGATAAATTCGAGAGGAAAATTATTGAAATCTGTTTGCTTGCCTAAAGAAATTCGGAAGTGTTTCCAATAATTGCCTTTTCAACTCCCTCCTCATCGTTCGGCAATCAAGCATGTTTTGATGTTTTCAGTCTCGTCTTACACAGTAGTGATTTTTCCGATTTCGACAGCATCTTGTTTTATCCTGGATTAAATAATCATTTGTGACCTCTAATGTGTACTCTTTTTTTTTACTTCTTTTTTGCAAATGCTCTAAAAATACAGATAAAGGGTGCTCATAAACGAAACCGTAATGTGATATAATTTATTGCAATATGATGGGGGTAGCAATTTGCTAAATTGGGAATCTCATGATCAGTAGTCAAAAACAGAAAAGGTACTCAAAATGTATAAGCTGATAAAGATTTTGAAGCTAAATATAGTAAATTATGTAATTGTTATAGAATTCACAGGTTAAATAACCTTTAGCAGCTGGTGTTAGCGTTATTTTAACTTTTAAAGGTAGTCCTGTTGTCTTCATAAAACATAATTATCTTTAAAAACGGGAGAGAACCATAAATAAGGTGCTAATAAGTAGATTTTTGTTCGAATAAAATTAATTTATTTACAAACAAAAGAATTAATAAAGTATTTTAGTTTTTCCTGAATTGAGAAGCAAAAATTAGTTTAAAACTGTATGATTTTATAAAGTGAAAATAAGGACATATAAATGTCCTTTAAAATACTGAAAATCATTGCTTTCAGCAAAATTATTTTATTTCTTGTATGGGTGGGTTAATTTTCTCCCTTGTTAGTAGAGCAAACATAGAATGTGTAAACGAGTATCTAACAAATGTTTACTTAATCTTTATAACTAACATTAAAATTATCTTACAATAATGCAATGTTAGGAACGAAGAGTGTTATGAACTGTCAAGATTTTGTTATTGTGAATAAAGAAGTTTTAAGTAATTTTTAATCGCCAATCATTCTTTTGTTTTATTTTTTGCGCCATTCTTTCCAGAAATCGTTATCTTAGCAGAAGAACCATTTGGCGGTCATCAAGAAAACGCACCACTTCCCGATTTTCCACTCCAGTTTCTCAGATGACCTAACCATTTAGGGTCATCATTAAGAGTAATCAAAACCCGGAGGACAGTGTCCATTAGTCGATGACCCAGAGATCATCTCATCCTAGTTCGTAGCCTTCAATCAATCCTCTAACACTTTCTTTTGGCTAGGTTTTATAGCACACGCACAGCCAGCTATTTCCTTCTTAGTATTCCTCTGCTTTTTTTTTTATATTGGCGATGAACTGGCTTGAGAGTGAAAGAGTGATTGCCTCGAGATAGTTAGGGAAATGTGTGTTCCGATTGGCGAATGAAGCAGCCAGGAAAAGTGAATGAGATTTGCCATTCTCTTGATGAAGCGACGGATATAGGGATTCTTGACTACACCGGAGATGAAAGAATTGCTCGGAGAAGGGAAAAGAAAATGTCTATGGAAGGTTGATTTACAACGAGATTCTGCTTTTGGTAAGCATCAAAGAGATTGTTTAGAATTAATTATCAATTTCTAACCGAAATTGAGAAATGCAATTCTTTAGCAACGTTAGGTAAAATATAACAATGATATGCTTTATACAGTATATTCCGAAATTCGACCAACGGATTCAGAGAAGTGATAAAAGGCATAACGATATTGAAAGCTTCCCCATATAACATGGGGTGGAAAATCACGTTGAGAGAGTGAAAATCATGAAAAATCCATACTGGTTTTGATGCCACACTGGAAACAACGACTTCTCGGTACAACAGCATACTGAAGTACAATACCGCAAATAAAGTACAAAAAGATTTATAAGATTAATTGTTACAACAGTTGTTCGAAGTAGAAGCCGTTGACGTCATTACACTTTGACTTACGACTTATGTTCTATGATAAGTTTTCATCGTTTTGATGCGTCTTATACCCCCTATGAATTTTGGCGATAGAATTTCGAAGAATCTTGTACAGTAACATTGAACTTAATATACAAACATCTAATTTAATATAGAAACATTGGACTTGGTGGAAGATATAAATTTACCTTAACTTAGACACATAGGAGTTAATACAAGTAATAATGGCAGTTTTTTCTGAATTTGCCCATGATAGCTGCTATTATTAGGGGTGTTTTTTATTTTCAGTAAATGTTAGTGAATAAAAAGTATAGTGCACAAAAAACGGACCATCCTGAATATCTTTTGATGTAATGATCTACACGTTCTAGGAGTCAATCTTAGTGGTTTGAGGGGGTGACTTCAAACATGCTACTAATTGACATGCTAATTAAATTATGAATGAGTCATAGAATGTGGAGATCCGAACATTACATCAAAAATTATTCAGAGTGGTCAGTTTTTTTTCCTTATTAATGTTCTAAGCAAGAAACTTGGTTTTGTAATCAGGTCGATGCGAATTGAAGCCCGGCTCTAGAGATAATACAAACCCAAAATATCAGAACTGCAATTTATTTTGTGAATAAAAAATAAAAAAAAACATTAAAAATAACTTAATATTTTCTCCAAAAAAAAAAATTTAATCAGCTATACTTGTTGTTACTTAATTCTGTATGTATTATTAGCAAACAAAACAAAAAGAAACAATATGAGAAAGATAGTCATTTAAAAAATTTAAATCCTTCTTAATAAAAATGATAATAAATGCAATTCAAAATCAAACCACGCATAGTTTTAAATTTAAAAGATGTAATTTTTATTACAACGAAATAAAATGTTCTACAACACTCCAAGAAAAATGATTTTTCGAAGTTCCGAAAGTATTAATAGTTGTTTTAACACGATTTATTTTAATAACGGTTCCAGGAAACGAGTTCTGAAAGAAAATATTTCGTCGCATATAATCTGCTGTAAAACTTTTAAATTTTAAAAATTCCATATTCTCGAACTTTTCAAATTAAATGGAAGCGCGTGATCTTCCCGAGAGAGGCATGAAGGTTAAAATGAAAAATTAATAAATAGAAAAAAGAGAAGCACAGCTGTTGCCATTACACGCGTTTAAAAATATCTTTCTCATGCAACGGAAACGCAGCATAAGAAGAATCTCTAAACATAATAGGCCGTTAATAAGATTCGAGATGGTGGTAAAAAATGTAATTAAAGTGGGAATAAATCGTGTTCCAGATGGAAAAGTTACTTTTTATGGATGCTTCTCGTTTGAAATGAAATGATATCCATGGAGAAATTTATATGCTATAAAAGGACAGATTATTTCGAGAAATAATTACGTTTTCAGATGTTTTGCAATGTTTTGATAATCTATTAGAATAGAAATGATTTTTCTGTAAATCAAAAGTGACCTAAATAACACATTTATTGAAGCGTCACATAATAAGCGTCACACATAACACATAAGCGTCAATTTTAATTACTGTTGAAATTATTCTGTTCTTTTGCGATTTTGATTTTGAATAAATAAGATATACGTATATAGGGTTCGCTCTAAGGATTTTAAATTATTAGTTGATAAATTAGCCAAATATCAAAAGTATTCGTTAATTTTCAAGTCTTTGCCAAATGCAAATCTTAAAAAATTTTTAAGATTACTTTTTTCCCCATTGAAAACTAATGTACTGTATTTTGTTTCAGGCTTATATTATTTGGACCCAGTTCTAATTGGTTATGCCGCTTATCTATTGAAAATTACTGTCATTGAATAAAAAATACTGATTTGTTTAGAAAAATTCATTTTGACGTAATTTTGAGGATCGAGTTAAATATATATTTTTCTTTACAGTGGATAAAATCATTCGCAAATACAATTTTATTCGCCAAATTTACGATTTTATCACATTTGGCGAGGTGGCGAATGCTTAATGCGGACCTTGCATATATACTTTTGGTTGAAACAATATATTCATTGAAACGATGTCGGTAGGAGGTAACGACGCAAAGCTTGTTAAATAATTTGAAGATGAAATGTAATATATAAATCATGTAATTGTATAAATCAAATATCGACATATGTAAAAAGCCAAATTTTGTTTCATTTGATGATATTCAAAAAAGAAAAATTTATCTGCATAACTACTCGCAGGGGATAAACAGACTTAAAAAAAAAAGCATTTTAAAATTTTTAAAGTAATGGGCACGTGCAATAATTTTCGGCAGGAAATTAAAAGCGATGATAATTTGGTATTAACAGAATATTATATTTGGTATTAACAGGGTATTAACAGAAACAAACTATGGCTCGCAAAAGGTTAAATTAAAAATAAAAAAGACGTATTTTAAACAAATTTTAATTAAAATAAATCTTCCATCTATTATAAATAACGAAGGTTTAAACCAAGGAATGAAGTCCTTTTAAAATGAAACTTTAACTTTTTTTTCTTCCTCCACTACGCTATTGAGATCTACATAATAATTTTCTGTGGAAAAATGATAAACGATGAAAAATATAGTAATTAAATGCAAACTATGGCTTTCATAAGATTTAATTAAAAACAAAATGTAAATTTGTTTTTAATTAAGCCTTAATTAAATTAAATCATTTATTGTAAATTACGAAGGTTTTAATCAAGCTACAAAATTCAATTTATTAACGTTGAAATAAAATAGTTCATGTCAATCATATTTTTACACTTATTAGTTGATAACTATATACAAAATTATTTTATTGCTCGCAAAACTGATAATTTAGCAAAACAAATTAATAAGTGTCAAAAAGACTTGATAGCTTTGAAGTGAGATAAAAACCTCTTCTCACTTATAGAATTTAATAAAAAGTTTTAATAAAATAAGCTAATTTTCCTGTGATATTTTTTTATAGTGTTTTGTAGTAGAGTAAAAAAGGGATCTGCACTGCCGAATTATTTTGTTATGGTGCTCTGTTACTTTGTATTAAACTAAAAGAAAATATAAATTATATAACATTATAATATTTCCAATGGTTATTTAATCCAAAATTTAAATTATCCAATATTTCCAATTAAAAGGTAACTTAATTCAATTTTTCCAATTAAAAGGTTTGTAAAGAATTACAAACTGCATAAATAATATCGCGGTGGATCAGTTGATAGAGCGTTCATCTCTTATTGATATGACCCAGGTTCAATTCCAGGGATGACACTGTTCGATACGAATTCTGCTCTCGACTCGCACCGACCACATTGCTGTCGTTAAATATCCCAAGTAGTAGACGGAGCATGAGCTATAATCTCATTTCCATCGGGCTAACCGTGGAAGGTTTTTGTTATTTTCCTTTTTATCTAACTCAAATGCGAGTCAATTCCATTAAAAAAAAAAAGCCCTTCACGAAGGCTAATTTGTCCCAATGCTAGATCAAAGAGTTCTTTTGTCTTCTGTGTTGGATTCAAAATTAAAAGTCTACGGACAGTCGACAGTCGTAAACTCAGATCAACCTGCTGTACAAATAGATCGTTTAGTCAGAAATTTGCTTTATCAGGCGATCAAAGTAAAGTTCAACAACTAGTTAACAATAAAAATAAATGCATATAATAGTTCATTGAAACATAAACTACTTTGAGAACCATTTCGTTATTACCGATTAAACTAATTATTCCGTAAATGTTTGAATGCACTGGCTATTCATTATGCTTAAGAGAATAAATTTAACGACAATAAAAAAAAATAAAAAAAATATGAAACAGATTTAAAGGCGCAAATATTCATCGATCTATCGATTAAAATGATAATTCTTCTTTCACCTTGTCAAAGCTAAATTAAAAAGGAAACTACGAATTAAGTATTTTTATGTTCATCTTCAAATTAATTGATTTATGTAAGTATTCAGTTGTAGTAATTACTGAAAATCAATATCAAACTGGCACTGAATGAATTTAATCTTTAACTGGAAATTTCTTTATTTTAATTGATACAAATTTCGAATTAAAATGGAAATTATAATATCCTTTTTTTTTTTTTAAGCTAATTAGGCTGAGGAATTATTTTTTGAAATTATTTTACAGGCTTTGCATTCTATGAATTATGTTTTTCTATTCAAATTAATTATTTCTCTTTTAATCTGTTTTAAATAACCTTTTGATTTTCCGAGCATAATTAGTTTGAGTTCACGATAGTTTTAAATGCTTCAAGCATTATTTTTAGTATTCAAATATTTTAAAAATTTATTAACCAAAGAGCACCAGAAATAAAAATCTTCATTTTAGATTCTGATACTTAAATTATAATTGTTATTGGAAAAAGTCGATATTATTTTTACTAACTGTCAGACTAATTACGAGAAAAAAAACAAATAATTGTAACTCTTGACTCCAGCACTTTTTCTAAATTTTGCTTTATTTTAGTAAGCAAGTTTAAGTTAGATTTTGCCTTCTTGATTTGATGATTTATAATATTAAATTTACCAAACTTATAGCTTTATAAATCGACTGAAACGCCACTATTGAGAATAATAATAAAAGAAGTAAATAATAAACCAGTAATTAATAAACCATATAATTAATAAACCAGTTTGCGGGAGAGCATTAAAAGTGAATATAAAGTTATGTTACAGACTGATGCATCTAAAAAGGGCAGTGAGCTATAATACAAAGGAGCAAATAAACAATTTAAATGATCGATGTTTCATAATATATTTCTAGAATTTAAATAAAAGTTTTTGAATTACTTTAATTTGGAAGAAAGATCTAACTCTGGAATAGTTAATTTATGACCCCCTGAAAGTTGGTCTTCAATCCAGTATTCAACAAAAGTTGGACCATTTTATTTTATAACCGTCGTTGAATAGCCTACCCAATTATGAATTTACTTCTATCTATCATCAGCTAAGTAGCCTTATAATTTTAGCCCAATCCAGAATACAAGGGAACTCCTGAATCAAGCATTGAGACAAACTAGCTTTCGTGGAGGACTTTTAAGGAATTAACCAGCGAATGCTTTATATAGAGAGGAAAAATCACGAAAATCTCGAAAATCTCCATGGTTAGAAGGAGACTTTTACTTATAATTATACGATCTTATAATTATTAATGTGAATCTTAGCCCATAAATTTAATGTTTTTTTTTTAAAGGTACAATAATTTTGCTGTAAGAAACAAATATTCACCCTTCATTAATTTAGCTCTCTCGCAATGGATTCGATACCAAGGAATATTTTCCGGCACAGAGTGCGATTGAATCTAAACTATTGATTACTCAGGAAGGAATTTAATTGGCGTACTACACATCTCATACTATTTATAAACTTCAAAGGATTTTTCAAGCATTTCCTGCAAAGAAAAATCACATCTTTAGCTTAGATCCTTCCCTATTGCAGCAACCAATCAACAAATCACGTTTCAGGAGCGCCATTTAATTTAGGAACACCCCTACAAAACAATATGCACTAAAGAAAACATGTCTACACTTTCCCATGCGGTTACTCACCGAAAAATAACGATTTCCACAAGTTTAATCGGGCTACAATCACTCCATCTAATTCCTCTTTCATCGAGGGTGGATAGATCCGCTTTTTATCTATTCCATGGAATCTCATTATTCCCTGAAAACTCAACTCAATCAAAGAACACCTCAACGCGATTACAGTTTAGATGAGGAGGGTGGTTGGGTCCTTTAATAATCGCTCCTCACTTCATTTCTTTGAGATATCCTTACTCCCGTTTTAACGAACAGTGGCGAAAACCAATTATTCTCAGTGCCACGCACCCCGATAATAAAATAATCTCGACCCAGACAACGCACGTTATCTATCTTTTCTGTTAAATCTAACCTTTTTCTTTCATGGCAAAAGGGGTTGTAGTGGGGGGTGTGGATTAGATTTGGCTGATTAGAGAGAAAGAATAATTGGTCAACCCTCCTGCACATGCTTTCTTTTGGAATGTGTTGTCATTTAAAATGTTACCTTCCTTCCCTTGTGAATTGAGCATAATCATATTGTCATACATCTCATGTGGAGGGGGAAAGTATAATGAGATAAAGTTCTCAGAAAAAATTTGTTTGGCTATTTAAACCTCCAGCTGTTGGAGATAGCAATGTTAATTTGCAAGAAGAATAGCTATGATTAGTCCTAAGAGGAGTTTGAAAACTTGGTGAGTTGTAAAGTTTTTGTTGAAGATTGATGGTGGTTTTGTTTCACAGTTTTAATGGATTATATATATTTCAAAACACTGGCTCTTGACTTTTTAAGGGGACAATGGATATTCAGAATGAGAAAAATCCTTCAAAATTCCATTCTTTGGTTTTTGAGATATTAAAAAAAAATATACGTTTTAATTAGTAATATTCAACGAATGTTGTTCAAAGCGAAATTTGCCTTTTCGAGTAAAGAAAAAAGTTATTTCTATACATTAATATGCAATTCTAGTTTTTTTACAAATGTACTTAAAGTTGTACTTAATCTTTGATGTACCTTGTTTAATTTTAGGGGCATTAACCCTAAATACCATAATTTAATTTAACTTTTTAATAATTGAACAAAACATATTGAAAAATGTTTTTTAAAGAAAATTTTGGTGAAAAAAAGACAAATTTTATCTCCATATTTGTTATAACTTTATACGGTTACTATAACCACTTAAATTCATTTAAATACCTTTAAACCACATATTTATACAAAAATTTAATGTGAAAAATTGGAATTTGTTCACCGGAAATTTTTTAATTGTCAACAATTGAAAACCATGTTTTTAGTTAACTTTAAAGCTAATTATTATTTCATTCTAAAACTTTGACAGTTATATTACATATTATATTACATATTATATTACATATATAGATTATAAGCAAAGATTATATAACATATATACATATTACGTATTATATTATATTACAATAATCCTATCAATGTTCTGTTAAAATTGGAAAATGATTTAATGAAAATTGAACTTTTATTGTTCGGAACGTTCACTGTCCCCTCAAATAATTAGAGATTAATAAATAGATAAAGGTATGAAAAAAGTAATAATAATTCACAGTGTAGTATTTTTATTGTAGTGAACAGACAGACATACGAAATCATTAAAAACAAAATACACAGCCTAACACCAATCCAATAAATACTGAAAGCACATTTATTTTAATGTTTCCCTCTTTTTATTCACTTTTTACTTAAAATTTGAAGAGAATTGTTTGAATTGTTGAATTGAAGAGAATTGTTATAGGGGTGACTTATTTGAAGCTTGATTTTTACTGTTTGAAAATACACACAAACTATTTAATTTCCAGAATAAAATTTTTTTGATTCAAAGATGTCATAAAAACAGACAACAGAATTGAGTTTTTTATTTCTTCCTTTTGCTTTAAACTACGGCAATAGGTGCACAGTTTTAACCTAAATAATAGTAATGTTTTTCCAATTGAAGAACAAAACTCATTTCTAACTGAAACTTGCAACTTCTTGTTCAACTTTCCAGGGGAAAAAAAAAAAAAAACTTCTTTTAATACAACGAACTAAGAAGAAAAATTCAGAATGTGTACTTGTAAAGAACGTTTCTTTCTAAATTAATAGCTGTTCTTTTAAAAGAAGGGTTTTTGAGATTGGGAAAAAAAGTATATAAATGAAGAAACTTGGGAAAAAGATAAAAGCTTCAACTCAAGCAAAATAAACGATACAGATTTTAGGGATTATTTTTCCCTTCAAAATCAGAGAGGCAATCATTCTGTGCGTGAATGGTTCTTATTATACAAATCGTATTACTTTTTTAAACGATTTTTGAAAGAAAGAGAAAAAAAAAAAAAACTTATATAATAGACATGCATACTATTAAGTAGAAATTTCATGATAATCCTATCTTAAAAATCGTTACGTTAAAAAATAAAGGAAGCAATAATAAATAAATATTAATATTAATAATTAATATTATTAATTGAAATAATTAATTAATACTATTAATTAATAATCAATAATAGTAATAAATAAATAATTACCAAATAAAGGAATTAAAAAAACTGTGCTCTATTAGTTTAAACTATTGCAAATTATTTATTATTTATATTATTTATTAATTATATATTCGTTATTATACTATAATATTTATTTATTATTTTTTGAAAACTATATACGATAGAAATTGCTTATAACTAATAAAAAGCGCACCAAAATAAAGTGTAAAATTAATAAAGAAAAGAGATTAAAGAGGCTAACTTACCTATAAAGACCGATCAATCCTTGGAGACTTGTGAATCGTTCCTAAAAAAAGAAATTCACTTTATTAATTTTTAATGTTAAATATTGAATTAATAAAACTGGCAATGAAAACATGATCAGTATGTAGATAATTAGTAATAAATAAAAAAGAATGAAAAGGCAATAAAAATACTAATAATAAACGAGTAATTTTTTTCAAGTTTAATTTCAGTTGGAACAGATTTGGTATTGGTAAATGAGGCAGTTTAGGGGTCATTTCATGATTTTTGTTGCATAAAAAGTGAACCAAAGTACATTATATTGTAAGGTAAAGTATGGTGGTACGGAGATCATCACACGATTTAAAGCATATACTTACAATGCAGTGTTTATTGTTTTTAGTAATTTTAGCTAACATTTCACAAAATCCATGTTTTCGTAACCAAAGCGATGACTAACCAATTTTTATTACCAATTTTTTGAAGGAAAATAAAATGCAAAAAATCAAGATATTTTTTTTTAATTTCATTAAAAAAGGCAAAGGAACTAAAACAAAACATAATACACAAGTTTTAAGTTGAAAATTTAATTTTTTTATGTGTAAAAAAACATTGAATTTACCATCAGCTCACTATCTCGAGTTATCTCGGGCAAATGAAAAAAGTTAATTAGTCTTTGTATGATAGTTTTTAGAACAAGGGACAACACAAAGTGATACTTTCCGAACGCCATCCAAGTGATACGCCATTTTTTAAACTTTTTTTCTATTATATTCAGCAATCATCGTAGATACAATTGCCCAAAACACGTGTGCAGTCCCACAATCCAACTGCAAAACTCACAAACCAAACTTCGCAAACTTCTAATCACAGCAGATTATTATTATTAAATTTATTTTTTTTTGCTCCCGGCCGAGTAAAATGGTGATAGAACAAAATTATTGACAAGAAAAGTATTGTCAAATTCTGCTACGCCCGAGTTTTTTTTGGGATAATAAATATCTGCAATCTATACCTACCCGAGTTAACTCGGACCAATCAGGGAAGCGATTAAGAGTGTTTTTTGAAAACTCCGTCGTCACATGAAATGGTGCTTTTTTTGCGAATAATATTCTATTATTCTATTTTCGTAGATGCTGTGAGTTTAAACCAGTTACTCATGATTGTTAGGTAGGTAACATTAAGCCTACCTAAAGCCAGCGCTGTCTATGCTTCATTTGAAAATAGACCACGGTTTTGTAAAAATGAAGAGTTTGTGGCTTAATTTTTTAATATTTAAAAATTTTCTTCAATGCTGCATTACTTGCGCTTATAAAAATTATCAAAAACTGAGAATTTATACTGTCATTTTGATAATTTTCATCTTAGTGAAAAAAAATCGCCAAATTGCCGATTTCTTAAAAAAATCAGTAACTACTAAAATATATAAATTATTTATCCTTCCTAAAACCCAGATAATTCTGCACGTAAGATTATACTATAAAGTTTAAAATCATTGCTTTGCTTCAAGTCTAAGGCACTTAAACTGTTGCTTTTTTATTTTCTTTTATAACAGGGCTTCGAAAAATGTTTAAGTTTTAGGTTTGTTTTCATAAAAACGATGAAAAAGCGAAGAAAATATCTCTTAAGCTTTGTTTTTCGAAAGAATAAAACATGCTTCGATATAATTAATTTATATAAATAAGAATTGAAAAAAAAAGTGTCTAAAAAATCTGTTAAATTTAATTGAAACGCTGTAAATTCCAACGTAAATAAGTGTTTGTCCCTAAGTGGAAGGAAAAAAAAAGTAATAAGTTATGATTCACACATCGATGAAGGAAAAAATATTTATTAAAAAGCAAGTTGTTATCAAAATGACCGGAAAAATAGATTTTTTCCCGTAATTTTTTTGAAAAAAAATTTGAAGGCAGAGTTAAAAAATATTAAAATTCCAGAAATTCGTAATAGAATTCTAGCGAATGCGTCAGTAGAAAATAGGAAGGGGAAAAAAAAAAAAAACCGTATATAAACTATTCATTTGGATCATTGAGTCATTTGGATCAATATATTCCGATTTGATTTCACCTTTTCAAAATCGTCTAAGATAGAGGTAAAAGAAAAAGAAATAACTTTAGGACGTGGACATATATCTTGCATAGCGTGATATACATCCAGATTTCTACTGTTCCCTATACAGCTGGATTTTAAATTCCACGTTACGGTGGACATCCGGCAGGAAAGACGAACGGACACTAACGTTACGTGTCCTACTCCCGGATAAGTGGTGAGACAGCAATTTTTTTCCCCTTTTTTTTTTCCAGTTCTTTCCCCACATCTTGTCTACGTGAGCTATTGAATGCTCTTCTGTAGCTGAAGCTGGGGATTTAAGGTGCTCTTCTTATACGAACCGAAGTCCAACAATGTCAGCATCTTTGCCTTTTCAAGAGGACAATTTCAGAAAAAAAGGGGAATTTTTTTTTCCCTTTTTTTCATTACCATTGTTTCAAACATACAAAAAAATAATAAGGAAGGGAAAAAGTTGGATCGTTACTGGATCGATCCTGCACTGTGTGGGCTCCTGATTACCTTTTTTTTCCTTGTTTGGCCGTGGGGTTTAATTTGGAGGTATCTAAAAGGTCCCTACTCACTCCCCCCACTACTTCAAGAGAATGGTAGTGGCCAACGCTTGGTGGAGTGCACTCTACGGTCAATTTTTCCCCCTTCGATTTTGGTAAATCTATCGAAAGAAGTGATTCGACTTTTTGCTTTATAAGTGAATTGTTATGTTTAGTAAGTGAAATTAAAAAAAAAATAGCCTAGCCTGAACGATTAAAAGCGATAATTTATTGTAAAATCTTCAATTAAGCTGCTTATAAGATAACGATTTTTTAGTTCTTAAAAAATATATAGAAAAAAAAAAAAAAAAAAAAAGAAATGATAATCTTCTTTGTAAAATAGAGAGTAATTTGAAGCACGGTATTTGAGAAAATTGGTGATGCAATACAGATGATTTGATATCAAGTATTTTTTGAAGAATTTGTTGATAAATATTACAGTGAAAAAAATAATTACTTTAACTTCTTTTAAAGTCAAATTATTTTTGTTTAGTAAGTCATAAAAATATTTTAATGTTTTCTTTCTGGAAAATATAAGTTAAGTTTACCAATTAAACTTAAATATCGCTTAAAAAAATGCGGATTTTTTAAGAGTTATTTTTTCGTTCTCTAAACATTGAGAATCGGAAAGCTGTTAGGAAAAAGTAAGTTTTTACTTATTTTTCATGTAAAAATAAACTATGATAGAAACTATAGAACTTTAATGCAGTTCTATTAAAATTTAGTTTGTTTTTTTTTTCCTTTTTTAAAAGTGCTTCGAAGTATACTTAAATTGCCTGTTATTTTATAAGCTTAAAAAAAGATAAATACAGTATGTAATACATATGGTACAAGTATGCTCATAAATATATATGGCATAATTTTTCAGAATACTTAAAAAATGTTTTAAAGCTTTGTTTCGATTTATTTAAATTAGAATCAAAATTTGTGCTTCTATTATCGTTAATAATATGTTATAATTTTTTCTTACCATTAAAATTCTAGAATGTCTTATTTAACAATCGTTATAATTTAAACTAAAAAACATTACATGATTTTAGAGAAATTGTTTCGAATTTTTTTTTAAAATCTTTCTTTTATTTTTTTAAAATAAAAGCGTATTAAAACGTAATTTTTAGAGACATTTAATTATGCAATAAAAATTTCTCAACTAGCAACTAAAAGTTACCCTATATATATAAAGAATTTTGAAATGCTTTTATCAATTTTTAGAATCAGGAGGAAACAGCAAGTTAGATCTCATTAAACTTTATTTATTCCATTTAACTATCGATCATTTTCGCAGGATTAGAAATTCTCAATTTGTTATAGATGCAACTGTTAAAGTAGTATTAGCCTACAGAATAGTGCCATCAGTATTTCTAGAACATATTCTGCAAATACAAGAAGGACAGTTGTTAAAGTAGCATTTAACAAAATTTGTTTAAGCAGTAAAATTTTTCAAACACTTTTCTCAATTTTTAGAAACAGGAGACAACAGTAAATTACATCTTATCAAACTTTACTTATTTAATTAAAATATCGATTATCATTTTAGGATTTACAGAAACTATTCTCTAGTTATTACAGAAACAACTGTTAAATTAATATTAGCCTACGGAATAATGCCATCATGAATTCATTCTGCAAATACAACAAGGACAGTTGTTAAGGCAGTATTTTACAGAGGGGAATAGCAGTAAACTTTATCGATCGAGCAACGAGCGGTCACTGGAGCTTCCAGCCTAATGACCGTCATTAACCGCAATGATTAATACAACCCAAGTGTCGAGTCCTGGAAGTGAAAGTGATCGATTGACGATCATAGCGATTGAGTAACATCGATGACCATCGAGTAATCGATTCATCATTTCGCCAACTCTCGTGAGTATAATTATTATGATTCTCTCATTTTTTTTAATCGTCCACGCTCGGTAACCAAATTACAATAGCGGCTCCCAAATATGCTTGCTTCGGCAGACTGTAATAATCGCCAATTACACGAGAAAGTATCGAGGATATCATCGATGATGTAACTTAACTTGAGCGCCAGGGGGCGCTGGGTAGGGGGAAGTCATTAAAGAATACACCATGGCCACACCCTAACTGATGTAGAAGGATATTTGAATGCAGTTTTGGAATCTGATGAAGAGATCTAACTAAATATAAAAACTAACAGCTCAAAGGAAGTTTTGTTCGAAATTCACAAGGTACATCATTGCGAGGTATTGCTATTTAATTTTGAAATCAATGCACTTAAATAGATTGTGGAGTTTAATATTAATGTTCAAATTCAGAGTTTGATGATTTTTTCCTCGAAGTTAGATTCTTGTTGAACATTTTAAGGAACATTTGATATTCACTTTTAAATTTTCTTTTTCAAAAATCAAAAGTATCACTCATATTAGATTCCAAAAGCTACTAAATAGGATAAATCAATATGATAACACATATAAGTCTCTCAGTAAAAGGTGACCGTAGTAGTCGTAAAACGGATTGATGCCATTTCTATGTGCGGACTCGTGGTTAACATAATTATGGCTTACAGAGAGACATCGATGAGTTATTGGTCATGGCCAATCTCCGGTTAATCTCTCACTTGTGAAACATAAATATAGACGTTATCATACTGACTTTATCACAGTGAACTAAGAAAAAAAAAAGAAAAGAAAAAAAGAAAAAAAACAAAAAACGACGGATTACCCTGTATAACTTATCATTTAATCATTGGAATTTCATGTTCCAGAACTTTATCTTCATGGTTCGAAAGGGTGACCTCAAATATGCTAATTAATTCATGCAGACAATATTTTAAGTTACGAAATCAGACACAAATGCTATTTTATCGGCATAAATATATATATATTTTTTCGATGGAATCGGATTTCTGAAACCCAAAATATAGGGGGTAGCAGCAATCTGAGAAATATTGTCTCAATACTTTGGTCAGGAGAGTTATTCAAAGTTTGAACCCCTTAATGTTAGTTTAACTTTCCGCGAGCCTTGCCATATCTCGAGAAGTTTTTTTGTGAGTTGAAAAAATGTTGAACACAATTATAAAATTTATTTATCCGAAGACATAATTTCAGGGAAAAAATAAATTTTAGTAAATATTCATTTTTTATTTTAACAATATTCGAAAAATTTGAATTGTAAGGCTGATATTTTTTTAGATCATTTTAAAGAATGTAATTTTACAGCTCTAAATTTAATATTAAAGAAAAATCAGTTGAATAGTTCCAGAGAAATCGAATTTAAATGTACGACCCTTTTAAAATTCGATTTCTCAGGAACTATTAGACCAATTTTGCTCTAATTTTATATTTTGCCATGTAAAATTGCATTCTTTTAAATGGTGTAGAAAATTATATACCTTACTACCTGCCGTCATTTTAACTTCAGATTCAATAGGTAAAAGAAGTCATACAGCTAAGTAGCTGGAATAATCACTAAGTATATTTTAAATAATTTAGTATGTGCACTTTGCCGACCGGCCTATCAGGGAACTGCTCTGCATCAGAAAGGTTCTGGGTTCGAATCTCAGGCAAGGCATGGTTGTTCTTTCATTCTCTGTACTATCTGTCCTTACTGTCTGAGCAACGTTGGGCAACCTAATATGGTGCCCCGGAAAAGTGGTCAACAAATCTGCCCTTCAGATTCCTGTATGTAGTAAATCATTTCCCAGGCGAGCATTAGAAAAAAAGTATGTACTCTTTAAACAAAGAGTGTTATGTGGATTTATGGTTAGTGTTTAGGTATAACTACATCATTTTGTACAACAGAAACTTAACACAGAGTTTAAGAATTAAATTGCAAAGTAAATAATTTGTTTAAAATTTGTACTATAACATTCGGACAATCCGGTTAATAAGCCGGTAAATATACCATGGCACGGTACATTTTAATTTTCCTCACCCTTCCTTTGAAAAAACTTCAAATTATTCGAAACCAAAATTAAATTTTATCATTTCATTTTGAAAAAGTGAAAAAAAAAATAATCCAAATAAAAAATTCTGAAGAAAGAGAAGAAATCACCGCTGCCTGGGCGTTATTATACATCGATTTTTTTTCACCGCTGTAACTGTAACTTTAAACGGTCGGCGAATGACAAAGAAGAAGAAGGGAAGTCACACTCGAAGAAATTACATCCAATTTAAAAGGCAACTTTACCTCATGGTTCGTCTCCAATTATGAGAGAGAAACATAATTTACGAGGCAGCTTTTAAAAGTTTTGCTATGCAGCATGCTCCTTACGCTTTTCCGCGTTAATGAGAACCGACCTGTGACTGATAAATGTTTTTGCTGTTCTATTTTCAGTACGAAGAAGTGGAAGAAAAAATAATTCATTCCTTTCTTTTTTTCAACAATGTCGGAAAAGAAAACAAGACTGAGGATAAAAAAGAGAAAATAAATAAATATAAAAGGGTGAGATCCGCTTTTAACTTGGCTAACAACTAACTCATCACCATAATTTTGTCTTTTTTCTTCGCTTTTTTTTATATAGCTTTTTATTTTAAGTTTTTTACCCACTCATTTGGAATTTTTGTTTATTTTTATTAACTGTGAGTTTTATTTGAACCACCAAGCAGTGCTTACATAATTTACATTAAAGTGATCCTTCTTTTTAATTAAGATTTTACTTCAAAATATCTTAACAAGAAAGTTCCTTAATGTGCATAAATTTTGTACCAATTAATTTCAATCATTAGAAATATTTACAGAATGAAAAGAGTATATATAATAATAATAATAATATAAAAATAAAATAATATAAAATAGAAAACTATTAATGGAAAAAAGTAAAAGTCTTCCTCAGGACACATCTTTTACTATAATTTAATGCGACATTTCTGAATAAAGAATAATTATCCTAAGATAAATGAAATAAATAAATAAATGAAATAAATAAATGAAATAAATAAATGAAATAAATAAATAAATAAATGAATGAATGAATGAATGAATGAAATAAATAAATAAATAAATAAATATAAAATAAATATAAAATAAAATAAAATAAAATGAAATAAAATAAAATAAAATAAAATAAAATAAAATAAAATAAAATAAAATAAAATAAAATAAAATAAAATAAAATAAAATAAAATAAAATAAAATAAAATAAAATAAAATAAAATAAAATCTATCTATCTATCTATCTATCTATATATATATATATATATATATATATATATATAAATAAAGAGAGAGAGAGTTTTAAAACATGTAAGCATATAAGCATATCAAAACAACTAGATGAATAGGAATAGTTAGATATTTCTTTTGTGTAAATGCCATATATAATTTATGCGAGTAATTTTCAGTAGAGTAATTCAATATTATTGATCGGTGTTTTACAATAAATAAATATTCTTTATATCGCAACTATAGGATGATAATTTTAATTATCTCTCTGAGCACATTTAAAGCAACTAGAATACTGTATATTTTATGCATTGAAAAAAAATAAAAATTTTATAGAACAGAATATAAAGGATTTCAAATAAGGATTTAAAATTAACAATTTTGTTACAATAATTCGAAAGTTAAGAGCAAATATTAGATCTGAAATTATACTTTTAACGTTTACAATTCCTATTTTTGAGTTTGCCTTAGGGAAATAAATCCTTTGAACTATGCAAAAGTATTGAGCTAAAGAGTTTTCAGTAGCATTGGCGTAAGAATTTGCATAAATTGATAAAGAATTCATATAAACTGTTTTAACATCATTCCCTTAGGAATTTAAATTTCATCATCGATTTGAATTTGAAACAATTAGAGTTAATACACATTATTAGAATTTTGAATAAAGTGTTTAATTTGGCTTACGCTCAGATTTTAAAAACAGCCAAATCGAAACAATGGTTGACGAAATGCAGATTTCATATCACAAGCAATAATTTAAAGTTAATGACGTGTAAAAACGTGCAATTACAACTGAAACTAATTAGTAAACAATTAATTATAGCTGAAAATTTAATAGATAGATTTGAAAATAATCTGATAATTTTCATACTGTAAAACTTGTTTTCCATAATGCTGAAAGGAAGTAATTTCTGAGATCGAAATTATTTTTGAAATATTATTGTGCTACATAAATAACGTTTCTGTATAGTTATATATATCGTACAATGTGTATAATAACATACAGCGAATATTCATATTTAGAAATATACATCAACATATCTCATCAAAGATAATTGTTTTCTTCAGCTATATAGAGTATCTAAATGTTAAGTATGGCTTTTAAAACACTTCATGTGGACACACATAAAAAAAAAAATGAAGCTTCATTACTTTCAAAAGATTATCTTCATAAGTCATTAAATTCAATGGTGTATTTCAACAAAGCCTTCAAAAGCAAATGCCTAAAATAATTGCTCTTTTGAATGATTTACTTCTTGGTCTTCTTCTCTAATGTTTGGGCACCCCTCCCACAAGTCGTTCTATTATTATTCTAAATATCTTTCTTGCCAACTTCAAGCATAGAGAAAAAAAATATCAAATTTTTTTTTTCTCCCTTTAGAAAACATCACACATGTAGTAGCTGTTTCTTTTTCAGTTTCCTGTCAAGTTGTTATGGATGGTATGCTCTTTTTAAACTGCTATTAAAACACACGAGTTAATTTTTTTCTTCTTCCTCTTCACTGTCGCTTCGAGTTCTTAAAACTTAGTCTCGTAGAAGATTAGAAGCTTAAAGTGACTAGTAGAATTTCACTTCAAGTTTCTTTTAACGGAACATGTTTAAAGGTTTTGTTACTGAAAAAGAAGTTTAGATGCTTTTTAATTAGTTGAGATAGTAGAGCCTATTACCTTTAAAGTATTTGACAAACAACCCTCGTATCTTACATTCATTTGCCCTAATTTCTATTGAAACATAACCACGCGCTGAGAAGAATTAAGTTCGACAGTCTATGTTATAATAAGGTGGGAGCAAGGCCGAAATGAAAATCAAAGCGGTTGTGTATTTTCAATCTGTATACCAGTTAAGAGGTATTAAGGTTGACAACCCATGTTACAATAAGGTGGGAGCAAGACCGAAATGAAAATCAAAGCGGTAGTGTATTTTCAATCTGTATACCAGTTAAGAAGTATTAAGGTTGACAACCCATGTTACAATAAGGTGGGAGCAAGGCCGAAATGAAAATCAAAGCGGTAGTGTATTTTCAATCTGTATACCAGTTAAGAGGTATTAAGGTTGACAACCCATGTTACAATAAGGTGGGAGCAAGGCCGAAATGAAAATCAAAGCGGTAGTGTATTTTCAATGTGTATACAGGTTAAGAGGTATTAAAGTTGACAACCCATGTTACAATAAGGTGGGAGCAAGGCCGAAATGAAAATCAAAGCGGTAGTGTATTTTCAATCTGTATACCAATTAAGAGGTATTAAGGTTGACAACCCATGTTACAATAAGGTGGGAGCAAGGCCGAAATGAAAATCAAAGCGGTAGTGTATTTTCAATGTGTATACCAGTTAAGAGGTATTAAAGTTGACAACCCATGTTACAATAAGGTGGGAGCAAGGCCGAAATGAAAATCAAAGCGGTAGTGTATTTTCAATCTGTATACCAGTTAAGAGGTATTAAGGTTGACAACCCATGTTACAATAAGGTGGGAGCAAGGCCGAAATGAAAATCAAAGCGGTAGTGTATTTTCAATGTGTATACCAGTTAAGAGGTATTAAGGTTGACAACCCATGTTACAATAAGGTGGGAGCAAGGCCGAAATGAAAATCAAAGCGGTAGTGTATTTTCATTCTGTATACCAGTTAAGAGGTATTAAGGTTGACAACCCATGTTACAATAAGGTGGGAGCAAGACCGAAATGAAAATCAAAGCGGTAGTGTATTTTCAATCTGTATACCAGTTAAGAAGTATTAAGGTTGACAACCCATGTTACAATAAGGTGGGAGCAAGGCCGAAATGAAAATAAAAGCGGTAGTGTATTTTCAATCTGTATACCAGTTAAGAGGTATTAAGGTTGACAACCCATGTTACAATAAGGTGGGAGCAAGGCCGAAATGAAAATCAAAGCGGTAGTGTATTTTCAATGTGTATACCAGTTAAGAGGTATTAAAGTTGACAACCCATGTTACAATAAGGTGGGAGCAAGGCCGAAATGAAAATCAAAGCGGTAGTGTATTTTCAATCTGTATACCAGTTAAGAGGTATTAAGGTTGACAACAAATGTTACAATAAGGTGGGAGCAAGGTCGAAATGAAAATCAAAGCGGTAGTGTATTTTCAATCTGTATACCAGTTAAGAGGTATTAAAGTTGACAACCCATGTTACAATAAGGTGGGAGCAAGGCCGAAATGAAAATCAAAGCGTTAGTGTATTTTCAATCTGTATACCAGTTAAGAGGTATTAAAGTTGACAACCCATGTTACAATAAGGTGGGAGCAAGGCCGAAATGAAAATCAAAGCGGTAGTGTATTTTCAATCTGTATACCAGTTAAGAGGTATTAAAGTTGACAACCCATGTTACAATAAGGTGGGAGCAAGGCCGAAATGAAAATCAAAGCGGTAGTGTATTTTCAATCTGTATACCAGTTAAGAGGTATTAAGGTTGACAACCCATGTTACAATAAGGTGGGAGCAAGGTCGAAATGAAAATCAAAGCGGTAGTGTATTTTCAATGTGTATACCAGTTAAGAGGTATTAAGGTTGACAACCCATGTTACAATAAGGTGGGAGCAAGGTCGAAATGAAAATCAAAGCGGTAGTGTATTTTCAATCTGTATACCAGTTAAGAGGTATTAAAGTTGACAACCCATGTTACAATAAGGTGGGAGCAAGGCCGAAATGAAAATCAAAGCGGTAGTGTATTTTCAATCTGTATACCAGTTAAGAGGTATTAAAGTTGACAACCCATGTTACAATAAGGTGGGAGCAAGGTCGAAATGAAAATCAAAGCGGTAGTGTATTTTCAATCTGTATACCAGTTAAGAGGTATTAAAGTTGACAGCCCATGTTACAATAAGGTGGGAGCAAGGTCGAAATGAAAATCAAAGCGGTAGTGTATTTTCAATCTGTATACCAGTTAAGAGGTATTAAGGTTGACAACCCATGTTACAATAAGGTGGGAGCAAGGTCGAAATGAAAATCAAAGCGGTAGTGTATTTTCAATCTGTATACCAGTTAAGAGGTATTAAAGTTGACAACCCATGTTACAATAAGGTGGGAGCAAGGCCGAAATGAAAATCAAAGCGGTAGTGTATTTTCAATCTGTATACCAGTTAAGAGGTATTAAGGTTGACAACCCATGCTACAATAAGGTGGGAGCAAGGCCGAAATGAAAATCGAAGCGCGGTGTATTTTTAATGTGCAAACTAGTTATTTCTTCTTACCAAAAGTGAAAACTAGTAACAAAATTCATCAACAATGTTAATCGATGTTAGCAAAGAAGACCTATAACAATGCTTTTAAAATAACTACCTATGCGGCAGCAACTAGTGGACAAAATTAACTGACACATAGGGGTAATACAAGTACTTTAGTAAGAATAGTTATACAAGCAGAAGAAAACATTGTTTTACAGCTTTTCTAGTCATCAGCGCCATCTGTTGACGAACGTTTATATTATTTTAAAAATTATGCGAGAAAAGAGAACTAACTAAGCAGAACGCGGCAAACCTTATAATTTGAACAATCTCTTTTTATTTTTTTATTAGTTTGTTTATAATAACTTTCAACATTTTTAGGATATCTGTTACAATATACTAGTAAAAAATACGGCTACATTTTGTGCTAATAAACACACATGATAACTAATTTTATATTTAATTATTTAAATTAAATTTTCAATAATATTGATACTACGAAAACTTAAAAATTAATGAGTGATAAAACTGAAAATGAATGAAATTTAATCTTGCAAATATGGAATAAACTTTTTTCAAACAAAATAATTAACTTATTTTGATTCCATATTATTAAGAAAAGAAACACATGTGCATGGCAAGCTTGTATTGAACATGTGAATTGATGGATACATTTTCAAGCTCTTTGATTGTAAGTTCTGAGTAAAATGTTTTTGTTATTTCAGCATTCTAATGAAAACTTTTCAATCTGCAAAGTATAATCGATTAAGAATCTATATGAGTTAGAAAAAGTTCCAACTTTGGATAAATAATTGCTTTAATAGTAGGGAAAGTAGAATGGAAAAACCATTTATAACAAATTCTATTAAATATTACGGAGAAACTGGTCTAGACTTAAGGTGTTTTACGAAAAGAGTAGTTTCCGTATTTAAGTAGTTTGAAAACTTTCTCTCTGGCAATACGCGCGTCAGAGAAAGAGTTTCCCTAAATAAATTCAATTAAATCGTTTAGGATAGGAGGGAGAGCTTTAGAAAATAAAACAAACCTCAGGGGAGCTTTCCTAATTAAGGCCTTTTAAATGACCGCAGTGATTCTATTAGCTGCCGACTCATTATTTAATTTTCTAACGTCGCAGTGTTGGGTTAATGACGCTCCTGTAAAATAAGGAAAGCGATGCTTATCTTGGAGAGTTGAAGACCGTTCTCCCTATTGCTTCTGGATTTATTGGAGAATCGATAGCGAGACATTTGGGGTTGTATCGATTAAAAATATTATTGTAGATCAGATGTCTCCCCGAATAGCTGAAATATCGTGATTACGAGAGCACATCAGAAAGTAGATTTCCTAACTTACTTTTTTTCCCCCAAAATGGAATTACTTTAACATCCATTTAAAATGCCAACCAAAGTGTAGAATAAGTTTTCGGACTTTTTTCTGTAAAATGCTTTGCTTACGTCATACGTTAATAGGTAGCACTTGTTTAAAATGTCAATTCTACAACATCAGGAGGCAAACTTTTTCACTTTTCCCCATTAAATGGGTCGATTACTTCTTTGCACTAACAGATAACATTAATTTAAAATGTCAACTAGAGGTATAGATAAGTTTTTTTAAAACTTTTACAATGTATTGTTCCTTCAGACGATAGATAGCGTCCATTCTAAATGTCATCCAAACAGCAACAGAAGGTAAACTTCCTTTTTTATTTCATGAGTTGCTTATAGCTTACATCGACACCAATAAAGTAACAACCAAGCAACCTAAACGGCATTAAAAAGCATTTTTCTTTATTTTTGTCCATGGAATGTACTGACACATCATTGTCTATAAAAAATGATAGTGTCTTATGGATATAGTTTCTTTTCGTAATGAAGAATTAATGCACATGCTTTTGACAGCAATCAAAAATGTAATCCATACAGTGTCGGAAACTAAGTTTTCTTTATCTTACGCTTGGAATAAATGGCTGACATTAACGCCAGCAGAAGCAACAGTATATAGCAGGATTTTTTTTTCTCTAGAAATTATCAAAGTGTGGACATTTGACATACATTTGCAGTTTTAATCAGACTAAAATATATGGTTGTGAGTGGAACGTCATTTTCTGATGTAGATTATGAAATTGATGCATAATGTCTGAACAACAATCAAGAGAAAAATATTGCAAATTAAAAAATAAAGGATTATCGATCCACATGACGAAAAGAACAAGACAAACGTCAACACCAGTGAGTCATTTTAGCTTAATAATGAGGAATAAGAAAAGGGTTTTTGCCTTTTTGTGGTGTTTCATCAAGCCACTTTGCTCAACGTGCTTCGATACTTCGAGCTGAAGAAGCTGAAATGACGTGATAATGTCCTTCTGACGATGACGTGATTTGGATTCTTCTGACGTAGAGCCCCTGAATTAGACAGGCCGACTTATCATCTATTTTTGGAGCAAAGAGCTAGCATAAGCACAATACTAACATAACGTAAACTTGCGAACTTGGAGCATTGATATTGCTTGATAGGTCAGCTCTGATAGTATAGGAGCCTTATTCTGACGATGACGTGATTCGGACTGTGTCATTAATCATTATCGCCGATATTGCTACATTTCTTTTATTTTTAATCTAAGTGAGGGTTACATCGAACTTATAGTGGACTTTTCATTATGATTTTAACAAGCACGAGAATATAAACTACAAACTGAAACTACAATTCATTGTCTACACCTCCCGCAGTGGACTGATCATAAAGACACGGTTTCCAATAGAACACGGAAGATAAGCATCACTAACTGCGGACAGTAAGCGGGTGGGTGACCACTCTGATTAGCCTGCATAGGGACCGAGAGCTCACGGTATCGGTCTTTTTTTTAAACTGTTCTGCATTAAAGTGCTCAACTTCACGCGCAGGTTAACGGGCTACCAAACGGGGGAGACATCCCCTCCCCTCTGCAAAGGATCAAAATTATGACGGCACTTCTTCGAATCATCATCCTTAGAGATGTTTCCATACCGCGCAGCTCTAGTGAAACGTAAATAAAGTGCCCACGTACCTCATCCCGACATATTTTAAACCGGTTTACAGCTAGAATACATCTCAGTGTTGTCAATATTCTTTCTATGAACGTTTTTTGAGTTTAAAATTATTAAAATTTTTATTTCCTACTAGAAATTCCTACTAGTTCAGAAATTTCTGATTTTATTATTTTATTACTCAAGCTTTCTTTTTCCCTGTTCAAATTCATTGCAACCGAGTATTGCAGCGTTACCTCCATTCCTTTCCAAAAAGAGTTAAACATTTGCATTTATCTTACACCGTTGTCCTAAGCATAACCTATCATAAATCATAAATATAGAGTAAGTGAACAGAAAATAATTATTAAATCAGTTTAAAAGGGAAATCCAGAGTGATTGTATTAAAAAAGCATGTTTTGCGCTATTATTTTTAGGGTGGTACAGTTTATATAAAAACATATCACAGATTTACATCTTTTACACCATTCTACAACATAGTTTACAAAATAAATTATAAGAAACAAAATACCCATATGGCAAATGAAACTAGACAATTTTTTAGACATCTGGAAACTGATAACAAGATGACTTTATCAATTTCTATTCGATTTGTTTGAAATTTAACAGCTAATTTAGTGTCCCATAAACGAAGGATTTTCTTCTTTATTTAGTTATATTTTCTAACAAAATGGGTAAAAAATTAAACAAAATGTTCTAAAAGTCAAAGTTTAACATATAATTAAACAGAAATTATACAATAGCCAGACAAATATCCAGAGTGCAGACTACGTTAGAATGTTATGAGATTTTCGAGAGAAGCGGATAAAAACTGAAGGAGTTATCATATCTGCTAATATGAAAAACCATGTTTTGTGAACACTGAAGGAGTTAACAAGTTTGCTAGCATGTAAAACGGTGTTTTGTGGAAACTGATGTAGTTATCATGCCTGCAATATGAAAAACGATAATTTTTTAAAAACTCTACTTTAAATTACATGGGTCTATTAACGAGTTTTGAAGTAGTTATCATGCCTGCAATATGAAAAACGATATTTTGGAAAAATTCTACTTTAAATTACATGGGTCTATTAACGAGTTTTGAAGTAGTTTTCATGCCTGCAATATGAAAAACGATATTTTTGAAAAACTCTACTTTAAATTACATGGGTCTATTAACGAGTTTTGAAGTAGTTATCATGCCTGCAATATGAAAAACGATATTTTTGAAAAACTCTACTTTAAATTACATGGGTCTATTAACGAGTTTTGAAGTAGTTATCATGCCTGCAATATGAAAAACGATATTTTGGAAAAACTCTACTTTAAATTACATGGGTCTATTAACGAGTTTTGAAGTAGTTATCATGCCTGCAATATGAAAAACGATATTTTTGAAAAACTCTACTTTAAATTACATGGGTCTATTAACGAGTTTTGAAGTAGTTATCATGCCTGCAATATGAAAAACGATATTTTGGGAAAACTCTACTTTAAATTACATGGGTCTATTAACGAGTTTTGAAGTAGTTATCATGCCTGCAATATGAAAAACGATATTTTTGAAAAACTCTACTTTAAATTACATGGGTCTATTAACGAGTTTTGAAGTAGTTATCATGCCTGCAATATGAAAAACGATATTTTTGAAAAACTCTACTTTAAATTACATGGGTCTATTAACGAGTTTTGAAGTAGTTATCATGCCTGCAATATGAAAAACGATATTTTGGGAAAACTCTACTTTAAATTACATGGGTCTATTAACGAGTTTTGAAGTAGTTATCATGCCTGCAATATGAAAAACGATATTTTTGAAAAACTCTACTTTAAATTACATGGGTCTATTAACGAGTTTTGAAGTAGTTATCATGCCTGCAATATGAAAAACGATATTTTTGAAAAACTCTACTTTAAATTACATGGGTCTATTAACGAGTTTTGAAGTAGTTATCATGCCTGCAATATGAAAAACGATATTTTGGGAAAACTCTACTTTAAATTACATGGGTCTATTAACGAGTTTTGAAGTAGTTATCATGCCTGCAATATGAAAAACGATATTTTTGAAAAACTCTACTTTAAATTACATGGGTCTATTAACGAGTTTTGAAGTAGTTATCATGCCTGCAATATGAAAAACGATATTTTTGAAAAACTCTACTTTAAATTACATGGGTCTATTAACGAGTTTTGAAGTAGTTATCATGCCTGCAATATGAAAAACGATATTTTGGGAAAACTCTACTTTAAATTACATGGGTCTATTAACGAGTTTTGAAGTAGTTATCATGCCTGCAATATGAAAAACGATATTTTTGAAAAACTCTACTTTAAATTACATGGGTCTATTAACGAGTTTTGAAGTAGTTATCAAGCCTGCAATATGAAAAACGATATTTTTGAAAAACTCTACTTTAAATTACATGGGTCTATTAACGAGTTTTGAAGTAGTTATCATGCCTGCAATATGAAAAACGATATTTTGGGAAAACTCTACTTTAAATTACATGGGTCTATTAACGAGTTTTGAAGTAGTTATCATGCAATATGAAAAACGATATTTTTGAAAAACTCTACTTTAAATTACATGGGTCTATTAACGAGTTTTGAAGTAGTTATCATGCCTGCAATATGAAAAACGATATTTTGGGAAAACTCTACTTTAAATTACATGGGTCTATTAACGAGTTTTGAAGTAGTTATCATGCCTGCAATATGAAAAACGATATTTTTGAAAAACTCTACTTTAAATTACATGGGTCTATTAACGAGTTTTGAAGTAGTTATCATGCCTGCAATATGAAAAACGATATTTTTGAAAAACTCTACTTTAAATTACATGGGTCTATTAACGAGTTTTGAAGTAGTTATCATGCCTGCAATATGAAAAACGATATTTTGGGAAAACTCTACTTTAAATTACATGGGTCTATTAACGAGTTTTGAAGTAGTTATCATGCCTGCAATATGAAAAACGATATTTTTGAAAAACTCTACTTTAAATTACATGGGTCTATTAACGAGTTTTGAAGTAGTTATCATGCCTGCAATATGAAAAACGATATTTTGGGAAAACTCTACTTTAAATTACATGGGTCTATTAACGAGTTTTGTAAAAAAATTACAGTGATGTTACTCCCTAAAGTGTTCCGTCTAAAAAACTAGCAGACAGGGGTACAATTGTATTAGTAAAAATATAAAGAAATGTAATAGGAAAACCTATTTTCATTTGCTAGCTTGGAAAACGATGCTTTGTGGAAACGGAAAGAGTTATCATGCCTGCTAGAATGAAAAACGATATTTTGTGAAAACTCTACTTGAAATTACATGGGTCTATCATTGAATTTTTTAAAACTTTATGTGATGATGTTAAATGATGTTACTCCGTAAAGTGTTAATTAA
This sequence comes from Parasteatoda lunata, assembly GCA_949128135.1. Lineage (NCBI taxonomy): Eukaryota > Metazoa > Arthropoda > Arachnida > Araneae > Theridiidae > Parasteatoda > Parasteatoda lunata. The sequence continues at coordinate 40,036,895 of OX421972.1, read as the reverse complement.
TTACTAAATTAATATCGATTTAAAGTTTTTTTTAAGTCAATTTTTTATTGAAGAAACATGAACCCACTTTTTATAACTTTTCTCCGCTAAACAACTGAATAATTTTAGCAAAATTCTTCGCAATTCGAAATAAAGAAATAATGAATTTCAATAAGTTTCTATGGAAAAAAAAACTATAAATTTGAAAAGTTTTAAGGATTTGGAAGATCGGAGAAATGACTGATTTGATCTCCGAAAAAGCTCCATATTAGATACGAGTATTAAAAAAAACTGTATCAGATATTAAATCGTTAAAAACTGTTTCGTTATTATTTTTTTTTTAACGGAGCTCCTGCTTGCATACTACGCGCTATTTGCATTCAATTTTATGAGCCATAAAAATGCAAATTCTGTTAAAAAAGTGGTTGAGAAAAATTACCTCATGTCAGTTATAAAATATTACGCAATTTAAAATACCTCTTAATATTCAACTTAAAACGCGTTATTTTAGTTTCTTGAAAGCGGCTTTAGTACATAGATAACTAGTAACATATATATATTTTGAATGAGATATTTTTTGTTTCGTTATTAGGATGAGGTAGGATTGATGAGTTTGCTGAACATTGCTGATCTAAAAATAATTTTTCAGTGCAAAAATGATAATTAAGTAGGGATATTTGAACATAGCATTTAACAATCAGCAATTTTTTATTCAATTAAAAGGAAAAGACAATCTCTAAATCTGTAGTAGATATGCCTTTGAGATAAAATATAGAGTATTTTACTTATAAAATGACCTGACAAAGTAAAATTGGAAGTTTTATTCTGCAATTAAAAAATGTTTGTTAATGTTTTAATGCAGTACATTACAATTATCTGCGTATAATCAATCCAATTCCGTGGTTAGTTCGCAGAATGATAGAAAAAGGTATTATGTTTATGTTTTATTATTTTAAAACTTCTTTATTTAGGAGATGTTTCCGAACATACTTTCCGTTCAAAAAATTAATTTTTTATAATTGGGTACTTGCACTTCAAGAGGAAGAAGACTTCGCATACTCACACATGTGACCCATGACGTCAGCATCAGCTAATCTTTATCAGCAAAATGGCATATTAAAGTTAAGCTAAATTTCTCTACATAAGTTAGTATGTTAATTAACGATAAGCTAACTAAGTACAGAGCCGTATCATTCATTTATTTAACTTCATTTATTTAACTTAGATTTATTATTTGTTTGTGTATTTTATTGTAATCATGATATATTTTTGTTTTGAGTACCTGGCAACTTCGATGCATAATTAGTTTGTTTATGTTCTGTATGGCTTCCTGCCTGTCTTTATGTTAAGTCTCTGTGTAAATATACGGGGAAAGAATTGAAAATTTTGAGAAAGAATCTCTGTGAAAGAATTTAGATTGTGTCACTTAAGAGAATTGATACTTGACGGGCTTGGCTAACTCGAAATAGAATGTAAAGAGCAGTTGATAGCGTAAACAGATGCCACGTTTCAACAATCAATCAGGATCAAGATACCCCCCCCCCCACCTACGTCGCTTGCAGGCATCCCATTGTATTAATAAAAATATTATGAAATGTAATACGAGGAACAATTTTTATTTGCAAATTTTTTTTGTTTTAAAGTAAAGTTCCTTTTTGCTTAGCTGGTAATCAAAATTTGAAATATTTTTTCATAGAAGAATTTTTTTTCAAGATTCGTATAACGCATATACAAGTGTCACAGACGTCCGCCAATTAATAATGGACTTTATGTTGGTTTAATCAGTATAATTTTAACTGTTTCGAAGAGACGGTTCTATGAGATTCTGAGTATATTTAAGACCTTTTTATCAAAACTCTTCCAAAATCACTCTTGCAAAGATTTAAAATTATACTTCAAATCATCCTGCATAGCACATGCAAAATTATTCGAAATGACGAAAGAAGTGAGATTGAAATTGCAGTCTTAAAATAATCAAAACAAATAAACCACAGTATAGAAAATAAAAAAAAATTTCTGCTATACCGTCGCAAGTTTTCTAATTTTAAACCCCACTTAAGTTTCTTAAAATTTACCTAACCATGGTAACATCTGGATGGATGACAAAAGAATAAGCACTTTACGAGCCTTTTCACGCATTATAAAAGTCATTATTTAAAGCCCTAGAGGCATGTTTCATGAAGAAAAACTGGATGTTAACCTCCCTCTTCTTCATTTACTAAACGCCTTTGAAAGTGACTTGCTCGTATATATCGTTTCCTAAGTGAACAAAAAAAAAAAACTGAAAAAACCAATAAAACCGCGAACACGCTTAAATCTGAATAAATTAAGTCTGAAGCCATGTAAAATTACTAGACGCATTCTTCCTTATCCCAATACTTTGAACCATTTTTTATTTTATTTTGTTGATGTTGTTTTCTTCTTTCTAAGAATTAAAACAACACCCTATACGAACTATTACAACCTGCTTCATAAATTTTAAGACCGTAAAAGTCGATAATTTTCTCAAAAGATTGTGGCAACGATACACTATCCAACCAAATACGATTTCTTCGTTGGTTTTTTTCAGTTTCATCGTGTGTGTTCGTATAAAGAGACCACCCTATCTCCTGGTCTGCTCATAAGTTAAATTATTAGCCTTTAGTCTCTAGTCTAATGACCGTTTTAAGAATTTGTTCCGTATCAAAAGTTTGAAAGCTGATCTTGAAGTCGACAACATGTGAAGAAGGGTTGGAGGTTTATCTCGTTACTATGAAAAATTCTTTAATTAACCTTGTTTTCAGAGCGGTTAATTAACAAATTCGATATACCATTAAAAGCTTTATTTAGTGAATGGAACATTTCATTTTGTTACCAGGTTCATTTGCAACTTGCGTTATTGAACTCAATTTATACCTTCGTTTTTTTTGTGGTTTTAAATTTTGTCTTTGATTCGGATTGATGGAGTCGAATGATAATTAGCAACATCTGTTGTCGAACATTAAAATCATTTATTAAAATGGAATATTTAATTTTAATTAATTAATATATTACGAACTATGTTTCATATCTATAAAAGCCAAAGCTTTATAGGAAAAAAAACTGGGAAAATTATTGTTATTATTTGAAACAAGTACATAACATATTTTTTTTTTTTTTTTTAGGGAAGGTGTAGGTCGGATACCCATAAAGGAGAGATGGCCAGTTTAACTATCTCCGATATTTAATAGATTGCAGCAGATGTAATTTCTCAGGAAGCAGTTTAACTTGTTTATGAATTTTGCCAAAATTAGAAATTTTTTTTTTGTTTTTTCGTGACAAAAAATAAGCATGTAAAATTTATTATCAAATAATTTAGCGATTGAAGTATTTTGTACTTTTTTAATACGTAGTAATACTCTTTTTTAGCTAGCTGGTGCACGCAATGGCAACATGAAATAAGAAAAAACCTTTGCCAAAAATGCGGTAAAATCATTGAAGTGATGGATTAAATTTGTGTGTATGAGATTTGAGAGTTAGTTTACAAGACTTGTTTTTATTTTTATTTTCCATAATTATTTTCCATTATAACTTTTTCATGATTAACTAAATGAAATGGGTTAGTTTGGATATTTTTACATCCGTTTTCCTTCACCGTATTAAATGGAAATTTTACTTCGATGATAAGGAGAGATAACTTCACGAAAGATTATTTTTAAAGAATTTTTTTTAATATTTTGTTCTCAGTTTCTATTTATTTTTTACTCAAGTTTATATTTGATAATGATAAAAGCAGAGTCGTGATAGCTTTATTGGTAGGAAACTAGAGCCAAGAGGTAGTGGGATCAACCCCCGTGTTGTAATGTTGACGGATGCACGTTAAATCTGTCAAGTCACAAAGTTCACCATGTTCCCATAACAAATCATACCTCTGGGAGTACTGATTCAAGAGTTTCCTTGTCTTCTGGATTGGGTTCAAAATTACAAGGCTACGGAGTTGAACATTAGTAGTCGTCAACTCAAAATTGGGTCGGCTGTTCAACGACGGTTATAAAATAAAAAATTATAAGACCACTTAAAGATATATTTGCCTGAACTGATAAATTAAATCTTATACCTTTGACACAATATCAAATGACGATTTAGTGTGCGTCTCATTGCTTATGCACTCAAGATCAGTGACAGGGGCGGATTAAGCATACGCGGGGCCCTAGGCCATTCAAATTTTTGGGGCCCTTAGATTAAATTTTTTTCTCGTGAATTTTTATTTATTCAAATATAAAAGTATTTATATATCTTTTCATTTAAGAAAGCATATTTAAAATAAAAATAAATAATATACTGGACCTCTTAAACAGTAAAAATTTCAATATATAAAATTTTATAGAAAGTGACCAGTTGTATGAGTTTTTTCTAGAATATATAAAACAATAAACAAGCACTTACCTTTTAGTAAAATGTTTTGTAATTATTTATTGATCAAATAGAATTACGGACACTAAATAATTATAAAACACTAAAAAAATTATGAGACACTTCAGTTGAGGCACTAAATAACTTCTTTTTCATTTAAAACGTCTCAATAATGTCAACAACATTTAATTCTTTACTTCTTGTTTAAACAAGTCTCAGCTCGCTATAGTACTGCTTTCAATTTTTTCGCTCGCAAATTAAAAGGACAAATTTGAACTTAAACATTGATAAATGTTATAATACATAAACTATAATAGTATTTATAAATAATAACTAAAATAAGTTATAAATAAACATGTAAAAAATTATGTAATAATTATGTAAAAAATTATCGTATTTCATTAATATATATTTGAAATTGATTTTTTTAAAAAAAATAACTGTTTTTCTTAATTTTTTTAAATTTATTTTCGAAAAAACTTTTTTAAGGGGGACCCTAATCATTGGGGGCCCCAGGCCATGGTCCAGTCTGGCCCAATGGGTAATCCGGCACTGATCAAATTTGGGATCGAGAGCAATTTTTTTTTTTTTTTTTTTTCATTCTGAATGAAACAGTGTGATCCGTATAAATGTAACCTTACCGCTGGAGGTCTGGATCCTCTTAGAAATGATATAAGTTGGATTAGGCATTTAAATCCAAGGAAAATCTGAATGCGTGGAATATTAGTCGATACTTTTTTGATATCGGAATGCATAGTTTTGATAGAGAAAAAAGACTCAGCTCTTACACGTAAATATTATGCATAGAATTTATAAAACAAATTGGTTTTTCCACCACAAAAAAAAAAAAAAAAAAAAAAAAACTTTTCGTTTTATAACATCTGCAAATAACAGAATTTATCTATCCCTTTTTCAAATTGTTATTAACGTGTCAAAGTTGGAAAAAAAAATTTTGAACTCTGTATTACAATGAAACTGATCCTCAGTTGGTTAATATGGAACCACAAAAACTCCTTCTGTGGATTGGAGGACAATGGGACTCGAACCTATGATACGGATATTTAACGTAAACTTGTCTTCAGAGAGGGTGAGTGGGAGCAGTATAAAAATTTATCCGGTAAGGATTTTGAGCCTGGGTCAGAATTTTAGATCTCTGTCATTTTGACGTGCTTCAGTCTGAAATCCTGAAAATTATTAGAAATTATCCTGAAATTGTTTGAAAACTTTTCCTAAAAGAAAAATACATAGTTATACAACATAACAGCATAGTTATGCTCGTTTTAAAACACAATTTTTTCAACTTGCATTATTACAAAATTCCCAAAGAAAAATATTTCAATAGGTTATTTTTGTTACATCAATAATTTTAAAACTATATGCTTTAAGCAGCATCAATAAATATTATTTTTTGATGACTTCACTGATAATCAAAGATTCATTGATAATCACTGATATTCATTGATATTTAGCATTTATTTAAAAAAAAAAAAATATATTATTTGTACAGCCCAATAAATATATTCTGTTTTTAACAACTCGCTTCTTAAAAAAAAATATATATATATTAAACAACTGAATTAATAAATTCTTCAGAAAAATATGAAATATTTTTAATCATTTTTAGTCGCCGTAAAGTATATAAAATAAGTGGATCAATTTTTCCATTCTTCTTTACAAATACAAGATAATGTAACAGGCGATTGGAGATTATAAAGAATTAAAAAAGGAACATTTTTTTTTTTTGAATAAATATGCCCTTTAATTAAAATTTATGAAAGACACCATTTTTTTTAATCCACAACTGCTGGAATATTTTTCAACATTCCAAAATTTTCTTAAGATGAGTATTCGTCATTTGATAATCCCCCATCTTGTTTTCTTGAATTGTTGTTACTCCTATCGTTTGTTAGATATTTTACTTATTTTAAACGACATTTTAGCTCGGAAGTTAAGGAAAATGGAATGTTTAATGTTGAAAGAGCAATGCAACATTATTTTCTGTGTTCCATCCCTCCTAATATTCCCCCCCCCCAAATCTCTTAAGAAGAAAAATAAAAGCGACTACATGGTTAAGTTTTTCTTCGACACTTTATTTATAATTTCCAAAAATAAAAAGAATAAATTGAAGAAATTTAAAAAAAAAAAAAATGTGCCTACTTCACCAAAAGTATTAGGTAGCTTACGGAAATGTTAGACATTGTTTTGAAGCAACGAAATGTTTAAATTATTTGATAATATTTTTATTTTTTTATATTTAGTTCCTTAAAAAAATTGAGAAATACGCTTGCATATTTTCTTTTTGCATGTAAAAATTTATTTTACCAGCAAAAAGATAAGAAATGTTTAGAAATTTGTGGTCCTGCATTTTGTGAGACATTTTCTTTCTTTCTTTCATTTTTTTTAATGATTATCAGAACTTTTGAAGGTTGAATTCGTTTAGTTTTATAGTCACAAAAAAAAATTTTTTTTCTTCATAAAAGCTTGATTGACACACGTTTTTTTTTTGGTTGAAAGTACTTAAAATTCGTTTTTTAAGAATTAAAGGAACGTGATGAAAAAAAAAATGGCATAAAAATATGCATACCTTGTCTTTGTTTAAAATGGGTTACTAAACGTTTCTTAGTTAGAAAACATTTAATAATTAGTAATTATGTATATTTAAATAACTTAAATAAGGTGATAAAAATAATTAGCTGTGATTGTGAAGGAGCAGGCTCAGTTCCTCAGTGGTGATGGAAGGGTATCAGATCCTTACATCGTTGATACCCAGCTTTTGATTGAGAGAAACTAATTTATCTGGGAAGTAAAAGCGGCTTATGCGCGATGCTGATTACGCTGTCCCAAGCAAACCGTTGGCCAAGAAACCGTGGAGCTTTAATCCCCCTGGCTCACAACGGGCTCAGTGGTTAAAGGCTCTGAGCTGCGATTATGAAGGAAGAGGCTTAATTCCTCAGTGGTGGTGGGCGGGTAGATCCTTAGATCCTTGATACCTACCCAGCTTTTGATCAAGGATACCTACTTCTCAGGGAGTAAAAGCGGCTTATGCGCAATGCTGATTACGCTGTTCTAAGCATACTGTTGGGGTACTGTGGTACCATAATGCCCCTGGCCCACAACGGGCTATTGCGGGAATGCATTTATTGTAAATATGTGTATTTTAAAACATGTAGACTAGCATAAAATTTATTTTTATTTCATTTTATAACTATTAAATAACTAAAATAACACTAAGCTTGTCTGAAGATAAGCTTAGTGTTATTTTAGTTATACTAGTTAGTGTTATATTAGTTATACTATACTAGTTACTTAGTGACAATATTATTTATACTTTTTAGGGAATTTATATATATATATATATATATATAACTGCTTCATCTCGAAACAAGTTCGGTGTTATCCTTTTTTAAGGGACCCTATTTTTTGTCTAAACAAAAGTTTGAGTTGTGAGTTTTAATTACTGTATTGGAAATACATAAATTAAATTGAATAACTGAAATAAGTATCAAATTTAGTCACTTCATTACTATTAGTACACGTTTAACCATTTCTAAAAAAAAGGGAATCTATTTAATTAAATTATGTCAATCTTATCCGCATGTGTTTCATTAAAAGGCGATATCAATGAAGTATTTTTTCTTAAAATCAGCTTGGAATTTCTAATTTAGTTTCAGCAATTTTATAAACTTTTTTGATGAAGAATTATAATCATGTTATTACCTTTTCAATTAAAATTCTTACTAAACTCAAAGAAAGGGAGAACAATAAAGAACGTGAAATAAGAAAATAAAGATATCCAAAAACGCAAGAAAAATGTTTCTACTGAATAATACGATTTTATTCAATGTAACATTTTTTTAAAGTATGTAATTAAATCGAAGGAACTTTATTTAATTATTTAGGAAAATAATTAAACCGTAACTATTCAGAAATTTACAAAAAGAAACATGTTGACAGTTTAAAATAATGACGATAAAATATTCTAAATTTTAAAAGGTAATTTCGAAAGATATAAATTTTCTTATTTCAAGCATAGAGCAGTTATAGTAAGTGTTTGGCTAATGATATTAAATAATAAACTGAAAATGAAGATGTTCATAAAGGATTAACTATTTTTTTTAAATTTTCTATTATAGCTTGAGTTTATAAGCGTTATTAAACTTAAGTAGTTAAAAATATCTTTTGTATTATAAATAAAGGCTTTATTCAAATGAATACCTTAGCTTTTAGTGCATGGTTAACAGAAGCAGTAATGGAGTTGTAAGTTAGATTAATGGCTCTATAAATTTTTATTACAAATAAATATGATTCATTGAATTACTTTATTTACGTTTATTTTTTAATGTATCGTATATTATAGTTTAATTTTCATCTATCCTAAATAATGGATTTTTTATAAAATAGATAGCTAGTAAGGTAGACAAGATTGTTTTAAAGATATAAATTTTTGGTTTGGCATAGAATTAAAAATAAATTATTGCTAACACTGCAAATAATAATCTTAGAATTCAAAGAAAACCAGAAGGTAATTTCTATTGTTGAAAGCAGAGGTTTTTAGAGTAGGGGTGAAAACTTAAAATGGGGGTGACTAGTTTCATTTTGGGATAATGTAAAAAATTGGAATTATTTTCTACATAGAAAAAAAAAAAATTCTGGAAAAAATCATTAGTTTCGGATTTTCCACTTTTCTGATTTCTCCGTTTTCCTTCGGTTTCCCTTTAAAATCCTTGATTTTTGCAAGAAATTTATAACAAAAATATTTTGAGATTTAGTACTTCATCGGACATAGAACATCTAGGAAAAGATCCATTCAAATTAATCTGAAAACATAGAGGAAAAAGTTTGCAGATATCTAAGCTAAATTTTGCAAATTAATTCCTACAAAATTTTTTACAGGATATTTATTTTCTCTGACAATTAAATTAGGGAATAATGAAATGATTTACAGAATTTAACTTTGAAATCTGAAAATTTTTTCGATCATTTTTTTCTAGATTTCTAAGCATTTTTTAATAGATGTTTTTATAAGTGTTACATGATCTATCAATTACTAAATTTTATAATCTATCCACAATGTTTTGGTTTCTTTAAATTTTTTCTTTCTATTTTGCAAAATTTCAAGGAAAAACTACCATAGCTTATAACTACCATATAAATTTTATAATCTATCCACAAGGTTTTGGTTTTTTTTAATTTTTTTTTCTATTTTACAAAATTTCAGGGAAAAACTACCATAGCTTGTATCTACCAAACTACCATATAAATTTTATAATCTATCCACAATGTTTTGGTTTTTTAAAATTATTTTTTTTCTATTTTGCAAAATTTCAAGGAAAAACTACCATAGCTTCATCTTTAACAACTACGTAATGTAGACCTTATGCAGGTAGCCATTCGCGGACTAAGCTAGTATCTTTTTCAAAATTCTCACTCCTCACCTTTGGGGTGATCTTCAGTTACAATGAATTTAGCAGGCACTTTGCTGTATAAAGACCAAGATTTTACATGCTCTATATAAGAAATTACTCACAATCTCCTCTGAGCTCTTAAAGAAAAGCGTGAGCCGTGGTTTCGTACGACGTGATTTCATTCAGCAGTGATTTCTCACAACATCACTGCTCATCATGTAGAAAAGTCTCAAGCAAAATAGTTGTCACACACAAGAAAAGCGTGAATTGAGATCACTGTGCACCAAGTAATCAAGCACGTTAAGAGATTGAGAACAAAGAGGTTAATATTCTGAAAGAATGAATTATAAGAGGTAATTAATTTTTTCAGGAACTGATTGTTTTCATCATCGGAATTTTTTCTTTATCCTTACAGTACCCATTACATTTCATAGCATAAAACAAAAATCTCGAAACAATAACATAGACGAAGAATTACTCGTGGGCAGCTATAAAGCATGTTCTCTCAACTGTTTTTGATTCACAACCCAGGAAAACCATGAAAATTTAGCCGTAAACTGAGATAACAAAATAACTTTTGTTTACTGTTTTGAAGAGCGTAATAGATTCTTCATCATAATGCAAGGTTCAGTGGTTAGAAAGTTTTTGAATCGGATCTCTGAGAGTCCAGTTTTTGGATAAACTCGCGAGAGGTTAAAAAGTTTGCCGAAACAGTTTAATTCCCATATTTCACAGACGAAGAAGATCGAGCGGCCATAATGACTCTAAGAAAGCAAAATGGTTAAACAAGATATCAGAAGATGTAATATGACTTTCGGTACTGATGAAAACGAAAAAATTTCAATGACGGATATTTAGGATCATAAAGATAAGGGGTTAGAAAACGAGGGGGGTGAACACAGAAGGAATTGATCGTCCTTTCAAGCTGAATTGAATCGTTCTTTTAGGAAGAGCCATTCGTCCTATCCATTTAGTGAGCGGTTTGGGAGTAGGAGGAACAATTTGTTACCTGCAATTCCGCTGACAGCTTTATGGAAGGGGCTCCCGAAAACGGTTTACTATAAATTCCATTCGGTCTTCAACAGATAAAGCCCAAAGAAAACGGTGTCGAGGGAAGATTTTATTTCACCCACACACACACATGGATATATATATCCCCTAATATAAGAAGAAAACACATAAAAAACAATAACTCCACGGGTTATTAAATATAAAAAAAAAAAGGCAACTTCGACCATAACTCGAATTCCAAGAAGCCCGCCGTAATGAAACGCGCCTGTTTGTCTTCGTTAAATAACAATCACATAGTAATGGGAGCCTTAAAGAGGAGAAGGGGCTATGAATGTTTTAATGGGAGTTACATTCGATTCCCATTCAGAATCACGCGACCTCCTTCGTGGTGGTATGAACGTTTAAATAGGAATCGATGTAAAGGAAAGCATTAGTAAAGGTAAAAATGGCCGACGGATCGTTGGATATTGCAGTTTGACTGAGCCCTATCGGAAAAGAATGTTTGTTCCATAGAATTATTCTTTTGTTCTTTCTTATGTTACTGATAATGGTGTTAGGGTGTTTGAGTAAAGCAATAAGGGCGATTTATTTTGATGGCCCATTCAATATACAGCAAATTGTTCTTAAAATTTTAGTCATTCCATATATATTGGAATCAGTATAACAAGGCTTTTGTTTATATTTATTACCAAATTTGTTGCTTTCAGCTGCTTGAATTAATTAAATTATTATTGCTCCATGTCACAAAGACATATAGGTTTTCCTTGTAAGTTTCTGATAGTACACATAGTTTTTTATATTGTAAGTGAAATTTTTTTTTTCCCAATGTCCACCTGGGGAATGACCTTTCGTCATACAGGCATCTGAAGGGCAGATTAGTTGGCCACTCTTTCATGGGCACCCTAATAGGTGGGCCAACGTTGCTCCCACAGTAAGGACAGTAGTACAGAGAATGAAAGAACATTCATGCATTGCCCGGGATTTGAACCCAAAACCTTTCTGATGCAAGGCCAGGTTTTTGGCCCCTACACAGGCTCGTCGGCGTAAGTAAAAAACTAAACATTGAAGTTTTGGAGAAGACATTTTTAACAGGTGAATTAACAGTTATAAATTAATGTTTTAAACTGAATAGGTCGAAGCTTGACCACCGTCTCTTATTTTAAGAGTTCTAGTCAAAGAAAGAATTGTTAGAACACTTTTATATTTAGTATCAACTTATATTTAATCAGAGGCAAAAAAAAAGCTACCTAATGAATAATTATCAAGACCAATCACAGTAAATGTGGACTTATATCAAGATCAATTTGATTACTGGAGGAAATTACAAGATTTTCTGTAAGTTATTTTAAAATACATATTTGGATCATGTGTCTTTGACGACAGAATACACATCTTAAAATATTATTTCATATGTATAGTGGGCAAAAGAAAAAATAAAAACAGACCACTCTGAATTACTTTTAATCTAATGATCGGATCTTCACGTTTTAGGACTCGTTCAAGGGGATGATCTTAAATATGCTAAATAATTAATGTAGACGATATTTTAAGTTACGAGATCAGACACTAAAACATACTTTCTTTGAATAAACATACCTCAAAATCGGTCGAATAGTTCCTGAGAAATTAAATTGTAAAAAAAATCGCACTTTTAAAATTTTTTCTCTTAGAAACATTTTGACGGATATCGTCCAAATTTTGTATTTTGCTATATAAAATTACATTCTTTAAAATGATATAAAAAATGTATACATTACAATTCAAACTTTTTCGACTATTATTAAATAAAATAATAAATAATAATGAATATTTATTGGAAGCTACTTTTTGCCGGGAATTATCTTTGGATAAACGGATTTTATAATTGCATGCAAAAATCTCTCAATTCGCTTAAAAAGTTCAAGAAAGGGCGAAATACGCAAAAAATAAAATTAAGCAGTCCAAACTTTGTACCACTCTCATAAACAAATTCTTGGAACCATATGTCTCAGATTACGACTGCCCCCTACATTTCGGGGGTCAGAAAATCCTTCGAAAAAAATGTATATTTTTTCAGATAACGTTTTTGTGTCATATTTCGTAATTTAAAATATCGTCTGCACTAATTAATTAGCACATTTGAGGCTACTCTTTTAACATCAAGTTTGAGCAGTAGAACGTGAAGATCCTATCATTAGATCAAAAGTTATTCAGTGTGGTCGTTTATTATTTTGCGTACGGTACTACGGAATTAAACAATAAAAGATGGATATCATTCCTATATAATTTTTAGTAAATAAATTAAGAAAATGATGATGAGGTAATGTCAATAAGTCTTATAATTGATGAGAATAGAGAAAAGAGTTTCCTAGTGATAATTTAGGGTATGAAGAAACCATTCTAGAAAATATATCAATAGCTGTAAGATGTTTATAAATCCCAATTTCACATTAAGAACTACTTTATTTAACGACCTGACATTAAAAATTAAATTCTGCATAAAGCAGACTATAATGTGTTTTTGAACCAAAATTTCCAATTTATTTTAAAATGTCACTTAACACTTTTGTCTAATAGCTCTCTAGCTAAACAACATTCAAAAAGATGGTGCATTATGGTTATGATAACAGATATTTCAAAGTTTAATTATAAATTAATCAATAAGATTTCATGGAAACTATTCACTAAGGAAAGACATTAAGCTGACACATATCGTTATATGTTGGTCAGTTATTATGTATGAAATAAAAGAAATTCACAGAGTAAATTGAGAATATAGAAGAAATAGAGTAAAAAATGAGTAAAATTAGCAATTCAAATACAGAGGTATCAAACGTGCGACTTTAAGACATAGTCATAAAACTTCATTAGGATTTATTTCTAACTGATATGGTATTTTGACAAACTACAAACTCCATTTTTATATATATAAAGAAAAGCCAATATTGGAATTGCTTCTGTTCAGACGGTGCTTTGTTGCTCACAGGAGCCAAATCAAAAAAAAAAAAAAAAAAAAAAAAAAAAATAATACAAAATTTAGGCATTGCGGAAAAGTGATGAAAATAGGAGACACACGCACAAAAAAAGCGAAACAATAAAAAAAGCAATTTTATGCGCAAACACAGCATGGGAAAGCTTTCTGCCATATCTCATGTACCCAGACTATATCCTCTCACGTATTCTGTGAGATATTTTTCCTATGCCCTAAGGAGCTAGACACACCAGGACATGTCGCCTTTTATGCTCTTTCTCGACAGCATCATGCTCAGTTTCCCAGACTCCTCCTCCTCTTCTTAACTTTTGTCATAAAATAAAACACTGGGAGAGATAAGTTCCCGACGCACGACATGGTATCTTACAGGCAGGCAGTCACATTGCCTACTTGTCGAAATCTTCCAGTTTAGTGACCATGCAGGATTTTCTTCCCATCCCTGGGTGGCGGCTATTTGAAAATTTGTGAGATATGAGATGAAGTTTTGTGAGAATGTGACTAGGGGAGTAGCGAGATATCATTTCTCCTGTTCTGGCTGGCATTGCAATTACTTCAAAATCTTCTTTGTATTTAAAATTTAGTACTACACATACTATAAAATGCATAAAAAATACTAACAATAACTATCCAATATAAAATCAGTTAACTTTACAGTCAAAATCTCAATAGAAAATGAAAAAAAAAAAGGTTTCAATTTGCAGAGAGAATCGAGCAGTTTACAAGACTTTTGCCAAAATACGAATTACAGCTCCATCTTCATAAAGCATGCATGCAAAAACAAGCATTTTGTTTCAAATCGTTTTCACTAATTCAAAATAATTGAAATTCTTACATTTTAAAATTAAATTTGACATACAAGACTGGTGTTATATATAAAATGGCGTTTATTGTGCTGATTAGTTTATTTATTTTCAATTAATTCTAGATGAATAACTAATAGAGTCAAACTACTAGTCGCTTTTTTATATGATGAATTTTTCAGACACTTTTATATCTTCAAATTTGTACCAGTTTTATTTCGTTTCCCAATCAATGTAACAATTTGATACCTATTTTCATTTCATTGCATTCTTTATATTCACTTACTGTATCAAGAATCAGTCGCATTAACTGTCTAGCGGTGTAAATCTAGAATTCTGCATTTTTTAAAAAAATATACAATATTAAAATAACCACGTGTTTAAGTAACTATTAAAACAAATACGTGATTAAATCTACAAACTAGCGTCGTATAATTTGCATTAACAAAACATGAAATGGCTTAACAGTAACTAAAAATATTAAATGAAACTTTCAAAAGCCAATACTCTCAGTATAGGTTTATAGAAGAAAAAAATCCTAGGCGCAACATTACCAACATGTTCAAGAATCTATAGATAAACGCTTTCTCAAAGGAAAAAAAAACTATGAATAAACGCAGTTAAATGAATAGCAATTACTAAGAGAGTTCATTGCATTTTTAATTTATTTCTGGCAGGAAATCTTCACTGTCAGAACCGTAAAATTTCTGTCTTATTAACGAACTCTTTCAAGGGTGCTTAATACGCAGTTAATTGCGCCTGCTGAAATCGAAATCCTCAAGCCAACCCCTTCCAACCTTCTCAACGCGTACGTTTCCCCCCTAGTCAATGAACAAGGGTGGCCGAAATACCTTAATTAGCATTCACTATTCCTTTTCCAAGAAACGGGATATTCTTCGCTCCGAATAATTACCAATACATCGAGTTATGAGATGGTTGTCTCACTGTAACGACGTGGGAAGAGGACTGTCGGAGATTACCTTTGAGAAGGATGTACAGGCATGGTGAAGAAAGGGGTAAAGCTCATTCGGACATACTCATCTGACACATTTCATAATTGGTGCAGGAGACAGACCATCTAAGTACACCCGGAGGGTGGGAACTGGTTTCCCCAGCAATTACAAAATTCGCCAGAAGTCCTGCACCATTAAAAGTTCCCCACGAGAAAGCGACATTCCTGACACGTTTGTTCGAAAGTCAGAGACAAAATTGCATCATGGATTTGCCTGAGTGGAAAAAGGATTGATTTTCCTTCGTTTGGGATTCTTGAGTTTGAAGATTATTGGTGATGCAGACATTTTGAATGATCATTTGGGAGTAATAATGAACCCTCATGTTGACGGTTATTTTGAGTTTAAACTTTCGTAACAAATTTGAGGATATTTCAATTCGATTAAAATTTATTGCGAGCACGAGTGGCTATAAGTATCGGAAGTTTTTGAACTAAACAGAAATACCAGAACCTATATTTAATCAGCTTTTGAACAAAAGAGTAAAGGTTTCTGTTCTGTTCTAAAATTTCGATCACATTTTGTTACTCATAGATTTCTTCACTTTAAAGGACAAATGTTACAGAAATTTCGCAAGATATAATTGACCTCAGAGCTTCAGTATTCAGTATCAAAGCGAAATTTTGAATAAAGTAAATAACCCATCTTGAAATCAAAGAATAGTTTCTGGAAGATTGTTTCTTAGAATCAAAATGCAGTTGCTGCGGACAAAATTAGATAGTATCTATTTGACCTCTAAGTACACTTCTATTAAAAGCAAAGGCTTATTATTGGAGTAAAGGACATGGTATTGAAACAAAAAAAACAGTTTATTGTTTTGACTCAGTGCCTACTTCCCTTGGAAAGGACTTGTTTTTTTCCGGATTATTGTCATATTAGGTTTTGAATTGCTCATCATTATTCTACTTCTACGTTTGCCTGGGATTCGGTTTTATGTTTCCAAAGTCAGTTATTTGGAAGGATGTAAATATATTTAAGAATACACAGAGTATTTCAAAACTAATGGGTATAACAGTAAGGGGTGATATAAACTGCCAAAACAAGCAAGGGCCGCAAGCTCTTTCTATATTTGAGGACTAGAAATGGAAAAAGATCTAAATCCCCAAAACACTCGCATCTAGTACTTATGGCGTTCTCCACTTCACTCTCTCGGGTTCGTATCCAACAACACCTTAAATATTAAGCAAACTTTCTCATGTTTAGTTTTTAAATACCTTCTTAAGATTGTTATTTCATCGTAAATTATTCGTTATTTTTATGGTAAATTATTCGTTATTTTTATCGTAAATTATTCGTTGTTTTTATCGATATTATCGTTAATTTTATCGTTATTGTAGTTAATTTTATCATGTTATTTTTGTAAGTGAATAAAATGCCGGTATTCTTACCACTGAACGCTGATGGCATTTATTACGTTCTCCACTTTACTACGCATGGCACATTCGACCAGTACGATCTGCCGACAAATTTTTGAACTATTACTACTAAAGTTCAAACTTAGGGCGTTTTTAACTTTGTTCAGCTTGGTCTTTAGGACATATTTAGGTAAAAAAAAAGATTTTCGATTTTTTTTTACTACTTAGATCGTTTTCCAATTCTAGCCCTTAATTCATAATTGTTTCCCTCAATATTTAAAAAATCTCAAACTTTGAAAAAAAAAAAAAGAAATCTCAGACATATCTTTACATTACGATTTGGGTGAAGATCAATTGTTTGTTATTCTCTTCTTGAACAGACTTTGTATCGAAACCAAATTTCAAAAGGCTGATCTTTTAATACAGCTTCGCCATCTCAAAGAATGTCTTGAGAGAAACTCTTTATACCTAGGGATTACTTTAGACAGTTGGTATATGTTATTTCCCTTGGTTCGTATTTCAGTCATGATGTCGCCATTCTTGAAAAGCATTTTAATCTTGAAAAAGGAGCTTGGACAATTTTTCCCCATTCTTCCCTTTTTAACCGCCAGGACATCTTTCTTTCATGTCAGTTTTATGGAGGATCACCCTTTCATCGTTTGAGCATGCGCAATTGTTATGTCCATAATACATAAATAATCTTTCCCATCTTCTTAGAATACAGACCAAACATGGTATGCGTTTCACAGACTTCAAATGAAAGTGGTGCAAGTAAATTCAAAAGTGAACAATTAATTCCGAACAAAAAAATTTTTTTTTAAAATTATTAAAATGTAATCTTGATTTAGAGTAAAAAAGTTGTAGCTGATTCGCAAAGTTTATTTTTAGAAATTTTTGCAGAAAATTAAAGTAATTAATTCACAGATGAAAAAAAAATTCAAAGTATTCTCAAAAAGCAATATTCGATACAGAAGGGATTATTATGTATTAAACACATATATGAAACACATATTAAACAAACTCTATTTTTTTATTATATTGAGTTAATATCGAGCATAAAATTTGTTCATAAGGTATTAAAAAAATAAATTTTTGCTTAAGAATTGTCATTTGTTATATTTATTCCCGATGTGTTTCTCCAAATACCTTTCACTAAGAGCAAGCAACGAAAAAATGCAATAATCCAGATTAGATTTGGGCTAAGTATGATTTTCTAAATTCTCTAAAACATTCGTAGTACCCATGTCAATAATTTTAAAATATTTTTAATGGTCACTGGAAAGAAGAATGAAAAAAAATGTCAAATTGAGCTAAACCACGAAAATGCCTAAACCGAAAATTGCATTTCCTTTCTTAAGATTTCGGGGTAAAGGTAAAGAATATCTTGTTTACAATGGATACATTTTAAAAGGTCGAGCCTTAGCCCAGTAAACAGTTGCCTGGTATTCCCTGCGCTAATATTTTTTTTTACATTTGTTCTTTATCTATCTTCTAATTTTCAGCCAAATTTACTATGAATTCTAATCTTAATGTATAACACGACTTCAGAATTCACAGTTTAATGCATTTGACTGTTCTGACAATTCGTTGTTTTTTCCGTTTTTTCTATACATGAATCATAATCATATTTCCGAAACTAATGATAGCACTCAAAAAACTGGTTGCACAATCTAAAAAATTACTTCAGCATCAAATATTTGAAAATAAATTCATAAGAATCAAGTGTTATTTCGTATTGCCTAGAAAGAATGAACGGTTTAATTTGGCATGAAGATAGTTCTCAGGACATGAATGAGAAACAAGGAATTTTCAAGGCATTAAGAAACGGAAGACTCAGAAGTAAATGGTAGCAACCATTTCTTTAAGTTTTTAAAACGATACAATACACAAAATCAGATGTTTACAAAAAGAAAACGAGATGATACAGCACATCATTACAGAAAATTAACAGAAACACACAGCGTATATTAAATAAAATAATCCCAAGAAATTGAAGCGGTAAGATATGACCTGATTGTAAACTTCATACGCTTCAAAAATATACAAAAATGAGATGACAGTCTGAGGTTTTTCTAGTTATTGTTCCTTACCTTTATTTTCCCATTTTTCGTTGGCAACTTTAAGTTTTTTTAAAAAAAAATCATTTTTGCTTCGTTACATTACGAATGAGCGTATATGTTGAGAGTTACTTCATTCCATCGCTACAGGAACAGAACTACTTCTGACCTATTTTGCATGATTCTTATGAATTAAGTCTATCACGCGATATGTTGTATTTCATAGCGCGGCTATACAGTTAAACCGTGCATTACATCATTACGTTTAACTTATATCCCATTTAAAAACTTTGCAATTTTAAGGCATAAAAATTCTAATATCCAGTTCATACTGTTTGATATAACACCACTTTTAAATTAAGCAATATAAATAAAGCAGAATATTTATTTGTAAATGCATGAACTTTATACATATCAGCAATTCTGAACCAATCCCCCCATATATATATATATATATATATATATATATATATATATATATATATATATATATATATATATATATATATATATATATATATATATATATATATATAATATTCTCAGCGGTAGATGGAACATAGGTTAGAGTCCCCTTGCTGTCAGACAAGTCGTTCGGTGTTTTCAAAGTGTTCCTTTCCATGTAACGAAAATGCAGTTTTCCACGAAGGTAAATTTCTTCCAATACTTGATACAGGAGTTCCCTTGTCTTCTGGATGGGGTTTAAAATTATAAGGCAACGAAGTTGAGCATTGATAATCGTGAACTCAAATATTGGGTTAGCTTCTCAACGATGGTTATATATATAAAAAATTATTTTATAATATTAGCGAACAGTTAGCTAGCAGCTAGTTTCTTGTCATGAAAGGGATAAGTGCAGGAAAAAATTACTTGATTGTAGTAAATTTTGAATATCATAAGATGGCCTCGAACAAATACGTTATGCCAGATGGTTCTAAGAACACTTAATCTTTATTTTGATAGGATGAAATTCAAAAAAGCATGTTCTCCTTAAAATAATAACGTAAAGCCACTGGAAAGGGCAACAAACTATTGTGGAAACTATTTAATCGTAAGTAATTACGTCAGTATATATCTTTTTGTTTTGAGCATGAATCCGTAGTGTTGATCAATAGGATCTATTTAGGATTCATTTTTTCAACCCATACGAAGAACGGATATTCAGCTAGTCTATAATGAAGCTATAAAAAAAAGGAATGTGAATAATGCACAAATGAAAGTACGTTCCGTCATTTGTGCTTTATCAAAGTTTTTTTTTTTGGGGGGGGGGGACTTTTTTTGTATGTATAGCACAAATTATACCCTATCATATTTTGGTTAATCTATAATAATGAAAATTAAATAATAATCTCAAAGGATTAATCATTATCCAACTGACCCTATTTTAATTTATTAATTACTTTTAATTTTCTTTTCAGCATTAAAAAAAATTATTTTTTTCTGAGTTTCATCCACGTCTACTTATTTTGAATAGAAAGTTTTAAAAAAGGTTCAAGAGCTCGATTTATATTTCTTGCTTTTGTCATTCGCTAAATGAAAAAAGCAAATAAATATGACATCCTTATTTTAAAGTAAAAAAAATGCTTGAAAATTAAAAAAAAAAAAAAAAAAAAAAAAAATTAAAAAAAAAAAAAAAATGCTGAACTGGGCAGTTTTATACAAAAAGTGAAGTTTACACCATTTCACCTCAAAAGTCTGTAAAAAATTTTCTTAGTTCCGTCTCATGCAAACATCTTTTCTCATGGTCATTGTGTCCAGTTGTCCACTGCGATTTGACTGTGGACTGACCAATCAAACAGAGAGAACTTCCATGTTCTTTCTCTCTTTGTGAAGGGAGCCGTATCGATTTCATCTTTACTTCCAAAAAAAAAAAAAAAAAAAAGGAAGAAAAAACGGAAAGAGGAAGACGAAAATGTCCGTGATAGCCACCGTCCGTCTATTTCCGCTCGTCTCATCCATTTGCGATGGAAGTTGTTCAAAATAAACATGATAAAAAATGCTGTTTAGTTTTCTTCCTGACATACTTTTTTTTTCCTATTCGGATGCTTTTTACATGCATTGAAGCTTTTATTTTCATTTTAAAAATGGATTTTATTACAAAATTGCGTTATAGCGCAGAATGATGTATTTCTTAAAAATTAAAGAAGAGTAAGTCTATTGCTTCAAGTAAGTCTATTTTGAGATGAGATTTAACATCTGCCATTAAACGTAAATTTGTTTTCCCTCTAACCTGACAACAGCGTTTCTCATTTTATCGGTATTATTTTTCATTTTATTGGAACATTTTTAAAAATAAATTTTTTTCATTTGTTTGTTTTACCTTAAGCAATTTTCTCAAAATATGGGAGTTTTATCAAGGTAATACATTTTATTTTAGGTAAGTTATAAAAATAGTAATTTTTCCATCAATTATTTTCTTGCGAAGATTTCATACCGGTAACTGTGTCAAAATGGTAGCCAAGTTTTGGCGAGTATCGGGCAGTGACATTTTGGCGTTTTCTGTTGGCGCGACTTAATACAAGTTAGGGAATAACCCTCATTATGAAAATAACAATAAATCTCTAAAAGAAATATTAAAAATTGTTTTTCAAATTGTGATTTAATTTCTGTATTGCAAATTTAAGTAATGATGCCGACCGGCCTGTGTAGGGGTCAGGGAACTGGCCTTGCATCAGAAAGGTTCTGGATTCGAATCCCGTTCAAGGCAAGAATGTTTTTTTCATTCTCTGTATTACCTGTTCTTACTGTGGGAGCAACGTTGGCCCACCTAATAGGATGCCACTGAAAAAGTGGCTAACAAATCTACCCTTCAGATGCCTGTATGACGAATCATTCCCCAGGTGGGCATTGGAAAAAAAAACATAAACAATGATTTTTGTTAATTCTTAATTAGTGTTCTTGTTATTTCGGATTAGTCATTAAGATAGAAAATTCTAATTCACTATTTTAAAATGAACAGACCGATAAAAAAACGAACCACTCTGAATATCTTTTAATCCAATCATCGGATCCTGACGTTCTAGGACTCCACACCTTATTGACTAGAGGTGGTGATTTCAAATATGCTAATTAATTGGTACAGACGATATTTTAAGTTACAAAATTCGACACAGAAGCGTACTTTCTCTGAATAAACATATCTTTTTTTCGACGGATTTAGATTTCTGATTTTCGAAATATAGAGGACATCCGCAATCTGGGAAATATTCAAATCTTTTTGTTATTTTATTTAATAACAAGTCAAAAACATTTTGAATTCTAAGGTATGCACTTTTTTAACATAACTTTAAACTACCTTATTTTCCATGGCAAAATACAAATACATTTGAGTGAAATAGGCTTAATAGTTCCTGAGAAATAAAATTTTAAATATACAGCTTTTTTAAAATTCCATTTCTCAGAAATTATTGTATTATTGTATATCCATTTTGTATTGTATTGTATCATTTATTTTAAATTCATATTTCCCAGGAACTATTGTATATCCATATTGTATTGTATTATATTATGGTATATCCATTTCTCAGGATTTCGCTTAAATTTTGTACTTTGCCATGAAAAATTAGATACTTTGAAATTATGTAAAAACTTGCATACCTTAAAATTCTAAATTCTTCCGACTATTATTAAATAAAATAATGAAAAATAATAATAATAATAAGTATTTACTAAAATTTGTTTTTGCTTGAAATCAGGTCAAAATTAATCAGGTCATTAAGGGGTCAAAACTTTTGGTTCACTATACCATGCATTTTTGTTTATTGAATCTTTTTCTACGAACAATGTCCGTTTCGCCTACATTTGGAAACAAACAAAAAAAAATACAGAGGTTTAAACGAACTAAAATAAAGTTTCAACCACGATATTAAAGGAAAAGCAAATAGCTTTGAAAAGTAATAGAATATATATAAGGAACAAAATACTTATTAAGAATCGCCTGGAAAACCCTTCCAAAACGACAGAACACCTCAATATGGATAGAAGTTGGAACGAACAAAAATCCCATCCTGAAATAAAAAATAATCGAAGCCACTTGAAGATATGAACTGATTTCACTTCACTTCCAATCCAACTAATCCTCTCCTCGTGTTTGTCTTTTGTATCATCCCTCTCAAACTCCTCTCCCTCCCCCCTTCACAAAAAGGCGGCAGAAAAGATAATTAAGAAAATTGACCGAAATATCTATATATAGATATATATGTGTGCTCGTCGCGCTACATGAAATACCAAATCTTTTACAGAAGAAGAGCTTTTGGAATGAAAAGAAGAGGAAAAAAATCAAACTTTTCTGCCGCAATTATCAAAAAAGAAGAAAAAAAAAAAAAAAAAAAAAAAAAAAAAGGAAAGAAAGTAAAGGCGAATCGAATAAACATTCAGTTTTTTCAGTTTTATTTTTATCCAGCATTCAATGTTGTCAAAGCCTGGAAAAGAACGGACAGTTGATTACCGAAATGTAATTTAAAAAGTTAGTTTCCAGAACCTAACGGGCGAAGAGAGATAAATAAATGGTATAGGAAGGGAACGATGGAGAACTTCCATTGGATGGAAAGAATGGTTCAAGTCGTTGCGCTTGTGAAATTCAGTGGATGACTTTTTATCATTTTAAACCAGATTTCTTTCAATACATATTACGTATGTTGATAATATCAAACATGAGATATCCATTATATGTTTAGTGGTAGTATCAATTTTGTGGTAATATACATAAGCACTAAATTTGATTATACTATACAGAGTTATAACTTCTGTTGAAATAAACGCAGAATGAATTGTTGAATCGACACATAGTTATATAATTTATATATCTTAATGTGGAGAAGACGCTTTTCTTATGCAAATTATTGGGTAGACTATTGCATTATTGCATTAAAAAAACTGTTGTTCATTACATAAAAATATATCCCCTTATTTAGGTTGGACATGCCATCCGTATGGAGGACTGCAACATATAAGAAATTTGAATTAGCTGGGGCAAATGAAAAAAAGAAGAAAAGGAAGATCTAAACTTCGGTGAAAGGATGTAATAGAGAAGGTTTGTTCACTCCTCAAATGTAATTGGTGGAAGTTGGCTGATAAGTTGCGGTTAAAAACATCTAGTTCAAAAGATCTCTAGGCTATACCCTCTAGAAGAGAGAAGATCTCCGCACGGCTTACCATAAACGAGAAATCTGATCCTTTAGTAGTCTGCACGTAGCGACATATTTCATATTTTCCCTCACTGTGAAGTTTAGTATCTCGAATGCAGTGACATCTGTCTTATTTACCCTTCACTGCGCAGTTTATGCCCTTTACGTCGGACTACTAAATTGATCAGTGTGGAGGCCTTCTCTCTTCTAGGAGGTGTTGCCTTGCCCCCCCCCCAAATTCACCTTACGTTAGGAAATGTATCATCTCTTTTAAAACACCGTAGGTTCATGTACATGGTCAGGACCCTAAATGATAATAATGATTCACATGAAATGTACAACCCAAAAAATAATTAAATAAAGCATATAATGATTAAATAACTTAAAAGTTGTACGAGCTTCAAAAATTATTAAAAATACATCTTAATATTATTTTCGTATAATTAGTATTTCACAACATTAAAATAAGCAAATTTATATATATATATATATATATATATATATATATATATATATATATATATATATATATATATATATATATTATAAAACAGGGTTTGCATTTTTCTTGGCTCTAGACTAATTGTTTATAAATGTTTTTTTTTTTCTTTTCATTTTAAATATTTTTCGAAATATTTAACTGTATTTCTTTCATAAAAAAATTATGTTGTTCTTAAAATTTCCATTATTACATATTCTCCTCCTAATCCGAAAAAAAGCAGTAGGCAAACATAATCAGTTACGGATTTTTAACGCTAAGTGTTCAGCAAAACGCGTTATGGATAACGTGTTTTATTTCAGTGCTACTGATTTAAACTTTTATTTATTAGTTATTTTTTATTTACCTCTTTCTCAAATAATATAATAAAAGTAATATTTGAGAAGTGCTTGTCCCACTTGATATTTGGGCGCGATCTAGTTATAGGAAAAATGACCAAGGAAAGACAAATTGACTTTATTTTTAGCAAATGTTTAATCATGGAACATAATCAAAGTTTTATAAAGTTACTTGTTTCGGTATTTTGAAACTTTCACTCATATTTATTTCATTTTGCAGAAAATTGAAACTTCAATTTAAACTCAAACACTTATTACCATAAGCAGCGATGTAAGCAAAAGCCACAAGGTAAGTTTAAAATTAAATGTAAGAATTCTCTCCGGAAATAAAGATCATGTAAATTTCCTAGGTACTACTTAATTGAATGAAATATTTAATTCACTTCCAGAATTGAATTTTCAAATTAGAAATTTCTTTCCAGAAACGATTATATTTATTGACTTCGAAAATAACAATCCAATTTAGTTCAACTTAAATTTACGAAAACTTGAACTCTTATAAAAGCGAAGCAGTGCTTATAAACGAAAAAGAAAATTTCAATCAAATTCTAAATAACTATTTACAAATTGTAATTAAAATCAAATATTTGCAAAACTGCGCCGCAACAAACGACAAAACTACAATAATTTCAAAGCGAATATCAGCTTAATTCGAATTCTTGAAATATTTTTTAGTTAGACTCTAAACACCATTTCACGCTTGTTTGTCGTATCCAATTAAAACATATCAATTCCCTCCCAAAACTGCCATCAAATATTTATTTTATAAGAATTTGTTACGGAGTTTAGAGTGTATAATAAAATGCTACCTTTCCGAGTGAAAAGATTCCTAGAGCAGAGGGCGATAGAAGGAATCAATTAACAAAAGTCCTTTCAAAACTCCCGGAAAAAGGAGAAGAAAAAGAGGAACTCTTCGTTTCTGGAATCGATAGCTTTTAGCTCGCCATGCAATCGACAATTTTCTCAGTCTTTATGCCACTCAGGACAGAAGGGGGAAAAAAAAATATAAAAACGAAGCTACTTTTATTAAAAACAAGGTAACGATGTCTTTGAAAACTGGGAAGACCACTTAAAAATCCCTTTTGGCTTCTAAAAGATAAAAAGACTCTTCCGTTTTTGAAAACGAGTAAATGATGTAAGGGTTCAGCGTGTCTCGAAGCAACCTGCGTAGAAGTAATTAATGAAAAATAATCGATAGGTATTTGGCGCCATTTTCATACTGAAAAAGAGCCATTTCTTTGTATGTAATCAAAGTGAGGTGTTACCTGCTACAGTTCAATGAATCTTAACTCATTCGGGAATAGTTCGGGTTTATAAAAAAAAAAGCGATGGTTTTATGCCGAAAAGAGAGATGTTTCAACAGTTTTTAAAAACTTAAAACAAATAATCTTCAAGATGTTTTTAGTGGTATGCTTTGCAATACCCAAGGTTCGATGATTATTTTAATTTCTGTATTTCAAGTTTATTTTTAGAGATTATTTTCAAATTTGTTATTTAATAGGTTTGAGCACATAAACATAATGAAACAAGGCGAATATTTCATGTGAAAATTAGAAAGTGTTCCGATAAAAGTTTCAACCGAAAGAAAGCACTATAAATTACCTAATCATCAGTATATATATATATAAATAAATTATGTAAAAAAATATGAACATCCCGTCAAAGGCTTGGTAAATATATATTTTCATTAAAAAAAAACAAATAAATGAATGATTAAAAATGTACTTTTTTTAAATAAATTTCTAGAAGATACAAGTTTTCTACAAACATCTATTGAAGTATTAAAATTTCATGTTTTCTATGCTATTTAAGACGGATTTTGGGAAGCATTATCCAAAAAGCTAACTAAAAGAAATTTTAAAAAAATCCTTAATTCTATTTTTTAGTGAAAGAAACTTTTGTCTTTAAATAGCTGTTCCTTATTTTAAGCTGCTTGTTAAGAATGTATCCAACAAATGTAAATTTATGATTATTCATCAACAAAAAAAAAGGGTTGAAAGAAGCAGTTTAGGGTAAAAAATTTTAATAATTTTTTAAAATTTACCCACATGACAATTATAAAAAACACAGAAAAGTTACAGAGCTGTTTTATGATGATTGATTAAATTAAGGGTCGGAAAAAGACAGTTTAGAGTAAATATTTTTAATAATTTCTTAAAACTTACTCACATGACAATTACAAAATACACAGAAAAGTTGCAGAGAGGTTTACATTCACAAGTCTTTATCTCTACTTAAGAATATCTTCGAAATATTGACAGAGGGCGCTATTTGTGTTTTGGGTAGAAAGAGAGAGAGAGAGAGAGAGAAAGAGAATGCTGACCATTTAGGCAAACTATCCATTGCAAATTATAATGTGCCTTTTATCTATTTAAAACTTCTTAAAACGAATTTTAGCTAAAGCTTCAAAGATGAAATCTATCAGGAATCTCCAAAAAAATTAAAAAAAAAAAAAAAAACTATGCAATTTCCTAATCAAAGAAATTCCGAACTTTCAAAAAACTTATGTTGCATGTTAAACAAAATCAATCTAGATTAGCAATCTATTTTGGAAATTAATCCATCATACCCTAACCGAACTTTGCTAAGTCCCAAAAGCAGATGGTACTTTTTATTTCTGTACTCTAGCTCGGTAACAATCTTTATTTTTATTCTTTAGACAAACATGCAAGAACAAGAAACGTGACAAGAGGTACTAATTGTGGATTAGACACTGGAGCATCTGTCTTGTAAAGAATGATACTTGTTACTGATATTCTATTACAAGGAGGAAGAGAGCAAAAAAAAAAAAAAAAAATTCAGTTCATGGATTATGGAATTAGAAGGGCAATATATTCTTGCCATTTTTTTGTTGTTCTTACTGCAACGTTTTTGTTAAAAATATAACAAACAGAAATAAAATTGATTTAAAATCTGTGTTTTTTATATACTAAATCAATTTAAGGCAATATATTAGGAAAAAAAGGTTTTTCAATTAAAAAAAAAAAAGATAATCTTGTAACTTTTGATAAATTAAAAACGCTTGTATTATTATTTTTATTTTTTCGTCTTAAGGCTACTAATTTAATTTATTTTTCTGATTAATTTCTGTTCACTATAAAAGTATGTAAAGCAGGTTTTTTTGTCCATAAGTTTAAGAAAAATATTGAAAATTAAAAGCCATTTTTATAATTTATGATAATGGATTTCATTATCCTTTAAATCTTACGAATTTTTTTCTAACTAAAATGGATGAATGATTAGTAAATAGTGTAATATATTTTTTAAAAAAAACTTTTACTGCTTATTTATTTGCACGAATATTTAAAAAAGGGTATTAACGTTTCACTGATTTTAATATTTTACATTTCCTAAAAAAGTAAAATTTTGTTTAAATAATTAAGTTTTAAAGAATACATTATTATTAAAATTACAAGTGATTTAAAAGAAGGAAATAAATTATATTTATAAATGAATCATTAGTTTTTTTTAAAAATTTTAATGTAAAAATGAGGTTTAATTTCAAAACCAAGCAAAATATTTATAACTATTTGCTAATATAGTTATAAATATTTTGCATAGTTCTGTCTAACTAATGAAAA
Organism: Parasteatoda lunata; assembly: GCA_949128135.1. Lineage (NCBI taxonomy): Eukaryota > Metazoa > Arthropoda > Arachnida > Araneae > Theridiidae > Parasteatoda > Parasteatoda lunata. Next base: position 40,008,392 of record OX421972.1, on the reverse strand, counting down.
ATATTTATAACTATTTTGCTTTAAAGACAAATTTAAAAAATTGCTAAGAGCAATAATTATTCAGGAAAAAATTAATTTTTTCTTTGCTTTCTTTCTACTTGAATTTTAGATTTTTCGCTTTAAAATCCCGCTTTTTCCTTTTAATTGTACGCCTTTTCTTACGTTTCCTCCGGACTTACAACATTAATTCATCACAAAAGGGATTTTCTTTAAATCAAAAATACAAATGAACTGTATTATAATGATTATGATTAAGGTTGTGCTTAAAAAACACAGAGACTCTAGTTAATATTGTTGATAATACTTTTAAAAAAATTCGATAATGAAAACACTAGCGAAGAATAGTTTCGAAGTTACATTTCAACCAATGGGAAAATACATTTTTATTACTACTTTTCCAATAAATTTAAAACTAAGTTCTATTACTTATACTTCATTCGTTACAGATATAAGACGTAACAGATCGAAGTAAAAGTAACATAGAGTCCATCTTTAGTCACTTTAAGTTATTTGAATGGGCGGCGAAGAACGTGACAAATGGTTTTCTAAAAATGACTCTTAACCCTTTGATGCAAAATTTTTATTAAACTTATTTTTCATACTTTTTTCATTATTTTGTTTTAATTTGGATAAAAATAAGTGAAAAATACGGTATTTAGCATTTTATTAATTTATAGTTATGAAATACAGCATGAAACATCATTGTTTTTGTTTTTTTGTTTTTTTTCTGGGTTAAAGGTAAAATCTTCCAAACACGGCTTACTTCAAACCAATAATTTTTCAAATTTGTACTTATTTCGATCTAAGAAAAAACATTTATTCATGATTGAAATTCCGTTAATATACAAAATTATTGATAATTTACAAAATTATTTTTGAATATGAAAGAAAAAAAAATTTTTTTTTCAAATTACTTTTTTGGATTTTATATTTTAGTACAAATATAATTCCGAAAATCTAGCAGATTTTTTTAGTAATTATTAGACATTCTTTTAATTATAAAAAATACGAAAAAATATTTTTGCTTGTAATTAGAACGACAGAGAAAAATATATATAAAAGGGCCACCGGTGTCCCATTTGCGTCAGAGGGTTGACGGTAGAGAACAGTTAAAAGTATAGAATCAATTTCTCAGCAAAATTTTTAAAATAAGGCAGTTTTTTATGGGAAACAATGTTTGATAAATAATTTCCTGATGTTGCTATATATTCTGAGGCTATCTGCTGTTAGATTTATCAAAATGGGACTCAGCATATATTTTTTCAAATTGCGATTAACAGTATTCTGGCAACAATTTGGGTCACGACTGCTTTCAATTTTATGGAATACTTTATTTCCATGTTTTCATTTATCAAATTATTTCACAGTAATTTCACTGGAAAACAGCAACGCTACAACAGAAGTTAACGAACACGCTACTCAAATTACGCAGCTTTATAGCTCCCAGAGCACATATTTTATAGCGGAATAAACTTCCGCTCTCATTTTTATCAACAGAACGAACAGTAATTGTTGATGGATAAACTCTAAGAATTGAAAGAAAGGACCACTGCGAGCATACTAAGAAATGAATGACGTTTTAGTCTGGTACTGATGTTCAAAATGTCATTAAGTGTTCACAATTACTCCCAGCCAATCATTCGGAAAAGAATGCCAAGCTGAGAGTTACGCGGCGCCGAAAGCAAATTAAGGCTTAGTAATCGGATAACAGCTTGCTCCAACTCCTCATCCAATTATTGCATTTGCTTTGGTGCATATATGAGGGCTTTTATTAATGCAATTTTCGCAGCATCAAGAATAGTATGTACTGTTGAAAACGGAAGAATTAAGGAAAAAAAAAGGAGAAAAATTATTCAGCTTGACTTTGATGCTGATGGTGTTTTTGTTTAATCGACGCCGTCGGCTTCTTTCAATTAATTTATGAGAAATTTATCGTTAAAAAGTAACTTTTTTTTAATTATTTCAATTCGTTTGAGTTAGTTTTGAAAAATAATTGGCTCGTAGTTACTACTCATGCACAATCATAATTGATGGCAATGAGCTTTAGTTTAATGAGGCAATTTCTTTCTTTTTTTTCATTTAAGTTTGACAAAAAAAAAAATTATTTTACTGCAAACGATAACTGAAATAGAAATTCTTTTAAGAATTCGTTTTTTTTTTCTGCAATTAGCTTCGTTAAATAAATAAATTTAGATGGAAGTGAAAATCAGTGAAAATAAGTTCATACCTAATAAATGAAAGGAAAAAAAAAACGAATGTTTGATTAACTTAGATGCATTTTAATGCATGGAAAACTAAATGGATACGATGCATATTAATTGAGTGGGAAATATTAGATACACATTAATTAAATTAGCAGTTTGGTTTACAATTTAGATAAATTAAAAGGATGTGTCTAGTATTAAATCAACTGTAATTTATTTGCTGATGTACAGAGCGAAAAAAACCCGAAACACCTTGAATAACTTTTGATATTTTTTAGAAAAATAAGATCTTCAAGTTCTAGGACTCAATCTTCTAATGGTTCTAGGTTAGACCTCAAATATGCTAATTAGTGTTGGCGATATTTTAAAATTCGCAAAACACAAAAACGTATCAGACACAAAAAAGTACCTTCTTTGAATAAACATATCCTTTTTTCCTCATTTGTATTTCTAACCGTCAAAGTATAAGGGATAGTTGTAATCTGAGAAATACGGTACAAATAGTTAGGTCTAAAATTTGCATCCCTAAATGTCAATTTTACTTTTTCCGCATTTCGTCATACCTCGAGAATTTCTTAATTAAATTAAACAATTTTTGAGCACAATTATTAAATCCGTTTATCTAAAATTAATTCTAGGCAAAAAATCATTTTTGACAACTATTTAATATTTATATCACTGTATTTAATAATATCCAAAAACATTTTGCTTTTTGTGGTACACAAATTTTTTCATCATTTTAAAGAATGTAATTCCATATGCCAAAATACACAATTTGAACAAAATCAGTCGAATAGTTCCAAGAAATTAGATTTTAAAGAAGTCGTAGATTTAAAATTTGATATCTCAGAAAGTATTCAACTAAAAATAATAATAATAAAAAAATCAACCACGTCGAAGATTGATTGGAGGACAAAAGAGGCACTTTCAATTTACTGTGATTCATCAGCCAATTTGTCCCAATACTTGATCCAGGAGTTCCCTTGTCTTTTGGGTAGGATTAAGAATTATAACGGAGTTAAACTTTGACAGTTGTAAACCCAAAAATGGGTCTGTTGTTCAGCGTCAGTTGTAAAAAAAATATAGCTATTCCATCAACAAGTTTGTGGAAATTATACGAACTATATAAAAATCAATAGGAAGGTTAAGCGACGGATTGAAAAGAACTGCACTTTCTGCGTTTCATATGTTAATATGTATACAACTAACAATTATGTTAATATGTATACAGCTGTATACAGTTAAAGGTTATCAAAAAAATTATTTAGAACCACTTTTTGATGACGTATCATCGAAAGACATACTAAAATTTGCACAAAACTTAAATTTAACAAGATTTTTTTTTTTACTACGCTCGCTTTTAAATGAACTCCAGTTCAAATCGTATCGAAAATCCAAACTAAGCTATCATAAATCGATTCGATTCCAAGAAATACGGATAAGATATATTGCACTTGTAAGAAATATGATATTTTTTTATTGCAGCAAAAAAATGGCCATATTCAGACATAGGCTTCAACAGAATTCATGAGAAAAAATTCTAAGCCTCGATAGTTGAAGAGGTGGAAGACGATGTTCGAATACTAAAACACGTTGAAACTTGAAATATCTCTTCTTTTGTGGTTGTCGCAGAATTGTTTGTTTCTTGAAAAGAAAAAAAAAAAAATTCGAATTCTCGGGCATTCGTTCCACGTGTTATGGTGATTTGATTTCTCCTCTTAAAGTTCGATGAAATAGAAATGTCTTCGTCTGTGGTGCGTTTTATTCTTCGCCCGGAAGTAAACGTTAAGGTTTTTTATTACAGTTATTCGACAACGTATTGAATTTTAAAAAGCGATATTTAATAGATTTTTTTTCTATCAAACAAAAAATATTTATTTGTGTTTGTTTTTAGGTTTTTTATCCAATTTTGGATTATATACAACATATAAATTTGGAATTTATGCGTTTTCAAGCAGGAAAATGATCAAAATGTGTATGTGTCGTTGGCCGATTGGAAAATCTGGCGTTTTGCAATTTTCGCAGACATTTTGCAAAAAGGTTGATTGTGAAAATCTTAAGTATTTTCAAATCTTATTGGAACACTCCCTTCCTTCACAGAATTTGCAAAGCTTATTGCCACTTTAGAAGAAGAAATTAAGCTTATTGCAGCAAATCATTAACAAGGCTATTTACAATAAGCTTTCTCTATTTTGAGCTTATTGCAATCAGTCAGAAATAAATCAGGCTAACTGAAAAACGAACGATACATTTTAATTAACTTAATGGTATATACGCTAACAGAAATAAGCCTAAAAAGTGTTAGACAGATTAGAAAACACTGCAGTCTTAGGTACATTTCGTAATAACGATGGCTGTTTTCAAAGAGCCAAATTGTTCGATTAACATAAAACATCTAAATAGTAAATGTCCGGTTAAAATTTACATAGGATCTAGGAGTTCGGAATTGAAAATTTGGATGTAGGGTTTATTGAGATGGAACGTCAAAGCTAATTGAGATATAAAGATTAAACCATTTCTATTTTTTAAAACCAAGATAATTTTTCCTGGCAAACAGGGAATTGTAAATTTTGCTATACAGTTTTTACAACCCATTATTATATATTTTATCAATCCTTTAACTTAATAGTTTATCAATCCTATTATTGCTTAGTCTCTAAATCTTGAAATTATTTAATGTATTAATCCCATAATTATTTAGTTGATTAATTCAATTGTTCTCAATGATTCCAACTTACTATTCAGACAGTTTATTATTTTATTCCAAAAATTACTTAAATCCTAATAGTAATTTAAATTTAGGTCTTTTAATTTTAGACCTAATTAAATTAGAAACTTTATGAGGAGGAATATAAATTCTTAAAAATCACCAAAACATAGTTTTTTTTTGGATAAAAATATTGTTTTTTTTTTTTGTTTTTTTTAACATGTGGAATTTCTCAAGAAAATAATTGAATCTGAGATGTAATAATCAATTCAACAGACGACATCGCAAATGCAAGGAGCCAACAGCATATTTTAATACAAACTAAATGATTAACCTCCGTCGTGCCGCTCGTTGTGTAATCAATCCCTAGTCGACAAGAAATTATAATATACTACCAGATAGCACACAGCACTTATCTAGCAGTAGCAGATAAAAGTACTACGAAGTGCTGGTGCTCATTTCTTAAACTGAACACCAACCCTTATTATCCCTAACACAACAGCTTTGAGGATAATCTACTGAAAGTCGATACTCGATAAGACCTTATTTATTTCCTCCCGAAATGGCGTCCACATTATACTAATGCTTCTGTCTTAATGCAATTGAAGGACAGGCAGGTTTTATACAAGAGAGATCTTAAGATACAAACGAAAAGGAGGAGGAGATTCGATTAAACGAACAGAAGTTAAAAGTTCTTTTTTCTTCTCCTTTCTATAGAAGAAATTTCTGGAATATTCTAGCTCTCTTAAGGTAGAGAATAAGAGTTTGTTCAGAGTGCTTTTTTAAAAACAGAAGTAAATAAAATTAAAAAATTCAGTGAATACAATACAAATCAATAATTTAATAGCATTCATACGAATAAATCAATATTCCATGGCATCAAGATGAGCTGACGTGGTGGAAATAATTTAACATTGTCGAAACTGAATTTATGCTCAAGATTCCAACAATTTATGATTTCTCGAAATCTTGATAACGGACATATTTATAGTGTCTCTTAAGTCTAAATTTTGCATCAAATATATTTTGAAGTAGAGTACAATTTCTAATGTTTTATCTTTATCTGAAAATTTATTGTATGAGGGGCATTCAAATGAAACCCGGTCACTAGTGTAAAGTAACAATAACGATTTTACTAACGCACAAATGTACTTATACACAGTACACATACTCAAAAATAGTGGCCAAAACTGTTGGCACATTTATCCCATTGGGACACTAGCCGGTCGATTCCATCTTTGAAAAAACTAGTAGGCTGCTCTCGGATCCAGGCCTGAACCCCGTCACACAACACGTCGTCATCCGTTGTGAATCGATGTCCGCGAATAGCTTGTTTTAGAGGTCCAAAAACATGAAAGTCGCGCGGTGAAAGGTCTGGACTGTACAGTGGATGTTCCAGCGTTTCTCACCGAAACTGCTGCAATGTCGTCTTCACCGTATTGGCTGTGTGAGGGCGGGCATTATCATGCAGGAGCATTATCATTTCAAGACCTCCAACTCCCTCCGCGGCTAAAAATCGAACCACTCCTTGTTGCTCCAGCTTACTCACATGCATATTCCGTAGTGGACAATAACTTGTGTGACCACCTTATCTTCGGCGTGCAACCATGGTGTCGCAACGTCAGTCTCTCTACCAATAGATGGTCCCACCTTACAAGCAGTTACGTGGAGCCCCATTGCGTCTGACATGCAGACGCACCTGGTCAGTTTTAACTACTAATTTACATTTTATATTCACACTCCAAGAAAATTAATTCAGCAATGAACTTTAATATCAGAACGTTGTATTTTATATCTCTGCAAATTAACCACAACCTTACTAAAGCATTAAATTGGAATACCGTTTCCGTTCAAATTGAACCATAGTATTGCGAAATTAAGTTTAGAAATACAACATGGCACAATATTGTCCCAAAAATTTTAACATTTTATACATTTATTTATTATTAAACAAGTTATTATATGAAGCAAATATAACGAAAAAAAAAAAAAACAATTATTGTAATTTCTTTAATGTAGTAAGTTTTACATAGAAAAATTAATAATCATGCTTAAACTCTGTGACAGGATTTTTAAATTATAACCACAGATGATTTTGTAACAAAATAAATAATAATAATACACTAAGAAAAAAAAATTGTCAAAACTACCAGAATATGGTTAAATTTACCGTTACAATTACATTAATTAAGAATGAAATATGATTTTATAATCTGTAATAAAATTTGGTAAATGAGATAAAATTTGATAATTTGATTATGACACTTTGGAGCATGGCACAAAATCTTTTTATTCAGTTAAATTTACTTTTCAGTTTCATATTCTTTACTAAATATAGGATAATAAGAACTTCGGGATAAGATATTTTGAAAACCAGAATTTTCGGCAAACGATTTCTATATGAACGGAAAAATTACCAAATGAATGGTTGAAATACCTTATTTTTTTTATTATTTTTAAACCAGAATTTTGTGGTTTTCCTTTTACCAGAAATGTCATTACAATACAGTGTGGTAATTTTTCTCGAATTTTTTTCTCCGAATAAAAACTAAACATTTCCGTTTCTCGGTCTATGTGCTAAAAAAAGTTATATAAAATTTTAATTAAATTATTTATTCGAAAATAAAAAAGTTAAAATAGGTAGTAAAATAATATCTAATTATTGAAAACCTATAGCTATAGTTAATTTAAAATTAATATGAAAGTTTTCGTTATATCGGAGTACCTAAATATAAAGACAATTTATTTAGCATTTTAAAAATCCTTACAGATAGAAATTAGTTATACTGCACGTTTTAGAAATATAAATGTTTATACGATTGATTTTAAATTTATTAAAAATATTTCATCAATATATCTTGAAAAATAAAATAAAGAAATATCAGTAAATACCCATGCCAATTTAAAAAGTTTTTTTTTTTAACAATGTGTTACAAGGCAACTTTGCTGTATAATTGATGTAAATCAACATTTATTTTAAAAACGTTTTGAGAGAAAAATCCTATTTCTCACATTTTTTTAAAATGGTTTAAATGCCGAAAAAAAGCGAATCCAAAATTAGGAAATAAAAACGAAGTGGGCAAATTTTCGAAAATATGTAGATTTTAAATATAACCGAAACAAATAGATGTGTTGAGAAAATGGGATACATTAGATTAACTTTTCATCAGCGCCCAACTGGAATCGTCTGCATTTCCTCTCTTTCGAAAAATGTTCTATTTTGAACATTTAATAAAATGCCGTGACACTAGGAACTTAAGTATCGAAACAGCTTGGAATTGAGTCCCTAGTCTTAAAAAAAAAAAGAAAAAAGAAGAAAAAGTTATCGAAGAATTAGCGATCGGGGAAAAATTAAGAAGGAACATTCAGTTGTTGCCAAACGGCTGTAACGAAGAAACATTTTTCCCAGCGAGTGTTAAAAATTCGTCTGCGTCCAATCCAATTTAAATGCTAATGCCATGAGATCCTAAATACCTCCAAATCGTTTTAAGACTTTTCCACCATTTTTGTTACACAGAGGCTGGTGCTACTACCGTTTTGCATCGTTTGGAGAAGAGAAAACTAGTGAATGTAAAGGGGGGAGGGGATAAAATTAAAAGAATTCTTCAAGGAAAGATGTTTAAGAGTATTAAATAGAAGAAAATGTGGAATGGAAATCGTAAAATTGATTTTAATCTACCCCCTTTTTCCCGTCATGCTAGTTACTTTTTCTCCCTTCCCCTCTTCAACTTAGAGATGTTGAATTAAGATGTATTAAATGGCATCAAGTCCTTCGAAAAGGAAAAAAAAAAAAAAAAAAATGCTTCTTCTCTTTTGTTAAAATTCTAAGGAAAAGTCGTTTATTTACGATTCGAATAAAATTCTTCGAGTCTTGCAAACGATTCTAGGAAGTAAGGAAAGCAGTTACTTAAAAACTTTTTTGATTACTATGCTATATCAGCTTATTCAGTTCGATATTTTTAATGGAAAAATAACCACTTGGCTTATACGAATTTAGATTTTTTTTTTAAATTTTATTCTTCTTAAAATAATTGCGAATAATTTTTTTTTCAGGAATTGTCATTGCTTTATTGTTAAAGAAAAACCAACTAAGCTCTACTAAGTACATTCAGTTTTATGCGATACAGAAATATTTTGACGAAGTTTATGTTTTGACGAAAATATTTATTTTAAATTAATTCTTTCTAGTTTTCAATAAAATAATTTTAATTAATCTCAAATTCGTCCATTGTATTTAACTTGTATTGTGCATTCAAATTTTAAAATTAATATTACAATTGAAATCAAATGTTTTCATTTCTATATTTTTTCAGCTTGTTTTTGCCATGTTCAAAGAAAATAAAAGCAATGAGTATAATAAACATATTAATAAATTTATGTTAATTTTTGCATTTGTACTTAGATATCCTTTATTAATGGAAATTATTAAATGCACTGTCCATTAAGAGTTAAGGTATAACTTTTATCTCTGTTTATTTTGAAAACGAATGAACATCGAAACAGGAAAGAAGGTGCACTTTACAGCTCTTTCTTGATTGCCTCTTAGAAATTTACATAAATTCGAACACAATCATAATTTAAAAGTAAAAATGCCAACTAGGCTGAAACGTTCCTTCGCAGAGGGAACAGTGCATCGCCGTTTTTTTCTTTTATGAAAAATGATCGTTTAAAAGTTGCTAAAATTGGTTCTGGGAAAGTGTTTATCCTCTAACTAAATGATCGGTAAACATCAATTTTTCATACTGTTTATTTAGTAGTAGATGGAAAAATGGGAAACAAAGACCAAGCGTGGAGTAACACTCGTTCTAGCATATTCTGCGATTATGAAGAAGGTTTCAAAGCAGCAGTTTGTTGGTAGTCCAGAACATTTTTTTCTTTATCAGATTCAGGTCTTGTGTAAAATGGCTGATCTCTCAGACAAATATTTTCATTTTTCAGAAAAGCCCTAGGCATAATGAGGGCTATGCGGCCAAGCACTGTTGTCGCGTGGTCTTTAATTGAGTTCAGGTTCAACTGAACTCTATATAATCAAACACGGGTATCCAAGAACACATGTAATTTACTCAAATAATTAATAGTGCCTTTTTTTTTTTTAACGATATGAGATGTTGTATGGCTATTGAACATGATGCCTATTCAGATCATCTAATTTTCGAATTTCTCGGACTGTAGACGATAGATATAGGATGCCTGGCTATCTTAGTGTGCAAACATCTAAACAGGATCTGAAATATATAGATGCTTATTGAGGTACACAGGCTTTTCCTGAGAAAAATCACTTGCTTAAGAACCTGACAAATGATAGACTCTATGCCTAAGTACTTAGGTATTTTGATGGCAATTATGTTAATTTTGATGTGAACATGTATCCCTATTCCAAGATCTTGATCCTTTCATCAGCCAACTTAATAACACATTTTTGTTTAAAAAAATTGACAATTAGTATAATTTATAATCAAATTAAATGGAATAAGTGCATTAAAAAGTAATCACTCAAACGTTTCGAGATTCGCTTATCGTATGAATGTAGACTTAAAAAAGTTCGGACTTTAAAAACCATGTTGTAATTAAGTAGCCATAACCGCGGAAAAAACGCCCCAAAATATTTTGAATTTGCGATGGAATCGGCACAAATTAAGTATTTCAAAATTTATTATTGAAATGACAGAAAAACATATTATATAATATCGCATTAGATAATTCTGCATTGAATAGTATCGCATTTAAAAACATTGTAAATTAAAAAAACATGTAGAAATTAAAACTTTTACTATTAAAAAATTTATAGAAAAACTACTTGGACTTAAGATGAAATCTTCTCATCTTAAGTCGAGCACGACAAAAAGCGATAGCTCAAAGAGTCTTGGATTCCTGTACCGCAATAACATCACATAAAAAAATACGTAAATATTTGTTAGAATTTTCATGATAATTTGATTTTTTTTTTCAACAAAAAAATAATAATTTGGTCAAATGTCTATACCAAATACAATAATTTACAACAAATCAACAATAATATTTTTTTCAATATGTTCTGATGCAACACATCTTGCAGAAAAATACAACATAATGTAGAAATTAATACTGTTTTATCTTTAATCACGATTACAAACATAATTAGGCGAAACAATTGGATATTACACTCTCCTTTTAAATTTAAATTGATAGGTAAATCTTCAAGTTTTAAAGTTTTATATAATTAAAAAGACACTTAATTTTCAAAATGTTTGCGAAAATTTAAAATGCTGACAATAGTTTCCTTTTACTGATAGAAAATAGAAACAGCAATTATGTAATTCCATCACTTATGAGCCAGAGAAGAGCATTGAAAAACACAACAAGTGGGCTCGCTGACGCTCCCCTACCCAGTTATTGTTATAAAAAGTTTTAAGTTGATATAAATGATATACAATAGAAAAACTTGCAGAAACAAAACAATAATTATGCTTGCAAAAAACAATTATTATCAAAGATTCACAATTTTGTTAAAAACGCAATTATAATTTTTCTAATTGAATCTGTTTGAAAATTACTGAACCTGCATAAGTATTACTAAAACATAATATAGAACACTTTGTTGATACGAATTATTCGCATTTAAACCTCCAATTCTTACCGACTTAAAACTCAATTCGCGATCGCAACGAACTATAGGGGGCGTTGTTGTATGTGCCGAATCCCTGCGATTTCCATATGAACAGTCATTCAGTTACACTGGAGACGTCTTTAATGTAGCATGTAGCATTGTAACGTTCCATCTTTATTGTGGCTGATTAAATTTAAAAAAGAAAAATGTTTGTTTTCTTTCTTATGCAAACGAAAACAAAATGGTATCACTTTTTTTTTAAAGAAGGAACATCCAGAACACATCGGAAAAATATTTGTAAATAAAGAGAAAAAAATAGGTATATTCTTATAAGAGTTCAAACCTAATGCCTGAGAAATAGTTTTACTAAATTTAATGGTATAACATGAAAGGCCCATTTAAATTTTAACGTAACATAAAGAATGCTTACGAAACAAAAAGAAAATAAAGAACCATTCTTTTTTTGTCGCCATTTTTTAGTGTAACGAAAATACGTCTTTGGGACTTGCCAAAAACAAAACAAGATGCAATTTTATTTTTTTAGGAGCGAAATATTTTATGGAGTGAAATATAACGAAAATGTAACAAAGTCCATAACATGAAACTTTATCTTAGTAAACGTCCGTTTTGGAAATGTTATTTCATTTTGAATCTTATTTATTAGAGTTCATAATGGCTATAGAATCAGGTGAGAGAAAAGTTTGTTTTGAATCTATGCTAAACTCTATATCGGCCCATTTTCCACCGAAATCCGATTGACTACTTTGATTTTAAACAAAGTGTTTCATTTTAAGATTTTGTCCAAAAATTTTAAGTGTAGATTGGCGGCACTAAAAATCTGCCAAATCTGTAGCTATGGTTAATACGTAAGTACCGAATTTTTCTTCCATACTTTTCTGAATCATATTACTTCAAATATTAGAATATGCAAGAAGTATACATAAACACATAATTAATTACCATTTAATTTTTCAAAAAAAGTATTTTGACAACAATTTTATCAAAAAATTATAAACTAAAAAGCGTAAAATAAAGAATTCTTAGGATAAAAACGATTTTAAAAATTCCTCATTTTTCAATAAAAACTTTCGTATTGTTTTTTTTTTTTTAATTCTTATAGTATTTAATCAGACGTAAAAAAAACATTTTGTAGAGAACGATCATCAAGTACGAAAAAAAATTATTTACAAGCAAATTTTTTAGTATAAAAATCATAACACTTACCTGATTTATAAGTCCGGAGAATTCCAAAATGATATGTTCTTTGTTTGAAAACTTTAACATAACATATACATAGTTTATCCCTTCATTACTTTTAGGTAACATACCACACATCAAAATTTTATAATTGTAAGATCTCGATATGAATTTTAATATGTAGCTTAAAAACAGAATAGCTGAATTCTAGTTGAAATTCTTTCAAAACTAAAAAACACTTACCAAGAAAACGATAAAAAATTTATTTATCATCAGCACAAAAGATACTTTTTCAAGTAATTCGGATTATTCTTTATTGTTGTTTTCTGAATTATGTAGATACAGAAATATATACATTTCTATGAAGAAGAATATTCTATAACTATTACAGTTCTGTATGGAATTCATTGGAACACATTTATTCATTGGAATGACGAAAGCAATGTTGACTTCATTTTAACTTGTAATGAATTGAAGACAGAAAGATTATTTTACCGCAATACACTCATCTGTAACAGCAAGTGATCATGAAATCATGTTATGTTGTTGGTAATAGAAAGGTAAAAATTATTGAGAAGTTGTTCTTCAAATGCTTGGCGTGTTCTGCTTCAATGTTTGGCATGTTCTGATTAGTTTTTTCAAGAAGTTTTACCTTTTCTTTAGGGAAATTTTGCTTCCTATTTGCTGCTAAGAAAATGGCGTCCGTCATTGCCAATGGTTATGTAGGAACTAATGCCCGATGTTTACAGTCTCCCGCTAGATGGCGTATCGAGTGTTGCGATCGCGAATTAGTTTCAACTTTTCGTTGTCCACGCGAGAGAAGAATTTTCTTTCAGAAATTCATGAACATGCAATGTTCATGTTTGCGCCTTCATGCTTATGTCAGCTCATATGCTTGATATTACACTTTTTGTGGCCAACGTGTAAAAGAAATGAGGACTTTGTTTGAAATCGTAAGAAAGAAGTCTATATATAGAAAGTAAATTTTATAAAAATTTAATATTTATAAAAGTATAGAAATATTATTTAAAGTTTACGTTGTTTCTAAATAAATAAAATCCAATAAAAATTAGGTAAAGTATTTTACAAAAGGCTAATTTATTACACAAATAGTTATATTTTGATTATATTTTGTTACATATTAGCCAAGTATCTCAATTCAATAACATCAAAATTAAATAAATAAAAAGAGATGTGCTATTAAAAGTCAAAATTGCGTTATTAATTAAATATACATTTCAAGTATTTCTAACAATTATGTAGCATATAATTTTTTCATTTAAGGAGAAATTCAAATAGACATAAAAGCATTTGTGATATGAAAAATTTAGATTTCAGAATGCGAAGATTTTCAAAAGTAACATTAAATTTGTTATTTGTTTGTTTATTGCAAATGATGAAATTGATAAAAGAATAAAAAGTTTCTTAACTCTAAAAAGTAATACCTACATTTATTTACTTATTAAAATTTAATGAGACGTAAACAAGTTTATGGGCTACAATTTAAAAGGGAAATTTTTAATTGAAATTATAATTTTTAATAAAATATTTTCAGCACTTTAAAAGAAAAACATAATATTAAGTAATATACCTCTTAGATTAAAAAGCTCTTAGCATTAATTATTTTCTATGAAAATAATTAGGGATCCTCATCTGAATAATTTTCATTATTGACATATAATTACTTTTTAATAACACTAATGGTGACAATTATCTATTAAAGCAAAATATATTACGATATGGTCTTCCTTTAAAGTTGAAATAAAAATTTATTTAATCATTTTCTTTTAATTATTATTGCTAACAGCATTTTTTTAAAAATATTTTCATTGAAATAGGTCACTCACCGTTGACGTAATATTTCTGAAGCTGTATCTTTTACATTAATGCATTCCTGCAAAATAAAAACACTCTATTAAAACAGAAAACTGAAAAATAAAAACTTTTTCATTTTAATTTAGAAATAAAAAAATATTTTATAATACCTTATATTGGACATTTGAACTTTTCTTAAAAACAATTGTAAATAATAACAAGTAAATAACAATTGTTTTAATATTAATTTGCTTACAAGTCTAGTCGATTGTTTTTTCAAGCTGTTTTGCGTCAATCTTATTTGAAATTGTCGAAGAAGCAACAATACTGGTTCGGCCGAAATTTATTTGTAGAAATACATTTAATAGTAAAATAAAAAATTATTAAAAATAAAAAATTTTTTTTTTGATTTTTTACTGATTCATAAAGTACATATAAAGTAAAAGTTTATGTATAGAATATCATAAAAGGTAACCGTGGTTTAGCTGGCCCATTTTTACACTTTTGTTGAAATTTTCACTGACCGTTGTGTTTGGAAGTAAAAGAATTTCGTTGTTACAATGCTCAGTTTTTTCTTCAATTCCTGGAGTGTTATGGGCTACTTGACATTTATAACAAATTTAATATAAAAAACAAGAGAAAAATTCAACGGCGCTAAATTTCATGACCTGGGCGATCGATTATTTATCTCTTGAATCGACAAATAACACGACCAGTAGGACTTAATATAAGTTTTAAGTAATTTCCAGCTATAAAAACACGTTATTCTTATGTTCAACGCCTATTAATAACCCTAAACTCTCAGCTCTTCTTTCTTTTTTATTTCCCTTTGAAGTCAGCAATATTTTATAGTGTAAATTCAAATTCTTGCGTGAATTTTGAGACACACTTAAAGTAGTAGTATTAAGCCCAAACATCTTTTGTCTTGGCGTAGACGTTGACAAGAATTGATTGATTTTTAGTAATTGAAGGAAAAATATTAGTTGCATATATATATATATATATATATATTTATAAAGTTCAAAATGAAGATAAGACAAAGGTAAATTACAGACAAAAGAAAGAAGAGGGAAAAATAAAAATAATGATAATAATAACAACTGGGAAAAGAAAAAGAATTAATATTTTTTTGTTTTTTTTAAAAATCTGGAAGATAAAAGATATAATCTTTTTATCAGCCCACACGATTATATCCGTAAAAAAGAGTGCTTTCTAATATTGTATCAATATAGCCAAAGCAAAATATATCAATACAATAGTGTGAGGAGCACTCAAAAAAATTGTTTACAAAAAAAAAATTTTTTTTCGTTTTTTTTTGTATTTTTTTATTTTGCTGTATATATATATTGAGCTTCATCAACCATTTGCGATAGTTTGCTTTTTAAAACTTTACTGCGCATTACATGACGGAGAATAAAATAGGATAATATAATAAAACAGAATAGAATGAAAAATAGAATAATATTTAAAAAAAATAGAATGAGAAAATATAATAGAAAAAATGGAGTACAATAGAGTATAACATAATAGAACAGAATGATAGAATAAAACAGAATGCTAAAATAAAATGGAATGATAAAATAAAATTGAACGATAGAATAAAATATTTATGAAATTTAGTTATAAACATTTATTTAAAATTTCTATACCAATTAATTGTAGCATGTAAACGTCATAACAATTTCATTGTATGTAAAATCCGTCCAGTAAGATACTTTTTCCCACAATTTTTAAGGCAATGGCTTAATTATACGATGATATTATATTCTTACAAATTTGTTAAAAATTAAACAATGAAATTGATACCTTGGGCCGTAACATAGCAAGAAATTGATGTAACATTAATATGATTTACATAGTATATCATATTAATCATACATACATATGATTTACATAGTTATATCATAGTATCGTCTAATAAAATCTAAGAAGTATGGTAATATCGGTCAACTTTGCATTATATTGCAGTTCATTTGAATAATATTATGTATTCTAAAATTTTTAATTGTGTAAAAACTCACCAGATATTCAATTACTGACGCAAACATTAGTTTCCGTATTTATCAAATTTAAATTAGTAATTTAGTTTAGTCATTTAGTAATTTCTATTAGGTGGACCGGAAAGTAATGTCGTATCGGTGCACTTGATATTTGTTATCAAGATTTGATTTTTAATCAATAATGTATTCACCCTTGATCGCAACAACCTTTTAATGCCGGATCGAAAATAAATAGAAATGGATCGAAAAAAAAATGAATTAATTTTAAGGACTAGCAAATATTAAATTATACGAAACGACATTACTTTCCGGTCCACCTAATAATTTATCCTATAATAACATATACTGCGATGTCTAAATTCCAATGAAACTTTTTTTAAAAAAATAATCAGTGATTCAAAATTCAGGAAGAACACAAATACTACAAACACATAAATAAAATTTAAGAAATTATAACATCTGGGAAATGAGTAATCAAACATCAAGACGTTTAGTAACAAGAACAAGAATACACAAAATTTAAAACAAATGAAGCTGATTTAATGAAAAAGTTTCAAAATTAATAATTTGGTTTACAAAATCGCTTCAGTTAAATGCATTTTGTTATAGTTTCCAAAGTACTGATCTAATTATTATAAAAAAGTTATTTCAAGAAATCGTATATATTCTCAGAATTTTTATTTTTTATTTTTTTACACAAACAGATAAGCAGGTGACATACATCCACATAAACAATTAAGACAAACATTTATTCGATTTAATTATCAAATTAATACCTATGCTAACTTATTTATGTAAAAGTTATTTCATTTTTTTTAATAACAAGTAACACAATCTCATAATCTCATCAGTTATTATTATTTTTTTTTTAACTTTGGTATTCAGAAAAGAAATATTAAGCAAGCAAGAGAACAAATCAAAGCAATTTTTATAATAGCATCCAGCATAAGTGTAACCAATCGAAAACATTAAAGCATCGTGACGCTTAGTAACCAGGATTCATGAACCTACAACAATTAAAGCTGATTTGCCGAAAAAAATTAAAACAAGCCCTTTATTTTATAAAATCCATTTATAAAATAAATGGCTTGGTATTGAGGGAATGAAATGGTGTTTTTTCTCATGAAAATTGTTAAGGCATTTACCTAAATAGAATAGTTACGTCAGGAGATCTAGACATTTACAGAATATTTGCATAAACAGATATTCAGGTAGCATCCATCCACATAAACTATTAGGTAAATATTTATTCCATGTAATTAACAGATTAAAATGCTATCTTGTTTAAGTAAAGCGTAATTTATTTTTTAGGAACAAATACACCAACTAACATTTTAATCTCTTAATTCCATTGGTACTTTTTTTAAAAAAAAAAAGAAATAATGGCGCTTGGAAATAAAAATATAAAACGAACACGAATGCTCAACAACAAATCAAAGCAATTTTAACAAATGATAACGTCCAGGATAAGCGTAATCAATCAAAAACATCGAATCATCCTGACGCTTAGCAACCAGCATGAACTTTGCAACAAATGGCGCTGATTTAACGAAAAAGAATCGAAATTAGCAATTTTCCAAATGACATCTGCAGATCGGAAAAGCGTTCCTACCTTCCTCTACAACTGCATGAGTTCCTTTAATTCGTTCCATAAATGTATTTCATTGTAAGTAGTTTCAGGGACTTGAAAATAATGCATAAAACTAATTTTTAATTTCGTTCTTCCGAAACTAAATTTCGTTCGAGCAACGAATCAAGAAAAAAGAATGACAACTCCAAAAACAAACGTGATTGATGAGTTTGCAAGCGAAAGATTCGTTTTTTTTTTTTATCCCTTTCGTTCATCTTTTGTTTTGCCTGTAATTAAGGGCCAGTAACCGTTTTCATTAATTTTCTCCGCCACGAACAATGATAGATAATTCGTTTATAAAAGTTTAATTAGATCCGCCAAAATTGAATAATGTTTTCATCAAATGTGAGGAATTATTTTCCAGTTGTTTTTTATGTTTTTAATTTACGAAAATTGAAACAATATAAAAGTCGAAAGAAGTAACATTGCGAGCAGTTTCTCTTTTCTTTAATTTAAGAAGAGCTTTTGCTTATATTATGCAGAGAGTTTTCTGGTGAAATTGAAATTCAAGTAATATTTGTTTGCAAACAATTATTTGAATATACATGCAAATTTAAATAAGGTAATTAGATATACAGGAAAGTTATATTATGCAAAACATTTTCCTTTTGTGTGATTTAGATTCTCAAAATTTATAATTTTCTTAAGAATTTTTTCAAGTTCGACAATTTTGCCATAGATATGCTTTCAAAAATATAAATCAACTCCCTTTAAACGTACTTTCAATCTTCTGTATTTTAAAAGACTGTTTTAAAAAACTATTTCGGTTCAGGAAAAGAAGGATATATAGACTTCAGCAATATTTTTATGATCAACGCGTTGCCCTAATATGACAACGCCTAATATGAAGCGAGATTTGATTTCGCTCTATTTATAATAATTACACTATAAAATAGATTTTTGATGTAACGAGGAAATAAAGGAAGAAAAGACAATGAGAATAAAAAGGACGAAACAATAAAAGTGAATGAAACAATGAATGAACAAATCAAACTGCTGGTGATTAAGCGAATCTATGAATCCATTTGCGAATAAATTAGAAAATTTGATAACCAAATTTTTTTTTTTTTTTTTTTTTTTTTTGAAGAGACTGGGGTGGACTATATTTTTTTCTATTTTGTTGAAATATTTTCGCCTACCTCTAAATAATTATTTCTGTTTTTAAATGAATTTACTATAATAGTCATCAATAAAACAATAACTAATGAAATAATTACAGAGAATGTTTTTAAATTTGCAAAGCTAGCAACAGCTTTATCTTCTGATTTGTTAGTTCTCCAATTTTTTACAAACCTCTTGTCATTGTCCATTCTTATTAATAATTATTTCTTATTATTATAATTATTATTTTCTTTAATTATTATTTTCTCTATATCATAATTATAATTATTTCTTATCAATTTTCTATATATTTTTTAAACTCAAGTTTCAAATAACGAAAAAAACTTAATGAAATTAATTTTCTATCCACGAAAAACTTACAACTAAAACTATAACATTACAGGAACTACTAAAAAATATTTTTAACAACAAAGATAAATTCTTCGTTGAACTAAACAAATATGAATAGCTTTAATTTTTATAAAATTATCATAAAAATTATATTATTATTAATTAATTATTTTGTTTTTGTTACAAATTATTTTGACAAGTTTTACAAAACTAACTTAAAGTAATGCAATCAAAAGTTATAAAATTAGATAGAATTACGCCTCAATTCTATTTAACTCTCTTTATATGTTTCTCATTATGAAATGAAAGAGAATAAGAAATATCCATAGAATAATCCAATAAAAAATGTGTTCATTTTGCAACAGAAGTAATAAAATATTTTGTATAAATTACATATCATTTATAGAAGAATAATTGCTATGCATCGAGCTATGCTAACGAACCTTACTTGCACTTTTCATTGACTACTTTAAATATTGTTAGCTGTACGTTTAGTAATATAAAGAAATTAATGTACAAGCTACAACTTATACTACAACTTATAATAATTTAAGTATTTTAAGTTGTATAAGACATTAATATAATTTAAGAACGCTTAAAATACAATTATAAAGAATATAAAACTGCTCTTTTTTAAAAACCTTAAAGGTAAAATCAAAATTTATTGTTTGCAGATAAAATTCAAGATAACTTTAATCATTCGATGATATTGAAGAAGAATTTTTTGTGAAAATTGGGTGTTTTATTTTTATCTAGTCAAAGGAACTATATGCAATTACGTTACTGTCATTAAACCTTTCTAGTAGGTAGTTATAGTTCATTGAACTTTATTTATTTAAATGAAATAATAAGAATTATAAGAAAGATAAATCAAGT
This sequence comes from Parasteatoda lunata, assembly GCA_949128135.1. Classification (NCBI taxonomy): domain Eukaryota; kingdom Metazoa; phylum Arthropoda; class Arachnida; order Araneae; family Theridiidae; genus Parasteatoda; species Parasteatoda lunata. The sequence goes on along the minus strand of OX421972.1, from coordinate 39,987,925 downwards.
AAACAAAGATTATTGTTTAAGACATAGATTATTTTCAAGGCAATTGTATTAATTTGTAGCATTTATTGAACAATAAAAAAAAAACGAATTTTTAAAAATTTCAGATTCTACTTCTTTTACCAAGTTAAAAGCACAATAGACAATTACAATAATGTTATTGAACCTTCATAGAGGGTAGTTGTAAACACACTATTTTCACAAGCATATTTCATGATTCTACTAAACAAAAGTTCGTGTAATTACATTTTTCGATCAATCTGTTTACAACCTTTTCTCTTTGCTCGAAGAATAATCTTTAGTTACTTTATCGAAATTACATCAATGAAAACTTATTAAATATATTTATTGAGAACGAAAAAAAAAGTTTCATAAGTACGCGAGTAGGAATAAAAAGAACACAACTCTTCGATTTAAAGAACACTTTCGCTTTTAGTTTTTCTGTTCGTTGAGAACTGAAGCATTCCGCCGAGTTTATCTTTTAGACAACAAAACAAGCGCAGAACCAAACAATATTTCTTTTTCCAATTTCTCTGATACAAATCAAACTCATTTTGTTGCCACCGAAAAAGTTTCGCGGAGGAAAAAAAAAATAAATAAATATGTGTATTACATTCACCAAAGAGGTTTTCTCATTAACGAATGTTGGGTAAAAATTCTAAATGATCCGCGATGGGCAAGAACATTCGTTCATACATGCAGGGAACCTTGAATGCCAATAGAAATTGATGGATGTTCTTTGTGAGAGATATTCCACAGACTGGCTCGATTCGAATGAATCTTAAATTGGATGCGTTGAAAAAACAGAGTTTTGTATTCAAGATTGATCTTTCTGCCTTTGAGAAGAAAAGAAGAGAAGATAGAAAAATAGAAAGGAATGTTTACTTCGGACTCCAATCGAAAAGAAATTGGCGCAGTTTTTCGTTTTTATACATTTTAAAGAATCGTCTGCTTTTCAAAAATACGTTACACATATCGTTTGGAAAAACTGAATGGATTAAAGTTAGTTCACTTTCACAATCGTTTTCAAACACATTGTTACATTTTTTATTCATGTCTAAAGTTAAAAGCGCAAAAAAAAAAAAAAAAAAAGAAATAATATCTCTTGTAAAATATTTCTATTTTTCTTACTTTAAAATAAAGCAATGAACAACGTAAATAAACAAGCAACAACTATTTTCTGAATATGTATGTAATTAATCAAGTTTAAATTTTAATTTTGTAATTGTAATTGAAAATAAGTACATAAATTCATACATAATTCGCTAATCAAGTCCGTTAATTTCCTTTATTCTGTGTATTATTTATATTGCATAAAATTAATAAATATGGGAATAAATATTATTTTTCATTACAAAATATATAAAAAAAATTGAATGATATCCTTTTTATTCAAATAATGATTAATTCAATAAGATTAATAAACGTAGCTATATTTCATTTTCAAACCATTTTAAATATTGGTACATTTCAATGCGAAAAAGATATATTTTAGCTTAGAAAACAACACATTTTCAATTTTTCTAACCTTGAAACAAATAAATACTAAAATATAAATACTTAAAACGGTTTGAGTAGTAAGCATAGAATATTTATTTTAATCATCCTATTTTCAATTAAGTGATTTAATATGAATCTTTGATAAACCCAATAAAAGTAAAACAATTGCTAGATTATTAGTTAGGATAATTGTTCATTAAAGCTACGAATTCAATTTTAAAAAGTTACGACAAGAGAAATTTTAACGCAAGTTATTTATTTTTTAGTCATCGATATCTTATGCATTCTTATTTTATTTAGAAGTTAAGTCATAATGACAAATTTGTGCCACGATATTTTTGTTTATTCTATAAAGGACTGTAAGAATTTTTTCGTGTGGTTAGCACAGCTCCCCCACTAAACCTTTCAATTGCAACTATGTTCTAAGTAGTGAGAGGTTTACTACAAACTATTGTTAGTAAAGAGGTATGTCGTTTAAATTATCCAGTTATTATGTTTCGAAAATTACAACTATCCTTACAATATATAAATTATAACAAGTAAAATTTAAACAAAATTTCAGATTAAATGTTTTTATCATTGAGTTTTAAGTTAGGTCGTTTTTATTTTCTAAAAAATAATTATTCACGGTAACATAATGGAAAACACTATATTTCTTATCACATTATTTTGTTTATGTGTTTTCCAGTTAACTCTATTTCATAAACTTAATACTTACTGGCTACACAATTCAAAACATGCTTTACTATATTTAATGTGAAAGCCGCGATGGCTGAGTGGTTAGGGAACTGAATTGTCAGTAGAAGGATTGGGGCTTGATCCCCAGTGTAGGCTTGAAGCCCACCCAGTTTCCAATCGATGGGTACCAGTTTGTCTGTTAAGTAAACGCGACCTGTGCTAATTGCTGCAATCATTCCGTTTGTCTCGAAATAGGGGAGCCCTACCCTCTATAACCCCTCTCACAGCGGGCTGTTGCTAGAATATTTTTTCATCATTTAATATCAAATGACATCTCGTTAATGTGTTATAAGTTAGGTCAATTTTAGTTTAATAGTTTTGATATTTACTGATAATATAATGGAAAGTGTCATCTACTACATTTAATGGTATATACAGTCGCGTTAATATGTTTCAAGCTGGCTTAATTTTAATTCTACATCTGTAATATTTTCTGGTTACACCATGGAAAAAATTTTGTACCGTATTTCATGTTAAATGCCATCTTGTTAATATGTTTTAAGATTACTTAATTTTACTTCATAACATTAATATTTACTCATTATATGATGAAAAATATGCTTTACCGCATTAAATACCATCTCAAAAATGAGTTTTATGTTAACTCAAATTTAATTTCGCAATTTTAATATTTATCGGTTGCATAATGGAAAAAAATACTGCACTTTAAGTTTAAATGTTGTTTTGTCATTTATAGAATGTCTTTATTGCCGATTTTAATTATAATTGTTTCATTTTAAGCATAAACAACACAATAATTTTTGAGATAAACTATGTTACTTTATATATTCTAAAAGTGTAAATTATCATCTAGTTAATTAAAATGTACTTAATATATCTCTAAAAATGCTTTAAGTAAACTAAAGATTATCTTATACACGCGTAATATTTAATCCCAGACAAATTCTTGGGTTTGCCAGGGCAATCCATTAGATAGTCTCGAAATTCTGAAAAGGAGGTAAAGTCGAGACGTAACAAAACAAACAGCAACTCCTTGCAAAATACTTTCCCCTGCACGTTCTGCCAAGTGTTAAGACAAGCATCTTTTATGCATAAGGCTGGCTGGAACGAGTCCAAATTTTCACAAGACCTCAGAGTTGAAAACTTTTCTAACCTTCCGCAACTTCGACTTGTGTAAATTGGACTTAATAAATACCCGAGCTCCTGATACGCTTTTCAGAGTACCTCTAGGGTACTTTTGAAAATACCTTCCACGTTTGTTTGAATTTGGTAAACTCCCTCATTCCAGGCTTTCGCGCGAGGGCGGTGTGGGGGCGGTGACGTTTGTTTTCTTGGAGTAATTGTTTCTGAAAAGGGAAATATTTTTGAAAGAATTTTGCACTAAAGGAATTCTTTTTAGACTCGTCTCCTGATTTGTTTTCACTAACATAAACTCCTTCAAATGAACTCGGTATTTGATTTTGATGAGTTTATGATGAATTAGAGTGCCACATATACGGTTGCTTTGGAATTTGGAATATTTGCCGCGTTCTAGTTAAATTTAAAGTACAGACTTTTCAGACATTCATAAAAAGGAAATAACTTTACTTTAGAGATGGATTTGATAATTTTGATACTTTCTGGGAAAAATTATATTATATAATTTATTCTGTACTTAGAGGAACTATAAAGCAAGGAGAATAGCGCACCGTGCCACCATAGTCAAAAAAGTCAACCTATAACGTCAGTAACTTCTAAGTTACTTCAAGATAGTCACTTTCATTCCAAGGTATTTAAAGATAGAAATTAGTTATAGTCACTTTCAAGATATTGCAAGTTAGTCACTTATAATTATTTAAATTCACTGACTTAAAAAGCATTTAGGCTTAGAAACTTAAATTTATACAAAGCTTAGAAATTAGCTTTAGAAAAACAATAAAGCAAATAAGAACAAGAATTGAACAGATTCGGTTCAAAAAGTTTAAATAATTTCAACTATTTTGTAATAGTTTTTAAGCTCTGTCGTGTGGCAAACCGAGCAAAAAAACTTAATTTGCGAAGATTTGTACATTGCAAGCAAAGTAGTAAAAATCAAATTTACAATAAAATTTAATTGAACGAATTAAATTTTATTACTTTCACATTACGTTAGTTTCAAGGCTACAACTCAGAGCAGTTCAGTTGTAATCATTCCTTAATTAGACACAATATTTTTGCATAAACTCTCAACGTTTTTTTTTTATTTATTTTTTTTTATTTACGCAATTTGCTGTGAAAATTAATTTGTGAAACATCTGACGAAAACTTAAATCTAAAGGATGTACTTGACAAAAAAAATCTTTATGTGCTGTAAAATTCACTATAAAAACCGTTTTTATTCAACGTTGAATCCGGCACCTTGAATCTTAATACCTTGCGAACTTGCAGCAAGCTTAATGAGGTATACAGTAGAAACATGTTTCAAAGTTGTGCCATTGTATTGTTTAATCTAATTTAAGAAGCACGTTAATCTGGCTCAGCTTGGCACCTTATTAATGTAGAAGTAAATTTGCCTTATTTAAAGTTGAAGTAACATGGCCAACAGTTTCTTACAGAGCAAGAATTCAAAACAAATCACGTGGAAATGGTACTAACGTGCACCAATTCCAAATAACCTAAATGAAAATTTAAATGAAGTAAAAAAAAAAGAAATTGACAGTATTTGCTTAATAAATAAATTGTAAATAAGTACTAAAATCCCCATCTTCCCTAATACACGTTATGAATTGCACACATTCAGAGGCACTTTAATTTTTGAAAGTTAGGCTTAGTGAAAATTAGGCTTAGTTCATGATGATGAAAATTTAATTGGAACATCAGAATCTCTAAACTCAATTCGCAGGGCACAACGATAGACACTTCAAAGGAATCAGAAGCATGTTAACCGATTAGAATTAATCCTTGCTTTTGCACCTGATCAATTTCCAAAGGACATTTACAGATGGGTGTGTTACTGATACACCCTTGCCGATTCATCTTCGTTTAAAACCTTTCGGGTCCTTTTGCTATGACAACCGACTTCAACTCGGTGCCTTGCCATGTGCAACCGCTTTTAAAGTATAAGCCTCCATGTATGAAAGGAACGAAAAATGAATTTTGGTAATCCGTGACCGTAACGTGCGTGGAATATTCTTTATTCAAAATTCCAGTGAATATTTTACTAACCTAGTTTAGGAGAAAAGTGGCATTTTACAATACTAAGGTAAAATCAATTAACCAAGCTCAAAATTTTGTTAAATTTTTTTACAGATGATTAAGTTGCATTTTAAAATTTTCTACAATAGTTAATGTTCAAGTAAACATTTTTTTTTAAATTCAATAAATTTATGATTCGCTACCAAACACAACCTTACGAATCTGTATCCTGAAAACAGTACCTACTGCATTAAAGGTACAAACACCTTGTGTCATTCATTTTCTACATATAATGAATACATAGCGCATGTGCGTCGTGAATATAGAATACACAACGGAAATCAAAGGTACAAAAAGGTTTTTATCCATTGAAAGGTACAAAAATTATTTGCTGGTTTTGCACCTTTAACTCAGAAACGCTCCATTACAGTGATGCACGAAGTTGAAGTACATATGCGCAGAGAGTTTTCGGTTCGATTCATACACATCTTGTACAGATACTTCATTTCCGTCCTCTACTTTCAACAGCTGCTGTTACTCCAGTACTTATCGTTGCAAAATGGATCTAGTCTTAGGACTCAAATTTATTGAAGATGTCTGGTGATTTCTCATGGTAAATATAGATTTTGTACCCAGCGATAATAGTGAAGTTGTATTTGAGAAATTGTTCACGGAGGTTTACGTCAATAATCCACTTTATGATTGATATTAAGATTGCGTTGCTTGCATATCACCATTTATTATATACTAACAGTTTTCAACGACAAGTTGGCCCGCCTTTTTAAATATGTAGTACTTCAAGATTTTTTAAAAAAAGTCTAGACAATATGTAAGTATAAACTTATATTAAGCAGCGAGAGTGGCTTTGATTTTTACCTTTTATATGTTAACATTTTCAAATCTTGGGCATTTTGAGGTATTTTTCAATTTTGACGAAAATAGGTACTATAGTGAGTTTGATATTAATATGTTTAGAACAATACATTCTAACATTTAAAATAAAAAAAAAATATGCTATTTGGCTCAATGGCACCTTTGATTGACAGAAAAACAAATTAGTATAAAAACCATCATGTTAATGAATGGAAAGTAAAATAATAACAGAACAGAAAACACAGATTAAATTTCACTTAAATATAGGGTTTTAGCTACGATGTCTTAGACGCCTTGGTTACTGCATGGCGGCGATTTGTAGAATCCAGGTAAAAATAGTCAATATCAGTAATCGAATTGCAAAATTATTCCTCTATTTTAATAAGAGTGAGTAAGACTAGTTCAAATACGGCTAGTTCTAATACGCAGTTAAATATTTTCAAGCATGTTTAACCATAAAATTGTACAAATTCGCTGGTATCCTAATAAATTGGCATGGTTCTGAAATTGTGCATTTTAACTTCCCATTTTTATACGAACAGTGAGATCCATAGAAATAATCAAAATAATCGTTTACGATAACAAGCAGGAATGTTTACTTCAGGTTTATCTATCGGAAAACTAAAAAAATACCAGAGGTTTAGTGTTTCTAAAAAAAAACAATACAGCGTGAGTTTTATTTAACAATAGGCAATGTCCTAAAAGAATTATGTTGATAGCATTCCATATTTTCGAAGTTTTATTATCCGGAATCTATTGTTAACTAAGATAAATATCTTCAGATCAATACTTTTAAAGGAATCCTATCACATCGTACTACTTAATTCCATGCCGTAAACCTGCTACACCAAGGATAAAATTTGATCTTGCATCAATCAAGTACAATTTATTTTAAATTCCTCTGCAGTTTTCCAACATTAAAATTCCTATCCGAAGTGGGTTTTCGATTACGGCTTTACAGCGTTTCAGCCCTTCCCCCTTCTTTACCAGATTTAACACCGAGTAACGGTGCAGTTAACGAACAAAAGTTTTAAAACTAAGATCCACGTTTTGAACCTTTAAGAAGCTCACCCATTAAATGCACGGAAGATTTTTACGACCTCTTCGCTTTGTGACATTAATCAGTCTTCGAACACCGGGGGTTGTTATTAGATTGTTTCCGATTTTTACGACACGTAAGAAGCTTTTTGGAAAACATTCTTTTCGCTTACTTCTGCGTATAGCTTACATCGATGTGAAAATAAAAATAAAAAGAATACACTCTCACATATCCAAATATACGGCGGGTTATAAAACGATTCTAAGCAAACGATTTTTTATTCTCGTTTGCGATTTGCTTTTATGTTTAGCAAAAATATGGAAGAAAAATGAATTGAAATCCTCCTTTTTCTGATCTTCGGTGAAATGAATAAAATTCGTTTGAAGCAAATAAAATATTTTTAGGCGTTTTCTGGAATGTTTGAGTTAAATAAGCAACTACGGAAAAATAGTTTTATGAGCTTATATATTACTATTTGTAATTTTCTTTAATTTTTTTTATTTTTTATTTTTTTTATATAAAATTATGTTTAATAATATATTTTTATAAGACAACACATCGTTTGTAAAATTTAGTTTACTTTTTTTACTACTTTATAACAAGCGGGTCACATACATTTATTATTGTATGGTACATTGAGGCATAAATAAAAACGGACAACTTTTTTTCAATTTCAGCAACAAATTATATGACTGTTCTTGAGTTCTACTAACATTTAGTAACAAAATATTCAGTATTTATCATTTTAGTCAAAATTATGCTAATTTAACAGTATTTCACAGATTTTTTTTTACTTTTAAATAAATGATTCTACGGTTATAAGTTCTAGTTTAAAGCTAAAATTTTGTACAAATAAGTCTACAATAATATCTGAGTGAGGCTGAATTTTTTTAATTCAAAACTATTATTTGCTAATAATTTTCTATTTTTGCTCAGATTATTATTTTTTCTTTTGAGGTTTTAAACAAAATATTTTAAATATAAAAATGTGCATTTTAAAACAAGGTAGTTTTTTTACAAGACTAGTAACGATGAAAAATCAATCATGTCGAAGGGAAATAAAAATGCAATTAAAACGCTGTTATAAAGAACAATTTTAGAAACACATGAATTTTTTTTAAGCGGACATAAATGCAATCCAGGACATTAAAAGCAACCATCAATCACCAATGAAAGGGCATAAGGGAAATAAATAAAAATTATAAACATGTTTTAGGTTTTATTTATTTATTTTATCATAATTCATCACAGTCAATCTTTGAGGGTGAAAAAAATGTCTATGTGCATTTTCGCTGCGCTGAGTGACAAGAGAGAAAAATTACTTCAATGACAAGGCTTTTAAAGCTACCGGATGAGCGCATACGGTCATTCGAAATCACATATTGCAGCACTTGAAGTAGAAGTAAAAGAAATTTACAAGAAATAATCGTAATCTTCACCATATGTTGAAAAGATAATACGCATTTGAAAGAAAAAAAAGCAAAGTTTTTATAGTTTACTAATATGATTGTTTTCATTCGCAATTATATATATATATATATATATATATATATATATATATATATATATATATATATATATTATAAAGAATAATTTTTATCTTAGGATAATTGTTCCTTATTCAGAAATATCGCAATAAATTATTTCAAAGATGTGTCCTGAGGAAGACTTTTGGTTTTTCCCATTAATAGTTTTTTTTATTTTTTATTATTTGATTAATTATATATATATATATATATATATATATATATATATATATATATATATATATATATATATATATATATATATATATATATTCCCTCAGGCAGTTATTTATAAGACACACAATAATCAAGCAGAAGTCATGCCCAAACAATTAAAGCAGACAAAATCTGAAATGTTGCCTTTAAAACTTAATTCTTTTTTGTAAAGCATATAATATATTTATTTCGAAATACATTTCGGACTCGAGAAGAACTTAAGTTTAGACATGCAATCGAAGTTGAGCCCTAATACCGGTTTAAACAAAAACAGTGTACAATGCTCAAAATAAAAACCAATTTTTTTTTAAAAACAAAGTCAGATACTTTAAAGTCAATTTCTCAAGAGCTATTCGATTGATTTAGTCTAAATTTTGTATTTTACTATGTAAAATTACATTCTTTAAAATTATGCAAAAAATTGCATACCTTACAACAAAATTTTTTTCTATTATTATTTAAAATAAATAATAAAAAATAATATTTACTAAAAGTAATGTTTTGCATGGAGTTATATTTGGATAAACGAATTCAATGGTATCAAAATTTTTTCAATTGGCTTGCAAAGTTCTCGAGTTAAAGTACAATACATTAATGGGTCCAAACATTGGATTGCTTTTTCTGATCGACCTATCGTGACCACATTTTCTAGATGGCGGTGATCCCTTATATTTTGAGACTCAGAAAAGCGAATCTGTCAAAAAATTAAAATTTTAATACAGTGAAAGTACGTTTGTATGTCTGATTTCGTCGCATAAAATATCGTCTATACTAATTAAGAAGCATATTTGAAGTTATATTCTCCAACCATTAAGATTGAGTCTTAAAAACGTAGTGATCCGATCGTTAAATTAAAAGTTATTAAGGGTGGTCCATTTATTTATTTATTTGATTGTTCTTGTGCACTTGTTAGATTGAGCGCCTTTTGCATTCAAATTAAACAATAGTATTGTTTGATTTAATATAAGAAAAATAAAGTTGCAAGATGATATGGTTCAACTAAGTTAGAGATAGAAAAATTAAAAAATATCGACTTTAAATATTTTAATGAATAATTTGAAGCTAGGAATTCGAGCTATATTTTGAATTCATCAGAAACTAATTCTATATATTTGTAAACTTGAGGAATTAAATAAAGTGGTACACAATTAAATCGTTTTATTGGTATATACCTAAATCACAAATGCTCTCGACAGAGCCAAGAAATATATTAATGCATCACAGAATATACGATATTTTTTCTTAAGATCGCGATAATAATATTTCTAAAAGAATTCACACAGATATATACTATAACACTAATAAAATATCGAATATACAGTATTATTCAGCGATAATAATATAGCAATTATTATAGACAACGATAAATGTAGAATACGATTATATAAAGAGCTTAATACGCAAAAAGTTTGAGTGTTTGTAAACTAAATTTTTTTAAAAAATAGTAATAATCAAACAAAAAATAATCTAAATCGGTCAAATTAAAAAAAAAAAAAAAAAAAAAAAAAAAAACATCCCAATAGAGAACAAATATTTTCTTACGATATATCGCGATATTAAAATTCAGATATCACTCAGCACAATTAAATATCTAATCATGATGAAGAATTTAAAAAAAAGTCCATATCAAATATTTGACACTTAATATTATTGTTAAGTTAAAAACAATAACATTTCCAAATATAAAAGACACTGCACAAATAAAATGAATTCCAAGGAATATATTATTGTTCATTTGCATCTAAAAGAGTTTAGCGAAAATAAAGAAATAACAATCATGAAACTCAAAATTAATTAAATAGTTTTTATCCTAAACACCACTTTACGAATTCATCTGACAATTTTTTTTTCTTCATTTCATCTCTAGGAAAACAAATGATAATGAACTAGAAGAAAAGTAAACAATCCTAAGGAATATATAAGTATCCGCTGTAGAGTAAGAAATTCTATCTTTAAGACTGTAACGGGTGGAAATGCTCGTAGCGCCATCTATCATTCTTGACAGATGCCGCATGGTGGGAGGGACCAGAGAAAGTATGCAATGCTTGTCCTTTTTTTCAAAGATAGTTTCTTCTCTACTTTATTTTTTTATACCTATTTATTTATTTTGCAAGGGGTGTTTTGCACCATGAGTTTCGAATTTTATTTTAGATATTTTTATGCGTTACTTATTTTAAAAAAAATTTTCGCATGAACGTCTTTTCGCTTTTTTTTTTTTTTTTAAATTTTTTTTTTTTCTTCAACGGTAGAAAGAGTTACTATCCCTTTTCTTCTTTTCATTTCAGTTCCCGTCCCACTAGTGCATTTCGTCATCTACAGTAAAGTAGCATTTAACAACGTCTGTTTCAACTCTGTGCGTGTTTATGACGGTTTCTTTACACCCGAGAGAAAGGTTTCGAAAGAAGAAAGGTGTCCAGGCACCAATAATTTTTTAAAGTTAAAAAAAAATACTTCTTCCTTGTTGAATTCTTTTCCAAAACCGCAAAAAGTAGCTAGCTTAAAAAAGAAATAATGATGGAATGTTGATAATAAACTGCTAATAGTTGACGCTACCTGAAAATAACATTTCCGAGTGATAATTTTGAACATAAACTACCAATAGTTGACGCTAAATGAAAATCACGTTTCCTTACACTAATTTTGAACATAAAACGCCAATAGTTGACGCTAACTGAAAATAACATTTCCTTATGCTAGTTTTGAACATAAACTGCTAACTGTTGACGCTAACTGAAAAATCACATTTTCTTATGATAGTTTTGAACATAAACTGCCAATTGTTGAAGCTAACTGAAAATCACATTTCCTTATGCTAATTTTGAACATAAACTGCCGATAGTTGACGCTAAGAACTGAAAATTACATTTCCTTTTCATAATAAAAGTTTAAAAAAATAATAAATAAATAATTATTATTTATGAATCCTAACAAGCTTTGTTTTTAAGTCTCATAGTATTGTAACAATAATTTCCTTAAAATGCTGGGTATGATTTTATTCGTATTTTTTTCTCCATACACTTCGACCAATGACATTTTTGATACATCGTAATTAGTAAAACGTTTTTAAAATATCTATACTTCCGTTAGTCAGTACTATTTTCTTATCCTGTAGCGATACAAAGCACTAAAGTACACAGGATGTTTTGTAATAGTCACCCTTATTTCATGTTTTTAGAATGACACGAAGGATTGAAATAAGTATTAAAATTATAAAAAAACAAAAACACAATAATTATCGAATTATTAAAGCAAAAAACAACTTGAATAATGTACAAATGAAACTGCATAAATGGGCATACTATAGTTTTAGTTCCATAAACAAGAACCTTCCTCAGTGTCTAAACGCTATATCACTCTGCTTTGACATTTAGTAACTGAGGAAGGTTCTTGTTTATGGAACTGAAACTATAGTATGTCTATTTATGCCATTTCATTTGGGTCTTATTTACGCTGTTTATTTCATTAGTCTACATTTCACAAAGTATACCCAATGCTTTGTTGAACTATAGAATTAGTATTAAAAAAAAGACGCGACGCGAATGGTAAGAACCACCGTTACATACATTCAATACATATTTTTTTTTTTTTTTTTTAAATATTCGCCGAAAACATGCGAAATACGATGATTCAACATGATATTCATACAGCTCTTGTTAGTAAAACTGATTTAATTTCTTTTTTAATCAAATATTGCTCATAAAGATATTTTTTTTCGGCGCGTTGCTCAAAATCGAAAATTTTAAAACAAAATTTATAGAATTTGATCATTACATCATGTGGTCAAAAAATGGTTCATTCTTGCCAGAGTCGATACTGCAACCCCATTAAACTACTTTAGGGTCGTTTGCACATGTGAAGCAGTGTTGGAGATGGTTGAATGCAATAGAAATAACATTGTGTACAAAGTTTTAGACTAACTGACCAATAAAATTTCCCTAAAGTGTGAGGATCGCTTCTAAAAGTGGCTTCTAATCTTCTCTTCACCTAGCAACTTAGGTGAAGAGAAGATTTAAAATACAATTCTGTTGTGCTTGCTACATTATGCAAGAAATCTCTATACACGAATCAAAAATTTTTGCTTTATACTTATGCTTTAGTTTAATATGGTTTGCAATGTAAATACATGGTACACTGTTTAAAAGTTTGGAAATTTGCTACAACTTCAATCAATGCAAAATTGAACCAGATTATCATAATTATTAAAACTTGATTGTATGAACGGCCAAACTTAATTTCTTTATAAAAATTGCAAGAAATTTTACGGTTCAAGGTACCGATATTATAATACAACATAAAACCGATTTTTTTTTGGAATAGTAGAGTGCACTGGCTTTTTTTCTTGCTATCCAGAACAGTCTAAGTTAGTTAGTTTTTTGAAAGAAAAAAAAATTGAATTTAACAGACAGTTTCTACATCATAAGGAATGAGACATGACAAAAGTAAATGGCATTTAAATTTAGTAATTACACGTTTTAAACTTTAATTACAAAATTCAACTCTCAATCCTGTCACTTCGAATCTAAAATATATCACCATTTCCAAAGACATTCGAGTTTTGTTTTATCACCCCATAACACATACAAGTAATTTCCTTGACTGGCGTTAATGCAAAATCTGTCACCATTCAACAATTTTTAATAACACATTTAATCCACTTTCACTAATAGTGTGGTAAAAAAAAATGAACAGTAACTGCCGTCATATTTATGGTGAGTGCTTGGATGGCAACCGAGTTGAGAGCTTTCCTCGATTAATATCATCCAGTTAAAATAAATTCCCTTCAATGCAGGGTATACTAGGGTAGAGCTTTAGTTAACAACCCGGGTATAACGACTCATCCACAAAATAACTTAATTAGCGCCGCACTTAACTATACACGTCTTTTCAATTAGGCTGAATAAAAAAAAAAAATTGGGTGGAGCGCTTGTTTTTATTATTTTATTCTATTTATTTACCAATTTTTTTATTACTTCAAATGAACCGTATCAAGTCATCACAAGAGAAAGAAGCTTTCGTTCTAAACGAATAAATTATGAGTGTTTCTAGGGATCTTAGAACGATAATGATGCCCGAGTCGAATGATTCTGGTGATTAAAAAAAAATTTTTTTTTTTCTTAGAAAAATACTTTGGTTTTTTATTTTATTTATATTTATAAGCTTTTTGTGCTTTGTATTAGAAAAAGCAGTTTTTTTAATCAGGTATAAAGAACATTAACTGAAAAGAAAGAAAGTTTTCTTTTTCTCTTTCAATATTGCGTTCTTTTTTACGGTGAAGAGAAATCAAAGAGTAAAGGTCATTTATCTTAGGCTCTAACTGAAAAGTTTAACTCAATCCCCTTTTCTTAAGATTTAAAATTACACAGAATAATAAATTTTTTACACCCTATATGTACTAGATAACGAAAGTTTAGACGCCGAATAAATAGTTTCTTTTGTAAAAATAAATGAGTATTTTTTTGAAATTTTACTTTTTACCTTATGAGTATATTTGTTTATAATGTAATACACTATAACATAACGCTTTACATTATTACATTACATTACATTATTTACAACATATTATAGCATCTGCATCATCACGCTTTCTTTCAAGATGTAAAATTACCAATAACAATTTAATTTTTTTTACATCATATATAACTTTTATACTTGATGGCGAAAATTTTGACACCCAATTAAAAGTTGTTCTTTAAAAAGCATTGTGTAGTTTTTGAAATGTTACTTTTTACATTACATTATGAGTGCGATGATCAAAATTATAAAACAATTTCTGAAAAATTAGAGCAAGTATAGATAACAATCGTAAAAGGGTTTAATAAAAGTTAAAAGTTATCTTATGGACAGTAAAACTGCATAATAAAAAACCAGAATTTGAGCTGTCAGTTTTAATCCGTCCATGAAGGGTAAGAAATAGAGAAAAACGGTTTTGTTAATAAAACAGCTTTAAACAGTCAAATATACAGCGAAAAGCTGCAAAAAAACGGGAATTTTTTAATTCTGTAAGGGAAAGGCATGTTTTATCACTATATTATTTCCCAATCATTTGATCAATGATCATGTTTATCCTCATTATTTTGAAAGCCATATTAGTTAATATACTGTTAGAAATTTTGAAGTTTGTTGAACCTCAAAATATCACTCAAATTTGCTGCAACCTTAATATGGGGATAAATTGATCCATGTTATCGTCAATAATAAGATCGCAGGAACTTGCATTGTTTTCTGATGCAAACAAAATAAGGATGCAAACAAAAAAAACAAGATAAGGCATGCCTAATTAATTATTGCATCCAAAGAAGAGGTCAGTTTTGCAATATACAATTTTTTATTAACTTAAAGAAGTAAAAAGTCGAATGAAGGAATAGTTTTTCTTAATTTAAAGAAGCGTACTGGGTTTATAATTTTTAAAGAACCATCATCAATCATTAAATTCGTTGAGCATCGAAAATGAAACATTTTTTTGACATCGTTTCGTCAAAAAAAGAACATTTCAAAAATATACTGCTTTTTCGAATCGTCATTGAGAACTTTGTGAGACGTTATACCAGTCAAAAATAGATAAAATCATTCTGATGCTTTCTTTTCCAGTTCTAATTTTTTTTTTACTAGCTCATCCATGCGAGTGAGCCGACGCGACCGAATCATGTGTAAATACTTTCAAACCTTCTTCCGTTGTCATAGCAACGTATCTTCCGAAATTGAAGAAAGGGGTACGGTTACAAGGAACACACAGAACGGTGTGCATTTTTAAATAATGAAAATCGTTTCTAACTAAATTATTGTTTATGTTACGACTTCTGGAAACAGAATCGATTCAAGTAAATTCCAAAAACAATTTAAATATAATTAATAAATAACATTTTTAAAACTTATCAAATTGTTAAAACCCTTATTTTTCCTACTTTAAAATTTAGTTATAAGAAAATATAATCTAATATTAGAAAAATTGCTTATCTTTGTTGTAATCTTACTAGTTGTATTGTTATCTGCTAGAAAATTGTTTATAGTTGTTAAGTTGAAAATTTCAATTAAAATGCTTTAAAGTGATTTAAAATATTTTTTGACATGAATCAAATAAATAAACAATAAATAATAAACAGATATATCGTTGAACTTTATAAAAATAAATTGTTTTAGAAAAACTGATTGTTGATATTTACCTTAAGCCAATTGATAATTTTTTTAATTATGATTTTTAAATAGACTTCAAGGACCAACATATCTAATACATCAACTGAATAATTGTTATTATAAAAAAATAATTAAAAAAAATTTCTCAAATTCAAATTTCTAATAATCAGATACCTTAGAAATAATACCTTTTTTTTAAAAAAAATTTTTTTCATAAAATTTTTTAATGTTTGTCAAAAAAAAATGTCAAATATGAATAACTGATAAAATTCACCTGGCAATATCGGGTAAACGAAATTAATCTATACATAATAATAAACACGGCTGTGTGTGTGTTTGTAATCACAATATATCGCCCCAGAAGCCTCGCCCAGGCACGAAACTCGGCACATAATTGTGTTTTGACATAATGAAGAAGTATTTTTTTTTCTTTTTCAAAAATTTGGATTAGTTTTTTAGTTATCAGTCATTTTGTAAGAAAATCAATGCTTTTTCGTCTTCAAAGAGCCATAAAAATGCATATACTTTTCTCCACTTTTATAAATGTATGCTAATGCGAACCTTACAATTGAAATATTAATTTTCGACAACTTAAACCAATAATATACGAAGGAATTAATAATTTAATTGTAAGGTTCGCATTAGTTTACATTTATTAAAGTGGAGAAAAGTTTAACTTTTGTATTTAAAATGTGGCAACATATTCGATACGAAAATAGAACGCTTCGCTTTGATATATTTGTCGCTGTTCATAATTGTTATAATAAGTTTTTCTTCTTCTTTCCACGCTCTATTTTTTTTTCTTAAGCGAAGACGATAATTTTTGAGGTAGACTATATTTGAGGGTGCCCCTTGATTCTCGCCAAGTTGTGTTCGCAGTTGATCGCCAAGCTGGGCGATGTTGAAACCCAATCGTGATTCTGATTGATTTAGATTTAAGCTTTATTTTTAAATGTTCAACTGTATTTCAGAGGTCCGTTAGTTCTGCGTTGAATACCGGCTGGTAAGGTTACTTTTGCTTATGGTTCATAAGATCGAAGGTTTGTGGGCAATCCTAAAAAGGGACTAAAAAAAAGAAATTTCACCGCCAGTACGGTACCACGGACGCCATTTTCGATTCGTATTTCGCTGAACTTATTTGGCGATGGAGGTACACAAATTCCATTCCTAATAAATTTAGACAGTATCTAACTGCTATTACAGAATTCTGTGCACCTAAATCTGAGAATATTGAAGCTTAATGAAGAAGTGAGTTTTTTTTTTCCCCTTTTCTTTCTGTACTTACTCAATTATTTTTTGTTTCGATTCAAAATTCACTTTATTGCGTTAATCAATTTTGCTTATATTGGGTTCATTACAATTTGATACAGTTTTGGCCGCCATTCCTGTTACCACAGTGTTCCGCGCTAACAGGAATGACGCCAAACATAAGTCGCCAATTTCGCCAAGGGGCACCCTCAAGTATATTTTTACTAAAATTAATTCGTTTTCGTGTTCTTTTTATGTATTTAGCATTTTAGATTTTTTTTCCTTAAGCGTTGTAGCTATATAATATATAAAATAGGAATTTAATTGTTTTTGAAGGAACGATCACACTTACCTTGGATCTCTTTGGTTTTTCTATTCTTTATTTTAACAAGTTTTTATTAAATGTAATTAGTTATTTTCAGAAAGTTTCAGTTTGCAGGTAAGCACTTAGATTTTAATATTGAAGTTTCATGATTTGCTTTCATATTAATTGTTGTTCTAAAGTATTCGTTGACTTCTTAAAAACCCGATTACTGACATGGCAGAACCGCCTTCCAAAAAACTTTGTATTTTGTCAAAGAAAAAGATATTAAGAGATTCTCAAAGAAGAAGAAGGACCCAAGAAACGTCTGTGGAATGTCAAAGAAGAATGGAACATGACCGAATTTCGACAAGCAATTCTAGAGCCCAAGAAGTATCAGAGAAACGTCAAAGAAGATTAGAAGAGGATCGTGTCTCAACTAGCAGTGCTAAGGATCGAGAAACACATGAGGAACGTCAAAGAAGATTGGAAGAGGATCGTGTCTCCACTAGCAGTGCTAGGGCCCAAGAAACATCTGAAGAACGCGGAAGAAGAATTGTCCACTAATCTCCACCAGATTTCCTGCTATGTTTTAAAAAACTTTCTTTGTGAAAACCTTTAGCGTGGCGGACAGCTGGCCGCCTTAAGCGGCTAGTATTTCATAAATCAAAAGAAATATACATATCAAAAGAAGAATAGCAATTGGTTAAGCTATTTATACGTTTGTCTTTCTTATTATTGTTATATTAAAATGATTTATTTCAAGTTTTTAAATAAGTACAGTGTTAAAATACTATATACACTTTTGAAAAGGCACTTTTAAAATTCTTTCGTGATGAAAGAAAATCAATCAACATATTATTAATATTATTATCGTATACACGTTGAATATTATATTATGTAAATATGTAAAACATTTCTGGTAATGTGTTACTATTTTGGAACTATGTTCCGAATTTTAAACATTACATAAAGAAAATCTAAATATATTCCCTTTTAGAAATTTTTTTAGAAATTATAATACATATTTTATTCAAAACAAAAGTTTAAAACTAATTTTGATAAAACTATTACCTGTTTTTATTTAAAAAAACAATGTTTCTTTTTTATTTGATTTAAATATTACTTTCATAACCTTGCTTTAAAAAATGCTTTATCAGATTATTTTTATAAAAGCACTGCGTGCATTTATTTAGGCATATAAAAGTATGAGTGAATTATTTATCAATTAACTAAATTTTTTTCATCGTTAATTAATCAAATGGGTCATTTAATCGTACAACGATCCGGATATAGCTTACTGAGCCATTTAAAGTTCCGCAATGGACTGATCGAAAAGACACGGTTCCCAATAGAACACCGAAATCAAGCATTATTGGCTGCGCTCAGTATGGGGGTGGGTCACCATTTTGATCAGCCTTCGTAGGGACCGAGGGTGTGCGGTATCGGTCTTCGTTAAACTGTTCTACCGTTAAGTGCTCGACTTCGCACGCAGATCGTCAGGCTACCAAAGCAGGGGAGTCATCCCCTCTGCGGAGGATCAAAATTGCGATGGCTTGTTTTCAGATTATCCTCAGGGATGTTTCCCAGATTGCCGCCAATAAGCCATTGCGCAGCTCTAGTGCAACGTAAATGAAGTACCTACCTATCCACCTTTAAAGGACTTAAAATTCTTACAGAAACGGAGATAGAAACTATGCCTGATACAAATGATATACCCGGATGCCCCCTTGGGGGCGGGGCGGGGTTTAGCAATAAATGCCTGATACAAAACTGAAAATAAGGTTAAAAACGAAACAAAAAATGGATAAAAAGCGGAAGATAGAGTAAATATCACAATGAAATATGTTTAAGATAATCTGAAGCATAATATTTATATATAAATTAATTATGAGATAACTTTTCCTTATAGTAATTGAAATTTGTATAATATAGCAACGTACATTTTTTTTTCTTTTGTTTTCCTAAATCAAGTATCGAATGTTTTATCTTGTACGATAAAATAATCTTTTGTTTTGACAACAAAAGCAAATTTATACAATTTAAGAAAATTTATACGTGTTGTTTGGCTAAATAAAATCAAAAAATCAAAATGAGAAACATTAAATTGCTTTTCAGAACACTATTTTTTTATTTATTTTGTATTTAGCCAACACCTATCCCCCCTCAAAAAAAAGATATATATTTCATAGATAGCAAACGCCTTTTTCTTTCTATTGACAGATCCTATTTATATCAGTTCCATTTAATGATATCATTTCCTCACGAGCATTCAACACTTCAAACAAACAACATAACTTTCTCTATTGTATATACACCAAATAAACAAACAAATCGAGTTATAGATCCATGCATGTTGCCATCCATCTCCATCAAACGTCTGGGGCAACCTGACAGCCCCGTTAAGCCCCGGCTGACCTACCGGGGCGTGGTTCAATCAAAATCTCGACCGCTCCATGGAACTCGGCCAGATTGAAAATACAAATAGCACAAAAATATCTGCCAAGAACTGACGGAATTAGTTCTGCAGGCCGGACGCCCCGGCTTACATCGTGTGCGCCCTCTAATATGATAGACGAAGAACGGAAATATGACGTCAGAGACAGTTGGTATGTGAGTGTTAAGAGATTTCCATACGTCACAAGTTTTATGCGTTCTCGCAAAAATTTTGTTAGTTCTGAATATTCTATGAATTCACGGGATTAAATGCGGAAGGCATTGCTACAGATTATAGGGATTATAGCATGAGAGATATTTTGGTTCATTTTTTTTTGTTAGTTATATTTATTCTTTTTCGCTAGCTTATTTCCGCAAAATATATTTTCAGCAATGACTTATCTAACCTTTTAGTTTGTATGTGATATTTGTGTATAACCATATTAATTTCAAATTTTTAGTTTTTTTCAAAATTCACATTTGTTTCATAATAAAATATATATGCATTTAATGATGAAGTGGTGGTTAAACAACGTTATTATTTATTTGTTTCGGTAAAAAAAGCGTTACAGTAAAAAAAAAAAGTAAATAAATGAAATCGATGAATAAACAAATAAAAAGAAGTAAATGCAAAAAAAAAAAAAAAAATTCCTTTTTTTTAAAATTATTTTCATTAATTATTAACAAATTATTGACAAGATAATTATTAACAAGATAATTCGGATAATGAACAATGACTTGCAAAAAAAAAAAAAAACGATTTAATGACATTATTAAATTACGAAGAATTTTTTGAAGTAGAAATATGTATCGAAGCAACAGTGAAGAAGTGCTTAAAAAATTGAATTTAGTTCATTATGGATCGCATAAATCTTTGTAACTTCATTCATGACATTGCAATACCACCGTTGCTGTATTTCTTAGTGTAAGCTTATTAATTAAAAACAATTATGAAACCTTCACATAATTGTAATAGATTGACACCGTTTTGAAATATATAACTATAAGATATCATAAGCATCTTATTCTTAGAGAGATGGTATTCATGAAAATTGACTATCGACACCTCATAAACTATAATTTAGTTATGAATGAATGTGAGTTTTGATTATATGGACGCTACAACGGACGTTTTTCAGATGTCTCATATAAGTTTAAATATTTGCCTCGAATATAAACTGATTCAAAAAAGGCCTAGGTAGGCTTTAAATTATAACAAAAAAATCAGAAGAGACGTCTTACAATCGCTTCAAGCAAAAATACTCATTATCTTTGAATTCAGAACAAAATTGTATAAGAACTTTCAACTTAAACAGGGAATAGTGACAGGGTAATAGTGACTTGATAATAGTGACAGGGAAACAGTGTTAAAATAGATTGCACGCACACACGCATGGTATCTTTATCCCTTCCTTTTCAAAGTCAGATCTAATAACAATTACACGGCTTTAACCGTCAACGAGATCGAAGCCCGTACTAAGTTTCCAAGGACAGATCTTAAGTAACAGAACTCACTAATCGTAGAAGAACAAACCGTTTTAAAATATCATTTCTTGAAGCATGATAGTCAATCAAATTGATTACCACATTTAATTTTCAATATTCTTCTACGCTTAACCTATTTGTTTTGATTAATTTATTGCATTAACCTGAAATCTCTTCCTCACAACTATTCTAGTAAGATTTTTATATGTTAACTGCAACGTTGTGCTCCAGTGCATCAACAGACGCTTCCCAGATGTTACACATTAGTTTAAATACATACCTCGAAAATGAGAAGATTAAGAAAAAAAGTATAGTTAAGCTACCAATTGTAACAATGGAATCTAAAAAAATCACACCCAACGGAACAGATAACATCATCTTGCAATCGCTTCAATCGAAAACACTCATTGTCTTTGAATCAAGAGACGCAGCAAAAATACTTTCATTTGAAAAATCACGGAAATAACAATAATGACAGGGAAACAGTGTTAAAACGGATTACTCCTCACACGTACGGTATCTGTATCCCTTCCCTACCCAAAGTCAGTTATAATAATAATCACACGGCTATCACCATCAACGAGGTCGAGACCCGAACACGACTTCCCAAGGCCAAATAGAGAAGCAATGAAAGGTAGCTTTAAAAACACGATGTCAGTTTTTTTCCCTTTTACTTTTGAGAATTGCAGCTTCGATAACATTATTACAGAGAAAAAAATGGCAACATATTCTCATTCCATCTGCCAGGTGTGGCTGGGAATGACCATTACGTGTCACTGCTCGATAGGTGCGATGGTATAAAGGGGTGGGGCTGAGACAAAAACGTAATAGAGAAAAATGTGTATGAGCATGCTTCATCGCACTTCTTTACGCCACTGATCATTAAGCAAATCCTGGATGATGATCGTCATGTAGAGGAAGAGATGGAGCAAACTTTTCGTCACTTTTTATTTCCATCTTATTTATTTTCATCTTCCAGAGTTTTCTTTAATATTTCTTCAGTATGAATGTTGCAGTATTCAGTAGTTATGAAGCGATGGTTCGGGATTTAAGAAATACGATAACATATATAATGCAGGATTACGGATTCCGTGAATAAAAATTGAGAGTAGGTGTACATAAAGAGAGGATAATGTACGCCAAGAGTCTTAAATAATATCTAATATGCTTCGGGGGAAAATGAAGCTGCTTTCAAAACTTTCAAGAAAATCCGAGAACATTTTCTAAGAATAAAAATTAAAGCACTCAAAAGAAGATTGTAGTGTGCATTTCTTCTAATTTTTGCACACGCTCCTATTTATTTAATATAGAAAAATCATCAACAGATAGATATGATGAAATCAGATGAAATTCACGTCTAATTCGCAATGGCATAGTGGTTAAGTGAATCAGTTGTCCTAGTGAAAAATAAGCCGGGGTGGCTCAGCTTCAGATCGCTTTACACAAGCTGGTCTGGGAAGTAAAGGCGGTTGGCATGCAATGTTGAACAAATTTCAGTCATAGTGCCGTTAGTGTCGAAATGGTTAGTGTAAGTTTGTTTTGAGCCAGGCTCAGTTTACAACTTTGTAAAAGGTTCACTTTCTTTGAATAAGAAA
The DNA here is from genome assembly GCA_949128135.1 of Parasteatoda lunata. Classification (NCBI taxonomy): domain Eukaryota; kingdom Metazoa; phylum Arthropoda; class Arachnida; order Araneae; family Theridiidae; genus Parasteatoda; species Parasteatoda lunata. The sequence continues at coordinate 39,964,726 of OX421972.1, read as the reverse complement.
TGTTACTTGAGTTAAGCTTAAGATAGCCTTTCATGCCATTAAGTTTCAATAGCAGCACTCGTACGATATATATGTTACAGTCAATGTATTAAAGCTAACATCCTATAGTGTACTTAAAATCAAGCAGCTTAATATGAAATGAATAATTCTTCACACAATGCGTAGGCATTCTAAAAAAGACTAATTAAATATCTAAAGGCATTCTATACAATGAGCATCTGTCATTCTACAGAACGCCTAATGTATTCGATACAATGAGTAAACAAGGACTGTAATCATTTTCCTATTTCAGTATTTCAATACCAGTAGTATTAACGATACATATGAAACCGTCAATGTATTAAATCTGAAATTCTATTGCGTACTTTAGATCAAACAGCTAAGTATGAAATGAATAATACTTCACACATTGCCCAGGCATTCTATAAAAACTAATAAAACCCACAGGCATTCTATAAAATCAGCATCTGCCATTCTATAGAATGCCTAAGTATTTGATACAATGAATGTCTAGGTATTCTATGGAACGCTTAGTATTCTATACAATGACTAAACAAAGAATGTAATCTATACTCTGATTAAAAACCCCTGACATTGTACAGAATGCACGCAATTCATACCTTCTAGGTAACATGTATATTTGGTCGTATAATTTGGATTCGGAGCTGTCATGGTTTCAACTTATCAGTTTTTTAAAAATATTTTTTTTTGTATTTTTAATGTAAAAGTGGTTCTAATTCGTTAAAAAAATTTAGTTATCAAGGGGAAAAAAAAGTTGTAAAGGAAATATATGCACCTCTAAAAGGATACATATGTTCCGTGCAGTATTGCTTACTATTAGAAAAAAAAAGATTCATACTTTAAAACTATTAACACTTCAAGCTCATAGATTCATCACTAAACAATAATAGTACAGGCATTTTTTGGTTCAGTAACTACTTCGTGAGCGCCAGAATTAAGCTTTCATTTTTGATAAGCTGCCTTGTTACATTTCATTAAATTGAAATTCCATACGTCCGAAATACCAGAGTACCATTCATTCATTATAGATTTTAATAAAATTTTTCAACTTAAAAATAACAAAACGTAGAAATTAAAATAAAATTTGAAACCCATAGTAGTTATAAAAATTAATATCGTGTATAAAATTTCGACTTAAAATTATGATTGTGTGAATCAAAGGACTTTTCGAAATTCACGACCACTCCTTAGTTTAGGATTCACAATTTGGAAACATTTTCACTAAGAAGATCTTTTGAAGGAAAAAATAACATAAAACTAAATCATTACCATAAAGAATAATATTGCTTTTAAAAATATGACAAATTATAAACGTCGTTGCTATTATATTCAGAGCGTTGCATGCATGCTAAGTCGGAGAAAATTCCTCTGCATTACATTTAAAAATAAAAAGCAACGGTTTATTATCTTTTAAGAAAGAAAAAAAAACATTTATGACAGCTTTATGAAAAATAACTTTTTATAGTTCTGCTCTGTTAATAAATGAAAAATCTTGTCAGCAATATATCAAATAAGAATGAAATAATATTGCTATTTCTTCCTTTATCGCTTAAATAGGAAAGTCATAAAAAATTGGCGACGCATTTATTTCACACAAGTATTTACATAAAAGCATGGAGAAATATCTCTTTCTCTGTAGGTCTGGATATTTGCAGAGTGTTGGCAGCATTACTGACATCAATATCCTGTCCCCGATCCTCTTCTTCATAGACTGTTGCCATTCTCTTCAAACTTAATCCGTAATTTATTACTGTTGTCTTCGGTTGCCGAAGATAAATGTGTATAAACTTCGGCTGCAGACAGCAGACGATAATAAAAAAGGGGAAAAGAAGTGAAGTTAAGGACATAAACCAAATACTGTATTCATTATTTAACCGCTTGTCACTTTGTGGCAATATATATTTATGTAATGGGAGATCGCTGGACTATGGTTACTTTCAGTTTTGTTAAATTGTTTACTTAAATGTCATCTAACAACCATCTGACTCGCATCGTGCGGTAAAATATATATATTGACCCTTTGTTGGTCTAACATACATTAGAATAATAATAGTAAATTTCTTTAACGATTTGCTTTATTATTTCTTACACACCAGAACAATATTTATCGATATTTTGTTTTTATACTATCTAATGGTTTCTTTACTAACACACCTATATATGTACAGTGTTAAAGAGTAAAATATTTATTGGGACTAAAACAGCTTCACATTCCCTTCTTACTTTTGATGTTCAAAATGATATTTTTATGGAGTGTTGTATATGAAGCCAGGGCCAACGAAAGGGGCAGGCAAAGCGAGCGATCGCCCAGAGCGCCAGGTAAGGGAAGTGCCGATTAAAACCCAGATTTAATGTTCTGAAAATTATTTATTTCCTCCTCTTTTAAAGTATTATTTGCTTTAAAAATATATTTATAGGCTTTTTTATTAATTACTTATTCTTAGGTTAACTTTTTTTTATGGTTCTCTAAGTAAAAGTTGTCTAAGTATTGTTCTCTAAGGTAAATTCTCTAAGTAAAAGTTTAAATAAAGATGGAGAGAAGAGTGTGCAACAGAAAAACCATTTGTTGACATTAAATAAAAGGAGTTCTGTATTTTCCATGGAGGATCTTTTGAAACAAGCCAATAAAAGGGGAATGCAAGAGAAAAAGAGAGGTAAGAGTGACCTTGGAAAATGAACATGAACTAAAAATTTGTGTCAATTGAACCTGTGTGTCACACGTACTCTTAAAATAATGTGAATTTGATGATACATTAACTACATTAATAAATTCAAAAAACACTAATTACAGTACTTCACATTTAACGAGTAGATTTAAATAATTTTACGAACAAACATTAATCAATATATACAATTTGATCGAAATTAATGCAAATAATTTATTATTCAAATTATCGAAACATACGCTGTATAAATGTGAGAACAAACATTACCCAGACAGTGAACAACAGTAGACTTCTCACATAAACAATGTTCAAATAAAACTTGTCAGAAGATACAATAAACGCGGCATTTAGAGTCTAACCTAGAGAAAGAATGTTCGAAAACTCGACAGCGAAGAGAAGAGACAACTATCGACATGCGTGCCAATTTCGTATCTACCGAAATGCGATGGCTGTCTTTGCATTTGGAGATTTCTGCTTTGTGTGCCAAACTCGCTGTCTCTGGAATCCCACATAACCTATAATTCTGTCATTAGGACAGTAGTGTGAGCGTGTCTTTTCGACAGTCAGCTAGTGGTGAACTATGGATGGTAAATTCATGCATATGTAGAGAGAAAACTGGATGAATCCGCCAAATGTTGGTTTGCCTCTGGCGAAGTGAGAATAAATTGCTTCGAGTTATGGATCGGTCTTCCTTAAAATAGATTCCAGAAGAAAAATATGAATATTTTGAAGTTAGCTTAAATAGATTTTTATTAGGATGTTAATGGCAACAATTCATACTTTATTTCTGGTAACTTACCAATTTGTTAAAAACGTTCCAATTAGTCAGCAAAATAATTTCAAAAAATATTTATTTATTATGAAAAGTTATACTCTAAGGGTTTTTAAGGGTGTAATTCCAAGTGATTAACTAGTAAATTGAAGTGGAAATTGATGTGATGTAAGGGTAAAAATGTTTGTTACTGCTATGGTACGCTTTTGAAATTGTTATAAGAAACTATGCAATTATATAAAGCCATTTACGTAATATTTATTTTAAAATGTAGTTCAAAAAATAGTTTTATATGATTATAATAAATATATTATGTAAATAAACATAGTATTTAATATAATTGTAGGAATTTTCGTAATTCTAATTTCCTACATTTGCAAGTATATTGTATATTACATTTACGTAATTTTAAGATAAACCTAACGTAATTGCTATTGATATATTATGTCAATAAAATTTAAAATTATTGTGTTTATGAGAGTTTTCGTTATTGCAATTGTAATTTATTGCAATGTACTATTTGTGATTAAATACTAATGCAATTATATTAAGATATTAAAATAAACGTACAATAGTGTATAGCAAGATGTTTAAATATATGTTATGTTAAATATATTTAGTATATGCATTGTTAGCTATGTTTTGAACTAAAAACTAAGGTCTAAATGTGAATTTATTATTTTTATCAAGCTTTAAGTAAGAATGTTTGGTATATTTAGTTCTATTTCATTGTATAATTGAAATATTTTTAAAGATTTTCGTTCAAAACCCATGTAATCATATTATTGATCTAGAAAGAATAATTATTGATATTTCTGATATACAATTTGTTGTAGAGCTGTTGTTGACGAAACATAAAAATTTGAGTTCTTATCTTCAAATTTGCCCTAATTTTGAAAAAAAGTAAAAATAAAAATTTCTTTAAGTTCTAAAAGTTTACTTTTAAGTTATAATGTTGGGACTAGTGTTCAACAAAAATAAAACTAATATTCTATTTAAGACTGTTTAAAAAAATTGTACAGAACCCAGTAGCATACCTTAAGGTATTTTATAATTTCCATTCAGAATAATTCCCGCCGATGCCATTTAAATATCAGCCTATAATTAACACAAAAGTCTCCATTGAAACCAAATCCTGACGAACTTCCAATTTTGGATTTACAATTCAAAAAGATTTAGTTAGTCAAATTATTCGCCGGAATTTACAAAAGCTAAATCACATCAAGAGCCATGCAGCGCCCTATTCATATGCCCTGGTAAGATTGTAGTCAATTCTATTACCAGGATGTAAAGAATGCATTCGAATTAAAATTAATAAGCCCGATTCGAACAATGTCCTTTTTCCGCTGAAGACCACCTACCCTATTCGCCTGCCATGAATGGTAAGTAACCCTGTATCTTTCCTTAAATAAGGACTCCTGGATAATAATTTTCCCGTTCTTTTCCCGTTTCGTGGAGAGATAATTCTGTTCCTATTGTGAAAGAGATTCCGTTTCCTGCTCTGCATTTAGAAGGCTAGATGGGGTGGTCCTGCTATCTTTTCTTAAGTCTTCGCCTTCGTATCCCTTTGTCAATCTGTCCAAGCAATCGATGGAAGGACCCCTTCGAGAGGAAAAGAGGGGTGGTCCAGGATATAAAATGTCGAAATGGCAAAGGTGGATTTTTCGGAAGGGATCGAATTTTGTGATCCGGAAAATTTAAATTTTGCATTTTCTAAGTCTATTTGTGTTTTGTACGTTTTGAAAGCTTCCTTTATAATGTTCAATGCTTATTTTAAAACAGCATGGCAAATTAAAAGTATGTTAGGTAAAAGTAATTAAAAGTATGGCTATATATTTATCGACAAAAAGACATATGTAAAATGATATTTGAATTAGAAAATTTTAATTTTGTTATAATTTGCCCTTTCTGGTGGTAATCTTATGAGTACATCTGCTTCACAAATAGTGTTTTGTTTACTGATTCAAATTTCCTAATAATTATGATAGAAGTTTGAATTTTGATGTTTAATTTACCATCTGTATGTAGCTTTAGATAGTTTGCTTAAAATTTTAAAAGCTGACCGCTTGGCAAGACATTTAATTTTAAAGTCTGCAATTGACTTCATATACACGTGCTTAGTGGGTATTTGCAAGCAGTTTTAAGAAATCTTGTTTTAAATAAATCAAATATAATGCTAACTTGAATACCCAGGGATCAAAAATTTTTTTTATGAATATTATGAATGTGGTAGTAATTCTCATCGATTACTTTTATACCAAGTCATATAATGATAAGGGTGCCAGAAAGAAGGTCTTAACCATAAAAATACAATCGATTAAAGTAGAATGAATAAATATTGAGTCTTTGATAAGTTGAATACAATTTAATGACGTTTATGATATTCAGTTAGCCAAAAAAAAAGTCAAACTACAAAAAAGTTTATAAATAAGTTCATGTATTTATACCTAAGATTTAAAAAAACTATTCCATTAATTATAAATTTATGATTAAAGTCAAAGAAAACATGAAATGTTTTATGATTACTGAAGTAAGTAGTTCAGATCAGATTCAATTCAGAATTTAATGTTTGTTATTGTTAATGATTTTCTTTTAATATCTATAGTGTCTACGAGAACAAATAATTAGTAAAATAAGAAGCTCATAGTCATTTAAATTTTTAATTGATTGAATATCTGATTCATGAGCAGTCCAGTGTTGCTCATTTTTTCACTAATTAATTGAGCATCTGAATAATGAGTGGTCAAGTAAGGCGTAATTTATTTCAATAATTAATTAAAAATTTGAAACGTGAGCAGTTTAATGTTACTTAGTTTTTTTTTTCAATAGTTGTGCGACATATGAATCATGATCCGTCCAGTGTTGCTTATTTTTTTCAATATTTAATTGAACATCTAATTCATGAGCGAACCAACGTCTTTTAATTTTTTTTTCTATGATTAATTGAACATCTGAATTATGAGCTTTCCGATGTCGCTTAAATTTTTCAACCTGAATCATTATATGAAATTATTTGAGCACTTGAATCATGAGGAGGTTCATTGCTGCTAAAATTGTTTTTATCATTAACTGCATTTTTGAATCATTAAATTTGAATCAGTTTGGTTCAGTTTTTTCACCAGCAATTAATTGAGCAACTGAATAAGGAACAATTCAGTGTCGTTTAATGTCGTTTCTCTGTTGTTAATGACGTATGCCATTAATGCAGATGGGGTGCGATTGTTCTTGTTCTCCAGTGGCGCCCTCTATGGCCAAGAATTCGACTTCTGCCACACCATACGTCACACACTTTTACAGGGTGGACCCATTCATACATCCATTCATTCATTCACGGATTGTAATTTTGACCTGAATCAGAGAACGATCAATCTCCAATTCAGTACCCTCAGAGGTATTGATTTGTTATGGGAACATGAAGGATTTTGTGACTCGACAGATTTAACGTGCATCAGTCACCATTTACTACACGGGGAGTCTTCGGCTGGCAGAAATCGATCCCACGACCTCATGGACATGGGCCTAGTGCTCGACCAACCAGGCTAAATAATTAATTGAATATTAGAACGGGCAGGCCAGTGTAGATTATGATGTTAAACACCGAGAAATTACTCTGATAAATAAAAAATCAACATGATTCTTGAATTTCAAAAATAATTGCTAAGGACATAGACTTATAGCATTAAAACAACAAAATAGAATCTATTATAGATCAATTTATTCGATGTATATAGACAGAATCGTTTTAACTGATATTAGTGGCCAGTCCCTGTGATGCGAGTCGAGTTGAGCGAAAAAGGAATAGATCCTTCATACACTCCTCCAATCTTCCTGTAATACAAGCAAAATCCTCAGGATCTGTGAGGATGCACCTGGGGCTTCTCTGAAATTTTTTTTTTCTCCATCTTCCTTCCAACAATTCCCGTCCTATGCATTAAATCTACCCTATCTGGATCTCACCTAGGCCCCGATTCCTGCTGGATTACTTCTGCAAGGTTCAAGGAATTGTTAAAGGAATAAAAAGCTTGGTCAGTGAAAGACTTAGGCGAGAAATAGGAAAGCAAAACGAATCCTGGCAGTTGAGATTGAACGGAGCAAACAAAAAAGGTGGCCGCAAACAAAGTTTAATAGAAAACAAAGTTATGGATGGAAGCAAATACTAAGTTAAAAGATATAACGCAGAAGAATAATATTGAAATAAACTATTTAAAAATCCATATTTCTTTAGAACATTAAAAAGAGAAGGGTTAAGATAGCGATTGGGGATGAAATGGCAATAATGTGTGCTTGTATCATTTAAGAGATGGAAATGATAGAATGGAGCTAAAAAGGTGATCGCATGTAAAGATAATTCAATAGAAAACAACGCAATCGATGGAAACAAACACTAAGCTAAAATCTATAATGCAGCAAAATAAATTTAACATAAAATATTTTTAAATCTACCTTTTTCAAGTTAACTAAAAAAAGAAAGGTCGAAATAGTGATTGGAGAGGAAATGGTGATAAAGTGTGCTTGCTCCATTTAAGAAACGGAAATGACAGAACGAAGCAAAAAAGGTGGTCGCAAGTATAGACAATTCAACAGAACATAAAGTAATCGATAGAAGCAAATACTAGTTAAAATCTATTAGACAGAAAAAATAATATTAAAATAAAATACTTAAAAACGACTGGTTATGAAATGGCGATTGTGCTTGCACCATTTAAGAAACGGAAATGACAGAACGAAGCAAAAAAAAAAAAAAATGGTCACAAGTATAGACAATTCAACAGAACATAAAGTAATTGATGGAAGCAAATACTAAGTTAAAATCTATAATCCAGCAAAATAACAATGAAATAAAATATTTAAAAATTACTTTTTTAAATGATCAAAAAGGAGAAAATTGAGAAAAATTCAAATGAAGAAAAAAGAGCTTGCAACACTTATGAATAACAATAGATAAAGAGCTCTAGTTGATACTTGAGCAATCTAGTTAGTCGGAAAGTTGTCTGAATTTTATTCGATGATAATTTTGATTTAGATTGTTTGAAACTTTTATATGCATCAGATTATGATGAGATTGTTACATTCTAGTTAGACGGGGAAGTGGTTTGAATTTTATTGACGAAAAATTCAATTGGCGATACCTTTTAGAGGTCATGAAACGGTTGGAACTTACATTGCTATCAGGCCCGAAGGTTTGGTCCTCTAGCTTATCGAAAAGTAGAAGAAATTTCAATTGCACGCTTCCGAGACACGAAATCGAGTCAAATCAAAACTTAGTAAAAATGCCAGGAGTTTGCTCATGCTTTATAGTCTATTAAATATTCTACAATTCCCGATGGTTCATTGTTAGAATTTTCGTTCTAAAATTATGATAAAATAACCGGCAGCAGTCTGTCCATCCGACTAACCTAAAGTTTACTGTAAAGAACATTTTTTATCCCTGCGGTTTTGAAACCATTTACAACTAGTATGGTTATAAAAAGATGAATACAAAACTATACGGTTTTTTAACCCTTTACAGCTAGCATGGTTTCAAATCCGTAAAAAAATTTAACTGGACATAAGAGCTAAGCTTTTCGTCAGGTATAGGGTATTGGAGAATGCAGGGTACTGGAAACTTTTCATAGGTTGAAGGGAATGGAGGAAGTATTCTGGTGTCAACGCTGGGACTCGACTATCGGTTATGTAAATAATATGTAAGCAGTTACTAGGAACTAAGTGGCATTAACAATTAAATAAATTGTTATTGAACCATTTTTTCCGAGAAATTTCTAACAGTGTTTAGGAAATCTACTATACAATCAATACGTGAAGAATTGTCGAAAAGATAAATGACTAGCTAAAATCAAAAATATACATGTCAAATAGTTTTCCAAAAACTTATTAATATGAACTTGCGCTGTCTGCAAATACTATGAAATACCCTCTTGTACTGACGTGATGATGTTATCAAGTATGAAATACAGTCTACCTTAAAATAAATTTCAAAGCAATTTATCATTCACATTAGTTCTTTCTATAACGGAAAACTAAATTTGATATTCCGTATTACTTGAACTCCTTCATGAAAAAGCAAAGAACTAAAAGTGTAACATTAACCTTTAACCATTTCTTTAATCAATATTCATTCATTGGCAGCATTGAGATGCATTTCAAAGCCATTTTGTTGATTTAAATATTTAACAGTCAAATATATATTGTATAAGTATCCCACTCGGATATCATTCTAACCATATAAAACGGAGAAAAAAAATCAATATAATCATTTTCGAAATACTTTTAGGTTTCAAAAAGAGTGAAAAAAATTTAAAAAGAAAAAAAAAAAAAAATTGAATGGAAAAAAGCTCTCCTTAGAGAACTACTTTCCGCCGCGAAGAAAAGCTCAAATGGAGTGATTTTAGCAAGCTTTCCGTTGCGCTTTGGCTAAAACCCTCTCCCCAGTGGTCATCACGGCGAACGCCAATCAAGCCAAGAACCTTCGCAAGAGGGTTTTTCAGGAAAAGAAGTTAAATAAAAATAAAATGATGAGAAATGAAATAAATTTAAAGGTGAGCACAGATGGTTCAGAGCTCATTTATTTATTTACTCTTTTTTTTTTTTTTTCGTGGTACGTTATTATACAACTTCATCGATTAGCCCCGACTCCAACTGAACTGAAATTGTTAAATGGAGGTTTGAAGAAAAGTATACAAAGTCCTATTTTTATACCTTGTTTAATTTCTGCCTGGGTAGTAGAATCATAAATTTATAAAAAGTTTATTTTTAATATCAGCGTAATAAAAAACGAATAATCCCAAGAAACTGAGCTCAAGAAATCAAAACTGGTGACATACGTTCTTAATTTACCCTCCATTCCAATTGAAAATGTATTGTGTTCTGAATTTCTTGACCACCATCGCTCCCCTCGGCTTCTAATTTTTTTGTTTTTGTTTATGCTTTTAACCTTTAATTTCTTTTCAATTTTTTCGTTGGTAATGTTACGTTTCATATTCTTAAATCTGTTTTGTTTCGGTCATTCACGTTTTGGTGTATAATGAGCTCAAAACATTTCAAATTTCCTAACCTTTACTTTAGATGCTAATGAAAAATTTTAATTGGCAACTGTACCAGTATATTATACTTACACTAAAAGGCATATGCGATGAAGTTTTTTCTTCGTTACGTGAATGAATTAAGAAACAATGATATTTTTAGTTCCTGCGATGTTCAGTAAGCTTTAATGATCAATCAATTGATCTATTACAGTTAGTAGGTATAAAAGTTGCTCGAGCCATGATCATGAAAGTTAATCAAAATAGTTTAGTACTGATTAAAAGCTTATGTCCTATCTTTCGAATTGTTGAATTATGAGTTCGATTCTTGGCTACCATATTCGCTTGCTTTGTATTTCTTGTAATGTGCTACATAATTCGATTTCTACTGTGAATCATACGCCTATGATTTCTAGCAGGGCCCGACTAACAAAAAATAACCTAATAACAAAAATTTTAGAAAAGTTGCCTAACGAAAATAAACAAAAATTTTAGAAGCTCTAATCAAACGCTTTTAAGTCAACGTAAATAAATGTTTAAGTTTTATATAACTTCAATGTGCGCACGTCAAAAAATCAGGACATAAGTTGTTATAATAAGTTTTCTATTTATTATGATTGCCATATTTTGCACTAGGCTCATGATTATTAAAATATGTACGATAAGTACAATATATACAGAAACTTTTTTTTAATGAGAAATCATGTTTGATAATTAATTTATCGGTATTAAATGCTTTCGACTAGATTATCACGAAATATCACTGTTATCTTTGGTAACTTATAGTTACATATAGTTAAAATTAACTCTGGGACATTAGTAGCAATTAAAATTAATCAAATGAAAAACAATAAAATAAACAGTACAGTTGTATAATTTCCTTTTATAGATTTTTTTAAGTTGCATATTAATTAAATAAATTTCCTAAACACAAGAATAAACAAAAAAAATATATCCTTTATAATGCAAAATCTTGTGTCTATCCTTGTTTTGTTAATAATTTGTCCTTTTTAAATATTAAATGATAGAAGGGTGTGAATTTATAAATAAATAAACAAAATTCAAATTAAAAAAAAACTATTTTCTAGATAATTTTAAAGGTAAAATCCATAAAATAAAAAAGTATGAATAATTTCACGAATATTTCTTCTTTTTGATATTAAATTTTCATTTTAAATCTAACGAATTTATTTCATGGCTTACACTTGAAGTTATGATAGAGTTTTCTTAGCAATTTCGAAATTTTCAATTTATTCGAAAACATTTTAAGACAATTTCATTCTTTCTGATGCTGCTTTTCAGCAATTTCATTATTTATTCGATTTTTCTTGATGTAATAGGTTTCTTTAAAAACAAGATTTTATTTTTGTCAGAAAATTGATGAGTTTTGCTAGCGTTGATAGCTTTTAGTATTATTGCATTTGAAATAATTTATGGATAATTTTCTAAAGAATCTTTGAAGAGAAGAAACTTTAAATTAAAAAATATATATATAATCAGTTAGTAAAAGTTAAACGAGTTATAATAAACCTTACGGAATTTTTAAATAACCATCCTTAATGTAATTTTTTAAATTTATTTTCAAAATTTTGTGTATGTGTTACTTTTTTCATATTTTGTTTCTTCCATATGATAAATATAAGAGATAAACTGATAACTAAAAATATTTATTGTATTTTATTTTTGCTTACTATTTACTCTTTTTTTTGTAAATAAACGCAAATGTATATCTTATTTCTACATTTTCATTTATCAGTATTTTATATATAAAAATGCCTCCATAATACATTTAAAAATGCAGACTTCATTGTTAACAACAAAACCTTTTTTTTTAATTATACTCACACTATTATTAATTTTTTTACAAAATGTTGTTGAACAAAAGTTATGTTTGCGCCAATTTTATTAGTGAAATAATGTAAAATCAACATAGACGTGATGAATAAGGCGCTTGTTAAATGAAAAAAAAAAAAAATTCGAATAAACTTCAATTTCATATTTTTTTTCTCCAATCTTTTCAAGTCCAATCTTTTTAAATATTTTAATTATTTTCAGAATTTTAGAAAATCCCTTCAATATTAATGATGTTGGCTGTTTTCCTCAACAATAGACAGACACTTTTCCCCATTTTTTAAAATCTCTCCTGTTTTTAATTGAAAACTGGGATGATAACAAAAGAAGCTGATTTCAAAACGATGTTTCAGAAAGAAAAAAAATATCTGGTTTAGCGACATCAAAAAATCTATTTTCCATAAATATGCACAATCAACGAAAAATATTAATAAAAAAAAGCTTATGACATAGAAATATTTTTATTGACTATGAATTACCACCTACTGATTTAATACCAGAAATTCTTTACACTAACAGCTTTTGTTTGCCCTTTAAAAGGTCAAAAGCCTTTGGAAACCGTTAAGTTGTCACAAAAGAAAATTCTCCATTATAAATAAAATTGCTCTTTTTTATTTGTCTCAAAAAATGTTTAAAGTTTAATCTATTTTTTCGGTTTTATTAAAGACATAAAAAATAGCGGTTTTATTAAATACATAAAAAGTATACTTACAGCATGTAGTGATTTTTTTTTTTTAAGATTGGCAAGTGATATTTAAAAAAACATGAAAAAGTAAACACATTTAAATTTTTAAGAAACTAGAAAAATTATTATAAGTCAAATACAAAAGTGTAGTTTTGCACAGTCTAATTATTTAATTAATTTTAAACACAATAATTTAATTGCTTGCTTTGCAAGCCACGCACGTCAAGGTGCTTTTATCACAAAATCTTCAATGACTTGCTGTAGTACAAGGTGGCTGAATAAAAAAAAAACTAAAAAAGAACAGAAAAAAAATGTCTCCGATTCATATAATAACTTATATGAATCGGAAACATTTTTTTTTTTTCGATTCCAGAGACCTGCACGCATGTTACTGTTCAGAGACCGTCCACATAACTTTCGATTCTACAGATTTTCTAGCACGTATATCGGATGTACTCGTTGGAGTCGAGAATTGTACCCCGACCACTTCAGAACACTTAACGCATCCATACTGAAAATTAAGAATGAAATTAGTCATTTTAGCTTGCTTGCGAGCAAACAGCTTAAACTTATCAAGATATCGTAACAACAGTCATGAGTTTTTTTAAGGTGCTCAGAACCCGTCGTATAAATGGCAGCACCATTCATTCATCAAGCTACTTTCTCAATTTAGAGATAGATATGAAGTGGAATGAATTTTCTCCAGAACCCAGTACGCATAATACTGTTAAGTAATCGAACACAGAACTTTCTTTTCCACAGATTCTACAAGCACGTACATACGTCACATGTACTCGGTGAGTGTCTTAGCGGAGGCAAGGACTGAACCCCGGCCTCTCCAGTCTGGAGTCCGATTCTCTTACCACTGGCCTACCATGGTCTCACTTGCAACTTTTATTAGTAACTAAACCAAAGACAGTGAGTAAAAAAGAAAAAAAAAAGAATAACAAATGTATTTGCGCCTAAAATATATTTACAAAAATGTATCTGCAAAGCTTGGACAAAAAATATTTTGCAAATCGTTATTCTAAACATTGTTTTCAGTAATCGAATCAGGAAAACACTGTACTCTCTGTATTAGTAAAATATCGCTTTTTTAAAAAAACCCAGATATTTCATATAAACATACAATTTTCAGGAGATAACTCTTCTACATTAACTTTTAATAATATAAAGATACTTTCATAATAATCGAAATTTCATTAATTAGTTTCGCTTCTCCCCATCACGATATATATTGCTACTTCTCTTAAAATATGGTTTGACCATACATTTTAAATTCTAGCAAACAGGAAAAGGGCAGCTGTATGCACAAAAGCACGTTGTTACTCACGCTACAAGGTGTTTACTCGTAGTAATCCCTCGAATTAATTAACGGAGTTTGTTCTGAAACCGCTAACCACTTCCGTGGAAATTTACAGGAGCTTTTGTTTGAGTAGATGTAGCTTACTCGAACTAACTGTGTGTTAAAAGTTTGCTCCCCGCATTTTACACTTGAATCCCACAAGGTAAACCCAGTTATTCCAGCGAAACTGATGTGGGAAATCCGATAGAAGAACACTGTTGAGCACGATTAAAATGAGGGAACGAATTTCGGCAATATCGAATGTAGTTACAAAATAATTAACAGAGAGATTTATTTTGATGGAGGTAGACTTTCTTTTGCAGAGGTGGACAATGAAACTTTATTTGTGTTTAGTGTATGTTTTTTTTTTCCATTGGTTTTATTATAACTTCGTAAAAATAAAAATAATATTTAAATTTGAAACAAAAAAATAAATAACTAAATAAAAACGTTTAGTATGAAAATGAAATTTGATAACTATTTGGAGTAATTATTACTTGACTGCGTAATTATTGATAAATATTACTTAGTAAAAATAAATATCGTACTTAAATTTTAAAAAAAAATAAAACGTTTAGTATGAAAATTAAATTTGATAGCTCTTTGGCTTATTAAACCAAAAAGCATTATAAATGTAAAATAAATAAAATATTATTCGTTTAAAATCTATAAAATATAAGAATAAAATATTGTTAAACGTATAAATATAACTTACTAAAAGGCTTATAATATGTGTTATGATTATAACGAAAAAAAATAGGAAAATGAAAAATAAAATAAAAAAAAAAAACAAATGTTTCAGTATTGTATAAAAAAGCATAAGGAAAACAGCTGTAGAAAATATATAATTATTATTACTTTCTTTGGAAGAATAAAGAGAAAATAGGATTTCTCAGCACTGATAATGGTATTTACAGTACCGAAACGGCTGTCTACAATTATATTTTTTTCGGCGCTTTACTCTTTGTTTTTAGTGATATTACCTTAAAAATAACCTTTTTTCAGATTTATAATAAATGTTTTAAATATTACATGGATCTTCACTTTAGAGGAATAAATTAGTTACCATGCTTATTGTGCAAAATATTGTTATACAGTATATAGTTCATTAAATGTTGTAAAATAGTTATAACATACTTCAAGTTCTTGTTTTAAATACTCATATATAACTTATAAATATTCATAAATACTGCGACAAACATTAAGTTTTAAAAAAATTGAAGTTGAAAGAAATTTAGATACAGTTAAAAAATAATCTACATATCCTTTAATTTTGCTAAATATAAAATCTTTATATAATTGTGTGTAAAAAAGACAGAGCCTGAAAAAACGCATCTTTTTTTACAAGGAAAATATTATTCACATACTTGGTAATAAATTTCTGTTTTTTGTCTTAACTTATAAGGCAATTTAATAGTGTTCCTATTTAACTAATTCATAATTAAGTTATTGTTAATGGAGACCAAAACTGAATTTGTTGGAGCTCTTTTTCTTAAAAAAAAAAAAAAGTGGTGTCTGTTACTTATTAAATAAGTACAGTCGGACCTCTATTTAAAGAAGTCACTAGGTGTAAGTGATTAAAGTAGTTAAGTAGTACCCGATAGTAAGTTCGTTTTATGGAAAATTCGTTGAATAGAAAATCACTTTTTGAAATATTCAAACAGCACAAAACAAGTTTTAAATACAGAAATACTAGACATAATTAAAATCGCTATTGATATACCTTATCTTGTAAACTAGTATCTACTATTTATTTTATAAATCTTAACCATAGGAGACATCTGCATGAAAAGCAAGAATAGAGCAAAACATTATCCAGTGTTACACTACCATGCTGCATACATTTTTAACTAAAAAAGGCTATACTTATGTATAAAATTATAGCTGGATTTATTCTATTTTGGGAATATTATACTTTGAGAAATAGGGAAAGTCGATCTCAAAGAAAAGTTAATTAAATAGAAGATTAACTTCACCATTAGGAAGTTATTTTAAGAAGAAATTTCCAAAAGGTTCTTGGTTCCTGGAAAAAAAAATCGCAAAATAGAGAAATTCACAAAATGGAAGTTCATAAATAGAAGTCCGACTGTATTTCATATTTCTAACAAAATATTAAGAACATCGTGTTTCCAAGTCTTTTCTATTTATTTTATTTATTAAATGCCTGCAAATAATGCCCTTTAATGAATTTAAATTTGATCTATAAACATAATAAAAGAATACATCAGGTTGAGTATTATTTTACAATAAAAAAAGTTAATTGCGTTTCTGGTTAAAGAGCACAATAAAAATAATTAGGGCGTCATGGAATTTTAAGTAACATAAACCAAAAACCATTATACTACACCACCGCTTCTACGAAAATGAAAACATTGTCACTAATCTTAAAAACCTTTTCCAAGAACCAGTTCAAAGAATTAGTTGGAGAAACACAACTTAATTGAAATAATGACGGAGAATTGCTGGAAATGTGTATTTTGTAGTAAGCATATAGGCATTAAAACCCTATGTCATTAACACACCTACGAAAAATGAATTCTAGGTTACACCCACAATTTTTCTTAGAGCGATCGTTCTATCTTATGTCTCTTTTGTTAATATATTTTTTCAAATATTATTTGAGTGAATTTTTCTCCTTATCTTCATCTTTGAAATAGTTCTTACATATTATATTGGGAGGTAGGAGATCTAGGAATGAGAATTTCTTTTTTTTTTTTTTTAAATGTGTTCCCATTGTTGCTTTCAAAAAGTAATTAATAGTTCCTAGTAAGTAGTATAAAATTATTTTTTCTTTTTTTCCTTAGGATACCGTCGCAAAGTTATGGACGCTTTGAAACTTAGAAAGTTGCTTTTTGGTGCACGATTAAAAATATAAGGAAAAAAAAAACCATTTTACTGATTCTTAATAGTTGCATCCAGGAACTTAGAGTTAGAAAATAAATTGAATTAAAAAAAAAAAATCAACAAAATAGTTGTGATTGCCATATTACGATCACTGGTTAGCCATTGGTCAAATGCTTTCTCTTTCTGGATTGACTCCGTTAAACGCCACAAAATTTCAAATCAAGGGTTGCAAAAACTGTCTCAATTGATGTTTGTCGTCGGATTGATTTTCATATCTTGCCTATGTACGTGTGTCAAGACGTCACAAAATACTTTTCCTTTTTCACCTTCAATATATAAATCACCGTCAAGCCAGTTATTATACGTTAATAATAAAAAGAATATAAAAATACTTTAAATTATTATTATGTAAATACATTATAAATGCCTGCTAGTGAAAAAAAAAGAAAAGAAAAACAGCAGCGGTTGCCATAGTAGCGCATGCAATGACGACGCATGAGCACTGTTTATACTATTACTCTTGAACACAGTTGAAAAGTGAGAAGACGCCATCAAATCCAAACCAAGACCCATTTTACCAATACAGTTTTTCTCCGAAAAAGTTTAACGGACTGCGCATAATTTTTAACAAGTAGTCTTTTTAATGAGATAAATTTTGTCTCATTTCGATCTTCATTGTGCTACAACAATCATTATCAGTCCGGTAAACATCTCCTAGCTCATTGGTGTTACCATGGAGCCAGAAACAGGATAAATCTTACCATATTCTGGTAGATGAGACCAATGATAATGAATGAAAATGATATTTTCTAATATTTACTTATCCCTTCTTTAATTAAAAGTCTTTTTTTTTTTTTAATCTATGTTTAAACTTAATTACTTAGTACAATAACACTTTAGTTAGAATAACACCATAAATTTAATATGGTTTTCATTTTGTTGAGATATTTTTTATTAAAAATTGTGTTGTATGTATTTCGTTAAATTAAAAATTAATTTCAGTATATTTGAATAAGTGGTGAAATGATTTAAATGATGTTCAGTTGTAATCTATCAAAAAACGATAACTTTATTTAAAAGTATTTTTGACGTCAAATAAAAGAGAAAACAGGTGTAAAAATCAATACAGGAAATTACTTTTTACGGTGCGGAAATTAGGTCATATAACGTCGTCGTCTGTTTTGTTCCTTCACTAAACGATCAAACTATAAATAAAAGATTTTAAAATTGAAATCATTCTAAATAAAAATATAGCAATTATGTCTTTAAAAAAAAAAACGCCAGTAAACCATAAATGACATTATTTGTTTTGATTACAATAATTTTAAATATTTAGTAAAAATTCTACTATAGCTTCATTTCTGAACTTTTGATTTTAGTTTGTTTATTGTTTTTCCGGAAAACAGTAATCTATTTTTCGGCAGGAATTCAGTTATTTTCTTTTGTTTGAAATCTCTAGTTCTTTTTCTTATTTTTTTTTAAAAAATAAAATAACAGTCAACTGCTTTAGTTAGAAGATGTTATTTTCTTTTTATTGTTTATCGTTTTATTACAAACATTTATTATTTTCTTTATCAGATGCTTCAACAGAAATATTTTAAAATTACATGTTTTGTTGTTGATTTTTATTCAATAGATTTAAGACTCGTTACTAAAATTTATTTTAAATAATTTTGATAACATGTTCGTTTTAAAAGTAAATTATCTATTTTGATATTTACAATTTAAAATTTCAGTCTTTATTGTTGTTTAGTGATAATGACGGAAAACATGGCCATGGCATTCTATAAAAATGCAAATTGAAATCATTTTTCATCATTTTAGATGATTTATATTTATTATTTTTTTAAGGAATGAATCTACGCAGAACTCTGTTTCCGAATATTTCTTTGCTCGTTAAATAGTGTTTTAAGTAATTATATAAGCATTATAATATTTTACGCAGTTTATATAACACTATATTGTATTTGAAAAATTTTAAAGAACATAAAAAAGCAAAAAAAAAAAAAAAAAATGTACTGAGAAAAATAATATCGTAAACTTTTCGTTAATTTTAACCGAAACGCTTTAGTTAACAATAGACTTTTTTGAGTTTTTAAAGCATGATAAAAATTTGTGAAAAGTGTAAATTTTTGTGTTTTTATCATGATACCTTAGCGCATGGCATAAAGACATTATTTGGTTAAATTTACTTTTCAATTTTGTATTTTTTACTAAAATGTGTTGTAATAAGAACTATAATTTTAATTACCAATTCCTGGTTAACCGTTACCACATGAACGGAAAAATTACCAAATGAAGGGTTTAAATACTGTATATTTTGGTTGTATTAACCAGTTATTATTTTTTTTTTAACCGCAAATGTCATTACAATACAGGTAAGTAATTTTTCAAGAATATTTTGTTTGGTGAAATTATTAAACATCATGTTTTTGCGAAAGAAAACTAGTTTAACAATTGATAATCATAATTTTAATATCTTAAACAATAATACGGTTCTAACTTTGATGCAATCTTATAAAGGTATTTATTTGAACTTAATTTTTGATCAAGTTGAACCATAGTTTATTACAATAAACTAGCAAGTATAATGAATTTACAGAGCGAAGCACAATTAAATAATATATGGGTGATTCTCACGAAATATGACAATTCACCGTCCCTTGCTCCAAGATCTAATACTATAATACTAAAAGAACTTTTTTTAAAAAATTAATAAATAGCATTTTAAAATGACTTTGCACCAGCCTTGACTGTTTTGTATACTTAAAAAAATCAAAATGTCAATGAATATCAAAATGTCATTTTCCTGGCATGTCCCAAACAATGTTTCCAATAATAACTAGCTTCAAAACTTCCCATAAATTTTTCAATATCTAATTTTTTTTATCTCAACCGGTGTAAGCATTTCTAGAATATGCGCAGAGGGTATTATTTACAAAAACTTCGTTTAAAATAATTGTTTCCGTCAATAATTTGTTTGTCCCCAAAAAATCTGTCATTTTCTTGGCTACTTTTATTTAGTGGTTTATAACCAAAATAGATAGAGCCAGCAATCAATATCTTATGTTAATAGATTGATTAGATCCCCCCCCCCCGCCTATATGAACATGTCTTGTTGCATGAATAAAGAACCAATTTTCCGGTTTAGATTTATTTCAAAAAATGTTTCAAGGTGAGTAGGTTTTTGTGTTGTCATTTTCCAGGCTTCTTGAAATCATTAATAACATAAACTACATAGATTTATCTGAGTTATTTTAAGAAATCCTGTTGTTTGAATTTGAAGAAATTGTTTGGTCCGAATTGTCATGTTTAAAAAAAATCACCCATATATATATATATATATATATATATATATATATATATATATATATATATGATTTTTTTTATCATTTGTTGCTTATATAAGGCTCATCGGAATTACATTATTTGTAAGCTGTAACTAAGGTTATTTGTTGCAAGGTTTCTCAATAAAAAGCTGAGCGAAATCGCAATCGAACGTTTAATATCCATAATACAATGATTCTAATATGAGTCGTTGTTCGTACCATGCTTATTCGTACTAAATAATTTAAACGTCGCGGTTAGGGTTATTTGTCTCTCAATAAAAATCTATGTAATATTGCAATAGAACACCAGTAATTTTAACGAAGCGCGATACGAATCATACCTTCAAAGCATTTATACCCATACATGGCGCCTGAAACTCTAAAGTTACATATTAATAAGATATATGCGCCTTATTCGATTTCCTTAGCATTGAGACTTCCCGAAAGCATTTGGAGGAGAAATCATACCATAGAAGTGGTTCCATTTCAATAACGAGCTCGATTACTATGTAGCGGTTGCAACTATTTTGAACCGCTTAAACCGATGCTGGAAATGCACGGGAGCCTGCAAATCGTTACTGAAATTTATGATTCATATTCAAGCTCTAATGCCTTTTACCTCGCCAGAGGGCCCGAAACTTTAAGAGGCCCAGTTATAGACAGAAGTACAGACAGAATGGTAGCGCCCCAGCATTCGACATCCACATCAATTGACCAAGGAAATCTTGCTGATGGCGGTCGGTACCTTAAGCGCCCTACCGAGTTATTAGCGGCGTTGCAATTGGGAGGTGGTATGGAACGTGAAACATTCGAATTGAGCGGGTGGGGGTATATATTCGAAATAAGGCAAGGGGGGGCATCGAATTCCAGATGCCAGTGACATCAGCCCAATCGCGGCTTGTTACAGTAGGGCGCTTAATTGTACAAGGGGTAGGGGCGCACAGCGGTTTCATCATTGCTTCTCAGAATTTAGTCTGACCGAAATGGGAATGGGGAGAATCGTGGCAATTTCAGATTCATTCGCCCCTTTACCCCGTTTTCAGTTTGCCTCCCCTCCCTCTGGTTTTGAAACTGTGAAGTTAGTTTCTCTCTCTTCGGGGGCTGGCTGTGACAGAAGTGGAAATTCAGTGTCGTTGTTCCGGAATATCCTCTCTTAGTGCCATTTGTCTTCTGATGGCAACAAAGGAAAAGATCCCAAAATTTGGCTTACTTCAAACAGCCTTGAGGTATATATGGATTTTACCTGGAAGTTCCTTGTACGGGGTTATCGGAAATCTTTTTACGTTCGAAAATTTCTAAATCTAGGATATTGATCAGAGATAAAATAGAAATATAATTTCCGATGGGGTTTAATTTAATTTTAAGAGAACTGAAAAGTATTTTTAAAAATGGCTTTAAAGCATTTTCAAATAATGCTAGAATTCAATTGAAATACCCTTTACATTTTATTTATATAACGACAGCTTAATTTTTTTAAAAATAACTATAATTTTTTATATTTTTTTTTAATGAAATTCTATTGCAGTCTCACAGAAATCGACTTGATTAGCTGGAATACAATAAGCCTAAAATATATAGATGTATACCACTTATAAATCAAAATTTTATTTTATATCTTATAGTACTCGTTAAGAAGCGGTCCCAATTTTGAGTTATTGTACAGCTACCAATATTCAACTCCGTAGTTTTGCAATTTTGAACCCAAACTTAGAAGACTAGGGAACTCCTGGATAAAGTATTGGGTGAAAATTGCCTTCGTGGAGAATTTTTTGATGCAACTAACCCGCATTTGCATTACATGTAGAGGAAAACCTCGAAAACCTTCCACGATTAGACTGATGGCATGAAAACTCTATTCTATAATCCGCCTAACACTAAGGATATTTTACGCCAAAACTGTGGTCGGTGAGAGTCGAGTGCGAAAGTCATATTGACCAGCCATCGCTGGGATTCGAACCCGGGTCTCCTCATTGGGAGAATAGTGCTCCATCCCCTGAGCACCACGGCCCTTATAAATCACTATGCAACATACATTAATATCTACAGCCCATTGTGATCTAGCTGGTCATGGGATCAAAGCTTCTCAATTTCGTGACCATGGTGGTTGCAACATACAACAACATACATAAATGTATAGCACGAAAATGATAGAAATTTCAGTGTATAAAATTGAAATAGATTTCACGTAGTATTTACTGATAGACTGAAGTGTACTAAAAATTTTACGATTCAGTTGCAGCTAGATTACAAAAGTTATAAATTAGAAAATTAACTAAATAAAAAAAATAAAAAAATGCTTTATATTTAACTTTATGCTTTATATTTAACTTTAGATAAAAGTCAAATATTTGTCATAAATAAACTACCGTAGAAATATACTCCCTATTTAATACTAGCTTTTAGAATGGATTCCACTTAAGCTTCTTAAATAAAAAAAAAATTTCCTAAAATTTACCTTTCCCGTGTTGTGATTGGGCAAGAAACTAATTTATTTCAAATTATTTCTATACGCGGTAGGTAAAAAAGCAGGGAAAAATTAATTAAACCCAGAACTCATTATGAAATAAAAATCGGTACTTGAACAAACAGATGCCCCAGATGTTGACTAAGGCTGTACTAAACTGTGAAAGCCGTCAGGGTTAAAAAAGAATAAAATTAAACAACTGAGGAAAAAAACTTAAATCAATTTATGTTGGAAGAAAGGTTTCTCCCAGAAATTATTACAATTGCTCTCCTACCCCTCAAAAAAAAAAAAAAAAAAAACTATAGTGTTAAGACTCACTCAAACACATTACTAATTAAGTTGCTATTAAACGATTTTTTTTCTCGGAGAGCTTGGCAATTAAATTGATTAAGGTTGTTCTTTTTGCTAGGTAAAAGGAGCGTTTTAAG
This sequence comes from Parasteatoda lunata, assembly GCA_949128135.1. Classification (NCBI taxonomy): domain Eukaryota; kingdom Metazoa; phylum Arthropoda; class Arachnida; order Araneae; family Theridiidae; genus Parasteatoda; species Parasteatoda lunata. The sequence goes on along the minus strand of OX421972.1, from coordinate 39,941,302 downwards.
ACTTGAGAAAAGAAGATTTTAAATATTTTGCTTCATATTAAAGCTGTTTTTCGAAGGCTCCGTCGTAATATCAAATGATGCTTTTTGCTAATAATATGCTATATTTATAACTGCTGTGAGTTAGCAACTGTTATTCATGACTGTTGGGTTAAGTTTAGCCTATCTAAAGCCAAAGCCGTCTACGCTTAATTTGAAAATGGCGCAAAACGCCAATATGAAGAAAAGCTACAGTTTTGTGAAAATGAAAAGCGTTTGTGGTCTTTAATATTTAAAACCTTACTAAAATGCTGCATTACCTGGGCTCATGAAAAATTTGCAAAAACTTAGAATAAGGCTGTGGTTTTGATAATTTTCAACTAGATGGAAAAATATCGCCAAATTGGCGATCTTTAAATTATTTTGAAAACTTCTAAAATATTTAACTAATTTGTCTGTAATAAAGCCCAGATTATTACAGATTATTCACGGCAAGATTATTTATATAGTTTAATATCATTGCATTGCTTCAAGTGTAAAGCACTTAAACTAAGTTTTTTTTTTTTTTTTTTTTTTTTCCTTCCTTGGCGACAGAGTTTCGAAAAAGAGCGTTAATAGAAAACGTCGGTTATCAATGATACTTTTGATGAGAATTTGATATTTCAATGCCATTGCATATTTCCTAGCTTTTAAATTTTTTTATTATTTTATAATACCCTAATACTCTATATTTTAAGGGATGACAGGAAAATTATATCTTAATTTCAAAAATTTAATTTTTTTAAATCATTTCTGCTTCTGTTATATATAATTAAATTAAATCAATTATTTAATTTTTAGAACATTTCATAAAAAAACACGAATTTAAATACTTTTAATCTTTTCTTAACAATCAATGTAACAACTGACTCTTTCATTTAATACAAGTGTTTAACTTATTAATTCAGTTTCTTGACTCATCGACTACCAAAATTTATTTTTAACTAAATTTTTCTGTAGGCGACTTTATTTCTTTAGCCGCAAAAATGATTCAGTTACAGGATTATATTGAATTCTAACGGTCTTTTATGGTGATTCAGCTGTAGCCAGATTATTTCAAATTTAATATTAATAATGCGGGGTTGACTTAATTTTGGCTAAATTTTCTACCGATAACTTGCGCCAAATTTGGACAGACTGATTTGGAATTGAATATTTGAGAGGCTATGATTCAACAAGTACTGCAGTGCATGTATGCTTTATTAAAATTGCTTAATAAAATGGTAAAGCATATTGAAGAAATAGTTTATGTATTTTTCGGGGAAAGAAGTAGAAGATTAGTTATTTGAAAGTAGTTTTGGGTACTTCAGTTAAAAACGCGAAGAGTTATAAAAAATTGTATTTTTTTTAATGCAAAAAGTAATAGTAACAAATAATATTTTTTTACGAATTTGCAATACACTGTAATCCAAATTAGTTTAAAAAAATTAAATTCATCCCTTTACAATTTAAAAATTAGTTTTCTTTCCAGTGTATTTTTGAAAGAAGGTTTTTTGAAGAAAAAAAAAGTAAAACCACCCTTATTGAGTTATATCTTAAACCAACCTTCTTTCCTTCCAATTTCTCGTAGACCATCTTATAAGGAAGCGCCCCAAATAAAACAAGAAAAAAAAATATTCGAAATGAAAGGGGCGTTTGAGGGACGAACATGGTGACCATAAGTGGAGCAATCGATAGAAAGCCGAAGGGCGCCCATCCATCTTTCCATTGGCCCCTCCGCGGGGGCCCCCCCTTGTCGTCTTTCTTATCGGGACTGACAGAGAGATATCTTCCCGCTAACGTCCTACTTTTGGTGGGTATCTTCTGGCATTTAATGCTGGTCTTTGCAATTATTGTGGTATAAAGAATAAAAGTTCAGGTATGAGCCCAAACCCTGCCGTGCTTGACAAATGGAGAGGAATTTATTGGAAGAAGTTCCTTCTGCATCGGTTGTCCTCTGCCTTTATTATTAATATATATATATATATTTTTTTTTTCTACTCTTCGTTTATTTATTGCGTTTGGAAGTGAAGTCGTTGGAAAAGAAACAAGGTGGCTGTTTTCATTTATTAGGTTGTGAAATATTGCCCGAATCTGGTAGTTTTCTTCTTTAGGAGGTGAAATGTTTTTCTCTGGAGATATGATCTGTAATGACGTGGAAAGAAAAATTCGCAGTGACGTTTTTGTTTTTGTGTGTTTAATGTTACTCAGAAGTACGTAAGGCACAATGTTTTCAAAGATACTGTATTTATTTTATTTTAATGGCCGTTGAACAACCGATCCTTTTTTTGAACTAGCGGCCATCGATGTTCACCATCTTAGCTTTCTAGTTTTCAACTCTACTCAAAAGACAGGGGAACTCTTGGTTTAAGCACCGGGGAAAACTCTCCATCGTGGAGAACCTTTAGATGGAATCAATCCGCAATTGCGTTACTCGGGGAGATAAATCTCCCAAGGTTAGCCTGACGGTAAGCAGGTTTTAACCCATAATTCGACTCAACTGGGAATAATGTGGTCTGTGTGATCTGGAAGCAGTATAAGAATTTTTTCTATTATTGATGAAATTTTAAGCAGAGTTTTTGGGAGGCGAGTGCTTTATCCCTTGAACTGTTCCGAATTTAAGACACTTGAGAATTTTCAAAAAATAATATGACTAAAAGTTGAATTGATCAAAAAGGCGACTATAAGAAAAGCAATCGCTACAAAGCTGAAGTGCGTCAGAATTTTTCTTTATCAATTTTGAAGAAAATTTTGGTTTTAAAGACGTGTTAAAACATAATTTATTTTCTACCATGACATTAAATAAGACAGAATTGTTTTCATAAACTGTTCTCTGCTGTCATTATTCTTTCTGAAGTTGGTGTGTTTTTAAATTTACAAAAATGTCACTTACGGCCATCTCTTACAAGAGTCTTACATTTAACTGCATTAATTCACTCTTCTCTCGCTAGTTAAAAAATTTTCGAATTAACTTAAAACTATGTTTATAACTAGTAAAATATGGAAAAATAATTTAAATTTTGTCCACTAAAATGTTTATTAACAGAAGTCGATTCTTTTCTTTTTATGCTTTCGGCTAAAATTTATCTTGAATATATGGTCAAATAATTCAGTGTTTCTTTTTTTTCTCTTTTGGCACTGTATAATTCTAAAATGCGGAAATGCATTCCACCCTGTATGGATGAAGAAAGTCAAACTCACTTTAATAACTTGAGAATTGCCTTCTTTTTTTTTACGATTCAGACATTCTAGCTGCGTGGGAACTTGTTTAAGAGAGCTACTATTTTCAAGTGGATATGAAATAATTTAATCTCATTCATCTAAATATATTCTTCTTGTTTACATACACCATCATTCCACTTACTCATCCAACAACTACATTCACCACTAACATGTTATAACGTTGTAAATGCCATTGGCGCTTGCCCTAAATGTTCTTATTTCAGACTTCGGTTGTTCGGCACAGAAGCTACAGCTATACTTGGTTTACTCACAAACTCCGTTTTGAAAATAAAGTTAGGGTCATTTGACATACTAAAGAAATTTTAGTAGCTGTTAATGTTTTACTTCAATCACATGTCGTATTTATTGACCATACTAAGTTGGCGAGCTAAGTCTTGACCGTCGAAAATTAATTAATTGCAGAGTTCATTCATTTAAACTCAGTTTGTTCACCATACTTGGCCACACTAAGCTGGTGAGCTTGATCTAGACCACCGAAAATCAATAAATGCCAGAGTTGATTCATTAAAACTAAGTTTGCTCCCCATACTTGGCCGTACTAAGCTGGTGAGCTAGATCCAGACCACCGAAAATCAATAAATGTCAGAGTTGATTCATTTAAACTACGTTTGTTCACCATACTTGGCCGTACTAATCTGGTGAGCAGTTCATTCAATTGATTCCACAGTTCATTCAATTAGATTAAACTTTAAAAAGACACTTAAGGGTCTTCATTCTAAAATTATGGTAAAATAACCGGCAGCAGCGTGTCCATCAAATTAACCGTAAACTTTACGGTAAAGAACAGTTTTTTACATTTATAGTTTTGAAACCGTTCACAACTAATATGGAAAAAAAATCAAACCATAAAAACAAAACTATACGGTTTTTAACCTTTTACAACTAGCATGGTTTCAAAACCGTAAAAAAGAAACGTGGGACATTGGAAACTCTTCAACGCTGAGACTGGAACGCTCTATCGGTCATGAGATTGACAGATTAGCCCTCTCGGGTATAATAAGTCATCAGCTGCGAGAAACTTAGTAGCTTTATTGGGTGGGCCTAGTTAGGGCGATAAGATTCTGGTTGTTTAACCATATTGATTGAAACCAGTTAATAAACGGGTTTTTTCCCAGTTAATAGTTTGAATACGATCGTATTTATGGTTATTTAACTGTTTTGTTTGAATTTGGTAAAATAACAATTAAACAAATTGTTAATTTCTACGAGAGTAGAGCGGTTTATACTACGTTACATTATCACATAATCACGTAGTTTTCTTTTTGTTTTGTTATAAAGGATTTAGTTATAGTTTTGTTTTTCAATGTCATATATTTATAAGTTAGTAATTGCAATCAAAATTTTAGCACCTACAAGTCCATTCCGGTGCTGCATGAGTATCGATATAGAAACAACACACACTTTTTATCTACTTTTGAAAACAATGCTATGTTTATAAAATTTATTAGAATATTAATGGAAACCAAAATAATTATAAAGTATTTTTTCTTAACATTGTGCAAACATTATGAGTTAGGGAGACTTTAAATTTTTTCTAGAATTACCACATTTACGTACAGAACTATAGTGTTGAACTTTTCTTAACGGATGTGGGAGATAAAATACAAAAATTTAAGTGAAACCAAATATTTACTTTTTAGAATACAAAATATGTTTATGATTAAATATATTAAAAGAGCTTAGAAAGTCAACAAAATAATTTATGAAATACGCTAAATCTTAAATCTATCTACAAAAATATATATTTCTCTTACACAGCGACAAAGAATCCCTCATTTCATTTTTTTTTTTTTTTTTTTTTTTGCGTTGCCAACAAAACAAATAATAATATCAACCGTATTATAAGCATAAAAGCGTAAAGGTATATGCTTACAACTTTAATTTTTCTCTCACGGGGACAACGAAAAGCTGAAACAAACTGAGCTGAGTTGGAAAAAATTGAAAGATTAAATGCGAATATTTCATATCAACAAACATAGTATCCTACATTATGTTTTATTATAACTTACAAAAGTTCAATAATAATAATTTTATTCGTTGTTATTGTTATTCAAAGTAAATTTAGTATTATTCATGCTATTACTTAAAAGCATAATTAATGTTTAGTTTCTGCAAGTTTATCTATTGCATGTCACTTAATTCAAATTAACTTCCTAATAATCATTCAACTGCTTTACAACTCAAAGTTTTGAAATTCATAATTATGTTTTTAACGATGTTGTTATTATTTACTTGTAATATTTCTTACAGGCATAATTATTGTTTTCCTATTTTTGTTGTTTATTTAAAAAAAAATTTTTTTACTTCAAAAACAAATAATTAAATAAAATTTTTAATTTTTCAAACAAAAATTAGTTTTAAATATTTTAATAATTGAATTAAATTCTTAAGATTTATTGATAGAACATATTTCAAATGGGTTTATTTTAGAAGCAAGTATGGTGTGCAAAGCAATCCATATAAGATTGCGCGCAAACCATGTAACGTGGAGCCCATTAGCAAAAATATAAACATATAAACGTAAGTGGGTTTTATTATTTCATTTTCTTAGACACATATTTACTTAAGCCGAATAACAAGAACTCTTTATATATATATATATATATATATATATATATATATATATATATATATATATATATATATATATATATATATATATATTAAAAACAAATTATAAGTGATTTTGTGCATCGATAAAATAAATTAATAATATCTTAAACACTGTATCTTCTACCGCCATTAAACTTTCCCCTTCGACAATTTGCAAATGAAATGCATTGTGCATGGCAATGAACTCGTCAAATTTCAGCCAAGATGATTGAGCATTTATGCCAAGAATCCAGCCAATCATCTCCTTCAGTTTCACTACCATCTCACGATTACTGATGTTAAATTTATATTACCCCTTTATTTCATACCTCTACTAACTTTCTTCTTCTTAAACCGATAAGGATTCCTAAAGGATGAAATAAGACAACAAAAAAAAGTACTCGTATTCATTAATAATTCATTTACGGGACAAAATTATATCCCTGCTAGTCATTTTTCCCGTCACGTAGGCAGTCTGAGATAATAAATGCCGTTTTCTTCGACATGCCCGGTAATTAAGGATAAGTTCGTTATAGGTTGTGCAAATTCTGCTCAAACACAAATAAGCATTACTGAGATTATCCGTTAATGTTTTATATCCCTTAATGCGACGCCAAATGCGTGATTAACAATTAGCTTATCCAGAATCGAATTGATGCAGACTCAATATTGTATCAGAAATGTATTAGAAATCTGCTACACCAACATGAATGGATATCTTTATTGCTTCGGACGAATAAGAGTTAAGAAGTTAAAGATTTGTATTATGAACTTAAGTTACTCAAAAACGCATTTTTGGAAATGTATTAAAAGATTTTGAAAGCAGTTAAGTTGTATTTGTTCAATTTTCTCCTTGTGAAACATTTAGCACAATTATGAATGATTTATTCATTTTATTAATTCCAAAAACATGGTTAAATTATAGACTTGAAGCGCTGTAAAAAATGGATTCTCATATGTCATGAAACTTTTTAAATTTTTGATAAAACCATTTTTTGACATAGGCCCCAAGCGAATATTTTGTCAAAGTGACGAAATAACTATCGCCACTTCTTCGTGAAAATGGATTTCAGGATGAGTAAAGAAATTTTTCGCCATTCTATTAAATTTTTCCAAAAAAAATGAATAAATAAAATAATAATAAATAATAATGAAATAATAATAATAATGAAATAATAATAATAATGAAAAGTACGGGTGGCACAGAAGTTCGTGGGCACCGTAGTCACCCCAACAACACAAGGAGAAGATCCATGCCCGTAGCGAGATTCGGACTCTCCTGGTATGACGTCAACTCCTTGACCACCATACATACATACCGGTAGGTTTGTATCGTCATTCTAGTTTCAATCGTGTAGTCTTCATTCTAGTTAACGCTCGTTCACAATGCTATGCGATGAGATTCCAAGTTAAAGAAACACTTTCGTCATACATTTGAGAGTTCGCGTTTCATCAAAAATCACATGATTTCGTGAGGCTGATTCTCAAAATTACGGAAAGACAGTTCAAGGATTGCAAAGTCGTCAAAAGTGAGAGTGTACTGGCACAGTCGTAGAAAAATCGATTCAACTTTGTACTACATTGGTAGTACCTCGATTCCAAGATCGAACAAAGCTGCTGAAAATCTTAATAGGGTTTATATTGAACCATATTTTCGCTCAAGTCGAAGCGTAATAACGCTTCAAAAATAGGGATCCATTTTCTAGACTTGCTAGGCTTTCAATTAAAAAAAAAACAAAAGATGTTTTCCTCCCATTCTTTTTTTTCCGCTATTTATTTGTTTTAGAAGCGAATGAAGTTCTTTAATCAGGTGATATTTTAAGTTTCTTGGGATTATTCATTTAACTATGTTCTTATTTCTATAAAATTCTTCATAGGTATAAACAAAAACCTTCTCGCTAATTTTTACAAAATAATCTGTTTTAAACGAGTTCTTTTTCTCTGTAAATAGTTTTGACACTAAATCCCCTGTGCAGTTTTTTCATCAAATTTTAATACTGAAAACTTTTCTGGAATTACTCAACTGCACTCACGGCGATAAAATTACGATGTGTAATTTATGGGAATTCATTAGTCAAGAATAACACAATGGAATACCTCAACGCTGACGTGTTGTACGTATCACCGTAGATTATATCAAGAATGTGTCGTTCCGACTATAAATTTTGCGTGGAATTTTTGGTGACAGGTGATTGAGAATAAGGGGTATTTTTTGCTAGAGGACGCATTCTTTTGACATCATAAAATGAAGTTGTTACGTTTTGAAATGTCACTCTTTAAAATTTAGATATGTTTAGGGCTATTTTGAATGCATTCAAGCTGCGATGAAAAAACGGGTTTGTAAATAAAAAAATACTACGAGAACATACAGAGTAACAAAAATTGGTGTATAATTGCCACTATTTTTGAGGTAAGCTAAATGCACTCAAAGGGCAAAACTACAACTATCGCACAAACACAAAAAAAAAAAAAAAATTATGTAAAATTGCGAATTAGAGCGAATATATTACTAAAAGTGTGCTTGTTTTTTTTTTCAAACGAAATGTGTTTGCAATTATGCCATTAAATTAATTCTAATGCACATGAAAATATATGTTGTTAGTAAACAAACGAACAAAAATTAATAGATATATAAATAAAACTACCATAGGGAAAAAGTAAATAAAAAATGTGACTAAATGCACCGTAAAAATTTTCAATTTACAAAAATTATGGCAACACCAAATTTTTTTAATGTCTACATAAATCATAAGGGCATTTTTTTCTTATTAATATTATTAGGTTTCGATTTTAAATTTTTGTTGGAATATAATGTGAATGATAGAAAAGGAGTAGTAATTTATGTCAGATTGCGCATATTTTTAACCCAAAAGAAAATTTGTCGTGTTTTGACAAATTTGGTTTTAAAAACTTGATTGATCATTGTGTATTTTTAATGGATATAAATGGTGACGACAACAAAAAATATGTGCGAAAACTATAGACACTACGCGAAATACCCAATCAGTCGATTAATAAGTTAAATATAGTTCAGTAACAATTACAATCAATTACAAACTCAAATCAATTACTAAGTTTCAACGTAACATATTTTTTGGAAATTGAATTATGTTGCGATAAAAAAAAAAAAAAAATTAAAAACTCTTTTAAAGATATAATTTTGTATAAATAAATTTAAACGATATACTTGGGTCTACAGGCGGTTCCAGTTTAGAAAATGGACAAGTTGTCTTTTGTCTTCAGTGAATGGGTTCCAGTATTTTTGAAAGTTTTTTTTTAAGTAACATCTTATATTTGCATGTCTAACTAATAAATATTTTCTACGTATATATCAACAAAATAATAATTTCATACTTCCTGGAAAATAGCCACTACATAAAATCAGTAAAGTAACCAGATACTCTCATACTACCAGCAAAATACTCATTTCCTACTACCAACAAAATAAACATTACAACAGCCAATTAAACATTGCATAGTACCAACAAAATTCCCATTTAATACTACTGACAAAATACCCATTCACTATAAGCAACAAAACAAACTATAACTAATAACAACAATTTAATAATCACGCCTAACGAGAAAAATACCATGACTTAAAAATATGCAATTAAGAACTGGAATTCTTTATAAAGTGATACTAAATAATTTATTAATAGCTTTCTTTTCACAGAAATAATACTAACGAATTTAATTCAAATAAGCTTGAAATAGAGAATTAATTTCTTTACAATGTAAACACGTTCTAACCATTCGCGAATTTTGAAACTAAGAAGCATCTGAATTGAACAGAAATTTAAACTTTCGTATTTTTCTTCATTCAAATCTGCCTCGCCGAATTATATTCATATTTTAAGTCTCTTAAGTCGATTTAAAATTTTAATCGTAATAAGCTTCCTTTTAATAAATTAAAATCATTTAAAAACTTCACTTGGTTGCTGAAACAAGATTGTTGTTTCTAAAGGATTATAGATAATTTATTTATTTATTTTTCAAAAGGAAGCGTTAAAACATTTATGAGACAAAGAGATTTATTTGGCAACGACAAATAAATGAATAATGTTTTTAATGACTAACAATTTGACTGACAAACGAAAACAAAACTTCATATTCAACTAAGATTAAAAGTAAAGCAATAGTTTCAAGAGCACTCCAGATATATTATTCAGAAATGTCTTTGAGTTAACAAATAATGTTGTATTTATCTTAATAACGCAAACAATCTAGTAACTTGTTGTCATCACACAAAGATTATTTTCGATCAAAAATTTCAAAATTGTTTCAACATTTATATCAAAAGTAAATATATTTTTGCTAAAATTCGTTAAATAAGCATTTAATTTCTCTAAAGCTTCTAATTTGATAGGTTTTGTTAAAATTATGAAAATTTTAATCGAGATATTAGAACAAATTAAAATGTTTATTATTTAATTTATAATAATGAAAGTAGGATTCAATTCAATTTAAAAGAGTTAGTTTATTCAAAAAAAGTCATTTCGAAAAAGTATGTTTTAAATTATCGGTGTCTACTTTTAATGACTTTTGACAAAACAATTTAAATTGCGATTTTAGGGAATAATAATAAAATAGACCTGGAGACATTAAGCACTAAAAAATTTTAACAACTGAATTTCCGTCACTGGGAACAAACGTATGGTTAAAGCTACCACAATATGGTAAAATTTATCGTGTTTATGGCTGTAGGAAAACACCAAAAAACTCCGTAATTTTAACTGAAGTGTTTTGATTGCATTAACATTAAAATATAGTTTTAAAATCTGTGATAAAATTTGATGATTGCGGTAAAATTTTGTAATTTTATCATGGAGCCTGAAAGTATGGCATAAAAATCATTTATTCGGTGAAATTTACTTTTCAGTTTTGTATTTTTTACTAATTTTGTGGTAATAAAAAATATTTTAAAAAATGGAATTTCCGAATAAATGCTACCATATAAAGGGAAAAATTCTCGAATGAATGGTTTATATTCTGCATACTTCGCTTAAAAAAAAAAAAATTATGTTACTGAAAATGCTGCTACATACACTACGTTAATTCAATCAAAAAAAATTTTTATGTTTGTTCCTTTCTTTTTCTACACTGGAAAAAGGAATTAAGAAAAAGGAATTACTCAAAGTAAAAATTAGAAAAAAATATCAAGTCACATTTATAATAAAATTTAAACTACACGCAAAAAATTTTTGTAGCTTAAGATAGATAAATAGAGAGAAAGAGAAAGGTTTGCTATAAATTCATTTAATTTTTTATATTCACAACATGACACAAATCTAAAGCAATATGTTTATAAAAAGTCATTACATCAAAAAATTTGAGCATCTTTAATTGAAAGTCATATTTTTCATGTTAAGAGTAAGTAATAAAAGTTAAATTAATGTGTGTTATCCAGTAAAAAATTAAAAATAGGTGTTGTTTCCGCATTTTGATAAAGAAATAACGTAAACACACAATTATTGTAATGATTATTTGACACTTTAGTTTTAATTAATTTAATTCTAGTTCTTAAATTTTCTAAAAAAATTATAAAGAACTAGAAATAATAGACTTAAAACCTTATTTTTTTGAAATTGATTGAAATTAAACTGCGTAAATTTTTAAAAATTATTATCTTTTTTTTTTCAAAACAATTTTTTTTTTAAAAAAGTAGTATAAAAAAAAATAGTTTAAAACAATATACTTATAATTTACTCATAACTTATTATTTCATATATTATTAAAATCAGTTTTTTCAACAAAATTTTTTATTTTTTTTAAGTTGAAGAAAATGATCAATTAAGTAAATAACAAATTTAATTGTCGGCTTCGGAAAAGTATCTAAATAAAGAACACAAAATAATCGCTTTTAATTAGACTAAATAATTAAAAGCAAAATATTACAAATTAAGTTTTAACCACCAATAATTTCAGGAAGTGCTATTACGTATTATAATATTTGAGAAAAACGTTTTGTTCGTTTACATTTAATTATTAATTAAAATATTGGAAAATTATACATTAAAAAAACATTATTTATAAAAGTTTAATGCAGTATTTTTTACGCATTTTCTTATAATTATTAATTAATATTAATTAAAAAAAATTAAAAATAATAATTAATTTTCAATTATTACTCAAAGTTTGTAAAAGCATGAAAAATTAAAGAAAACACAATTACGTGCATTTATTACGTTATTAATTATTCAATTATCTATAGAATATATTTTCAAGTTTAGAAAGTTTAAATAAGACTGTATCTTTGAACACATTTGAATTCATAATTAACATAACTGAAAACAAATTAAAAACAATAGTTTATTTTAAATTTTTATTTAAAGTTCATAAAGAAAGAAAACACTGAAATACATGTTGTTCACATTTTTTTAACGTCAACTTTTGATACGTATAAATATTTGATGTTATTTAACTTTATCATCTGCTATCTTGCAAATTTATCAGAATGTATTCCCAAGTTTTGAAAGTTTAAAATAAAGACTGTATCTAGGAAGACAGCTTTGGAAATTACAGCAACATAATGAATGTCTTTCCTCGCCGAACATAAACTTTCAAAACTGCACTCGTGATCGACGTCAGTCAACCCTCATCAGGTAAGAACAAGGCCTGTTCCTACTTTAACTACGCAGGACATCACCGCACGTCTGTTTTATAATTTAAGTCGACCTGTTACAAAATTTACGCAGGGCCTAATTTTTCTTTCTTTTCTTTCACCGTCTTCTTGCGATCATAAAACTTTTTTCATAAAAGACAGTCAATGACCCAAAAGGGACGACGTGAGCTAATTTTAAAATTAGTTTTTTTTTGTTGCCAGCCCCCCGTTTTTATAGAGGGGGTAAATGGTTTTATATTTTTTTCTTTTCTGTTTTTACAGTCAAGGGAATGGCGTCCCCTGCTGTTAAATTCCTGAAGTTTGGCCCCTCCCTGAATTTTTTTTTTTTATTATTCAAATTCTTCTTCTTTTTTTTTTTTTTTTTATGTTTCAAAATGGGAAGACAACCTCTCGGAATTTGAAGCGAAGTTTCGAGAAGGATTTTTTCATTAAAAATGGAATGTGTAAGTTAATTGAAAATTAAAAAGGTGTCGTAGCTTAAAAATATGTCGCATAAAACTTTTTTTTTTTTTAATTTTTAAAAGGCATATCGAGCAACGGGAAAAGATATAAAAAAAAAATTTTTTGCATTAAAAATAACGTTTTAATGGCTACAAAAAAGTTTGATATTGATATAAAAATTTAAATAATATAAAAAAATCAGGAGGAAGATTGATGATAGGAATTTTAAGATTTTTTTTTTAACATTATTGATGTTGTTTTGATACTTTTTTTGAAAAAAAGAAAATTTGGTTAAAAAATCATCAGCAAACAAAAATGAGTTTTTTTTTTCTGTCCAATGTATATTTTTTATACCTCCAATTATTTTTTTTGCTGAACAGATTAAAAAAAAAGAAATAAATAATTTTAGAAAGAAAAAAACAAGAAGGTGTTTTTGTATTTGTCCTAGAACTTTGATTGTATCGCTCTGAAATTAACTCACTGTAATTGAAACCCATTTACTTATTTTCGGCTAATAAGTTTAAATGTTTATTTTTCTTTAATACCTACTATTAATGTCAAGTGTCGGACGTTGGTAAAAGAAATAAAAATTAAAAATTCTTTTGATAGTACCAATAATCTTATACTGAATACAATTTTAATTCAACAAAATATATTTGACATTTCTAATCTCTTGATAAATATATAACTTCAAAACAATTGTTTGTATAGATTAAAAAAAATTAATTTTAACTTACTAAAGTCTTATGCGTGATGTTGTATTCAGCTTTAATGAGTAATAAGAATCTCAATCGAAGTTGCGAGGTGGGTACAAATAAATTATTACCATTGATCTTTAAGACTATTGATTAATTTAATAAATTAAGTGTGCATCTTATTTATTAAAAGTTTAATTGTTATTTCACCTTTAGCACCTACTATTGCCGTCAAGTACGTTGGTTAAATAAATAAAATTATTTCAAAATTCTTTTGATAGTATCAAAAATCCCCCTGAATACAATTTCAACTGAGTAAAACATATTTTACTAATTTCTAACCTCTCGATAAATATATACCTTCAAAACAACTGTTAGTATAAATTAAACTAATTGAATTAATTCATTTTAACTTACTGAAGTTTTATGCGTGATGTTAAGCTTTGTATTATTTATCTTAGAGGAGTAATAAGAATCTCTATTAAAGTTGCGAAGCAGATGCAGACTTATCAAAGCTATTTTTAATTGTATTTTATAACCGTCGTTGAACAGCTGACTCAATTTTGGGGTTTACGACTACTAATGTTCAATTACGTAGCCTTGTAATTTTGAACACAATCCAGAAAGCAAGGGAATTCTAACTCCTGGAACAAGAATTGGGAGAAATTTTGCCTTCGTGGATGGCATTTTAACGGAACTAAACTACATTTGCGTTACATGGAGAGGAAGACCACTAGTACCTCTCACGGTTAGCCTAACCGCAAGGGAACTCTAGCCCATGATCTGTCTACCACTGAGAATATTTCACGTCAGCACTGTGGTCGGTGCAAGCCGGATGAGGAATTCGTATCGACCAGCCACTGCTGGGAATCAAACCTGGTTCACCTCATTGAAAGGAGAACGTTCTATCCCCTGAGCCATCACGGATCAAATCAAAGCTATTGACGTATTGATAAATTTATGCTTTAAGATTATTTTAATTTTTTATCTATGTGTCCGTCGTTGAACAGTCGACCAAATTTAGAGTGTACGACTACCATTGTTCAACTCCATAGCCTTGTAACTTTAAATCCAGTCTAGAAAACAAGGTAATCCCTGGATAAAGAATAGGGGGAAATTCGCCTTCGTAGACGACTTTTGGAGGAACTAACCTGCATTTGCATTACATGGAGAGAAGAGCCACGAAAACTTCCAACAGTTTGCCTGATGGCAAAGAGACTCTAACCCATGATCCATCTACCACTAAGGATATTTTACGTCAACATCAACATGTCAGCCGGGTACAGAATTCCACTTAATCTCCTGAGCAACCACAGCTTCTTTAAGACTATTGATAATTAAACAAGCATCATATTTAAGATAAATAGGTATTTCACTTTTTTTCTGGATTAGATTCAAAACTACTTAGCTAAGTACTTGAACTTAAAAAACTCGTACATCCTCTATGCGAGACACCCGTTAAAAGTCGTTAATAAATTCAAATCTTTCACGTGGCTTTTGTCATTCCATTACAACCTGTCAGGTACTTACAGCTTATTCAAGAAATGTTGAGATCTACCCTCTTGAAAAAGATTTCTTCGAAAAGTCAACCCAAGAAAATGTCGAACATTTTGTTCTCTTTTTCTCGACAACTCGGAGACCCTTTGTCGACTGGTAAGAGGGTCTAAACGAGAAGTGCTTGCGTCAAAAGTTAAATATCACAATGTAAGGGAAGGAAGAAAAAAAAAAAAAATGGAAAGAAGAGGGTGAAAAAAATGAAGAACAAAAGAGATCGTTGTTTGCCGTTCTGAATGGGTCCCAGTGTTCACGTTGAGCCAACTAGACTTGTGAGAAAAATTAGTTCGGAATTTTTAGTTTTTTCAGTTAACTTTGTTAAGTGACTTTTCACTTGGGTGATGGTAACTGGTGATAAAATAAAGGCGATTCTCGGTGAACCCAATTGTATTTTGCCCCTCGTTTACTGTTAAGAAGTTTTAGACAAAAGAGCTTTTCTGCGCCATTTTTTTTCTTAACTATGACACGAAGTTACTTTCCTGTGTAACCCGTGTAATTCCCGTATAAGTTTCAATTTCTACAATGTTTATTACAAAAGACACTTCCCAGAAGAGACCAAAAGGTTAAAAGTTGGTTGAATTTAAAGTTGAAATTATATCTTATAATTTTTGTTTTGTTCTAAAGTGATAGTAAGTTTTGAATTGTTCACAGCAACATTTATTTTTTACTTTATTTATTTATTTATTTACTTAATTATTTCACGCAAAATTCTTAAAAAAGATCATGCTTATTTCGCGTTTTTGGTTTTTAGTACTATCGCGATATTATTTTATTTCGCGATAGTACTATCGCGATATTATTTAAAATGTTTTACATTATTTTTACAGTAGACAATATTCTTGTTAAGTAAAAAGTATCAGTTTATCTTCGTATTTGATACTATTACGATGATATCGTAAGTGATAAATAACCGTTATCAATAATTCTCGCAATGTGCATTAACGCACCGTTATCGTTGTTACTCGGAGAAAATAATTTTGGTAAACTACTATCCTATATGAAAATGACATTTCAAATATGAAATGAAAATGACATGGTAAAAAAAAACATAATTCTGGTTAAAAAAAACAAGCAAAATATACGATATTAAAACCTTTCATTTGGAAAATTTTTCTGTCCTTATAGTAAAGGATTACTTAAAATTCTAGTTTTTAAACTTTTAGTTTTTATTACCAAGCACATTTATTAGAAAAAAATCCTTATTATTAAAATTATTTGAAAATAATTATGATTATTTGAAAAATAATCTTTTCCAAATTAATAGTTTTCATGCTATATTCTAAGATATCGTGATAAAATAGCCAAATTTTACCAACCATATTTTATTTATTTTATGAAACTGATTAAAAAAAACAAAACAATAATTATTCCAGTAGTAAAAATTTCAAATGTTATTTTAAATATTTGCGATTGATATTGTCCCACGTGCTCGATAATCAGATGAAATATGAAAACAAAAGCTGCATCATTGCTATATTTGTTAATTCTCTAATACATGTTATTAGCTTATAGCTTTTATATTAGAAATTAAGAATTATCTTTTATCTTGAAAAAACTAAAATAATACAAGAATTTCGGATGATGTCAAAGAATTGAATTTTGTGTTTTCGTTTTGAGTAGAGCCCCTGAATCAGTATGGAAGCCTTCGTTTTGAGCTTTCAAATGTAGGCGTGGCAAATAAACTCAAAAATTTAAACATCATTGTAGAGGTCTTGAATTGAATATTACAAAAATGAAAAAAAAAATATCAAAAAAGATTTTTTGAAAGTTTTGGGGGTACTGACTTAAAAGACTTATTTCTATGAGAATGGTACTTATGTGAGAACAATATGTTTGTGTATCGGAATTTCTCAAAAACGGTGAAGAATAGATTTCAATTAAGAAAAAAATAGAATGAAATTATCGAGCTTTGTTAAGAAACTAAAAAATTTAAAATTAAAAAAAATAAACAGAAATTTAAAACTACTATTTAGAACTAATCAAAGAAGCAAAATATTTAAAAATTTTTCAACTTTACACAAAAAAATTCAAGAAAAAATATTTTTAGTTATTCAGTAAATATGCAAAACTGACATTTTGAATAATTTAAATGTAAAGAGATATTTTAAATGTATAATGTAAAAAAATAAGAGATAGCAATAAAGGCTTACCTTTTGGAAAGTTTCTTATTTTACCTGCAAAGAAAAAAAAATATTCATTAAAATAGTTCATTTTAAACGTTTCGCATTTAGTTAAAAATATAAAATGTATACTTTTTAAAAATAAATTAAATCTTTAATTTTGAGTGCGCATCATTTTCCTAACATTATAACTAAGCTATAAAATAACAAATATTAAATAAGATTTACTTAAGAATCTTTAAAATGTAATTGAACATTAAAAAATGTTATCTAAACTTTTAAAATTACGTAATAAGTTTTTTCACACCCAAAACTATATTATTTTATAACCGGCGTAGACCATCCGACCGATCTTTGGGTTTGCAACTACTCAAATCCTTAGCCTCGTGCTTTTGCAATCCAACCAAGAGAACAAAGGAACCTGATTTAGTACAAACTATCCTTCGAGGAGAACGTTTTGATGAAACTAACCACCATTTGCTTTATATGGAGAGTAATAATACAACTTATAACGATTGTCACGACTACTCTAATTCATGATCTGTTTACCAATGATGATAGATAGTTTTGGTCAGCACAGTGGTCGGAGCGAGTTGAAGTAGAATTCGTATAGACCATCCACCGTTGGGACTCACACCTGGGTCGCATCTCTTGAGGTCTCGTTCAACTTAATTTTATATTTTATTTCATAAACGACGTTGAACCAATTCTGAGTTGACGACTGACAATATTAAATCCCGTAGACTTGTAATTTTGAGCCCAACTCCGAATACAAAGAAACATCTGAATCAAGAATTAGGAGAAACTGGCTTTCGTGGAGAATTTTTTTTTGGTGGAACTAACACGCATTTGCATTACAAGGAGAGGAAAACAACGAAAAAACTCCACGGTTAGCTTGGCGTCAAGGGAACTCTAACCCGTGTGCAAATCTACCATGGAGGATATTTTGCGTAAGCACTGTGGTCGGTGTAAACCAAGAGAATAGTTTGCATCAACCAGCCACCGCTGATATTTGTACCAAGGTCACTTAATGAGGAGGCGATCGCTCTATCCCCTAAGCCACCACGGCTCCGTCCAATTTTATTTTATAACCGTAGATGAACGGCTGACTCAACTCCGAAGCATTGTAAGTTTGAAACTAATCCAGAAGACAAGGGTTAGACAAGGGTTCAATTTTGATAGAAATGTATTTCAATGAAGCTTCCTTATGATTGAAATGTATCCTGAGAATCCTCATCAAAGTTGACCTATCACTATGAAGAAAAAGAAGGGACTGAAATAACAAACCATTTTAATTGTACGACGAATAATTTCTAATTGGAACTTTTCACTTAGTCTCAGTTTCTTTCGGCAATCGAACTAATTTTTATGCTTTTAATACAGATTTCTTAAATAAATTTCTAATTTCTTTTTTCACTTAAATATAAATTTGCGATTTCTATCGTAATGCATTTTTTTTTTCCAATTCATAAGGATTGTAAAAACATATACTAAGAGCAGTGATTAAGGATAATCCTGCGCATGGAAAGTGTTAAATGCAAAAAAATTGTCACGATTTCTAAGTTATTTAAAAATATTTAAGAATAAAATAATTTGCTCGATATTTTCAAAAACCTAAAAAGAAGTCTTTGGCAGCATATTTTGTTCAAAAAAATTTATATTTTTAGCGAATTAAACATATTGTAAAAACAACAAAACAAATTCGTCACATAAAGCTTTACAATATTTTGCAAAGTCCTTTAAAGCGAAGAAAAAATAAACGCTCATTTTTTTTTTCTAAAAATAATTGGCAATAAATAAAGCAATAAAAGCTTATCCACAATAGTCATCCAAACATGAAATTCTAAAAATAAATATGACATAAAAATAAAGTTTTAAAAAAAAATCGAAAACATATTTTACAGCAGAATACTTAAATTTTATCAGTTTTTCAAATGACGGAAAAAATAAAACTAAAAAAAAAAGAAGAAAAATAAGCCAGCTAGCTTGGAATATTATAAGCAATAAGCAATTAGGTTTGAATAAAAATAAACAAGATCTTGGAAAATTTTAAGCACAGAATTTTCTTCTGCAATTTTTTTTAAAAACCAAATCTTATTACGCATAATTATGTAGCTTAATTCTATTCTAGTGTTTTTACAAAATAAATTAAAAAGAACAACAGCTTTCAAAAACATTCACTGGATAAAAAGTCCCTTTTCCATTCAGTAAAAGGATACCGAAGAATAAAGAAACGAAGCGTCGGCATAAAAAAAAAAAAAAAAAAAAAATTTTTTTTTTTTTTTCAGTATTTCTAGCATCTTTTTAAACGTCTATATACTTATTCACGGTATCTTAAAGATTCAAAGGCCCTAAGTCCTTGAAAACAATTAATGCTTTTGATTCAAAAGATATAGCTTGGTGAGGAGGATAAAATGATGAAGGAAAAAAAAAATCCTCCACAAATAAGAGGAGGAAGTGGAAATTTTACAGATGAAAAGCTTTTTTAAACAAATGTTTCTAAATCTGAATGATTTTTTTTACGAGACCAACAATTCAGTGTATAGGTATTTTTTTATTTATAGGTTAAAAAAAGTAAGAATAACGAAACATTTATTTGAGTTAGGTTCTTGAAATCTTACCTTATTTTTTTTAACGAGATTCTTTAACAAAAAATGTTGCTTTACTCGTGATATTGTTTTTATAATTTTTATTTAAGGGAGATTTGAAATAACAGAGAAATGAAAAATGAATATGTAAAAGCAGTTTTAATTATTACGTACGAATATCGAATTGTTTAGATTATAAAGATCGACTAAAACTAGTTAATATTTCAAAGGGATTTTATTATGGTTTAAATATAATGGTTTATAAAATTATGAACATACTTGCATTTTTAATGTTAATACAAAGAACAATTATTAATTTAACTAGTTTTGATTTAAATTCAAAATACTTTAGAATAATCCCTTTTTGCAAATAAATATTAAGAAACATACCAAATATGTACTGCCTGTTTTATTATCATAAATCTTTTTTGATCGCTTCATTATTGTTAAATTTTGTTTTCAAATGTATAATAATTTTATGTTCAAATTATCTAGCATGACGTTAAAACCATTAAGTATTATTTAAAAGAATTTTAAAGAGTAAATATTATCTAGCATAAGAGAAAAAGTATCTAGTACAACAGTAGAGGTATGTGTAGTACTAGTCAAATTATCAATCATAACAGTAAAATTATTAAGTATTAATTAAAACCATTATAAAGCGTAGATAGGCTATAAACAAATTACATTTTAACATTAAAAACTATTTTAACCATAAATAACTATTTTAATAATTTAAATCTTTTTCATTACTAATTTATATCAAAATGATCATATTAAACATGAAATTAAAAATTTTAAGTAATTGTATGAAAACATTATCAAATATAATAGTAAAATTATTTAGTCGAATATTTATTTAGCTAAAAATTAGTTATCGTAGTAAAATATTTATATTTTTTTACCAAAACAGCCATAATTGTTTTTATAATAATTAGAAAATTTAAGCCCAAATATAAATAATTGGGAAAGAAGTTAATAACATATATATATATATATATATATATATATATATATATCGGAATTTGTTCAACTGCTGTAGCAAAATCATATGGTGGAATAAAATAATTGATTTTTTTTACGAAGAATGAATCATTATTGTGATATACATGTTTCACTAAATAAGTCATTAAAATATATATAACTTAGTAAATAAAAATAGCTATTACAACTATAAAATATCTTATTTTATATTAAACATTTATAATGGCAATATCGTTAGGTTGTTTCGCTATTGAAGGTTCGTATTTAAAAAAATTTCAATCAATAAATCTTATTTTGTGCACTGTTTGATACAAATTTTATGAAATAACGACTGTAGCAAAAGAAAAGGAAAATCTTTTTATAAGAAAAAGGAATCGATACTTATTTTATAACCAAAATAGCTCTTCCATTGATCCATTAAATAATCACTAAGTCATGTATAACATTCTTTCTCGTGAACAATACCCTGTCAATATTTTCGTTGTGACGAGTTCTTACGTTCTTCTCACTGCCACGATATCACTTTTATCTTAAAATCGGTTTAGGTTTACCAGCATTGGATTTCTTTCGTCCGTAACATTTTATTTTAAAATAAATAATAGAAAGAGAAATAACATTACTTTTTATGGACGTGTCTATTTTCTTTCACGCTTTTCAGGTCCTTTGTTACAGCAACAAGAACATTATTTATCCATGATTTTATTTACTATTTTCCTCTACACAAGTGGCAACCATATATATATACCACCCTCTATATTACACGTCCGGTAGACGAGGGTTGGGAAGGGGGGGGGAGCACTCACATACGCTTTGAGTTTTTGGAGCGAAACAATGAAAAGGTTTTTTTAGGCCCTATCCCGATGAAATACATAAATATAGAAGTACAGGAAAAAAATCGACGATACAAGAAAAGAAACAAATAAACAAGTAAAAAAAGGTAAAGAAAAGTAGCGAGCAGCTTGCAGTTTCGATCGATCTGATGTAAGTTTTTGCGAGTAGAACGAAAGGAATGAAAACAAGAAAGAGGAAAAAAAAAAAAAAAAATCTGGAAATCTGTACAATGACGACAACTTTTTTGTTGTTGTTGTTTTGTTTATATGTTATTCCTCTTTGCTGTGTTGGAGGGAAAAAAAATCTTTTCGAGAGCTTGCGGGTGTTGTATGATAAGAAAAATTATTTAGGACGTACAAATTTTGAAAGTAGATTTTAGAAAGGCAAAAAGATAGTTGCATGGTATTGCATCTCGCATATTTTTATGACTGTGTTGGCTTTGGTTTTTCCCACTTCTGATATAAAGTCTAAAATTTATATCAACATAAACTTACAAATAAACGGAGAGAAGAAAAAACGGAAAAAAAAATATTTAGTAGATTAGGCGGGAATAATCTGCTTAAAATCATTGAAACTTTTTAAAAAATAATAATTTTAAACAAAAACAGTTACATCTTACAGAAACATTTTAGTTAGAGATATCTGAAAGTGCTAGTTAGCTAGTAAAAATGTTAGTGTTACCACACTGATTAGCTTTTGATCTAATAATCGGATCTCCACGTTTCTAGGACACAATCTTAATGGTTCGAGGTATACCTCAAATATGTTAATTAATTACTCGAATTTTGTAAAAGATGTAATTTTAAAATTCGATTTCTCAGAAACTATTCGACCGATTTCGATCAAATTTTGTATTTTGCCACGTAACATTGCATGCTTTAAAATGATGTACAAAATTATATGCCTTACAATTCCAAATTCTTTCAGCTATCATTAAATAAAATAATAAAAATTTTTTACTGGAAATTATTTTTTGCATGAAATTATTTTTGGATTAACGACTTTTATAACGGTGTGTAAAAGTTTTTTAATTCTCTTATAAAAAGTTTTTGAGATGTGACAAAATACGCAAAAAGTAAAATTGACATTAAGAAGTCCAAACTTGGAACACTTCTCCCCATCAAAATATTTCCCAAATTGCGGCTGCTCTCTATATTATGGTGGATAGAAATTCGAATCCGTCGAGAGAGAAAAAGGTATGTTTATTTAGAGAAAGAGCGTTTTTGAGACTTTTATCGTAACTTAAAATAGTGTCTGCACTAATTAATTTGCATATTTAAAGTCAACCTCTTAAACCATTGGGATTGAGTCCGAGAACGTAAAGTTTCGATCATTAGATCAAAAATATTGAGCGTGGTCTGCTTTTCTTGCACACTGTACTCATTCAAAACATAGGTTTATCACTATGTTTGTACTTTGACTCATAACCAAGAGCAAATTTGTTTTAACCTTAATAAGGGAATAAATTGAACCAAGGTATCGTAAAATTAAGTTGTAACACACTCCAAAATTTCTGTAGGAAAAAGTTTCAAATATTTATTAACTACTATTTCAGCAATTACTTTTGCAATTTTCGCTTTAACGTAATAAATGCTTAATATTTTTATTATTTGAAGCAATTTATTATTCTACTGTATTCGTAATGTTTTTTGCAGCTTTGAAGCATGACACTCTAACGAGCTTTTGATAAGTTATTTCAACACATCTTAGCTTCCAGTCATACTTGCTCAGCCTGTTAAAAAGTTCACTGCAGAAAAAAAAGAAGAAAAACGATTGCGACTAACTGAGCATAAGACTTCGACAATGAATCCAGAACAATAATTAACTCCACAAAAGCACGTTTCCAAAACTAGGATTTGAAAATTGACTTCTTATACCTACAAGAGGATTTGTGAAAACTGAAAGAAAAGAAAATATTTTTCTTAAAAAAAAGAATTAATTGTTTTAACTTCTGTAATTAACACAAAGTATGGTAATTATGTTGTAATATATTTTATATAGATTATACATCATTTAACTTTATTAGTGGCGATATGCAAAATAGCATATCGCAACAATATTAAATAACGTCATTTTTAATCACACTTATTGTCGAATGTATAGTATATAGACCTACCAATCAGCAAAGATCTTTTTCCACTATAGCGAAGCTATTTTCTCGTAGCAAAATGTATATGTATTAAATATTTATTCCACTGTGTAAGATTTGTAATGTATATATATATTAAATATTTAAGAAATTAATATACTAATTTATGAACAAAATAGTCTAATAATCATGGTTTTTAAGAGTAACAGTCAAGTTGTTTTCAATTTTTTGTTCCTAACAAATAAAAAAATATATTTTTTATACTTTAAAAAAAAAAGGAGGTTTAGAATCTAAATTGGGAAGAAACTAACAAAAATAATGTATTTTTTTACAAATTATAAATTTAAAAAAAAAAACTGTTTCGTAAGGCAAGTTCTGCCATTTAAAAAATTTGGGAACTTGGACTTAATATGTATTTTCTTCAAACTTCCTTAATTCCGAAGTCGGGAATAAAAATTCTTAGTAGTAAGCATCTCTGAATATCAATATTAACTTCTATAGTGTTTACCTTGAACATGACAATAAGTTCATGTTCAAGGGCACGTTAATACTTTCATCACATTATAAATTCTCTACTTCAAGTTGGGTCTAGGCTACGGAAACCTGCTTTCTCTAACGACTTTCTCATGGTGAAGGTTGCAAACAATGGATTCAGCAGGCGCATATTATTCAGCGTTCTCTCAACCGTAAGAAATGTATCTAATCGCTGTCTTTGAAGGAGGAAGATTAATGTTTGAAAGAGTTTGGCAAGGACGGGGCGTGGTTTCCCGAAGATTCAACATCGTGATAGGTTGAAATCAATAGATAGTTTGTACCTGCGTGATTATAATGTAGGAATTTAGATAATTCTAAAATTAAAGGCTGTGTTTTACAAAAGTAAAATCGTGAGCTCTAAAACGTTAAAGAGTTTTTTTTATTCTCACAAAATACGATCCAGATCCCGGCAGAGGTCTTCTTACTTAACCATTGAATTATTTCCCATTACACCTTTTTCAGAACTCTGTAAAGGAAATAGGATTTTGAATTCATATTATACACTAAGAAAACTTATTGGGGCAAGTTACTTAACATTTCTTGACCTGTGCATGTCAAACTATCTGAAAGAAATATTTTAAGTTTTTCTCAGCAAATGGTGTTTATATATTACACACAGACGCTTGCCAAAGCGTCACTATGTATGTACCCCTTGTAATTATTTAAAAATCTGTCAAAAAATTCATGCTGGAAAAGTCAAAATAATGTTGTCGGATTCGCGTGTAATTTCAAACTGACTTGAATCCATTAGAGAACTTGTGATTAATTTTGAAAAGATGTTTTGGCATGTTTAGCTGTTTGGGGTAAATTCCAAGGTAAATAATACAAGCTAAATCTAGTTTCACGCTAAATCTAAAATTTAAAAATTAATTTATGGAATCGATACAAAAACGTCTTCAAGAGTAAATTGTAACTAAGTGAAAATATACTTTACATATCAATGCATTATATAAAATCCTAATATGAATAAAAGCACAGTTGTTTTTATAAAAAGAAGGATTTGTTTTCGCAACAATTAATTTTGCCGGTATATTACAGTTTGTTTTTGGCAGTATTAAAATTCAAATAGCATTCAAAACTGGCCACCACATATCTCCATCATTGTTCAGTCTTTCCTAAAAAGAACGCAGTTTGCATTTAAATATTAAAACCCAGCTATTATTTACCAGAGACAGAAAATTTACTGAGCATCCAACAAAAAGTATAAAAGTTACTTCACTTTATTTCTTAACCAGAAAAAAACATGGACACCATTTTAATCTAGTCTATCCTAAACAGTAACAATGGCACATGTCTGCCAAATTGTTTACGAACGGAGAAAAAGAAAAAGTTCTTTCCGTTTACCTTTGAGTGACGCAGATCTGAAGCAGAACTACCACAGAGATGTTGGCCACAATTCTCAAATCGAATCCAACACAGAAGCACACAAATAAATAAGGAGAGGCGGTAAGGGGGAAATGAAAATAAAAACGAGGTGGGGGTGCACAGTCTGGATGGGCAAAAGAAGCGTCTTTTATTTATCCAGGCGCTTTATTTTCTAAACGCTTAAATGTTTTATCCGAACAAAACATCCATAGTGCCGACTTCCATTCCGCTTCGCGTGGTACACGGGCGAAGAGAAACGGTTCTTTAAGAGTTTTATGGGTAAGAGGCCGAAAAGACTGTTTTAAAATTTTTATACAGCGAGATTATCAAGTTAAAAAGAAGATGCTTTCTAGGTACAGGGGAAGGAAAAAAACTCTTAAATTGTTTGCAGAGCTAAGTGCAAAGAGAAGAACCCAACCTTTCTTTTTCTTTTCAGTTAGAAAAGAGATACCCTGTTCTTTAATTTTCTTCATGTCTATTTCTTATCCTGGAAAATTTTTAGAAGTAAAATACCACATACTTCACAGTAGCTTTATTTTAAGTGAAGCGTAGAAGATTTAATGTGACTGGTTAGCAACATTTTTAAGAGAAGTATTTTATTTTGGAATATTATTACTTAATTCTTTAAAAATCAAGTTCGTGACTTTCCATACCAGTTAAGCAAAGAGATATCACCGTTTCTAAGCTTGAAATAAAGAATAAATATTCATAACAGTTTTTTTAGTATTTTTAGGAATTATTTTTAAACCAGGTTTTCTTAATATGTAAATATACTTTAGACTGAGTAAAAAAAGTGAGGACAAAAGTACCAGAATATTGCAAAATTCACCGTGATTCTATCTCTATGGGAACACCACAAAGCTTGGCAGTTTTTCCTGAAGCGCTTTGGTAATGATTTTGGTAAAATTAATAATAAAACATGAAACGTTAATAAATGTGGTAATATTTAATGAATGTGGTAGTATTTAATAATTTTATCATACAATAGAGAATAGCATAAAAACCATTTTTTTTTTTTTAATTTACTTTTCAGTCTCACTAAATGTGTGGCAATGAGAATTATAATTTTAAAAACCAGGATTTTAAAAACCAGGACCGATAAACCGTTACCTTATAAACGGAAATGTACTCAAATGAATGATTGAAATACAGTATATTTTCAATTTTATTAACCAGAATTACATTCTTTTAAATTTTTTCATTTTTCTTCAAACCAGAATCGGCATTACTATACAGAATGGTAATTTTATTAGAATGTTTTTCTCTGAGTAGTTTGCTTTAATTCTAACCATCTATCTATCTATCTATCTATATATATATATATATATATATATATATATGTAATACAAAAATTAATACTTTTGTATTAATAAAATAATTAAATCTCTTTCGATTTCATAAAATGTCTTTGTTAAAGAATAAGCGTAGAGAGATTCTATTTTGGGAAGTCAAGGCTGATAAACATACGATTGAGTTATTTATAGAATCTCTCCCCCTTTCACTTCCATATAAGGAAGCATGAAATGATTTTCCTTAATGCGTAAGGATACAAGAATCCAACGACTGTGCCTGTTTACTCAAATCTGTGTTAGTATAAAAGCGAGAGCAATGCTTTTCGCATGGCTTTTTCCATCATGTTGTGATCCTGAAAAGTTCTTCCGGAATTGTCCAAAGTCTTGTCCACCCCCTCCCTTGCGGAGTGTGGATGTGAAGTGTTATCGATACCAGCCTACTACCATTAATAAAGATTTTTTGTGTGTAACATGGCTTACGACTGCATTATTAAAGCTAAATACACCACTGATAACAGAGATGAAGCTCTGTTATTATATATATATATATATATATATATATATATATATATATATATATATATATATATATATATATATATATATATATATATATATATATATCTGAACTTGGACCATTAGAGATTAAACTGCTTTATGTTTTGAATCCAATATAACAAGAGACAGACCAAGTGTAAACAAAAGGATAATTAATTATAATTTATTTATTAAAATGGTCTTAATTCTTCTACTCACCTGATGGTGTATTTTTGAGAATAGAATGAGATTAGAATTAAAAGAATCTGTCGATTAAATGACTAAGCGGAATTATAATGACCTGTTGTAGGGGGTTGCCAATAATTTTGTAATTAATAACTAATGACAGTTTTAAATTCAATTTAAGAAGTGCCAGACCTAGTGCAAATAAATAATGAATTATAATTAATTTATTAAAATGGCCTTAATTGTTCTTCTCAATTGGCGGTGCATTCCAGAGAATGAGATTAGAATTTTAAAAAAATTTTTGTTTAAAAATAAGCTAGAATTAGAAAGCTCCGATGTAGGGGGAAGCAAACAATTTTGTAATTAATTAAAACTTATTGTTATTCATTTGAACTTGGTCTATTAGTTTTAAAAATATTTTAAATAAATTTTAGTCCAAGTTCATTTTAAGTAGAAATAAATGAGTATCTAATACCGGTTTGATTTGTATTTACATAAATAAATGAGTATCTAATACTGGTTTGATTTGTATTTACATAAATAAATGAGTATCTAATACTGGTTTGATTTGTATTTACGTAAATAAATGAGTATCTAATACTGGTTTGATTTGTATTTACATAAATAAATGAGTATCTAATACTGGTTTGATTTGTATTTACATAAATAAATGAGTATCTAATACTGGTTTGATTTGTATTTACATAAATAAATGCGTATCTAATACTGGTTTGATTTGTATTTACATAAATAAATGAGTATTTAATACTGGTTTGATTTGTATTTACATAAATAAATGAGTATCTAATACTGGTTTGATTTGTATTTACATAAATAAATGAGTATCTAATACTGGTTTGATTTGTATTTACATAAATAAATGAGTATTTAATACTGGTTTGATTTGTATTTACATAAATAAATGAGTATCTAATATTGGTTTGATTTGTATTTACATAAATAAATGAGTATCTAATACTGGTTTGATTTGTATTTACGTAAATAAATGAGTATCTAATACTGGTTTGATTTATATTTACATAAATTCATTTAATTGCTTAATGTTTGACACTTATGAAAAGGAAATGAACTTAAGATTGGTATTAAGTTATTTATCACAAGATCAAATCAATCTATCTGTGACAATGGTCGAAATTAAAATGCTCCAGTCAAAAATGGGTCTAACGAAATTAAAATGCTCCAAAATAAAGTTAGTGTCATTTACAACAAAATTTAGTTATATGTTTATTTTTTTTAAAAACAATTGCAATTTCCCAGAAAAAGCATGCATTGTTCTAACATAATTTTATCAATTTAAAAAAAAAAAAAAAATTCTCGGTTAATAAAATAATTCTTGATTTTATAAAAAATGATGAATTTTTCTAAATTTTTTTAAAAATAGCATTTAACTTTTTTTTCAACGGAAAATAAAACATTCACTAAAAAAAATCAAAAAAAAATAAAAATCCTTTATTCAAAAATACATTTTATTTAAGTATTTATTTTGTCGTATCTGATATAACAAAACTGCCTTTAAGAACTGCTGGAAAAAGCAGACTGCAAATCTTTCTAAAAAATTTAAATTAATCTGTTTGAGAAGAAAAAAAAAAGTGTAATCTTTTAAAAATATTATGACCCCCTAGCAATTCTGTTTACATTGAAGAAATATTTTCCAATATTCTTAAGGCATAGCGGTATAAAAACACTTCTCATATTTTTCTTCCTTATTTCTTTCACTATCACTGAAATTTCTAAGGAAATCACATACAAATAGCTTCGTCAGGGTATTTTTCCTACCTTTCTCTGCCCAAGAACTAAAAAACCTCAAAAAAATTTTCAATCACAGAAAAGAGAAAGGATCTTCAGAGTTGGAAGCTAACTGAGCAAAAATGGCTCGAAATTAAACTCCTGAATTTAAACGTCGATCTTATTTCTTATTTTGATCTGGGGACGAGGAATATATATATTTTTTTCTTCTTTTCTTTTTATCCACGGACTTTTTTCGCAAGGAATTTTTTCTTTTAATTCTTGTTGGAAAAAAATAATAAAAGAAGATAATTTTTTTTTTCCCTCTTGCCGCCTTTTCGTTTTCCTGTTATGATAAATGACGTTATAGGCTATGAATTTATTACCATTTTTTTCCCTCTCACTCTCTCTTGGCTTAGCCATTTTTTCCCTTTTTCTTCGTGGCGTTTTTCGCGAGAAAATGTGATAAATGGAGAATTTGACACCGAGCCCGGTTCACTTTTTTGGAAATGATTTTTGAGCCTCTTTTGCTCCGGTCCGTCCATTCATTATTCAAATATTTTGTATACGTTTTTCGATGCTTGTGGGTGGAGAGGTGCGAAATGAGAAGAAATGACATAGTTCTCATTTTTCATTTCTCCCGTAACATGTCGACATTTCAATTTTACAATATCAATTAAATGGGAAAAGAGGCGATGGTTTATGAAATATTGCTATTGACATTTCTATGAGGATGTGATTAGTAGAGGCTTTTTTTTTCACGTTTCAGCCAAAGCGCTGATTCGATAATCCAGCAATAAACAAGCAATTTATATGACGAGTTTGTTTAAAACATGGTTAACATTAAATTAACACTGTTTTAAAATTTGTATTAATGGAAATATTTATGCTCTAAATTTGAAGCATTACGTGTTTCTCTTTAAATTTATCAATTAAATGAGAAAAGGAGATGATTTATGAAATATTGCTATATTGGCATTTCTATGAGGAGAGCCTTCTTTTACGTTTCAGCAAAAACGCTGTTTCGATAATCCAGCAATAAACAAGCAATTTATATGACGAGTTTGTTTAAAACATGGTTAACATTAAATTAACACCGTCATAAAATTGGAATCGATGGAAATATTTATACTCTAAATTTAAAGCATTACGTGTTTCTTTTTAAATTTATTATAGATTGTTTAAAATATGTGAGTAAAACGAACTGCAATATGGTTCAAATTTTCTGCAACCTTAATATGATGCTGAGTTGAACCATATTATCGCAATTTTTAATATTGATTGCATGATACTATGGTGCAACTAAACCAGAAGCAAGGTTCAACTTAACTTCTTAAACTTGCTCCTTATTGGTTCTAAGTACTGAAATTATTGTTCAATGTTGATTTTTGAGAGAGTACATTTACATCGACACAGAAGAGAGATAGCGAGACTATGGATAAAACGGGACCGAGTTTCGTTTGCCGAATGAGACCGACCCGAACTCGTTCACTGAAAAACGTTTGCAGGCTCGAGCGGGCTCAGACTCATAGTAAAATTTTCATTAAATTTTTACTACTTTCAAACAAAAGTTTAAAACAGTTATTAAGTAGAAAAAATTTAAAATTTATTAATTAATTGCATTAAAAAGTTTTAATGCTTAATTTCCTTGTTTAAGAGCAAAAGCCTAATAGCGAGGCCGTAAAATTTGACCTTTATCCAACCTATATCTGGGACGGACTCGGTCTCTAAGAGGTTTTATGTATCTCAGTCTCAGATGAGCTCGAATTAAAACTCTTTGGGCTCGGACTTCCAGAAGCGAGCTGGAACTCATCTCTAAAGAGGACTTCTAAATGGGCTTCTTGTAATCGAAACAAGAAAGGTCATTGAGAGACAGAGTCTTAAAGCAAATCACTTACCAGCAACTGCAAGAAGAATTACGAAAAACTTTCACAGTAAGCCCACATCAAAAATATCTAACTTATGTATTTTATGTCAGTATAACGGTTGATGTTCATGTTAGCACTCTATAAAATGAATCAACCATTGTGGCTTTACAAATTGTTGGTATGGAATAGTGTCAGCCCTCAATATTAGCATACTTTTACG
The DNA here is from genome assembly GCA_949128135.1 of Parasteatoda lunata. Lineage (NCBI taxonomy): Eukaryota > Metazoa > Arthropoda > Arachnida > Araneae > Theridiidae > Parasteatoda > Parasteatoda lunata. The sequence goes on along the minus strand of OX421972.1, from coordinate 39,909,798 downwards.
TATGATGGCAAGAACGAAGCTAGATATTCTGATTTGCCCTAGTTGCTTTATATTTAGTTAATTTGTTTTACAAAAACAAATTGGTTTAGAGGAAACATTTTTTGCATTCAGCTCTAAAGCTGATATGGTGCACAAACCTCATTATCATCAAATTCAATATGCATTTAAGACATATAATGTGTCTGTACGTAAAAAGATAGAATGCAAACTTAGTTAAAACCTTTTATGCTTTATACCAGGAACACAAAAATATATAACAACACTTCCTGTTTTCAACGTGGTATTGGAATTTTATCAAATTAATTATTTCAAATTTCCTGATATTGCTTTTTCTCTAACACATAGTTTTGAGGGAGAAAATTCTAGTTAAACTTTTTTAATAGCTTTGTTAAGTTTGGAAGAACTAATAAACTTAGTCAAGTTTAATAGTTCTTGACCTAAGTAGGTAAATCTTGAGCAAATTTAGTTTTTTCTTTGTATGTAGAATGTTTAGCTAGTAGTCTATTATGCAAACGCTTCAACACTCTTTATTTGCTTACTCTGTTCCTAGCAGAAACTTACTAAAATTAAAATTTAACAAAGAAAAGTAAAAAATCATTGTCAGGTTTTAGAAACTCAACCTGACAAAACCTTCACAACAATCCCCATGATATTCCGAACTTTCTTTCACAGATGTGTTTGATTCAGTTGGAAAAACCGACATAACAACATATAAAATCGTCAGTTTAAAAAAAAAGGGATTTTTTCCTCCTTTTTCTTTCATATCTGCTCTCGCTTGTGCCTTTGTCTTCATTTCATTGGGATCGTCCAAGCTCAAAATTGGTTGCAAGAACGGATTTCTCTGGATTTAGGATTTCCTCCTTCAAAATTTTTTTTTCCTTTGTTTCTTTTTTCCCCACTGCAGATGAAAAGTGTGTTTTTCTGTTTTATAGGATCCGTATATGGTTTCTAGTGTGTGTTCTACGTATGTATGGGGAGAGATTGCGTTTCATCTGCACGTGGTATCATTTCTGTTACTTTATTTGCTTCCACCCAGCCTTTTTTTTCTTCTTCTTTTGTATATGAATGTTTCCTGATTCCCCCCCCCCTTCAACATTTTGTTTGTTTTTATACCATGATATTGTAAGAGTTTTGCAAAATGAAAATGCAGCCAAGCTAGGCGAATCTCTGGAGAATCTAATTTACTATTTTTATTATATATATATATATATATTTATATATGATAGACTTAGAAATTTAGTATTTCGCTATGCTGCTCATTTTAGTAAGAAATTATCTACGGTTAAGATCAAGTATTTAATAATATTTAGCAGTATAGTAAACTATTAAAAACATAGATAATAAATTCATATTTTTTTCTTTGTAGTGTTATACACTCTCAATTTTCGATTATTTTTTTTTTTTAAATATTTAAACATTAAAAGTGCTTTAATATATATTGACGTTAAAACACTGTTAAAATATGGTTAATAAAGGTTATTTATTTCATGGTTGTCAATTTCTATAAGGTTTCGTGTGAAACAAACCATTTCTTTGTCAGAAAACAGGTAAGTAATGGGAAGTACCAGATTTTTAGATCATCGTATTTTTTTCTTAATTATTTATTTGTTTTTAGTTTTTTTGCATGCCGCTCCTTTTAGCGTAAAAAATTGATGACTATTGTAACACAAAATCATAAGTGGAAATATTCCTAGTAATAATAACACAAAGGAGCAAACTTTATGTTGCATTTATTATATTACTTGATTTCACCGAATAAGGTTATTAGGACTTCAAATCTCAAATTAAGTTTTGCTCCTAAAACTTAAGATTTTTTTTTTTTTTAAATGACAACTTTAATTATTTTTTCTCGATAAGTACAAGTTTAAAAAAACGTGATAAATAATCAACAAATCGCGTAAATGTTGAGACAAACTTCGGGGGAACTTAGGGAACATCATCAGGATTAAAATTGCATGGCATAAGATGTCGCCGTTCGAAACTACGGGCACTTCCCTTTTATGGCCTGTTCAGAAGCACACAGAGAAACAATTCATAATAGGGAAGCATCCACAGCGACGTGTGACGCACGGGCTCCGATGCAATTTTAATGTGCCTTAACCTCCTTAGAAGTTTGTCGCAACATTTTTGCGACACCCAGTTAGATAAAATGGTTTTAAACTTCTACACTTCGAAAAAAAATAGATTAAAAATGCCATTAAAAAAGCGATATCTAAGATCCACCAAAAAAAATTTTTCGACAATGTAATTTAAAATGTTTTCTGTTACATTATATAACATTATACAGTCCATCTTCATTCTAAAAAAAGCTCGCTGTTCTAAAAAAATGAGAACGAAAACAAATTCTTCCCATGTTTATAATTTAAATATCATTATTGAGAATAATAATAATAAACAAGCTTGGAAACCATAAAATGAAAGTTCATCGAACTAAAGTTGATTGAATCACGCGCTACTTTCGTGTATTTCATAAGAGTAATCGTGTACAAAAAAATAAAATCAATGACTTTCGAAAACATTTCACAGTTGAAAATGACTTCTCAAATTACACATAGAAAGTCACCACGTCGTAAAGGGTGCCGGTAATAATAATTGTAGAATTCATAAATAAAGAACGGTTAATAATGATAGTAATAACAACAACAGTTTAACTCGTGGATCCCGATGCTAAATTACCAAACCACGACATCAAAAGTTGCTATGCCGGACATTAAATCAAATCCCTTTATCGACACGCACATTTCGAAAGTCATGTAGTAACAGAAAAGCAATAACGATTATAATTCTGTATCGGTTAAAAAAAACAAAACAGATTAGTCTCACGAATTACAAACGTAAAACAAAACAAAATGTAATAGCAGTGAGAATCCCACATTAAAAACTAATGCACCAATGAGGAAAAAGCTTTGTGATAAGTAGGCGGGGCTAATTACTTAATAACGTATTCAATCAGATGTTACTGTCATGCGTGACGTCATAGAAAACATGTCGCCTATGATGTGACCTTCCATTTTGGAACTTTTAGAAGAACGTGCGAAAATGAAGAACATTATCTTTGTCTCAGGTATATTTTTTACTGTAGTCATTGTTCCTTTCGTGATGATGTTTTTTTACACACCCTTAGAAGCACTTTTTTTACTTTTTGTTTTTTTAATAAGTTAATGGTAGGATGCAAACCATGCAATTTCTCACGATCAAGTGGGGAACAAAGGAGTTGTCAATTTCGAATAATGCCATAAATGAAACCCTAATATATGTGTTTTTATTGCGGTAACAGCTTCTGGTAAATTGACGTGTAACTAATTTACTCTCTTATTAACTCACAATGATTGCGGATAAAAGAATTCGCGGTTTTAAAAGTTAACGAAATGCCTATTACGGATACATTTCTTAGTATGTGGTCCTTAGATAACCGAGATATGGTGTTTTAATGAGTTAAGAAGTAAAGCTATAAACGCGTTAAGGAAGCTAAAATAGATACTGCATATAACATTTATGTCCAATTCATATGAATGCATATTATTTTCTCGAATATTTACAGGCATTTTTAAATGGCTTTAAAAACAATTGTTATGTTTTTAAACAGTTATTGCATCAACAATAAGTATACAGTTCTATAATCTTGATGATTTTTCGTTTACTTGTTAAGCTTTTTGGGTGAAGATCTCTATAGAGTTTGTTGATCTTGAATAACGTTGCTACGCTGATTTCAATTATTATTATTCTGATAATACAAAAAAAATTGACTGAAGATAATATCTCAAGAAACAGTGCTTTATAATTATCGAATGGCATAAGTTGTTAATTTCGACTTCGCGAGGAGACAAGTTCACAGTAATGTTAAAATGGCGATATTTCTGTATCGGTATCAGTTCGTGCCAACTATAATCGCTAAAAATATCTTCAATTTCAAAAGGATCAAATTTTACACCGAAGAGCTATTACATTATGACCACCCTGCTAATAACATGTAGGACCACCTTTAGCCCTCAAAACTGCTAGCACCCGCCGTGGCATTGATTCCCCAAGGTGCTGATAGGTAGTCTGAGTTATCTGGTACCAAGCGCTCACCAACTGCTCCTGCAATTCCCTCACATTGCGAGGGGGTAACGTGGCAGCACGAATTTGGTTTTCCAAGTAGGACCACAAATGCTGTATTGGATTAAGGTCAGGTGAATTTGGGGGCCAAGACATGACTTGAAAGTCACTACAATGTTCCTCGAACCAATCCATAACGATTCGACCCTTATGACATGGTGCATTATCCTGTTGGTAAACACCATCACCCGCAGGAAAAACTGTTGCCATGAATGGGTGAACCTGGTCAAGTAGTATTATGGGTCTTAAAGTGCCCCATGAAAACATTGTTCCTGGGCGAGAAACCATGAAAACCTGGGCGAGCTTATTGTTATAGATGGAGGGTGGTCATAATGTAATGGCTCTTCGGTGTAAAAATATACTCAGGTTCTGCCAAGAGCATAGTTATGAGTTATATACCCTTCAAGTTGGTGCCTTTACCGTGAGGTTATTTTTTTTCGTTTCCCTCAGGCTAAAATTCTGAATGTCGCCAAAACTTGGCGATTATTTTTGTGCAAATACCGACACAGGAATTTCCCCGTTAAAATGATTTGAAGAACAATAGTGCAATGCTAAATATAAATTATGCCTAGCATATAGATAAATATATAAACAAAATGTTCTTTGTTACAAATCATATCAATAAATAAATAAATAAAAATATTTCAAAGTGATTATTGAAAACTATTCGATTAAGCAAATCAAAAGTTTGATTTGAAAATATTCCCCTATGTTTATTGTATAGGGCTGAAAACTGGCAAAAGGGTCACCTGAAACTTTTTCCGAATTACACAATATACAAAAAAAATAAATAAATAAATTTATTTAAAAATAAACAATAAGCTGTAATTTTATACGATAAATCAAAATTTTAATTAACAGATGTCAGATAAACTTCAGCGGTTTTAATTATTTTTATTAAACGTAAATAAAAAAAAAATCATCCAAATACATAGAATAGCCTCTTTCAACAGCAGCCACTATCTTCACGAGCTATAAAATTCGTATCGATCCCTGCCGAAAAACTGCCGACGGAACCATTTAAGAAAAGATAATCACCCTTACCTATCATAAATGTTCAAGTAACTTCTCGTTAGTTAAAAACCACAAAGCAGCCTACTTTCTATGCATTGGAGAGAAAAAAAAATAATAATAATAAAAAGGTGAGGGGAAAAAATAATGAAGAAAAAATCCTTATCCATCCTACCTTTCAGTTTAATAAACGAAGTTTTACGAGGTACTTAACTGAGCACGCTTTGTTGAGTTGCAGCCATCCGGTAAAATGTCTCTCACCAAAATCCACCGTCCACCATTAACTACAAAAGAGTGAACAAAGTTTTCCTTTCATGCCATTTGCATAGAATGTGTTGGCGTGAAAATGATAAAAGATGCGCCAACTTGCGCACGAAACATGGATATGTTTACTGAACGAAGAAACAAAATACGAGCTTTATTTTTGTTGTTGTTTACAGTGTTCATTATATTTGTTCATTGGTAAGGAGCGAAAAAAGTTGAGTCGGAGGATAGGAAAGCTATGCATGTTTTTCTCTCGTGTTTTAAGGAGAGTTTTTGCTGAAATATTTTGTTGCATAATTTTGCAATCAAAGAAATATAAGTATTTTGGGAAATAAAATTGTTAAGGTTGTTTTTCGAAGTCTCGTTGTCAAATGGAATTATGATTTTTTTTTTTTTTTTTTTTTTTTGCGAATAATGTGATATTTCCATAACTGCTGTCAGTTTTCATCAGTTACTCATGACTGTAACGTCAAGTGTAGCATATCTATAGTCAGCGCTCATTGTGCACGAAATGTCAACTTGGAGAAAATTCACAGTTTAGTGAAAATGAAAAGAATTTGAGGCCAAATTTTTTATTATTTAACAGCTTACCCATGGCTGCATTATCTGGTCTCTGAAAATTTGCAAAAACTAAAAATAAGGCAATGATTTTTATAATTTTCCATCTAGGTGGAAAAATTTAGACAAATTAATGATTTTTCCGCGAGTCTAATGACTTTTAATAGGAGAGTTTAATAACTTTTAAAAAATTTTCATAACATGTCCGTTCTTAAGCCCAGATAATTCTCGACAGCATGATGCCGCATATAGTTTGTAATTATAGCTTTGATTCAAGTGTAAGGATTTTAAACTGTGGCTCTTTTATTTTCCTTGGTGAAAGAGATTTGAGAAACTATGTTTATTGAATTGACGTAAGAAAATATTAATAAACTAAAAAATAAAAGATGCACAAATTTGCGCACGAAACATGGATATTTTTACTGAGCGAAGAAACAAAATAGGAAATTTATTTTTGTTGTTGTTTACAGTATTCATTATATTTGTTATTGTTGTTAATTAAGTTCCAGCAAATTTGAGCGATGGTTCAACGACGCTACGATATCAAACAAAAGCTCTAAAATTTTTTTACATCATATATTTAGGATTTATGCGTTGTATAATGTTAGTACATTTAATTTAATGTCTTTGAAGTGAATAAGTATAATAAGTATAATGTAATGAATAAGTATAATGTAAGTGAATAAGTATAATGTAATCTGTGTATTGTTAAAAAAATGTGGGCACTTTTTGGTACAGTATACATACATATACTAGATTACTTTTAAAAATGGCAAATAACAAACTATATAAAATTATAGTTATCACAGCAAAAATTTTATAATATTATACGGCTAATTTAGTTTCTTTTTTTTATAAAAATTTTACATATACTTATATGTCTGAACAATGCATATAATTTGTGGATGATCCTTAATTTCGAACTATCGAATTTTTCGATTTTTAGTGGCACAAATAAAAAGATGTTGGTTTATAAAACAAATTCTTTCGATTCTTTAAAATGATGATATTAAAATCTTTATTTGTATTACGCAATGTTCAGAACAATAAAAAAAATCAGGACAACCTGAACAACTACGAAACCTGAGTTTATTTAAAATGCACAGAATTATAACAAATGTTTTCCACTTTTGTAAGTACAACTAATTACATAGATATATATGTTATCATTATTTTAAATTAAATATTTTTTAAATAATATAAACGAAAAGGTGTTATAAAACATATATGTTCTATATGCAAAAGTTTTTGAACATTAAACACTAAAATTATTCTTAATGAATATGGAAATTTAATTAAAACTGTACGATAAATAGGTTTGCCTGGATTTTGAATATCGGGATTCCAAGTGAGATTACAGCAGAAAAGAATTTTAGAGAATCTTATTACCTCAAAAGGAAATATTAAACGAATATATTTGAAATATGCATTAAGCAAGATATCATGGAAAGAATTCAAATTAGGGAATTTTAAATCTAATTTACAAATCTTTTATTGGCTTTGGAAATTTTTATTAAAGCATTGAAAGATTAGAATGAAATTCACGCAATGGCAATTTTTAACGAACAAAATGTGAGATTAAATAGTTCTGACTTCTTTGGCTGATTGTATAATGTCATGTTCTAAAACTATTCATCCGCATTTATATTAAATTTATTGAAAAATCTGTATGTAAAATTTTCTTTCTGTTCGATTGCGAACTTTGTCAATTACCACAAATCTGCCTGAGGTTGAGACAATCATGACGTACTAATTTATTCTTGAATTAAATTTTAATAATGAATTGATTGGTATCGTCGTTGTCTGGGCGACATTTGATTTTATTTTAACTATATTAGAATTTTGATACTATAAACTAATAAAATGTTATAAGCCTTTTTATTTAATTTAAATACTTTAAGTTAGGGCGTAAAAGTTACAAAGAAGTTGCAATATTAATTTTTTTTTTTAAAAATTGAAAAAAGAATAATATTTAGAAACATTTTGAGCCCCGAAAAGTCTCAAAAAAAGTTATTATTTTACTTCTTTTATTTTGCGTAATCAGTACACTCTTAGAAATTTAGGACCCAACAAAAGATACGAAACAAATTTAAATTTGTAATATTTAATTTAATATTTTGCATACGAAATGTGAAGATTGCTAGAAGTTTCGGAACCACAAAAAGTAATGAAAAAATTATTCATACTAATATTTTTTAATATTTTGTCTGTGTAATCTGTATACAGTTAAAAATTTCAAATTAAAAAAAAAAGACACGAAAAAGTTGTTTGTTTAAATATATTTTGTAATACATATTATTTTGCATATGTAATGTTTAAACTATTAGTAATTTTAAAGCCATGAAAAGTAACGAAAAAGTTGTTAATTTTATTATATTTTTATATTTTACATTTGTAACTTTTAAACTGTTAGTAATTCTAGAGCCACAAAAAACGCTCATTTTTACATAAGTTATGTAGCCTGTTAAAAATTTTGTTATCCCAGAAAGTCACAAAAAAGTTTTTTATTTTAATTTATAATTTTATAAATATATATTTCTCAAATGTTATTGGTTAGTAATTTTTGAGCCACGAAAGGTAACAAAAAAGTTGTTAATTTTAATATATATTTTTTCATGTATTTTTATTTATATATTCAACATCTGTAGCCAGTAAACTCGTAGTAGTTTTGGAGCCACGAAAATGATACTCATTTCATTTTAATATATATATATATATCCAAGAGGTATTATATCTAATCTCTAGAGATTTCATAAATCATGAAATTCTTGAAGATTTAAAAAGTTCTTTCTTTTTACTCGAACATTTTGAACGATATATGTGAGACCAATATAAACATTAGAGAGAAAATATTTCCTAGACACTGATGTCTCTTTACCTTGATTACCTTCATCTTACTAATACACATAAACCGTATAATGGACTTTGCATAGGTAAATTAGCATAAAGTGAAGTAGTAATTTATGCCGAACTAAAAGTTTTATTTCCTCATTTGGCAACATATGATAAAGCTCATTCGAACTTCAACCGTGCATTATCCTGATTTTAAAAGCACAGCTTCTAAATTCGGGATGCATTAGATTTATCATCATACTAAAATTTAAAACAGAAATGAATTCAAAATGCTTTGAATTAGTTACAAATAAAAAAAAATTGTTAACTGGATTCATATGTGAATACTTCTCAATGTAAGTTAAAAACAATTTTGTCATAAAAGATTTCAATGTGTAATCAAACTTTAATAGGACAAATTTGCTTTATAGTTTAAATCACAAACGCATTTTTTAGTAAATATCTGTAAAAAATTACCTAAATGTGAAAGTATTAGTGATATAAAAAGCTATTTTTACATTTAAAATAATTTCGAATATTTTATTTATGATCTTAAAAAACAGGTTTAAGATGGGTGATATATTAAATTATATGAATAAATATTTACCCATTTGCAATTTTACTCAACTCATTTACTTTAACTTATTTTCATGCTATTATTATAAATGTTTAGTTGGATTATATATCATGTCCAATTTTATCATTTATTGTGCATAAGTTCATGAAAAAAACCATTGCTCAAAATTAGGTCCAAACTTCTGAATAATTCTACATTCATTTGACTTTTGATTAAATATTCATGCATAATGATTTTTAATGTACTTGTTTAATGGACTGGTTTCTATAATTTATACGGAAAAATAATTATTTATGTGATTGCATAACATGCAAACAGACTTATTACAGTTGAAAAATATTTATTTTGAAGATTTAAGTGTTTTTTGAAATATTTTGTATTTAATTAATTTAAAGATCGGGTATATTTTTTCATGAAAACTTTTAATCCTGTTTCTTACTATTTCAATTTTCTATAGTTACTATTATACGAACCTAAACCATGCATATTTCGTTATTATGCAACATCTATATATGGTGTCAGGCTTCATTTTAAGAGAAATACATTGATGGATACACTAATGGATACACACCCTTCACATAATATATATATATATATATATATATATATATATATATATATATATATATATATATATATATATATAAAGCATGCATACTTGTTTACAGATTTTAGCATGTCAGTTTCTTCTTTTATCTTTCAGCTACGAGAAAGAAAAAAAAACTGCATCATTTATTCAGGAAAGTTGCAAGGACCGACATTTCAAAAATTACGACTCAAACTTATGTTCTCTGAAACTTTTACCTAAGTACAGAATTGTAATTTTTTTTTCTTTACATGGGGATTTTAGATAAATCTGTAACAAGAACATCAGCTCAGAGAAACTATTTGCGATTTCAAGACAGAAAAACAAAAAATTTGTTTTTTATTATTTTTGCAGTTATTTAGTTTCGGGAAAAGGAAAGGAAACGGTAAAGGAAATTAAAGAACAGATTCACTAAAGGAAATTGTTAGAACGAGTTCAATTTATTGAATGTTTATTTATAAACTAAATAAAGTAGTAAAGAATTAATATAATTTTATATGTCTTGTTAAGAATACGCCATTTCCAGTATATAAATTAAGAATTCAGTTATAATTGTCAAAAAGAAAATATATGGATCCTCATTTATTACTAATATTTCAATTTTCTGATAAAAAAGTTACCATTCAAGGTTAAAATATTTGTTTTACTTATCCGGGAGATTATTGTAAAGAAATAAAACTTAACTTTGAAGTTTAATTATACATACTGTCCTAATTTTTAAAGGTAAGTTGCAGTAAAGTAATTAATGAAATTTAACGTAGCTCTAGACGTACTCTAACCATATTTTTCGTTGAAATAATTGGTAGAAATTTTAAAACAAATATTAAATTTATCGCAGTTTTATATTTTTTGCAGTTATTTACCACACAGAAAAATGAGTCTATCAAATAACCTTGAGTTTAATAAACTTAAAAATACAAAAAACAAGTTTATAAGGTTATATTAAAAAATGTTTTAACCCTTAAAATACAGAGAGTCTTACGATAATCTAAAATTAAAACATATGTATGCATATATAACACAAACGAGACAATAAAGAATTAAAAAGATAAATTTACAAAGAAAACTAAGAATTTACTATTCATTTTAAGTTTTATTAACTGCGCATAAGTTGCAAGTATATAGTATTCATATTATTAGATAAAAAATACAAAGAAAACAAGGAAAAAATGAAAATAAATAGAAAAATATTTTTCCAAGTGAATAAGAAAAATTAGTTAAAATAATTAAAATTTAAAAAGATAATTTTAATGTTTTTCTTGCTTTTGTTTTTTAAGAAAGGCCAAATAAAGGGAAAAGGTTTAATCTTTTCGTCAGCTCACACGTATTGATTTACTATAATAAAAAATAAACATATTCGAAAATAAATAAATAAATATATATATATATCCTAGTTTAGCCCCTTGTTGCCTTTTGTTTAAATCTTACAATTTATTAAGGACGCTAAAATAAATAATTCGAGTCATGTAAGCAATTTAACAGCTTATTTCCCACATTTATAAAAATCTATGAAAAATGTAAGAACGAACTTATTTTCTACAACAAAAGACATACGATGGCAATTGTTGATAAAATATTAAAAGCTGAAAAAGTAGATATATAAATTAGAAATGAAGCATACATTTTATTCATGTTAATAATTTAATTTTCAATTTCCCGGGGCATTTTCTTGCAAATTTGGATCAAAGAAATTTCTTCCTTTATATTCTCAGGGTAAAGCTATTTCTTTCATTTTTTTCCGTAAGAACTGTTTAAATTGCGTTTTTAAACTTTTCATCGAGCGAGGAGGTTTTTATAAATGAGAAAAAAATCCTAATTCGGTTTTGCATAAATATTTGAAAACAAAATTTAATCTTTCAGTCGATAAAAGATTACAGAACCGTATTGCAAAGAGTTATTAATTTGAGGTTTGAGTAAAATAAGGTGTGAATTGTAAATAAAAATGGTAAGTATATTTGTATTCAGTTTTTAAAGATTCTTTTGTAAGCTATTAAATAAATTAAATATGGTAAGAAAAGAAAAAAAATCGCTTTAAAAAACACATTTTAAGATTAATTTTATGGAAAACTAGAAAAAATAAAGACATTTTTAACTACGCTTCGTTTGATAAAAATATTTATTAGATGGCGATGTTTGAAAAATTAGAAAAGAATATTTGAAAAGCTATAATTTAAAGCTAGTTTCATGCAATTTTAAAATGTTTTTCATAAAAATAGAGAAGGGCAAACTCATTACTTTAAACTGTTAAAAAGTATTGAACCATTATATTGTTCATTTACAGTGTGCTGATTAACATTATCCTTCAAATTTACTCAAACAAAATGATGCTAAGTTGCATGTTATCATGCATATGTGTTATCATCCTTCCATATTTTAATTGTACAATACTTTATCTCAATTTGAATTATTTATTCGCAATATTTTTAATATCAGTAATTAACTGAACGCATTGAACATAAACAAATCAATCCCTTGAAAATTAAAGTTTATGTTGTTAATCCCTGTTTGGCGAACTTAAAATTCCAACTTTTAAAGAAATTGAATACAAATATCTAAATATGCATCAATAATACAGTTTTAAATTTTCAGTATAAATCTTTCTCTAAGCGAAAACTTAAAAACCAAATCATGTGTAATTAATCCATGATTGGCAAAGTCAAAACTCACACTTTAAAAGAGAGTGAACACAGATATTAAAATGTGCATAAATAATACGGTTTTAAATTCTCAGCATAAATCTTTCTCTAAGTAAAAAAAAATACATATCTACATAATTAATTTACAATGCACAGTACTGTAAAACTTTGCTATATTTCTATCAACGTTACAGTTACGTTTTCAATGGATGTTAACAATGACATAACACATCAAAGTAGCTTCATTCTTCGTTTCCTTAGGGTTAGCTTTTTTTTATCTAAGCTTTTGACTAAATATAAAAATATCTTGCAGGGCGAAGGGTTAAAGATAGCTATTATAGCCGTTAAAAAGTTGTAAAAGGAGGATTCTCATTAGTCATTCTCTTTCAGGTATTTGTTTAACTAGCCAATGAGACGTTTTCTTGTTTATTCAAAGTTCCAAGTTCGTTAACGAATGTACAAGGAATAGTGCACTAACGAGCTCTTCATAGCTTCCTTTTATTCTAATCAGATCTCATTTTATTGTTGAAGAAGGGAAGGATTTGATAGAAGATACTCTTGGAACAGCAATTATTTCGTTTCCGTTCGCATGAGCATAAAGTTGAATAAGAGAGAATTAGGTTAGAAAATATTAGAGAATTTTTAATTATAGTATTTGGAATGTTTAATTTTAATATAATATCTTTTAAGCATTTATGAATTTTACAATATATATTGTGAAAGTGTTGTTTAAATATTATTTCAAGATGCTTATAACTACAAATATTGGTCTCGACAAAAAGTCACGTATTTAAATTTAATATCATTTAAAAATTTATCTTCAAAAATTATATCGATAGTTAAGTTTTAGAATAGATATAAACTAGAGGTGTAAAAGCTAGTTTACATAAAGCAGAGTATTTTACAATAAGCTAAAGGAGAAAAAGAATACACAATATTTGATAATCTTAAAATAGAATCCTTAATGATTTAAAATAACAACGCGTGCAATGACATCAGTTTAAAAAAAGAAAAATATGCTGTGAAAATAAAAATTAAAATATTTTTCATCCTTCTATTTTAAATCTGTAAAATAAAAAACTGATTATCAAAATATTCGATTAAATAATCAAAACATAGTAAAAAAAATCCTAATTTCATATTCTGAAACTATTTTGAGATATTTATAGTTTGATTGTTTCTTTACTGACTGAAAGTATACTGTATTAATCGATACAAAATTTCATGATCAATTAAATAATAAAATTATAATAGCGTTAAAAATCAACAGTTTTTTTTTTTTTTTTTTTTTTACCATTTTAAAGCTTTTTCAAAGATTATCATTCTTTTATGAAAAAATAAAGAAAGAAAGAAATTATTAAAATTCTCTAAGAAAATAAATTTTAATGAAGATGGCGATTTTTTTTATAATGCTCCACAAAATTGAACTAATCGTGCAGTGACTAAACCTAATTTTATTGAAATCATCAAAAACTTATCTCGATTAAATTTGCAAATTTTTTAACAAATGAAATTACAGCAGTTAACTTATTATAAATAATTAATTACGTTTAAATACTAATACAACACCAACGTGAAAAATAAGACTAAAATTTAAGAAAAAATTCTGAAGGATCATATTAATATATTTGCTTAATGAACTATTTACGAGAAACTTATTGAAGAATACAAAATATATCTTAAACTATATATCATGTTCTAAAATATTTTTTTCCAGTCCCCATAGATAAAATAGCATGGACAAAAAAACTTAGATAACATCTCATCATACTCAAACTATTTACGGAAATCTTCATTTCCCATAACTCTTCATTGAATTTCTTTCGATGCGAGCACAAAGCAAAAGTATATCAACAGTAATCAAACCTCTCCGTTTCGGAAATTTTTCTTTCAAAAGAATTCCAGAGCTAAAGAAAAGGAAAAAGTCAATATTTGTGAAAACTCCCTCAGACATCTTCTCATTTAATATTTGTAAAAAGAAAGTTACCCCAGACTCACAGAAAGAGTTCTGGGAGATCTAGAAAAGAGATACAAACATACAAAGTTAAACTGTCGCCGATGTTTACTTCTTGGGAATTCACATCAAAGCCAAAAGAACGCAAATGGAAGAAGATATGGGGCTGAGATTGTTAAAAAAAATATCGAAAGGTTCTCTTAGATGAAAGGTATAATTAATTCATGTTTAGGTAAAGTAATCATCACTTTCTATCCAAGGTCTTCAAAATTTTTATTAAAAACCAGATTAATTAGAAGTGAACAGCGATTCGAATAAACACAGTTTTTACTTTGCAGTTTTGATGGCGCGGTTTTGAGTTAATTAGAAGATACAGCATTTTCTCACAAGTTTCATCTAAACGCCGCCACTTTAAGAAGAAAATTCATCGAACGTTATCGTTAAAAGATAGCAGCGTAGCAAAGAAGGATATGTGCATTCTTTTACGTATTGTTATTTTGTGAAAGTAATGGCCTTTAGTCTTAGTAAAAGAATATTACATGATGTTGATTAGTATATGCCGTGAGAAAGAACAGTTCCTACATGAGCTGATAGAAAGCGATCAAAATGAGCAAGGGATAATAAACAATAGTAACAAGCAAGGAAGTGGTGAAGGAATTGTAGTGGTTGCTTAAATAAAGAGTTTATTGGTTCAGTGGTTAAATCCGTTTATTCTGTACCAAACTCATAGCAAAAACATTAATCGATAACTACTAGTAACCAAGGAAGAGTAAATGGTGAAGGAATAGTAGTGATTTAGTGGATATAGAGTTCATTGGCTCGAAGACTAAATCCGTACATTCTGTACTAAATTCATAGTAAAAACGTTTATTGATAACGACTAGTAACCAAGGATGAGTAAATGGTGAAGGAATAGTAGTGATTTAGTGGATAGAGTTCATTGGCTCGAAGACTAAATCCGTACATTCTGTACCTAACTCATTGTAAAAACGTTGATCGATAACGACTAGTAACCAAGAAAGAGTAAATGGTGAAGGAATAGTAGTGATTTAGTGGATATAGAGTTCATTGGCTCGAAGACTAAATCCGTACATTCTGTACTAAATTCATAGTAAAAACGTTTATTGATGACGACTAGTAACCAAGGATGAGTAAATGGTGAAGGAATAGTAGTGATTTAGTGGATAGAGTTCATTGGCTCGAAGACTAAATCCGTACATTCTGTACCTAACTCATTGTAAAAACGTTGATCGATAACGACTAGTAACCAAGAAACAGTAAATGGTGAAGGAATAGTAGTGATTTAGTGGATAGAGTTCATTGGCTCGAAGACTAAATCCGTACATTCTGTACCTAACTCATTGTAAAAACGTTGATCGATAACGACTAGTAACCAAGAAAGAGTAAATGGTGAAGGAATAGTAGTGATTTAGTGGATATAGAGTTCATTGGCTCGAAGACTAAATCCGTACATTCTGTACCAAACTCATAGTAGAAACGTTGATAGATAACTACTAGTAACCAATGATGAGTAAATGGTGAAGGGATAGTAGTGATTTAGTGGATATAGAGTTCATTGGCTCGAAGACTAAATCCGTACATTCTGTACTAAACTCATAGTAAAAACGTTTATTGATAACGACTAGTAACCAAGGATGAGTAAATGGTGAAGGAATAGTAGTGATTTAGTGGATAGAGTTCATTGGCTCGAAGACTAAATCCGTACATTCTGTACCAAACTCATTGTAAAAACGTTGATCGATAACGACTAGTAACCAAGAAAGAGTAAATGGTGAAGGAATAGTAGTGATTTAGTGGATATAGAGTTCATTGGCTCGAAGACTAAATCCGTACATTCTGTACCAAACTCATAGTAGAAACGTTGATAGATAACTACTAGTAACCAATGATGAGTAAATGGTGAAGGAATAGTAGTGATTGAATGGATTTAGAGTTCACTGGCTCAAAGACTAAATCTGTATATTCTGTACTTAACTCATAATAAAAACGTTGATCGATAACTACTAGTAACCAAGAAAGAGTAAATGGTGAAGGAATAGTAGTGATTTAGTGGATATAGAGTTGTGAAGGAATAGTAGTGATTGAGTGGATATAGAGTTTATTGGCTCGAAGACTAAATCCGTACATTGTGTACTAAATTCATAGTAAAAACGTTGGTTGATAACGACTAGTAACCAAGGAAGAGTAAATGGTGAAGGAATAGTAGTGATTGAGTGGATTTAGAGTTTATTGGCTCAAAGACTAAATCCGTATATTCTTTACCAAACTCATAATTAAAAAGTTAATTCTGATTGAAGGAAAAAGAACTAAACCAGGCTTGAAATTCTGTCCCCAAAAACTAAGGAGGGAAAAAGGACGAAAACATTTCGAAAAGAGAAGTTAAAGGCATTGGAATTTATAAATTTCTTTGTAACCCTATGAGGAGGAAATATTAAAGACTATCTTGTATGAAAATATCACCCTTTAAAGATGAGAGTTAGTAAAAAGATTAAATAGTGTTGATTTGAATATGGTCAGTAAATTGCTGTTTTAAAAGTATGCAAAAATGAAAGAAAAATTAATAAAGGAGAAGAAGTCATAAAGGGAGAAGTAATAGTGAAGAAGATATTGATACTCATTCACCAAAAAATATAACATGAGGAAACGCTTGGAAAAGAAAACAACGGAGGGATAAAATTTTCCTGTATTGGAGTTACGCGTAATGGAATTATAAAAAAAGTAAATTAAAATACCTCCGCAACAGCTTCTTGACCAAGGAGGTCGTTGAAGTTAGGAATTCACGACTTCGAGATCAACACAAGGATGATAGAAATGTGGTCAAAATTGTGTGTCGGTTGCATTTACTTCCCAGACAAGATAGCACCCATTGGCTTTATAAAGCAGCATATTTTTGCGATATGAATTATATTTGTGTGTGAGTTGTAGTGCAGTCACTTTCTACTAAAATAAAGATGATTCATTCTAAAATTTATAGGTTTCGTCGGTTCTTTTTTTTTCAAAATCAAGTAGTAATCTGATCTGTTTCGACACAAAAAAAAGGGGGAGAATTAGAAGCATGGATACTGATATATATATATATGCCGAATAAAGGACATTTCCTTGAAATACACTTAAATAAATGTTCGAGCTACATTGAGATAAGTGAGACCACGTGATTTGGCTTATATCTATTATGTATTTTCAAGATGTCGTGGCCGCAATACGTATTATCAAGACAGAATATTCACTAATGAGACTAAACGAGTTAATCTGCTTAACAATGACCAAAACTCATTTCCTTAATTCTAAATATCGTCATAATATGTATGAGTTCAGCCATAACAATGAGAATAAATCTCAATATTCTAGCACCACAGCTTTCCTTAGAAATTATCCTGGATCCGGATTCGACTTTATCCGGAATCCTTGATAGAATGCCTTTTGTTGGATGTCATTCGGTAAATGATGCCGTCCTTTAACTTTATGGGATTCGGAGGCAGTTAAATCAGTTCGGAAAGCCGAAATCCGGAATACTTTTCCCGTTTCCAGGAGTTTTGTTTCCCATAAACTTAATGTCACTTTTATCCTCCTCTACCCCTTTCCTTCACCTTCTAAAACCGATTTACGTTTTTTTACTCTTAGGATTTCCGGAAGAAAAAAAAAACAGATGAATATTTCAGTGTTTTATTTTCCCGAAGGTGGTTCATCAGGGAAAAAAAATAATAAGTTTTCTTCTCAGGGACAATAACCCAGGGACGAAAAAAAAAAGAGAAAGGGTTGAGGATGAAGGCATCTGTTGTGAAGGTGAAATGATTTTCTGTTTCAGAAATTCGATACTCTAATCTCGAGTGTAGAAAAAAAGATACCGTTCGATAGAACGCGCCAGAATATCTGAACCCATCGCACTTAACATGAATAATAAATCCATTCCATTGGACTTGCCATAAAGTGATATGTCTATTTTCAGCAAGTATGGCGATAGCATACTAGACGATGTTATTATTCTGTAACGTAAACGGATTTCGATTCACAAAAAAATGATAGTAAATGAGTTATTGCAAAATATGTTAACGTGTAAATTTAAACAACATGATCACTTAAAATTACGTTCGATAACTTTAACTTTTCCCCAAATTTTATTGAAATCTCGTTATTTGCGTGAAAAAAAATTTATTCAGTGTGTGTTGTATCTGAATAAGATCTTTTATATATATATATTTTTTTTAAAAAAAGTAATTATTTTATTCAAGGGAATATTGAAAGAAATTGTACAGTGAACGCAATACTGAACAAAAAAGCGTTAAACCGAGGTTTATCGTTTAAATAATATAAAACTACACAGAAATAAAATGTTTACACGTGATAGAATATATACGCTGTTTATGTCTTTAGTAGAATGAACAAAAATTAAAGTTACAAACTTATAGAGTACGCTAGTAAAAAAGGATATGTCGTGTCTTAAAAATAAGGGCTATCTTCAACTCAACAACAATGTTAGAAACATCAGTTGGATGTTGTAATGTCTTTTAAAGTTCGCTAAAGACTAGCGTGATCTTCAACTCTACATTCTTTTTAAAAACGGTTTAATGTTTTAAAAACATCCTATCAGGTCTTTAGTAGCTCTACACTCGCAGAAAGACCGGTCGAACGAATTTGCTACATTAACAGCGGGTTAAACTGAACCTTGTATCGGTTAAAATCAAAACAATAGTGTCGCGCAATCAAGTTCATGAAGGATTAATTTGTACGATAGTATGGCATCGTATTCTTCAGCAATTTGAGTTTAGCAGGTAGATGCAAATTTTTTTACCATGCACATAGTTGTCATATACACAGTATCTTTCATATTTATTAGCAAAACCATGATCAATGGTTGAGACGATACAGCATGGACCAGAAGATCAATCCATGATCTCTTCTATAACATTAAAAATATTTTTTTTATTCTTTTAGGCAATGATATCGTTTAAATTCAATGTCCAAAAAGTCATTTGTTCATAGCGTTATCTCCAATTCTACACTCTCCTTAAAACCGGAAAAACGTTCCTTCAAGTTTGTGAATGATTAGTAGAGTGCAGCTCCACCGGAATTCGCTACAACATTAACAAAACGAGTTAAACTGTGCCATGTATCTGTTTAAGTCTGACAATAGAGTCGTGCAATCAAATTAAAGAATTTTTAATTTGTTCGATATTATGATATCGTATTCAGGTTTCAGCATATTGAGTTCAGCGAGTAGAGACAGACTTTCTATTGTGTCGTGCAATCAAGTTCAAGAAGGATTAATTTGAGTCAAGATGGAAATATTCAGGTGATTCCAGGTGCTTTGATAACAGCTACAATGAGCAGGCGTTCTCAGACCACATCGACTCAGACCGCTTGGGGCTCACCAGACAAGATATGACGGACAATCCTGTGATGGTTTTGGATTTTTTTAGGGTGCACAAAACCATGGACCTGATTTAGCCCAGTTGATTTCAAGGGGAGGTGCAACAACAATAACAACAACAGACTTTCCAAAGATAAACATATTTGCAACATACGCTGTATCTTTCACATTCCACATACATAGAAAAACCACGATCAATGCTTAGTGGACAAAGATCAATCTATGATCTTCCCTATAACATTCGAACAATTTTTTTTTTAACACTTAAAGCCAATAACGTCTAAATGTAACGCAAAAGCCATTTTTATCATTACTTAGATCTTCGTGACATAGGGGAAATATTAACAGCTTTTTTTAAAATTTTGTTGTGATAGAACGATTGAGACCAATTATTATAAATAATGCATTTTAATGTAAATTTTACCATGTTCTGGTAATTTTGATCATACTTTTTCTCAGTGTAGAAAATATTGCTGAAAACTCTTACTTTTGAAATATTTGAGAAATAATAAAATATATATTTTATGAATATTTCACGATAGTAGCAAATGCATAAAATATCTTTTACTCAAAATCTGATCTTTTACAACATTTAAGCTCTTTTTTTTTATTCGTCTTTATTTCTTTCGAAGATACTCGCCCAGAATAATAGAATTCCGAATCAGAATGCTCCTGAAAGAAGAGATTCTGGCAATCCCACAATTCCCACGCCATCCAGAAAGTATTTTAGATAAAGGGTTAAATATCCGTGGCAGATAAGGTATTTCTCTGACTAGTAGAGAGTAATGAAGAAAGGAAAATAATCATTCTACCCCCCTCGTTATCATTTTTCTTTTGATATCTCAATTCTTGAGCTGCGACTCTGGATTTCGGTAAGTCTTCAAGAAGGAAGTGGAAATGACGTTTTGTGACTTTGACTTCAAGGCGGTTTGTCACTTTCTTCTGATCACTTGGATCTATTTCTTGCTTTTTTTGGTACCCGACACCATCTCCCACTCTCTCCTTCTTATCCCGTTGGGAATTCCAGTTTGTTTCATTTCTCTTTTTTTTTCTCTCTCTCCATTGCCGAACGCCGCTAAACGATGGTAGTTTCTTGGGTTTTCCAGTGTGCTTTTCAATGTTTAGTTATTTGTTGACTTAGATGGAAAAAATCGTTTCTAAGATAGAATACACATTCGAATTTCAAAGAATTTAATGTTTTTTTTAAATTTTTTTATTTATTTTTTATTTTTTATTTTTATAGTTTTTGTAAAGCTTTGTTAATCCAATTAAAATTAAATTGATAAAAAAACTTAACAGAAAGGAAAATATTGTTAATAATATAGACCGTTGAGAATTCTAGTGTGTATTTATTATTTTTTTTACCTCTCTCCATTGCTGAACACTGCTGCACGATGGCTGTTTCTTGAAATTCCTAGTGTGCTTTTCAAGTCATTTGCTGGATTCGATGGAAAGATCGTTTGCAGACAGAATGCAGGTTCGAATTTCAAGAAAACCGTTGAGCATTCCAGTTTATGTCATTAGTTTCTTTCTCTCCCTCTCCATTGCCAAACGTCGTTTTCAAACGGTAATTTCTGGGGTTTTCCAGTGTGCTTTTCAATGATTAGTTATTTGCTGACTTTGATGGAAAGATCATTTCTAAGATAGAATAAAGATCTGAATTTCAAAAAATTTAATGTTTATTATAGTTTTAGTAAAGCTTTGTTAAGTCAATTGATTTCAATTGGCCAAAAAGCTTTAAAGAAACGGGAAACATTATTAATAACATAGACAGTTGGGAATTCCAATTTTTATCTCACTCCATTTCCAAATATTACTGTGCGATGAGTTTCTTGGGCTTTCTAGTGTTATTTTTAATGTTTAGTTATTTGCTGATTTTGGTGAAAATATCGTTTCTAAGCTAAGCATCCAGATTCGAATGTCAAAAAATTTATTTGTTTCTTATAGTTTTTATAATGTTTTATTAAGACATTGGACAAAAATTTTAAAAGAAAGATTATTAATAATATAGATTTTTCAAATCTCTTGAGTCATTAGATTTTAATCTAACCAATTATCTAGGAAATTTAAGTAATAGTTATCTAAAATGTTTCGAATTATTACCGTCGAATTATTACCATCTAAATAATGCTTTTACCAAAGAGAAGCTTAGGTTTTATCCACATTAAATGACATTTTTCACTTCTTGAAGCAGGGAACCATCATTTTAAGGCAATTAGCGAGTAGGCTGATTTTAATGGTCGGCATCTTCCATGAGAACTGTTCTTTCATCAGAAAAGATGGACAAATTTAATGCCCTAGAGTATTCCACTCTGAATGTTATTGATTTGAGAGTAAGTAATTTTTTTTCACAAGAAAAGGCTCTATTAGTAAGGCAGAAACTTATTAATTTAATATGTTGATTGGAAAAATTAAGTTTTTATAATTTGCAGTTAAGACGATTAAAATCGAGTTTATTGAACGCTTTTTCAAGATCAAGAGAAATAAAAACAGTGTGCTGTTTAATTATACAATAATTTTATATCATGTTAAAGGTAACTTCTTGAAGTATTTTGCTGTTGTTTTTGTCGTTTGACAAGTGCAGAAAAGTAAAATCAAATCGGACCGAAGGCATGGAGCACATCTCCGACTTTTTCGGAATAAAGGGTGTCATGGCAGCAGTAGAAGTACTTTGTTAAAAAAAACAAAGCAATGATAAATCGATAATTCTGGATAGAAAAATGTCCTAGCCTGGTTTAGGTAGTGGCAATCCTTCCAACTACTTTCCAACATTTGAAATCGTCAAAAATTAATAAAATTTACTGACACAAACCATGTTATTGTTCTAAATTAATTTTAATCACCTTTTTTTGTTATCCAATTTAATTTCCTTCACTATCGGATAAAAGTATTTTCCTCAAAAATTTTACTTAATTCAGCATTTATTTTATAGTCAAAAGTTGTTTTGATTGCGCAGCGATTAAATTAGAGACCTTGTGTAATAACTCTGATGAAATAGTTCCAAAATATTTAACCTCATTTTAATATAACATCTAATAGGGAATTAGTTATAAACATAATATTCACTTAATATAGTAATAAAAATTCTTAACTTTGTAATCATTTTCCGTATAATCAATTCACTATCTATTCATCACATTTATTAATTTGCAAGACTCTTTATCAGAATAAAGATACTATCTACCTTATAAAAATAATCTTTAAAATTTTCTCAAACAATTTCGATCAGTTTTCCACAAATTACAACTTTTCAGAAAGAACAAATTTACAGAACCGGAGCAATATCTGAAATCGAAACAAACCATTGGATTTGTCGTGAAGAAGCTTCGAGCAATAATTTTTCTGAAAATCGAATTTGAGCCCCATGTATTCGCACAAACGTAGATTCAAAGCCTTTGCTTTGTAGTCTCGCAATATTCCTAGAATAGCACAGCAGAAACGCTGACAGTAAATAAACCGATGCCATAAATTAAATGCGCGGTTTAATCACCCGAACTATTTGGAGATCATTAAAATTCGGTAGCTACACCAATATTTCCTTGCATTTTCCAAAAGGAAAATTCCGTCGACGTCAGCTATCGTGGAAAATTAAGACTTCTGTTTCCAAATGGGCGTTAAGTTTGCGCCTTCTTTGTGGTTTTCTGGTTGGTAGGTTTGCTTGATATATCTGTAAAACTTTCAGATTTTTTCTTAACATAAATTTTTCCATGATTTTTTGAACTTAACTTTTATTATTTTTTCCCTCTAAATATTATTATGTTATTGGAAAACTAATTCAACCACATTTTCGTTAATTTAAGATAGAAAATAACTGTGACATTAAAAAAAGCATACTTTTAAAGAATTATTTCCCTCACTTTTCTAGAATCGTTTTTCACCAAATTTTCAAGAAATGTTTTTTGTCTAATTTTCAAGATTTGTTCTAAGCCAACTTTTCAAAAATTGATCCTTGCAGACACTTAAAAATTGTTTTTGCCATATTTTAAGAAATTTTTCTTTGCACACTTTCAAAAATTGTTCTTTGCCATATTTTTTATAAAAAAAATGTCCTTTACTCACCTTTCAAAAATTGTTTTTTACCTACTTTCAAAATTTTTTCTTTACCTACTTATTAAAAACATTTCTTAAAATTTGTATAATGACAAAAACTAAGATAAAATCAAATTTATAATAGAGGAACGGAAGAATATCTATTAACAACTTAAACCAATAACTCTCCAACAAGCGTTGTAAACGACACCTTAGATAACAAACATATCGGTGCGTTATATTCACAAAAAAAGAAAGAAACAAATAGCTGCTATAACCGAAGTCTAATAAAAATAAAAATAATAGAGCAATCAAAATAAAAGATCATGCGATAGTAGATCCCGTAAAAGGTAAACCCTTAAAAAAGAACTATAACAGATGAAAACCGTATTAAAAACACTGTATAAAACACGTTAAGGTTATTATCCCTTTTCGCGGCCCCCACGTTAAAACATCACCCTCGCACTCCGGAGGTCGTCAGGACCGAGGCCCCTCGGACGCGGAAAGCACACAGCCGTCACCCAGAAGCGTCGTGTACGGTCCCGCGCACCGCGCACTTTGGAGGGGTGTCCTGTGTGCCCTCGGGCTACTGACTTTCCTCCGGTGTACTACACATTGTCCAACACACCCTCTTCCCTTCCTATTAGAAAACTGGCCCACCTCCTCCAGGAAGGTCCTGTTGGTTAATCCTTCCAACTCATTCGTGGAGTATTCGGAGGTGTTCACTAAATAATGAAAAGTTGTATTTAGTCCCTGATTGCTCAATACTTTCGCCTTTGTTTTGGTTTTATTAAGCTTGGTTGGGGTTTATCTGTTGGATAGTGTTGATGGGTATTGATATTCTTGTTTGTTTGATTAGCCCATCGCCCATCTCACACCGTTTTTTTTTTTTTTTTTTTTTTTTTTTTTTTTTTTTTTTTTTGTAGAATAACCATCACGGGTAGCTGAAGAGCTCCGGACGCACTGCTGCTCCTGGGACTTGAAGCAGGTCAGTGGTGATGGGTGTGTGGTGATCAACCACGTTGGCTGCTATTGTGAGCCAGTCCGTGGTTGATTGTGGGGTGTGCATGTATTGTGTGCCGCTGCTTACATATTGTCGGTAATTGATTTTGTGGTATCTATTATTTTGATGAGTTTGTGTATAATACTTATATTAGATAGGCTGTCTGCAAAAGCCGTTAGGTGGGCTTGGTTAGGTTTTTTAAGATGATTATGTTCGGTCAGTGGACACTCGTGTAAGTAGTGTTCAGGTGAGCCTAACTCGCCGCATGGGCACTCATCTGTGTTAACTCGGTGCATTCTGTGCAAGAATGTTGGGAAGAAGCCGTGTCCTGTTAAAAATTGCGTTACGGCTGGGTGGCCAATTAATCTATCGTAGTTAACCTTAGGGTAGTACATTTTGGTGGTTGGACCTTTGTCTGAATTGGTCCAGTGTTCTTGCCAGAGTTTGGCTATGATTGCCTTTGTCTTGTTTTTAAGACATGATGGGGGTAGTTTAATTGCTATTTGTTGCCCGTTGCCGGCTGCAGCGTCTTTTGCAGCTTGGTCGGCTGATTCGTTACCTATGATGCCTGTGTGCGCGGCCACCCAGTGTATTTTAACGTTACATTTGCTGGCTAGGTGTACTAACTGTTTTTGCGTTTCTGCTACGTGTGGGTCCTTTTGTTTTGTTTTGATAAGTGCGTGCATGCCAGCCAGACTATCCGTGTGTATTGTTGCCTCTCGGCAATTTTGTGTATCTAACCAGTTAATGTAATAACTTAATGTAGTAATGTAGTAACTTAAATTGTAATTGTAATCTGTAATAAGCTGCTATTTGTAACTTATCTTGTAATCTGTAATAAGTTGTTTTTTTTTTGTAACTTATCCTGTAATAAGTTATAGCTCGTAACTTAACTTGTAATAATCTGTAATATGTAATAATCTGTAGTTTGTAATAATTAGTAACTTGTAACTAATTAATTAACAATTAAACTTAATTAAAATAGCACTTTTAAATTTAAAATTGTATTTCATATGCATTATCCCCCTTCCCTTGCAGGAGCCTGGACAGACGGGCTTTATTGGGTCTGTAGGGTTGTAGGATTGGGCATTAGGTGCGCGGGACCGTACACGACGCTTCTGGGTGACGGCTGTGTGCTTTCCGCGTCCGAGGGGCCTCGGTCCTGACGACCTCCGGAGTGCGAGGGTGATGTTTTAACGTGGGGGCCGCGAAAAGTCGCAAACCCGCTTCGCGGGTCGGCTGGCCACCTGCGGTGACCAAGGTTATTATCCCTTAATATTACTCTTAAAACAGCACGAATTTTAGAAAACATGAAACGCCGACTTAATTTATGATTATTAAGTGCCCAATACTCTTCACCAATCTATAAATAACAACTAAGTCTAACCTGCCTATGCTTTAGCAATATTTCACACCTAATCTCTAAGTCAAAATATATAAAGCTTTAACAGCATGGGGTATCCAAAGATGTCGGCAGTGTATGTCGGAGAATCTCCAAAAATCTTCTTTTCACTGCATTTCTGGCTTACAGCCAGATGATGAGATGCTCAAGATCAGAGCCTCTAGCTGTTCTCTTCACTTGACGAGCGCGTCATCCCGCGAAAGATTTTCCAGGGGCTCTCTGGTGATTAAGCAGAAACATAAACACAACCGACACGAATTCCAGGACCTGGGTGTTATTTACTATTTCCAGAAGGAAAAGCCATAGCCTCGTTTGCGCTTTTCCCTAATATTTATTCAATTTTTTTCAGGTCTCCAAGGGACGTGTCACATCTTGGGAGGTTATCTCAGAAGACGGCTCGAATGTTCTCAACACTGATAACAAGAAGAAAAAAAAGTTGTGTAAACGCGAAAGTTGTGTTTATTTTGAACGCGCCGTCCACAGCGTGAGGTTGTATTATCTTAGCGAGGAAAACAACAAACAGAGTTGGCGTTACTTTCTGGGATGAGGACAAATAGTAAGAGCCGTTTTCTGTCATCGCGGATCAAGTTTTACGATTCTTTTACGCTTGCATCAACAACCATCAAAATGGGTGATGATAATCATCAGAAAAAATAACTGTTTTCTCTATGTTTTGCTTAACTCTATTAAGTTTATATTTTGAGATCATTCGTTGATACAAGGAAAACATTAAAGACTTAACTTTCGAGCTTTAGTTAGATAAATTCTTTTTTTTTTCTTTTTTAGCCATGCACTTCAAATTTTTGATAATAAAAATCTATACTTCAGAGATTTGATTTTTTTTTATAAAATACCATAAAAAATTTTAACAAAATAAATATACACTTCAGAATTTGACTTGTATTTTTGAAAAGATCTTACATATTTCTGAGCATTTTTTTTTATCCTTTCTGTTAAAAATTTTAAATAAATGAACAAAAACTTGTTTTATATAACTGTAACTGCAAATAGAAGAACAAGTTATTTACAAATATCATGCATTTTTCTGTATAACTTTATAATTCTTGCTATAAATTTGAAATAAATTTAAAAAAAAAAATATTTCATGTAACTGTAACGAGAATTTAAAATTAAGTTATTAAGTTAGCTATGTTTTGAGTTTATTCGTTGATACAAGGCAAAACATTTAAGTCTTAACTTTAGAGTTTCAATTATGTAAATTATTTTCTTAGCCGTACAACTTAAACATTTTAGCAATAAAAATTTATATTTCAGATTTTTGATTTATTTTTTTCTCAAATACCATAGAAACTTTTGATTAAAAAAATATAAATTTTTGAGTTCTTAATTTGTATTTTATCAATTATCTTAAACATTACTGCTTATTTTTTTTCCATCATTGCAATCAAAAATTTGAAATAAATAAAAAAAATTATTTTATTTAACTACAAGTTACTTAAAAGTTATTTACAAATATCATGCATTTATCTGTATCATTCTTTGCTATAAATTTGAAATAAATAAAAAGCAAATTCATTTGATGTAATTGTAACCCGAAGTGAAAATTAAGTTACTGATAAGCCCGGTAGCAGAAGTTACGGAGTAAATCTGCATAAATCCAAATTTGATTGCAACCTCAGCGCAGTCAGACAAAGATTACTATTGAAAAATTCCAGCAAAATCTAACATATAATAGCAAACATAAAGTCCTTAAAAGTTGACCAAAAAAGATTTTATACTGCTTAAATTTAAGTTGAATTTTATACAATAATACTGAAAATGGAATATATCCTTATCAGTAAACAAGTAATAGAAATTTTTTTTTAACTTTCCATTCATTGCAGTGTACTCTTGATTCATATTTTTTCTTTATTTGAGAGAAAATTTGAGAAGCCTTAAAAAAAAAAAAAAAAAAAAAAAAAAAAGAGTCTCAGCGATTTTCTCTCATTTGTCAGTTTGCTTTTTAGAAATAAAAAGAAAACTTCTGCAATCTGCAGATGCATCTGTAAACGATCTGCAAATGCAGGAAAAACAATCTGCAGATGCTGTACTAATCTGCAGCGCCCTCTGCCGTGCAAAATGTTTTCTGGTAACGAGATTTACATTCTGCTTGTGATTTCTGTGAAAATTTTATCATTCTTATCATAAGTTTGGAACAATTGAGAAAACTTCCATTTTTGTATAAACGTAACTCTGTGAGAAAATTATTATCATTCTCCCTTCTAAATGCTTGTTGATATAGACGTAAAAGACGTTACATGGATCGAAAAACCAATTTTTTTTATTAGATCGCAATTTTTATGTTTTCTGGCAAAATTACATAGTTTAAAATAATAATAAAATAAAATTAATGTCTAAATGTGTTACATGCATAATTTTTGGATAAAATTTATTCTATTTTGATTGTTTATATTTAGGATTATATCAGATATTATATCAACAACAACAGAAAAATGTCATGAGTTACTTGTTTACAGCTTTTGAACTGTAAATAAATATCAGCGATGCAATTATTTTCATAATGTTAATTTTTGATTATTTTATTCTAGAGTTTAACTTTTATAAATAAATATAAAATGAATCAATCAAAAAATACATTATTTAAAATATTTGAATTTATTTTTAAAGTTGATCAACAGCACGTAATAGCATTAAAGAGTAGAAAGTTTGAAAGTTAAAGAATATATTGCATATTTTTGGGCATCAAAAAAACATATGGACAAAATATTTTTAAATGTTAATAAGTTTGTAGTAGTAAATGTAACACGTTTTTTACGCAACATTAGCATACTATTAGAGTGTTTTTTTAATTTTATATATTATTCAACACTTCAATGATTGTATTAAGTAAAGAGTAGAGTTACATGGCTCGTCGAGTAGAGTTACATGGCTTACATTCCTTGGGATCGGGCTCGAGCCCAAGGAATTTTAGCCAAATCTTGAGACTTGCTATTCTGTCTTCAATATCTAAACAAGGAAATTAGTCTTTAAAACTTTTTTATAACTAACATGCAAGAAAAATTGTGTAATGCTCACGAGGCCTAACAATTTGTGTTATGCTCACAAAGCAAAAACAAAAAAAAATAATGTAGCAGATCACTGTAATTTTTCATGTCGTATAAATTTTACAGTTTTATACTTGATAACTGAACCAAACATTCATTTGAAAATATCAAGGAAGTTTATGAAAATTTTATTATGAGTCAAACCCAAAATTATTTTTATTAAAAGAGTCAGGCCTAGGCTTTCAGGCACCAGCTGAGTATGTCTCTCTCATTCTACACGAAATCGCCATTCAAATCGTTTTTAATTAAGCAATTTAATAAACTATATTGTGCTTATTAGTTAACGCTCAAACTTTTTTCCAAATTAAAAGGTGGATTCAAACTCTTTATGCTCTCAGACTTACTAAAAGTAAACGAGTTTGATTTTAAAATATATTTGCTATGAATGAAAAAGAAATAATCCCAGATATGGGACTAACACTGATTAAAAAAGAGGAGGGGGGGGGGGAAGACCACCCAATCTGTGTCGGAAAAATTATTGCCACTCAGAAAATTTAAACGTCTAAAAAAAATCATCCACACAATAACCTAAATCTGAAATTTTTTCATCAATAGAGATTAACACACGCAAACGGTCCCGGAGCCACTTCACGAAACAAACACGGCACCGGATAATCCAGAAAAATTAGTCCCTTAAATCTTTTCCCCACCCCTATTCTTTTTCAAGATCTGAACAAGTGACATCATTCCTTTCAAATAAGAGTCGACAAACCCCTTCCCTCAACGTCCCCTCTTGAAAACACCCCCCTTTTTTCTGTGCACTTTACAAAACACTAGCAATCTTTTTCCAATAAAGGTCCACGGTGAACAAAGGCTTAAAGAACACCTACGCAGGATGAGAGTCGGGGTTGGACGGGAAAAAAAAAGGAAAGAAAAAAGAACCATTTTCTATGAACAGAGAAGTTGTCAGTGATCGTCAGCGGCATAAATCACAGGGAAGAATCCCTAGGGATAGGGACATCCCAACAGAGTGGAGCATCCTCTGTAAAGGATGGAGAAGAGGATATGTTTGCGGGCAGAATCGGTTATAGCCGTATTGGTCGTGTTTTAGAGCGGATAGGAAGTGTATACAGTTACAAGGGTAACATCTGGGCTTTTTATGGCTGATTGGGATGTCCGACCACTTTCTTCCCCGTCTCCGGGAGTCTTTTACCCTGTTATCAAGTTTATTTGAGGATGAGTTTCAATGTTTTTTTCCCCCTATATGAATGCTCAAGGGATCACGGAACTATTTTGATGAAGGGTTGTGATAAACTTGAAAAATACGGTTTTAGCAAGAGATGGATTTTTTTTGCTGGTGTTACTGAGTTAATATTGTACGATTAATGGAATGAGTAATTTCATTTTGAGTACATAAAGGCGAATAGTTAATACAATTTATTTTGATTTTAAATAGGATTATTTGAATATTTTAATGTCATTATAAATATATATTTAGCTTTAACAAATCTTTTCGTGCTACTTATCTACATTTTCTTTCTTTATTTATTTTTCAAAACGAAACACTTACTCACAGTTGGAATTCATATCCGATATTGTAGTTCTAAATTCTGAATAAAGAATGCCAGAATTAACATGTTAAATTGTTCTGTTAACCAAGCGTCAGAACCGGAGTTATTCTCCAACTTTTTTTTTTCTTTCTTTTTTTTGAGGGGGAACGAATTATAAGAAATAATAATTTCCTTTTAGAATGTGGCCAGCTTTTCGCTAACATTTATAGTGAAGCACAGCACTTCAATTTTGTATGATTTGGATGTTGACCCAACACTATGATGTGACATAATAATTATAATTTTCGAATAACTTTGAGACCTCTTTTATCCCACCGATTGGCAACGATTTTATGTAATGTAATATATATATATATATATATATATATATATATATATATATATATATATATATATATATATATATATACATATTGTGTGATTTGTATCTTGGCCCAACAGTATGAAATGATATAATAAATATAATTTTCGAAAGACCAGGCCTGAGACCTTTATATATGCATATTTATCTGTTTTTTGAACATTGTTGATAAAAAATAAACTAACGTATACTCTAATAAAATATAAACAAAATATAATAAAAACAAAACCAAATAGAAAGTACTGATGATTTTATTTTTTACATTAGAGGATGTGTTTTTATAAGTAACGATATATACAGGATGCTCTGCAATTACAGTTATTAATATATATTTATAGAATACAAGTTAACTATAAAATGTAAAGTATGTACAATAGGCATTTACTTTTTGAAACGTCAAAATGCGAAGAAACAAAAACTGCTTCAAAATCTGTCGAAACGCCAGTGAGAAAGGCGGGGTGAAATGCAATTAAATAAGTTTAATTGCCAACCATTAAGGAATACCCTAAATGTATAATTGACAGACTTATAACGGAAAGAGTCAAATTTATATTTAAGAGTCGAAGAACATTCTCACATATCTCACAAAAATATAAAAATGGTTACAAGCCTCGAGTAAAAATTTGAAAATATTTGAGAAAGTTAAAATTCATTCTCAAATGCTTATTTGAAAACACATTTTACGATAAACCTTTTTCCTCAATGCAACTTTTTTTAAAGAATTATTTTATCAAGTGATATTTTTTTAAGGGTCTACACGGAATTGAATACAAACCAACAAAACGAAAATGAAATCAAAGAAGCAAAAAGGGAAGAGAAGAAAAAAAAAAAAAATAAAAGTTTTTAAAGCATAACTTTCTATTTCCAAATCTCAAAGAAAAATGTTCAAAAAGGCGAAAACTTTAGGCTGCGTCAACATGAAAATGCACTTTTGCAAAGCTGAAAACTATATGCAAAAATCAGGAGGAACGGCATGACGACGAAAAATGTGTTGTTTCCATTCGTAAGGAAAGGAAGGAAAAAATATTCCGAACCACTTTATCTCCACTGCTTTCACACAAAAGGAATACAGAAAATGTATATAAAATGAAAACAAGGAAAAAAAAGAGGAGAAAAAAAAACATAAACTTTGAAAGCAGAAAGAAAAGGCAATCCTTTCCACTTTTCGGTGCTTTTACCTATTCCAACTGTTTTTCTATGCAGAAAAAAGCCACCCAGGGTATTGGGCTACACGAATTGCAATCCCAAGTGTAAACTAAGTACGGTATTCTTGTACTCGCACTTAAAAAAATAAATTCTTGCTAGAAGGTAAAAGTCAGATGCCTTCCTTTTTTTCCCCTCATTTTCCTATTCCTAGGAACAGGAGTGGTAAGATCCTCACAGGGGCTATCACGGACTGTCCCCTTCTTGCATTTACAAGAATGGAATAGTATCCTTACTTTTCCTGTTCTTCTTTTTTTCCATCTCCAGTTTCTTTTTCCCGAGAGTTGTAAAATATATGTGGACAGGAATGTGTAAATGTGGATGAAGAAATACTCTTTTGTCATTTATTCTAACATGGATGTCCAATGGAAATGGACAAAGGTTTTGGAATTTGGTTTGAATCCAGATAGCTTTTGATATTTTCATATATGTGAAACGGGATAAATTTCAGGAAAAAAAATGGAAATCTCTATCATATACCATCGAAAAATGTTTTATTTTGTTTTAAAATGGAATCAAAATCCTTTTCAATATTTGGTTTTATTAATATTTTCTGGATTTTACTTCGAAAATCTTTCGTTTTTCGCTTATATCTTATTTCGGTACTTACTAGAAAGAAAAAAAAAATAGAATATATTTATATACTGAAGTGAAATTTAAGTTTCTCTTTTCATTTTTGATTTTTATTAAATATGCTGAACTAAATTAAAGTATTAGATAAGTTTTATATTCATTAGATTTCGAAAAAGTTCCTTATTATTAAACTTGATTTGCTTATAGTGTTACTAAATTTAAATTTTTTTCTGATTTTAAAATTAGAATTTAAATACATTTTGCGACTGCAAATTAAAAACACATCCAATATGCAAATTACTAACAATAATATATAGGAAAATTTCAAATATAACTAGATTTGATTTGTAAAAAAAAAGCTTACATCAACTTCTGTAGAAAACATAAACGCCATAATGGATGTTTTAAAGGTTTTCAAATTGTAATGACCGATAGTTTGACTATAAAAATCCCGATGATTCCTATGACTATAAAAAAAAATATTAAGACAATAATATCAATAAAAAATATCATTTAACGGAGAGTATTGGTATAATAGATTATAAAAATTGAGCTTAAAATTAATGGAACGGTAAAAACTGTTTCTTAAAAACACCTTTTTTTTTTGTTTCTGGAATCTTAGAAAAATTAGTATAATTAGTATTCGAAATAAATAGAATTAGAAAAGTTAAGTATAAAATGTATACTCGTTAAGCGCTGTTAATAAATATGTAAACAACAAGGAACCTAATTCTATCGTTATACAACAAAGCAGGATAAAAAACACAACTCCAAAACCAGTTTGATTGTCTGGTGAAACATTGAGGTACCTTTCAACTCTTACATTTTTCTCTGGTAATCAAACTGATTTTCATGTTTATCTGCTATCTTCATCAGTGATTCATGATGTTTCATTTTTTTCCTTGCTTAAGCATTATTTTGAATTATTTTTGACAAATTCTATAAAAATATAAATGCCGGGTGGTCATTATGGAACGTTCTGTTGTTCATAGCAAGGTTATAAAAATGTATTAATTGCATAATATGCAATAAAAATTATACAAAATAGTAAATTTTTGTAGTAATCGATATGTAGCTCTCTTATTCTTACACTGGGAAAAAGAGTTAGGTCAAAACTGCCAGAATATGATAAAATTTATCGTGTTTCTGGCTCTATGAGAACAATAAAAGAACTCCGTAATTATTACTTTAGCACTCTCGTGATGATTTTGATGAAATCAACTATAAAATGTAATTTTATAATAAGTGATAAAATTTGGTAAAAGTGGTGAATTTTTTATTTTTATCAAGCTTTTTTAGAGCAACTCATCAAAACCATTTATATTTTTTATTGCTATTCTATTTTTCTATTTTTTATTGCGAAATGTGTGGTAATAAAAACAATAATTTTGTAATCCTGAATTTCCGTATTAAAAATTACAAAAACCGTATATTTTGCTTATATTAACCAGAATATGTTTTTTTTTTTTTTTTTTTTTATTTATTTTTTTTTTTTACCAGAAATGTCTTTACCATGACATGTAGTATGATAATTTTACCCGAATTTATTTCTCGTGAATTTATATAAATTCTTGCAAATGAAAGGGGTGGCAGTAATTGTTTCCTCACTAAAAATTTAAAAAAAAGCTTCTTTTTTTTTTTAAAATTTGCAAAAACAGAAAAATAGCAATATCATTTTCTGAGAAATAATTTTCCTGTTCCAATTTCTTTTATTTTTCTCCAGTTTTGTAAAATATAAGAAAGGAAGAATGTTTAAATATGGATGAAGAAATATTCTTTTTGTCACACATTCAGACAGATATGTCTGATGAAAATTGACAAAGGTTCCGAATTTTTTATCAAACTCAAATATCATTTATGATATTTTAAACCGATATAAATTTCAGACGAATATGATACAGTTATTCCAAATCATTTTCTAAAAAAAAAGTGTTTTATTTTATTTTTAGAGCTACCTTTGCCCTTTTCAACATTTAAATTTTATTTACTACCATTTGCCATAATCCTAGTTTGAGGGGATTTCATTTCTCCAAGTCTCAATTTTCCTATTTCCATTCACATTGAATTCTTTTCACAAAAGAAAAAAAAATATTTCAAATGACAATTCGATTAAACTGTTCTCTCATGGGGCTCATATTATGATATAAATAAATCGAAATGAAAACGAAAAATAGGCAATAAATGGTACTTCAAAGACAAAGAAATGTACACACAAATGTCATCATATCATATTCAAATCTGTCGGGACACTCATTAAATTTAGTGCCGTCAATAGAACTATCAAGGCAAATACTTGGTTAAAATGATTTATATTATAGTTAACAAATAATTTAAAGAACATTATTCCGTCGAGTATTAAAGAAATCAAATTAAAACGATTTAAATTCAAATAGCAAATGTTTAAAGCTTTCAGCTAGAAAAAGAAAAACATTTTTAACTATGTTTTATGTGTATTTTATTATATTTTTTCCTTTATAGCCTTAATAGCAAATACTGTTTAAAATGATGTGATTTTATTCATCTAAAACATCAAAAGGGTAATTGGTATTTTGTTTTAATGTTTTGCGTGAATAATAATATGTGCATGTTTTAGTTTTTATTCTATTATTCACTTAATTCTCAACTGTGTTTCGTGTTCTTAACGCTGTTTTTTGAAGCTCTGTCGCCAAAGAAAATAAAAAAGTCATAGTTTAAGGGCCTTACACTTGAAGTAATGCGATGATTTTAAACTATGTATATGTAATTTTGCCATGAATAATTATCCGAGTTTTAAAACGCACAAATGAATTTAAATATTTTAAAAATTACTTAACTTTTATAAAAATCGCCAATTTGACGTCATTTTTCCACTTAGTTAAAAATTATCGAAATCACTGCCGTACAGTTTAGCTTAGTATTCCTTAAAGCTGTTTTTCGATGTTCTGTCGCTAAGGAAAGTAAAAAGTCCATAGTTAAGTGCCTTACACTTGAAGCAATGTGATGATTTTAAATTATATATATAATCGTCCGTAAAGAATAATCTGGACTTTAGAACAGACATATAACTCAAATATTTTAATAGTTACTAAATTAATTTCAAGATCGCCAATTTGGCGATATTATTCCACTAGATGAAAATTATCAAAATCGCTACCGTATTCTCAGTTTTTGCAAATTTTCATGAGCCCTGTTAACGCAGAAATGAAGTAAGTTTTCAAATATTAAAAAATTAGACCACAAAACTGTGGCTTTTTCATTTGCACAAAACTGTGGCTTTTCTCCATAATGACGTTTTGACGCTATTTTCAAAATAAGCGTAAACCGCACTGGCTTTAGATAGGCTAAACTTGACCTAACAGTTACGAGTAACAGTTGCAAATTCACAGCAGTTATAAAAATAGCATATTATTCGCAAAAAAACAAAAAAAACAGCATTTTAACGGTAGGGTGAAGATTGTATTGATTGCTACTTGTTAGCTTATTTTTTTATTTCCGTTTTTGGTTATATCACATTTTGACGTATTTTTTAAAATAATTATTGTTTTCCTTTGTTTGTTGTTCGAAAAATTCCTTTGCAAGTGGCGGCAGTTGTTCTGCTTTTGGTTGCTGCTCTATGTATCGAAGCACTATTTTTTGGAGAAATATTTAAACTTCCTTAAGACCCCTCACGCCGAATTAGATGGAAATATGCATTAAAGAAGAAAGACTGGGAAAAAAATAAAAATAGTCACGATTTCTTATGACGTCAGAGAAAGACAAAACTTTAGATTTTATTTCTTTTTAGGATCGAAGGTATATTAATATAAATTTTACGTTGAAAAATCTAAAAAAAATATTATTTTGTTTTGTTAATGTAAAATTGTTAAGGTATTAATTTCTCTTATTATCAAAACTCAGAACTTTTTAACTACTTAAAACGGAGTTAGTGTAAAATAATTTAACAATTACATTTTTTATTAATATATGGATATAATAGATAACTGTAAAACTCATATTTTTAAGTACATAAGCGTAATTTTGGTTGACAATGCATTATTTATATGCATTTTGAATGCAACTGCACGTGATTAGCACAGATTTAAAACGTAATGGCATTAAAAGAAAAGAAAAGAGAAAAAGAAAGAAGTAAAAGAGAAAAAATAAATAAAAACATAGTTTACAACATTATTGCATAAAGTGAGAGGCATACATGGTTCAGTAAACAGACATAGTAAATACAGTACGAAATAAAAACATATAAATCAATATTTGAAATCGGTAATTTAGGTTTAAATCAGAAACTTTAATGGCAAACAAGATAGTGCGAGCAGAATCTATGATTAATAGCCTGATACTTTTTAAGCCTGATTACTGGCTATTTTTGAATATATCACATTCATTTCATTTGCGACAGCGAATAAAGAAAAGTCAGAATGAATCATTCTAAACGTGATTTCTGTAAATAGACACAGCAAATACAGTACGAAGCAAAGACATATCAATCAATTCTTGAAACCTGAAATTTAGGTTTAAGTGAGAAATTATGATGGTAAAAGAGACAGTGCGAGCAATTATTCGATACTTGTTTTCAACAAAATTCAAATGCAATATTCCATGAAAAAAAGAAAACGTGACATATTAAAAAAGAACTTCACATGGGTCAATGATTAACAGCTTTTACACGTTTTATAAGCCTAATTACAAGCTACTTCCGAATGTATCACATTCATTTCATTTGTGACACCGAATAAAGAAAAGGAGAATTGTCAGAATGAATCATTCTTAACGTGGGAAGCGCACAAGATTCTCACCTATCACGACTCTGAAAGATACAATTCCTAGATACGAAATATACTGTCTACGTTAGCCGTGTATCAAAGGATCTTGAACACGTGTCGAGCTGAAGAAATAAAGTAAAGTAAAATGGAGCTAAAAGCTGCCATAGTTGGTGACGTGGGCTTGATGAACGAGTAGCGTTAAGTTGACAGAAATTACAAGAGCACCGCATTCCACAATCTGGATAACATCAGGGTGGTTTGATTAAGACAAATATGAAGTCTCCCGTCCTTCTGGAGACTTTTTAAGAGTACTTTTTTTAACATTTATTTTATACGAATTTTATCATATTTCGCTTTTTGCATGAAGTCGTGGTATTTATGGACATCTGTTCTACTGTTTTAAATATTGAAGAGACGTTTTGTATAACCCCATATTATTAGAAATCTTAAACGAAAGTGACCAAAATGTCATTATTTTATTACATCAAATTTTCCATATATTAGGGGTACCGGAAAGTAATGTCGTTTCGGCGCATTTGATATTTGTTATCAAGATTTTATTTTTAATGAATAATGTATTCATACTCATTAGCAACAACCTTTCAATGCCGGAACAAAAATGAATCTAAATGGATCGAAAAAATGAATTGGGTTTTGAGACAAACGAATATTTAATGCTCCGAAACGACATTACTTTCCGGTCCCCTTAATATATACTACTAGTAAAAATCGAAAGTCGTCAAAGAGCATATTACCAACCCAATCTGCAGATCAACTGACTTGCTTTATTAAAAATGTGAATTCAAGAACTTTCGGCATTTTACCTAAGAAATGAGCTTTTTAACGGCTCCCGTACTGTTAGAGCTTAAAAATTTCTTTTATTTTCTACACGGAGAAAAATAATTCGTGTGAAACTATTGTTCTGTATGGTAATTTAACATTTATGTGTGTGTGTGTTGTGTTGTGTCTAATGCCACTTGCCACACGGGCAAGCCTGCTTGGTGAAACCGAGCAGATTTAAGGCAGAGAGTGCGTTTCTTGTTATTTCAGTGGCGCCTAGATTCTTGGCCATCCTATGGCCAAGAATCCGACTTCAGTCACACATACGTCGCCCCCGTTTATAGGGCGGACCCCTTCATTCATCCATACATTCATCCACAGATCGTAATTTAGACCTGAATCAGAGAACGATCGATCTCCAATCCAGTACCCCCAGAGGTATTGATTATTTAACATTTATGGTAAACAAAATACTACATGATTCTAGTTAATAAAATCGAAATAAATCTAACTTTTGCACTCCATCTTAGAACAGTTTTTGACAAATGCGTCTTACAAATACCTTTCGAATCATGTATTTTCATATTCCCACTCTATTTGACAGCATCTTAAAAAATTTACAACTAATTTGTCCGTAATTCATTAATGTGTATAAATTATTCTATTAAAATCGGTATCTTCGGAAAAAAAAACAAATATTACCATAACCAAAGCAAAACATATTGATGTAATATATTCTCTTCTGTACTATAAGTAAAAAATAATGTCCTACTCTAAGAATATAAATCTTTTACTTTTGTCACAACACAGTTTAACATGCAATCTAGGAATGGAATCTCCGCCCAAATATCGAGTGTCATTTCTTAGTATGGACAATAGCTATAATTTTGGCAAAAAAGGCATAAAACTGGGAATCATAAATCCTCCCTAACAGCAACCAAAAAATACCACGATATACCTTCAGAGTTTTCTTCTAGGTTAAGGTATATATATATATATATATCCACCAGAGAATTGCAAGATCGCTGGAGACAAAAGTGGTAAAATATCCCCAGTGTTTGTTTTCCTCAGATTTTGAAGAAAATAGATCCAGAGTTGGGGATAAGCTACCCGGGCAGTTCCATATGCCATCGATGGCATAAATCATCGGGCATTGTTTTTCGAAACGTCTTGAAATAGCCCTCCCAGCAATAAAAATAATGACTTTCGCGTATCGACAGAGGCAATAACGTGTGCCGTTTTGGGAGTTGGGAAACTGGTGTAAGTTATATTCAGTCGTGACTGTAACTATAATTAGTTATAGAATTCGTGGTTAGAGGGGGTAAACTATTTCAAAACGTTTAAAGCAAAAATACAAGAACAAAGGAGCCCTATTGTTTAAGATTAAATTAATTTCTCGTATAAATTTCTTTTTTTAATAGTTGCGCCAAAATCAAAATTTTGCAATTGTTTAGGTTATTAAAAATTAATGTATTTGTATGTATTACTTAATTGTGATTAATGGAGTTCGAGAGGTTTTTAAAAAATAGGAAGGTAGAAGGTGAATTTTAATGCATTGAAGAATGTGTGCAAAATGACACATGTGTTTTAAAACAGGAAACGAGAAACAGGTGCATGTATTTACTGTCTAATGTGGTCAAGAACACGTGGCAAATGGTACTTTGGTTTCAAACTGTAAATAAATTAGAGATAAAAACTGTAATGAGGAGCATGTTTACAGCGTATGCATAACATAAATATTTTAATATGGCAAAAAGAGAGATTTAGCGATGCCTCTCACGTTCTCGTATATTATTTTGAGAGTATTCAGCTACAGAACAATCCTGGTTCTATATAGAATTTGCGCATTTGGAAAATCGCTCGCAACGCACATCAAATGTAATCAAATGCTATAATAATCCCTCTATTTACATTTAATGGCTGTTTAGTGATTAAAACTAAAAAATAAAATCTTTAATCTTTGTTAGACTTTATTTTTTTTAAAAGTGCATCTTTCATTAGAATTTAAGGCACAATTTTCATTTTATCATATTCTTAAAAGTACTCATGGAAGCTCTTTCGCCGAGGCAAATAAAGAAAAGCACAGCTTGAGTGCCGGAAATTCATTGCAAAACTAGAAAAAAAAATTATATCAATTTTAAAGTGGTCGAATAAGTAAAATCTCTTAATCGTATTAAAAAATCATAAAAAAGGAGTGAGAGAGGGAGAGAGAACGTTAGAGATAGAGAGCGAAAGAAAGAGTGAGTGAGAGAGAGTGAAAATACGGCTATTTTTTTAATTGACATTTTGCGTCATTTTCATAATTAGCATAGAACTTACTTAAGATGTGAAATACCTAACAATAATAAATAACTATTATAAACTACAGCAGACAGAAAGATAACATTGTTTGCTTTTTTTAGCTTATTTCATATTATATATATATATATAATACAAAAATTATAAATACTTTTGTATGAATAAAAGCATTAAAACTCTTTCGTTTACATAAAATTTCTTTGGTAAAGAATAGGTGTAGAGATATTCTATTTTGGGACTTCAAGGCTGAAAACATACCAATGAATAATAATTAGATTTATATGTCAAAGGAGTTATTTTCAGAATCTTTCCCTCTTTTACTTCCATATTAGGAAGCATTAAATGATTTTCCTTAATGTGTAGAGTTACAAGGTTTAAACGATTTGAGCCTGTTTACCTCATTCTCTGTTAGTATATAATGCAGGAGCAATTGTTTTAGCGTGTCTCTTGCTGTATGATGTGTTCCATGTAAGATCTGCCGGAACTATCCGGAGTTTTGTCCAGCCCCCTCCCTTGTGGAGAGTGGATGGGAAATGTTATAGCCACCAGCCTACCCGTAAATAAAACGAATGAAGGAATAATTGGTTCACGACTGACCTATTTGAGCTAATTGTAACCCATAATATCAGGGATGAAACTTGATATTACATATTATATATATATATATATATATATAAATAAACTTTTTTTACCTCACTTCATATGTATATAGAGCTTCCAAAGAATAGCCTTAAGAACTTACGCATGTACCACGAGCATTTAGTTCCTGGTTATTATAATTTTACCACATTTTTACTATAAAAAAATTAAGTTCCAACTAAAACATTTCCTGCTGTCTGAAGATAAGAATTTTTTAGACATTACTTGCAATGCCAGTTTTGATATTCTGAAGGAAGCATTTACGAATTACAACTGATAACCTCGATATTTCCAAATTTCGTTCAATATTTTTCGTGATCCTCATTTTGAAAGCAACGAAGCGCTGTAACATAAAAGAAATTCCTGGAAACTCCACCTTGCAAGTGAACTCAGAATATCTTCTAAATTCTGCGACACTATGACACACTAGACACCCATCAAAAATCATAATTTAAGGCTTATTCATACATTTCTCCATTAAAAGCAGCAATAATAGTCTATATGATCTAAAGGAATGTCCCCCATAGAAGGAAATGGTGACATTCTTATCTATCTGGAGACTTCAGAAACGCGGACCTTTGAGAAATTATTCTACTTAAAAGCTTCTACTCCATCCTTCCATTTGCATATCAAGGGCACCCTCTTTCTCCCTTACCGACGATAATTCTTGGGATTTCTTCCCTTTGAAAACATTCGAAAATAACGACGCTATATTCTTCTGATATCGGTATGGTTGTTAAAGAACGACTTTTATAATAGTGTTCCAATTCGCCGGTTTTGAAGTATCATCAATGCTCAATGAATTATTCCTGAAGTGTGGAGATAAGCAAGTTTACGGTTATGGTTGGGAATAGTTATAATATCGCCACAACAATTGTATGGAACGAAATATAGAAAAACTAAATATATCTAAAAAAAAAATACCAATATGGGATTTATAAGTTCAATACCCGTAAGAATAGTTTGTTCATTTTTTTTTAGAATAAATAAAGATAAAATTATGTATTATCATTTAATAAATTTACTTTTCGACTGAAAATAAAATTATACCATAAAATAAATCTCTTATAATATATTATATAGTATTTTATTTTAAGCAGATATATTTACGATGACATCGCCAGGGTATTTGATATTATAAACGAGCATTGTGTAATGTAAGATTTATGTATTCAGGTTGTTAACTAAAGCTAATATTTTTTTTATTCATATGAATTAACAAAACAGACTTTATAATTTTAAAATATTTATTTGCCACAAGGCTGTTTGTTTGTATTAACCTATACAAGGCAAAATTTTTCTAACAAATGGGTTTTAAATGTGATTATTTAGTATCTTTTTATGGGTCATCTTTTTTAAACGTATGATCTACGACTTGATTCAAGGGTAGAAAAAGTAAAACTTTCGAGAAAAGTTATAGAAAAAAATAGGTAGAAGCTTGTTTTAGCTTTTTTTCAACTAGAAAACAATAATGCTTACTTTAAAGGAATGGAGAGATGTTTTTTATTATAGAAGTGTAATTTCGTAAACACAAAAAAGCTCGTATCGTAATAGTTAAAAAAAAAAAAATAAATAAATAATAATATTTAATTTATTACCATTTTAAAAATTTGGCGTCAGTTGATATCCTCACTAATATCTGATGCATAAAACAATTTATGATATATAAATCAATAAATAATATCTCATATTGCTATTCAGTTTCGCTATTCAGTTTCGTACTGAGCACAGGGGTTCGTTTAGAATGGAGATGAATAAAACAGTCCTGAAGACTCCAAAAATTCATTAGCAGAATCTTCCAGAAAATATAGATATTTTTAGTACTCAATTACAGCTCTATTACAGCGTAATACAGAAAAATATTGACTGGCAGACTCCTATTTATGTAGGTTTGGCTACAAGACCTTGGCGCTTAGGATACGATTT
Source organism: Parasteatoda lunata (assembly GCA_949128135.1). Classification (NCBI taxonomy): domain Eukaryota; kingdom Metazoa; phylum Arthropoda; class Arachnida; order Araneae; family Theridiidae; genus Parasteatoda; species Parasteatoda lunata. The sequence continues at coordinate 39,866,367 of OX421972.1, read as the reverse complement.
TAGACGATTGTAGCATAGCAAAGTAATGATTGGGCCTACCGCTTTGAAACTCGAGAATACCAGAACAATCATTTGATCACCAAAATGATCATTTAGTACCGCCTAGATTATAGCCAGGTCGATAAAATGTCGCCATAATATAATAAAGTGTCCTCTATGAAAGATGATAAATTAGGCGTAATATTCTCGCTAAATTTACGTTAGAATTACGTGACTTTCTGGCAAATTTTCCAATGAAACTGCTTTTTAGGGTTCATCTGAGATACTTAGCCTCATAACAAAAAATTGTTCACAAAATTATACACATATTTACAAACTCGTAACGGTATATGATTACTAATGACACCTTAGAGATCAACACTACGATACTTATATAATCATAAATGTAATAAAAAGGAGGAATAAACAAAAAATTTAATGAAAGATATATTAAGCAACGAAATACTGGATTGAGGAAAATTTATAGAAACATTGAAAAACTGCTTAAAAAACTTCGTTTTCTTTACTAAACTCCCCTATTTATGAATGGGATTATAAATACATGCAGATAACCATTACAAGTACTTTAATATAAGTGTAAGAGAGTTTTAATATGTCATTTGCATTGTTCGTACTTTAAGCTCTAAATATGTCATTAATTAATAGACGTTCTTACCTTAAACATGTTAGTGTCAAAGAAGAAGAAAATGTTTTACACTCACCTGCAAAGAAAAAAATATGTATAATTAGATCACATTGTTAGTACTCTTGTATGTACACATAAATACTAGCAAGCCACTGCTGCTCTCACGAAACCCCGGGACGCTATTTTCCAATCCAGTGGTTTTTAACGATTCGCTTTCTGTTTAGCATTTTTTTTTTAAATACAGAAAAACATGATTTGTGATTTTTCTTTGTAACAAATTTCAAAAAATAAATAAATAAATAAATAAATTCTAACACAATAATTGCAACCAACAACAAGAGGAAAATCTCAAAAAAAAAAAAAAAAAAAAAAAAAAAAAAAGAGTCGTTAAAGGACGTTGGATTGTAAAATAGCCCCCGAGACTACTTTTGCAGTTCCTTTCGAATTGCTTCGCTAACTTATTAGACTAATATATTTTGTCTAAGTTTGTGTGCTTTTTGAAATCTTCAAAAAGCGAATCTTTAAATGCTATTGGATTGTAAATTAGCTCCCGGGACTGCCTGCGCAGTTCCTCCCGAATAGCGTCGCTCACTTATTAGAATCTGAACATATTTTTTGTCCAGGTTTGTATAAGTTGTGGTGCGCAATTTTAAATGAAGTTCTACAAATATTTAACACATATATTCCGAGAAATTTTTGATTTATATATATTGCGATTTGATTTAAATGCATTTCATAACTACATGGAAATTATATTTGGAACAAACAGTTCCTGTATAATTCTAAATTTTAGACACACAGAGGGTAGTATTTCGGTGTTAAAACAAAAATTTAATTTGAATGTCAAAAAAAAAAAAAAAAAGTCAATCAACATAAGAATCATAAATGTGGGATATCCTAAAAAATTAATATCCCCAACTTTTAATTTTGAAGTTAATTGAAACAAAATTGAACTCTAAATTATTATGCAACATATGTAATTTAATAAGTATAATTAAAACGGAAATATAGTTCTGTTTATTCATAGGAAGAGTTTGCTTCTGACTTCTCATTTTTACCCTGATTATAGCACAGTTTCTTACAGTTTTCCGTTACACACGCGAGAATAGAAACTTCACAAGTTTTGTAGCAGCATACGTATTAGTTATTTTAAAGCATCATTCAAACAAAAACAAAAATGCAAATTATTATGTAACATGTGTAATTTAATAAGCATAATTAAATAGGAGATATAGTTCCTTTAATTTATAAGAAGTTTGTTTCTAACTTCGCATTTCTGCTCTGTTTAAGGCTGAGTTTCTCTCAGCTTTCCGTTGCCAATGCGAGAATAAAAATTTAATCACTTTTGTCAGCAGCATACCTATTAGTGTTTTATGTAATAAAGATGTGTCAGCTTATTGTCAAGTTTTATTATTGATTATGTTAAAAAGTAACTTTATGACGAAAAATAGGTGAACAAGCTGGAATGTCAAAAGTTCTCTAAAATTGTACTCAAAATAAAATCCAATATAAATGGAAAAAAAAAGCGATATATGAAAAATTTACAGTTTTTTTCCCAATAAACTTTAAGCTTCCAGAAGTCATGCACAGATCTGGAAAAGGTAAAAATCGATGATTTAAGAAGTTGAAAGATATTTTTCTAGAATTTCTCGAAATTTCATATCCAGAATTTTGTTTACTTCTATCAAACACCGCATCAAAGAAGAAAAAAGAAAACTAGCAGAAATATCTTGGAATATTCTTCGTATCTTTTCCACATGTTCGAGAAATATTCACAAAAATCTGTAAAAAATATTCATATAACTGCGTTGAGTTCGTCGTGAATAAAATTTCAAAGGTGCTCATTTGCAGCTTGATTTGTGTTCGTATGTTGCGCCGATTGATTTGCGATACTTGAACAACTCGCGTTCTTAAGAATAATTTGCATAATCCAACCAACCACATTCTTCTCCTAATTGAAAGTCTAGACAAATGATCAAGCTAGACTATCAGGTTTTTGAAAAATTTATTATCTTAAGGTGCTTTACTGGAAGTTAAGACAAAATTTTAAATGGACTTGACATTTAAGAATTCAATACACAGTCAGTTTGAAAGATTTATAAATTCCAACTTGACAGTGGTTTATTTAATGCATCTGCAATGGAATTTATCAAATGTTTAAAATATCATGAAGTGACAGTAAGCTGTTAAAACGAGACAGTCATCCAAATTGAATCGCAATGAGATAATATTAAGTGTTAAATAATGTTCTCATAGATTTTAAAATTTACAGACATTAGCAACGCTAATAAATTTAATTGGCAATATTTCATGATTTCATAGAAATGAATCAGAAAAAAAAGTACCATGCGAAAAAATAGTTTGATTTTTGAATATTTATAAATTAATGAATTTTAAAAATATACATACAGTGCGGAAAAAAACGGACCACTCTAAACAACTTTTGATTTAATGATCGAATCTTCACGTTCTAGACTCAATCTTACTGGTTCTAGGAAGTGATCTCAAATATGCTAATTAATTAGGGCAGATGATATTTTAAGTTATGAAAACAGACATAAAAACGTGCTTTTCCAGAATAAACATACAATGTATCGCCTGTGGAATAAACATATCATGCTGCATAGAATTACTATTGGATAAACGAATTTTATAATTGTGTGCAAAAATTTTTCAATTTGCTGAAGAAGTTCTCGAGACATAGCGTAATAAGTAAAAATTAAAATTAGCATTAAAAGGTCTAAATTTCTGAATAAACATATTTTACAGACTGTGGTTATCCTCTATATTTTTTTGAGGGTCAGAAATCTAAATCCGTCAACAAAAAAAAAAAAAAAAAAAGTATACTTGTTCAAAGAAAGTGCATTGTGTCTGATCTTGTACCTTCAAACAGCGTCTGTAATAATTAATTAGCTTATTTGAGCTCACCACATCGAGTCATTGAGTTTTCGATAATGTAGATCCGGTCATTAGATCAAAAGTTATTCAGGGTGGTCCATATTTGCGGACTGTTTATTACTATTAATGAACATGCATGTCCAATAAATTATTTTCAACTGTAAAATTTATATTCTTTAACGAATACGTAATACATTTCGTAAATCATTAAAAACCCTAATTAACTGAAGTTCTGCATTACAATGAAAGATTCCATAAAATTATACCAATAACATAATATTGAATAAAAAATACACAAAGAATTTTTATTGCAAAAGTGTAGAATGGTAAAACTTCATGCAGCTCATAGTTTTCTTCCTAGGAAAACATTAAATTTATTTATTTTTTTCCCCGCTTCATCGTATCCTTCGAAGACAATGTTAATCTTAGCATATCTCTCAATTTCTCTCCTAAAACGTGAACTTCGGAAAGTAAGGGGCTTAAAAAGCAGGAAACAAGGGTAAAATATGGGGAATAAATAAAAAAGAATGAAAGGGTACAACCTGATTCTGACAGATTTCCCTTTCCTTGTGCAAGCCCACATAAGTCGCTGTCAGGGGGTGTGCGCTTATTCCAGGGAATAATGTGACATGCCCGGGTAATTTCACGTAATTAATGATTCCCACCACCCTCGCGTCCACACAGTCTTTTTCCCCCGAATCCGCATCTTAACCGTTTCTTTATATAAAAGGTAACAGCATCTAGATTTCCCGTTCTTGACGAATACTACACAGATCCCCGTTCTACTTTAAATCATTCTCAAGAAAAGATACATACTTCAAGAAGGTCTTCTAGCCCGGAATCACTTAGGGAGATGAATTTTGCGGAGAGAATTCGGGAGAACTTTTTCTCTTTTTCATCCCTTTTCATCAAATATTCTATTCTATTTTATCCCTTTCTATCCGTATGCATTTACAATTATTATGGTTAGGAAGATTTTTAAATACCTTTTATACGAAGTAATTAGAATGCAAAAATTATTATTTTATGGAAACTTTCTGTGAGAATTTATAATGTGTTAACGGTATAACTCTGTTTAATATAAAACAAGAAATCGATAAACATGATTCATTTTAAATTATGTGAAATATTTTAGGTCAAAACTTTAATATTTTACCTTTGTTATATCTTTAACAGGTTAAATCATAGTATATTAACTATTTCAGGAAGTTTCACTTAACAAATCAGCGTCTTTTTTAAGCAGTTGTTATTTCTACAAGAATGGTCATAAATTTTTTTAGTGCAATTGTTCGGACAGTAATTTACCAGGTTGGAAATGGCGCACACCAATTTATAATGTCAGGTATTTTTGGGCGAACTTGCTGTTAGTTACGCCACTTATTTGTGTGCTGATGGATTTAAAAACTGCACAAGTCTTACCATTCCTGACAAGCCTTAGACTATTTTTTGTCTGATTAACATTATTATCAACATTTTGTGATTATTATTAATAACAGTAAAAAAAAAGAAAAAAAGGTTACTCCATGATAAAGGACTACAGAAAATAATTTACAAACGAAATGAAATGTATTATGGAATCAATTACATCAACGACAGAAATTATCTAATTTTAAGTCTTGGAAATGTATGATCAATACAAGTTTCAAACCTATTATTGGCAAATTGCGATGGATGCGATAAAGCGATGGATGAATTTAAGTCTATGACAACAAATAAGACTTGGTGTAACACTCTTACTTTTCTTAAATATTCAGTTAAGTAATCTTATTTTAATATAAATATATACTGCAGTACACTTACTCTTATTAATGTTAGCATTTAATGTAACACATTTATTGTTTTCCTGATGTTATAAATTAATATGAGTGTAGTATTATTATACTTTTATTAATGTTGCTATCAAAAATCATAGAATAAAAAAATACCACTATAACAAAACTAAAAAAAAATTTCGCTCGATAGTTTATACTCAACTGAAACACTTTAAAGTCAATACGTTTTCCTCGGAGCGTAAAGAAATGGGATACACAAAATTTAATCCTGATAAAAAAGAAAAGAATTTTTTTTTACATAATGATACAAAAACAAACACATATTTCAAAACATTTAACTAACCTTAAAATTAATTAGAGATTGAGACTTGAGATTTTTCTGAAATGCAAATGGGTAATAAAGTGCACAAAGAAAGTGAGGATATATAACGCCCTTCATTCACCACTTCTCAAACAGATCATCAATATTCTGTCAAAACTTCGGGACCCACTAGGTTTCTTCCCTGCGTTTAAAATCGAACCTGACAAATTGCGATTTGGCGCGCAAATAGATCGTCAAAGTTCTTGTCTTTTGCCAAAGAGTTCTTGGGGATTAATTATCGGTTTCGATCATCACGGATTAGAGTTGCATCTTCGGGAGATAATTAATTGAATTTCGGGAGAAGGGTTAGTGTCTGTTTCGTCCTAAATTAATGATGATCAAGTATCAACTCGTGAAAATATCCATCAGTTCGGAGGATTCTCTTGAGGTGACGCGGTTCGGTAACAAAGCAACATTATAGGTACGCCAATTTGATTTATTCTCCTATCCCATTTCAGTCCCTTAACTAGTTTAGAAGCCTAAACAAATTACTAACCCATTTCTTTAACGCACTGATAAAGACACATTGAATTCGAAGAGCTGCAGGAAAGTAGTGCATCCCATAGTTGAGTATAATCATAGTTTACCATACTTTTTTTTTTATGGATTTTCATAGCTACGTTAATAAGAGGAGAAAGGCAACACTGATCAGATATTAATTATATAACGTAAATTATGTACATAGGGGTTGTATAAAACAGATTAAACAGAGTTGAATAAAACAGAGGCTAGGTCATTCAAAAATTATATTTTTTATATCATTTCCTAAGGGTGGGTGAACATCAAAATCACAGCGCTCTACTATAAATGTTAGGTAAAATTCTGGCAAACTTATGCCAATGATTTCATAAGTCACTACAGAAAGGGAATTATTATTTCCTTTAACTCGTTCAAAAAAAGAAAAAAAAAAAGTCGAGGGATTTCTCCGGTTCTCACGCTTGGATAGGGAAAAAACTTAAAATATTAATTCTAGCATTCTTTAATATAAATTTCGAACTAAAATATCGATTGGCATTTACTAATATAAGAACGAGTTTCGTTCTGACTAATGGAGAATTTAGGCGAAGAAATATAACAAAAAGTTTTGTTGTTAATGCTCTCTCTTTCAATATATATATATATATATATATATAAATATATTTGAAAATATTTTTTTTAAATATTTTAATGATAAATGATGTACATCAAAGCAGAAAGACTCTGGAAAACGGAATTGTCATTAAAATGTTCATTGTCTCCATTCAAAGTTTTAATAATTCAGAATCAAGAAATTTTTCATGTAGAAGGAGGGCACTTTAAAACTTCACGAATTTCAAAATTGTAATGTGTATATTTAATGTATTTTGCCTCCTCAAATATTTTTAAATAAAAGTTCTTAAAAGTCAGTATATTTAGCTAACGTTTGTTACATATTTATATATTTTTTTAATGTTGAATTACCTTTATATAGACGTAGATTATTTCTGACATTAATTTTTTAAAATATAGTTTAATCCAAACAAAACAAAAATTCCAAGACTGAGCGATTAAATGAAAATAACCTATGAATAACGGACAACGACTCATTGGGAAATTCGTAGACTAATTGAGGAAAGCGTGGCTACTAGATTATACGGGCCACTAACTAAAATTTTAAATTTTCTGATCTAATATATATTATATACTATTTATATAACATCAAATAAACAATAAGAGAAAAATTATTAACATTAATCGGGGTAGGATAGTTACATTAAATAGTAATATTAAGAAGAGTAAAAGTGCAACAAGTATATAATGTTTATCGACAACATCAACTAAATATATAATGTTTGTCTACAACATCAGGCCAACAGTAAGATTAAAAATACTAGACTATAAATTACCACTTATTAAAATCAATAAGGGTACTACACTAATCGTATGATGTTGGTCAATAATTTCAGAACAACAATCAAAGTAAGAGTGCTACTTTAACTGTAGAATAGCGGTCAATGACTAAAATTTAAAAATATCCAGTGATATGTTTTATCAATAATGCCAAAAGGAAAATAAAATAAGTGAAATTACAATGATGTTTATTGATGACAAAATCAAGAAATGTTCTATTTTCAAAATGAATAACAGCAGATGTTCTTCACAATTTATATCTCAATAAATAAATAAATAAATTAGTAAATAAAAAAAATTAAATAAATTGCAGCAAGTTTTTTAAATCTCTCTTGGAAAATTTAATTATATTATTTCTTAATGCTTATAAATTACAAGCACCTTTAATTTTTAAACGTTATGAACATGTTTTAACTAATATTTTTAAAGTGAAAAAATTTAATATTTTTTAAGAACTCGATTTAGTTTCCCACATTTTCTGACGTCAATGTTATAATTCTAGCGATTTAGATGAGATTGAAAAGCATTAAAAAAATTTCTGTTATGTAAGTTTTATTAATTTTTGTTTACGAAATGCCCATTTATTTAACACCTAACGGCAAGTTGTGTAAAAATTTCTTTATTGTAAGTAAAAAAGTTTAACATTAAAGAGTTATAATTTTAAATAAGAATATAGATATATTTCAGTGTTTTTATATAAATTTTTTTTTAATTACTCGTAGATGACGAATTCCCTAAAGATGACTAATTTTTGCTATCATATTAAAAGTGTATCGAATAAACGCAGTTTTAACAAAACAATCGCGTGCAACCTATAGTTTACTAAATATTTACAAAACGTCACAAATCCTATTGTTATTTACAAATAGCCTTTTTTTCCCGTCTGGTAACTGTCATTAAAGTAAAAACAAAATACCAGACTAGCATAAAAATAAAATTCGATGTTTATTTAGTTCGTAAAGTCGTAATCAATAATTCGCACAAAACAGTCAACAGAGGTCTTAAAACTGTTCCAACTATTAATGGTGTTCCAACAGTTTCAATCCAAACTAAATTTACCCCTGCATGTTTAAATGCAAGGAGGAGGGGGATTATATGCATTTTGAGGTGTGTAAACGGAATGGTTGGTCACGCAACGTTCGTAAAGTACTCACTGATATCACCTAAATGTGTCGACGAGATTTGAAAGATTATTCCTATATGTAGATGACGTCACATGCAGTTAATGATACGTGTTCAAGGTGGTTATTGGTATGTTTGCGCAGGTTATGTTTGAATTATGACTCTTTAAGTTGCGTTAGATCATAAATAGATGGGTTGTATTTGAAAGCTTAAGGTGTGTACTATGTAATAGAACGAAGTATTTTTAGAATGCAAATAGAAACTGTATAATATTATAAGTGAATATTTGTTTTATTTCTTCTTACGTGATCCGTTTCTGTTTTGATTTATTGAAGAACAATTGAGTTATGTTATATTTTCCCTTGGGTATGAGGATACCAATATGAATTATTTGTTTCAACTTTCAAACGTAACGAAAAATATGAGAATGATTAATTGAGTGTTATAATAAAATATAACAGGCGTCGTATGCATTAAAAAGGTATATTAGTATATAACAGCTTATATTTTCTTATTTTTTTTTAATTCGTTAAGTTTATTTATAAAGCTATACATTTCATTTTTAGCAACGCAGAATTAATTAAGAAGTGCTAATTATTTCTATATATTATTATATAGAAAACTATTTTCAAAAAACGAAATTAAGATACGAAATTAAGAAATTAAGATTCTTTAAAAGAACAACTGCGTCAAATTTAAAATAACTTAATAGTTGTGTATTTTAATAGTATTAAAGAATACAACGTTAATAATTAAAAAAAAATATGTCAAATTTTGTAAATTAAAGAATATTCTATTTCGTGAAAACGAAATAGAATAATAAAATATTAATAATAATTAATAATAATAAGAAGAAAAAGTTACGTGAGTATTTTTAATTTTATTATCATTTAAACCATTTAAAGAATTGATGCAAAATGCTAAATTGCAAGATATATCATTACTTATGTAAAATATGCTTTCAAATATCGAAATATAATAATTGCAAAAACACAATTTTAATTCTATACAAGTTTCACTAACCGACATTCTATAAATTTCGACACTTTTAGCGTCGAATTAAAAATGACAATAAAATGGAATTAAATACAATTAATTTTTTCTTTTGTAATTCAGTGTATTTCTATACATTATTTTTTTCAAATGTGCGGACAAAGACTATTTAGCATTTAAATTTAAAAAAACAATTGTCATCGTTAACATTTCACTCAACACTTTGCTAGAAAGTTTGTACCGTATTGAACCATAATATCATTCAGATATGCTGCCAATTTAATGAAATACCAACAATATTGTCGTGCAAATTAACTCTCTTTGAAATTAGATTAAGTGATACGTATGAATAAACTTCTATGGAAACATGGCTCAAATTTATTGCGGATGAAGTAAATCCACTTGTTATTATGGTTCAATGTTAAACTAATAGTCCTAAGAGTGTACTTATAACTGGGGTTGTTCCAAATATTTTTGAGAGTTAGTTTATTTGAAATTGTGAAAAACCTACAAAGTTTTGTAAATTTTTAAAAATAGGACTTTATTTCCTGAGAAATAAGAAAAACCGATGATCTCTCCCAACTTATTCTGAAAGGTACGTTTTTGTGAAATTGGAAAAAAATCTATTCGTAATTTAGGGAACATGAAAAAATAAGGTCCTGATCTTGTGAAAAAACAGGTTGGAACAGGTGAAAAATTTTAGGTTTAGAACTAGAGAATAAAGATTTTATACGCTCTGTCTTTCAAAGGAAAAGTTATGAGAAGTGACCGTTTTCGCGATAAAATATTCCGCGAAAGATTCATTTTAACAATAAACTATTTTGAGAAAAATTCGTTTAAACAACAAAACAAAATTGGGTCCGTTTTAACAATAAACTAATTAAATCCGTTTTAGCGATAAACTTTCTCGAGAAAGGTCCATTTTAACGATAAACTGTTTTAAGAAGGGTCTGTTTACACAGTAAAAAATTTTGCTAAGGGTCCGTTTTTATGATAAACTAATTCGAGAAAGATTCTTTTTAGCTATCGAAAATTTTGGGAAAGATTAGCGAACGGATCTAAATTTCACCTATAAGGACTCTTACAAAATATTTTCGATAAGTAGATAATATAAATATCCGAGTAGAAAATATAAAAATAAGATCAATTTGGAAGGTACTGAGATATGAACGAATATGACATAGACACGAAGGAAAGGTATATATATATATATATATATATAAGCATGCGATAATAGATATAAGAACGAATATTAATCGAACTGTGATATAAATATAACATGATTATATTAGCGATGCAACTAGTATTCGGGACATGAGAATCCCATGAGCCAATTCCTTATTGAATAATTTTTCCCTTTTTATAATGTTTTTCTACTGAATAACTTGCGGAAAACTACGGGATGGGAAAATGCCAGTTCTTATAACACCCATATTACGACATTCTTAGCATTTATCAGAAAAGGATTAAAGATTATATATATATATATATATATATATATATATATATATATATATATATATATATATATATATATATATATATATATATATATATATATATATATATATCATTCTCCAGATGTATTTCACAATTACAAACTTTAGTTTTGTAATAATAATGATAATAAAATATTACGTATCTTTAATATTACATTAAAATAACGTTTATGACCATTATAATTAATTCAAATGTCGATGAAACTCAAGGTGAGATAGCAAATTTCGAAGATCAATAAAAATATAAATGAATTAAAAGTAATTTTCCCTTTTCGAATTTAATGTATATTTATAAGCATAAATTAGTAACACATGGTAAATTGTCGTTAATAATCACAACCTTCAGTTAAGGAGTATTAATAACATCAAAAGTTAACATATTGTCTATTACTTTTTTTGACTCATTCATTTTTGGGCAGTAATTACAAACTTCAGCTTCAGAGTATTAATCCACATCTAAAGCTAACATGTGAATGATTTATCTATTACTTTTTCAGACGCATTCATTTTCGCTCAACTAGAAAAAAAAAGGGCCATTTACAGCCTAACTATTCTCGTAAGAAATCTTGCAGAACTAATCACCATGTTAACAGAAAAAAGAATAAAACCTTCAACCGACCTATTGTTTTTCCAAGTGAACAGATTCTTTTGGCTAATGCCGCCGAGTTGTTACCATGGTGCCAGGTAATAATTCTGTTATAGATGTCAACTCTCATCAAGCAAACCTTTCCCAGGCGGAATACCTACCTTCCATTTCCCTTCCAACCATGGATATCGCACACCCTTTTCTCCAGATCTCGCCGAGATGGCATAGAAGGTGATTAATTAGAGCCGATACCAACCCCTTTACCCAACTCCAACACCCCTGCCTTTACCTTTTTGGTAATTTGTGTTGGATGGATAATTAAGTTGCAGGCCGTAGGACGTGCAACGCAGCACGCACCATGCTTTTCCTCGGGAATAAATGTAATGTCTTTATTACCTGAATGTCGTGCCATGCACTTGAAATGTATCGTTCCTTAATGTCCTGGTGGCTTCGGACCCTGGTTTTAAGATTTGGAACAGTCAATTCGGGCTAGGCAAATTTTAATCTACCAAATGGGTGTGTGATAGTAGATTTTTCATTCTGCTTTGTATTTCGTCCTCCCTCGATAGTCAGAAGGGAAGGTCGAGCTTATCAAGGAAGAAGACTATCCGTCTTCCCAAACGTATTTCGCGGGAATTAAAGTAAATCCATTAATGGTAGGAGCCTTAGATTACGCTGAATTAATCGTATTGCAGAGAGTAAGGCCTATTAGAGAAAAGCTGCATTAAAAGGAGACATTTAAGCTTATATTATATCCCGTTTTTTTTTAATTGATCTAATAATTTTCCACAAAACTATATATTGAATAGTATTTATTGTAAAAATTCAAGCCGGCATAAAATAAACTTGGAAACAAGGTTAACAAGTAAATATTAGCACGACAGAGTTTTTTCTTTTGAATTCCTAATGATTAGGTAAAAATATTTGTAAAACTATTTTTTTTTTTTTTTTTAATATTAAAACTAAAAACAATTCCAAACCAATGAAAAATTTCGCTTTTTATTTCGCAAATTAAATAAATTAATATTTCTGTTTTATGAAATGTAAATAAAACAGCACGCAACAGAAATATTGAAAAAAAAAAAAAAAAAAATTCAAATGAATATATCCATTTAGCTTGTCAGAATAATTCATACAGATCTTTGCAACTAGTACAAAGTGTACTAAAGTGTGGAACAATTGCGTTGTTGAACTAAAGCATTATAACCAATTCCATGTTACATAATATTTGGGGAGAGGGAGTTTGTCTCTAGAAACAATTACCCTCGCCACAAAATCTAAGGCCATCTACTACTGTAGAAAGAGTAGGCTGAGTGGATATGCGAGGTCAGTTTTCAAACTTAATCCGGCAATTAAACTGGTTTTACTTCAATGTTCCTCAATATTTCTTGATCGTTTTCCTTGCTTTAATATTATTTTAAGATCCTTATTATTCATGTATTTTTACTTCATTTTTGGCAACAAGGATTCTAAAAATATCTATGAGAGACAATAAGTAACGATCACTTAATACATATAAGTTAAGATATAAGCTTTTAAAGGTACTTTGCTCATAACGAGAAATACACTAATTGATTTAGTTCGAGAGAACTTATTGGGCAGGTAACATTTAAATATCTTTCATTCCGTCAAAAGTTTCGTGGATTTATTCCCTTTTCGAAGAATGCATTTCTCCATAATGAAGTTAAGCACATTTAACTCCTTCCTAACTTGATTTATTCCCGGTTCCCTCTCCCTTCAATCCGCCACATTTGCACATTCATCTTTAAGAGAGCTACTTCGCGGTTGGTTCAGACACAACATTTACTTATTCTTTAATCTCTTTCTATCCCGATCCCTGGATGGCACCGGGAAATACATCTAACCTCCACTCCAAAAGCACTGTTGTTGGAGACATTATAAACTGCCCTTTCCCATTGCCGAAGAGTCGCATTCGTTTTGAAAAGAGGGCATCTCTCATCCATCATGTTTTAAAACCACCCTTCCCAGAATTCCTTTCGTGACTCCTTTTCTTTCATTATTGCTCCATACCCTTTTCATGCGAAAGCCTCCCCCAACTTTTCCTCTCATTCTTCAAAAGGCAAAGGCAATTTTAATGCGATTAAGAAATGGGGGTTGAGAGGAAATCTTTCTCTCCCTAATGGAATATGCAAGGTCTGGAGAGTACTGCGGGTGGGGTAGGAGAGTACTGTAGAATTCCAAAAGCCCGGTCAATCTTAAAATAGTGATTAATTTGAAATCGGATTACGGCTAAGTGTGTGTATAAACAGGGGTTGCTTATGCGGGGAGGGGGGTTACAATGAGAGAGAAAGGGTCGCTTCGCCCTGGGAAATATACCTCATTAGATTTAGACGGAACCATGTCTTACGCAAAGTATAGAGCTTGTTAGGTTTACAGCGAAGTTAAGATATTAAAGCGATGAGACGGACGATGCGATTAAAAATAAATTTCGAAGTGTCCCTCCGCTTTCACTAGGTTTGGCGACAGCGTTGCAAATTATTTGAAGATTCCGTTTTTTTCTTCTTTTTTTCCCATCGTATATTTTTTTATTTAAATTTATTTTTTTATTTGAAGTAGATGGGTATTGCTTTTGGATTAGGGCGTAGATATTTTTATTCGTTTAATTTGATTGCACTTTTTCGTAATAACTTGCTCCCAATATTTTTATATTTAAAACTTTCGGTACATTTTTAATTTGCCATAGCTGAATATTTTTGAGTAAGACATTCATGTTCTTCCGTTTTCTATTGATTTGGTATTTCCTTATATAATTTAAAAAGATAATTGTCGTCTTATCGTTACGTACATTTTCGTCAAACAGAAATATTTTATGATATGAATATTTATAAATAATGAAATTTATGATACCGTTAACTGTCACAGCATCAGATTAATAAGATTATAACGGTATTAACCTGTAAAATATTTATCTTTAATTTAGAAATATTTATCAGCTATGTTTATTTATTATTCTATTTTAATATTCTTATTTGTCATTGTTATGTTTTTTATTTGTAATATTATTCAAAATTAAAAGCTGAGTAATAAAAGCGTTCCGTTTTCACTATATTATGAAATGATCAATTGAAATTGTCACATGTACTTTTTTATGATAAATATATTCGTTACCATTTTTTTATGCAAGTAGATGACTGCTTAATTATTCACAATTTAATAAGTTATAATTATATATATATATTTTGAAACTATGTTTAGTTAACATATGAAAAAATACAATATAATAATTACTTAAACTCTAAAGCAATATTAAAATTAACTTTCTGAACTATTGAAAGAGCTACTATAAATTAAATTTAATCAAAAACATAAAAACTTTAGTAAATATATAATGAATACCTATTAAATTAATATTGCGTAAAGAAATTACATGAAACTGTGTTTATTTATTTTAACATATTCTTATAGCGAAATAAAAAGATCGTAATATTTATTGGATTTATCTTGAAATTCAAAGAGCAAATAAGAAATAAATAAATACTAAACGCTAAGGATGAATTTTTTTTGTGGTTGATAAAATGTACTTATTTTTCATAATTTTAAATTGGTGTTTTTTTATTTTTTATTCCTAAAACTGTCAAAACAATTTTGGAGTCCTGAAGTTAGGTTAATTCAAAACAAATTAAAGTAAATAAAATAGAAACTAAAAATCGAAAAAGTACATTTTTAGCTGTACAAATTACATATTCAATTTCATTTTTATTAACTGCAAAGTGGTATTTAAGGAATAAAGCAAAAATGGATTTATTAGACTTAAAATATTCCATTAATGGGAAATAGCGAAGTACGAACGTTTTCAAAATATTTTTGCTTACACATTTTTATTTCTATCATATTCAGATTCAAATTTCATTTCAGATTTAAATTAAATCATATAACTATTCAAATATAAACTTGGCTAAAATAAAAAAGTAAATGAACTTGAGATATTGCGTTAAGAAAAGCGTTAAAGGGCATTTAATAAAAATAGTTTTCTTTAATTCTATTGTATGAATGGAAGATAATCATCAAGATGATCATATCATACACAGTATTTGAACAATGTAACACCCATGAGCCGCGATGGCTCAGGGGATAGAGCGTTCGCCTTCCAATGAGGCGAACCGGGTTCGAATCCCAGTCGATACGAATTCCGCATCCGGCTTGCACTGACCACAGTGCTGACGTGAAATATCCTCAGTGGTAGACGGATCATGGGTTAGAGTCCCCTTGCCGTCAGGCTAACCGTGGGAGGTTCTCGTGGTCTTCCTCTGCATGTGACGCAAATGCGGGTTAGCTCCATCAAAAAGTCCTCCACGAAGGCAAATTTCTCCCAATACTCGATCCAGGAGTTCCCTTGTCTTCTGGATTGGGTTCAAAATTACAAGGCTACGGAGTTGAATATTAGTAGCCGTAAACCCATGAAATTGGGTCGGCTGTTCAATGACGGTTATAAAATAAAATGTAACACCCATAGGCCGGATAGCCTGGTTGGTAGGGCCCTACGCCCATGTTTAAGAGTTCGTGGGTTCGATCCCCGTCAACTGAAGACTCCCCGTGTAGTAAATGGTGACTGATGCACGTTAAATCTGTCGAGTCTCAAAGTCCTCCATGTTCCCATAACAAATCAATACCTCTGGGGGTACTGATCCAGGAGTTTCCTTGTCTTCTGGATTGGTTCAAAATTACAATCTACGGCGTTGAACATTAGTAGTCGTAAACCCATGAAATTGGGTCGGCTGTTCAATGACGGTTATAAAATAAAATGTAACACCCATAGGCCGGATAGCCTGGTTGGTAGGGCTCTACGCCCATGTTTAAGAGTTCGTGGGTTCGATCCCCGTCAACTGAAGACTCCCCGTGTAGTAAATGGTGACTGATGCACGTTAAATCTGTCGAGTCTCAAAGTCCTCCATGTTCCCATAACAAATCAATACCTCTGGGGGTACTGATCCAGGAGTTTTCTTGTCTTCTGGATTGGGTCAAAATTACAAGGCTACGGAGTTGAACATTAGGAGTCGTAAACCCAAAATTGGGTCGGCTGTTCAACAACGGATATAAAATATAAAATAAAATGTAACACCCATGCTTCCTGCATACACCATTAGATATAAAATCGATGGAAATATGAAAGGGGTTTGCTGGAAATGAAAAGAAAAAAAAAAAAGTGTGCCACGTAACGTAAACTGTACTGTTATATAATCAAACCTGACTCGTAAGTTTCTAAAAATCTGAACTGTATTTTTCTATTCTTTAAGATTTTAAATTTTTTATAATAGTTTGTTTTTCTGAAAAATTTGTTAAAAATATTGATCAAAAATTTTTTTTAAGTAAAGAATAATGAGGTCACGTAAAAACTACGAACTGGATCATTTGAAAATTTTGAACTGATTGCCAAATGATTGAGAACTTTTGAAAATTGGGAGGAATTCACAAGCTCCATGTGATGGAACTTAAAAAATTTCACTTTTTCAAAACATATCACATAAATCACATTTAAATAGATATTTTCAACGAAAAAAGAAAATCAATTTTTCTAAGATTACATTTTAAGATTTTTTTTTTAGAAAATTACATTTTCAAACCAAAGATAATCGTTTCATTCGCAAAAAGCACAAAATAAAACATTCAATAAATACCTAAACACCCTATTCGCTAACTATTTTTCTACATCAACAACAGCAAAAAAAGTCACTGTAATTCTTTTATTCCTTACCATCTCAGTGGATCAAAATGGCAAGGGAGAAAAATAAAAACGACACGTCATCAATCGGAGGCTGACCGAGATAAATTCGTAGAGTGGTCCATGTTCGTTCCCCAACCAAATCTTCACGCAACTAATCCATCCGAAAGAAAACTCAATCAGACTCTTATACCTCGGCTCCACTCTCACTGCGTCTCTCGCGAGCGACAGGAATCGAATTAAGATCGCGATACAATGGGCTGAGTAATTGGGCCTCGTCTCCAGAGCCCTTCAGGGCCCCCGGGACAAATGCCTCAGAGCATTTTCCCTTCTTTCACGTCTTTCTCCTGCAAATATCTGGATAAGAAAGCGCAACATTATATCAGTATTTATGCTGCAAATGTTTAGTTGAGATCTATGGCGGAATATATTCCTGTTAAGGCTGTAGGTAAGAGTTCGTTTTTATGTCGCTAGTATTATATTTCAGAAGATTTTTCAAACATCAAAGAACCTATAATTTAATAGGGGAAAAAGTTATCCTTACAAAACCTTTGATCTTAAATTCCGTTTTAAATAAATCCTACGAAATATCAGTTTTCCATATATATAATTTCCCCAAATAATGTTCTCTAATATATTTCTGGACAGTATTTGTTACAATTTAATTATAACTTTAAAAAGAATATTTTCTGAGTATTTTTTCTGTTTGTACGCCTATATAAAGCAAATAGCCGCCTTTGGCGACCTGCTTAGTTATCTTTCTCGTAGAACACATAAACTTTACTTGTAACCAAACCAAAATGCACAGCACAATTGCATTAAAATCTTCTAATTTTTCAACCCCTCCTCCAATCCTATCACCTTAATTAGTTTTAAACCAAATATCTTCAATGTCTAGCTATCGAGCCGCGATGGCTCAGGGGATAGAGCGTTCGCCTTCCAATGAGGCGAACCGGGTTCGAATCCCAGTCGATACGAATTCCGCATCCGGCTTGCACTGACCACAGTGCTGACGTGAAATATCCTCAGTGGTAGACGGATCATGGGTTAGAGTCCCCTTGCCGTCAGGCTAACCGTGGGTGGTTCTCGTGGTCTTCCTCTCCATGTAACGCAAATGCGGGTTAGCTCCATCAAAAAGTCCTCCACGAAGGCAAATTTCTCCCAATACTCGATCCAGGAGTTCCCTTGTCTTCTGGATTGGGTTCAAAATTACAAGGCTACGGAGTTGAACATTAGTAGCCGTAAACCCATTAAGTTGGGTCGGCTGTTCAACGACGGTTATAAAATAAAATAAAATGTCTAGCTATCGGGCTTAACAACAGTTAGGTCTTCAGCAGATCAACTAGCGTCCATAGGGGTAAAAATATTGGCCAAATATAACCTAACTGATATCCCTATGTTTCTCAATCTCCCAAAATCTCTATGACAAACATTGATACATAGTCCCAAAACATAACACAAACCAAAACACGCATATCCCACAATCAACCACGGACTGGCTCACGCTCCCAATGGCAGCCAACGTGGTTGATCACCACACACGCCTCATCACTGCCCCTGCTCCAAGTCCCTGGGGGCAGGCAGTGAGTCCGGAGTTTTTCCGGAACCCGTGATGGCCATTTATGTTAAATGTTTAAAAAAAAAAAATGTCGCTTCTAGGCCGGGATAGCCTGGTCGGTGGGGCGCTGGGCCCATGTTCAAGTGTTCGTGAGTTCAGTCCCCGCGGACCGAATACTTCCCGTGTAGTAAATGGTGACTGATGCAGGTTAAATCTGTCGAGTCTCAAAGTCCTCCATGTTCCCATAACAAATCAATACCTCTGGGGGTACCAATCCAGGAGTTTCCTTGTCTTCTGGATTGGTTCAAAATTACAAGGCTACGGCGTTGAACATTAGTAGTCGTAAACCCAAAAATTGGGTCGGCTGTTCAGCGGCGGTCATGAAATAAAATAAAATGTCTAGCTATCGTTCATGGTATTACTACCTGCATGGAATTTTGTTATTTATTTCAATTTGAATTGTTTTCAAGAGGTGTCTGCGTTGTTGTCTAAGTTCTCCACGAGTTGAATTTTCGAAAAATAAATTCAAATCTGTCCAGTAGCCATCAAATTACACTAACCACCGTAGGTATGATTTCGGGACATTTCAGTATTGGCAGCAGCAGTAGTATTAAAATATTCCCATCTTTGTCGTGAGATAAGATACTCCTACCAATGTTCCATTACGTGCTGCACTTCTTCCTCACGCACCGCTCGAGCCATAACTTCAGTATAATATATTACATAATTGCTATACCTTCAAAAAGGCTAACTTTGTCACCAATAATTAATAAAACAGTATGGAACACTGTTTATGTTTAAAATTTCTGCAGCCATAGAAAGAATCAGAAATAAGCTGAATAATTAATGCAAGAAAGTGCTTTAATTACTGTATAATGCGAAATTCATTAATTACTTTTTAATGTATTTTCATAATAATATATGCAGTATAAAATAGAAAGACATCAACTCGAGATAATAATAAAGAAAATATTTCCAAATTCTTCTTACTTGGTATTTATTTAAATGCAATATCCTCGTACAACTTATTTCTCTATTCAAAAGATAAAATGCAAATATAGAGAAAAGCTCTCTTTCTTTCTGCACGCAAGCTTAACTTCTCCCTATAACTATATGTTTCATAAATGCGCAAATAGGTAAATTCCTCTAGTAGTATATCTACGCAATGTAACTTTCTGTTTAATCTTTTATAATATCTTTTCAATTGTATACTGCTGTAGGCGAGACATTTTAACCTCAAAGAAGAAAGAGGATGCTTTAAAAGGCAACTTTAAGGAAAATTTTGGTGTTTCATGGAATAGGATAAATTGTTGTACTTATATAAAGGAAGTCCACTTTTGTTATGATTTGTGTTAGAGGCTAAATATTTAAATCAGAAGTTTAAAAGGAAATTTGAAATTCTCAGATTTTAAACACATGGCAGCGTATTAGTCATAGGAAGTAAAAAAAAAGTAAGACTGATTTTAGTTTTTAATTTTATTCATTTTGTGTGGGTCCCTCGTAGTTTGTTTCGATAGAATTGTTTAAAAAATGCAACTATGTTGGAAGAAATTTTAATAAAGAAAATTTAATTTATTTTATTTAAATTTATTGTTTTTAGTAGTTTGTGGTAAAGTGGTAATTTCAGTAGTCCTAAAGGAATAATAAAAATTGAAGTTTAATAAGCAAGAGCCAGTCATGCTTATAAATGAAAATTATTTTGTGAATTATTTAACAAAAGTAAATATAAAAATATAAATTATCTGGTTGATCAATTAAAATTTACATCCCAAATTTCAATAAACATTTTATTTATATAAGAATATTACTGAAAATAGTAGTTCTGCGTTCACCAATAATAGAGAATTAAAAGAAAAGGTGCAAGGATATATTTAAATTCTTTATACCTTTATCTCACGGCTAATAAATGAATAACGCTGATGGATATTAGGGTAATAAATAAACAAAACATGAAATAAATTTAGAGTCAATGCAGTTTTAAAATTATTTAAAAAAATCTTTAGTCTTTAATTTGTGATGCATTACCTAGCATTTGAATTTATGACTTTTTAATCGCATGTTTCCGAGATTGGTTGATGTCCTAGATTTTCAGGGTTTGGAATCAAAATTGGATTCAAATAGAAGATATTCAGTGATAAGAGTCTTTTTTTTAAAAATTATTTTTTATCATATTTGAGCAACTCTAATATAAAACGTAAATGATCATTGGAATGACAACCAACTAGCAGAAGTCATGAACCTATTATCGATACATTGTATTGTATAATTTAACTTAATGAATTCTAAAATATTTCAATTCAGGCCATAAACTCTTATTCTAGCGTCATCCCAAAGACAATTATATACATTATTTAATTCATTACTCAGAGAATATAGACTTTTTTCCTCGCCAAAAGCAACATCACATCACACACAACATTTATACAAGGTAACACCCATGCTTCCTGCATACACCATTAGATATAAAATCGATGGAAATATGAAAGGGGGTTGCTGGAAACGAAAAGAACAAAAAAAAAAGTGTGCCACGTAGCGAAAACTGTACTATTACAAATGGAAGGTCCGAAGGGGAGTAGGCGGCACGAAAATAATGTTCCAAATCACTCACACTGGCGGCGCCCATGTGTAGTGGCCCTTAATTATCACTTAATGCTAGGTTAGTGTGCATGGGTGCAGTAGGTGGAGAATACTGGGGGTAATGAGAGGGGGTGGCAGTAATAAATAAAATGCAAAGGTGTTGATGACGAATGGTGGGGTTGGGCATATCGTAGGTACTGTCTATGATATTTATGTTCTGCTGAAAGTTTGTATTTGTTTATATTATTCACTTCAGAATCGAGAACGATTTTAGCTATTGATTCAATTATTAAAATAGGTAAAAGCAGATTGAATCAATGCAGTCACCAATCCAAAACTAATAAATCAGTATTTCGCTTAACATTTTCTCGTAAAGAATGAAAAACAGAACGTGCGTTCGACTCAAAGTTCATTTCCTAGGTTTTATCAAGAAATTACCGCTTAAGGAAGACTAATTTCAAACAATGAAATCATTATTGGAAAAAAATATATAAAAATATTGACTTTATTTTGGGTTAAAGAAAGTCTTTAATGAGCAAGTTCAATGATAAATAATTCAATTAACTAAGGTAAATATTTTTTAAGGAAAATTAAATCAATGAAAAAATGCTTGAAATCAATAATAAATATTTTTTATCAAAATTAGAATTCAGTTGGTTAGGGTCTCGAGTTAAAGTCATAAATTTGATGAAAATTGTGGGATTTGTAAGCATCGAGGCACATAAAACAAAATCAAAGAAAAAAATACCACATGTAAACAATAATAAATATTATTTTATCAAAATCAGACTCTAGTTGGTCAGAGCCTGGAGTAAAGGCCGCAAATTTGATTTAAAAAATGTGGGATATGCCATCATCACACGAAGTATATATATGCACGCTAACTCTATTTTGAATGGCAATTGTCCATCATCAGTTAGTGCAATTTGATGTGGACGTTAGAAAAATAGTTACTTGTTAAAGTAACATCGCCTGAAAGGAATCAGGTTTGCAGATCGATTGAAAAAATTGCAATATATTCATATTTCGAATTTATTCCGTTATGGATAAAATGCCACTGTATTCCTGATTTACATTCGTAATGAGCTAACTCTATTCCAACTACGATGTCGAAATGAAAATAAATATAATTTTTTAAACATTCCTAACTAAATAATTTAAAATCTACATCCAGAAACCAATGTATACCTAGCTAAATAGACCCTCCAAGCACTCCAATAATTCACAGTTAAATTTGGCGAGTGTCATTTAATTTATTTTTCAATCACGCTTGTCTTTAAACGAAAACCGAGAGGGTATTTAAATGAAAGTAATGGTCCATCAGCACGAACAGCAGTAAACTGATTTGACTTGCGTACTTACCGCCTGATTGCTGCAGCTGATTGGTTCCAGACAAATTATTCACAAATCTTAGGCGAAAGGATTTCGCGTTCCTAGTGAGAGAGGGTGATGTGCCTTAAGGGGGGGGGTGGAGGTGATGGAAGAAAATGATCAAAATGAGTCATTGGGCTCATAGAGCCAAATGCTTTGCGAAAACCACACAAGAGAACCCTTTTAATTAGATTGAGCACCCCGGTTCAGTCTCTTCTGCGAACCGTTTGCTTTCTTTACAATTAAATTTCCTGGACATTGTTGACCAACGCTTACAGAAAGTTTAGTAAATATCTTCAGAATGATTGTTATTGTTAAGCTTGGCTAGAATGTCCGGGGAACAGAGAAAATCTGTGTGAAATACTCTTCAGTCACTAAAGCTAGTTAAATGGGATTAGTTTGGAATATGAAATTTCATCAGAATATTCGTGTTTGATATTACACACAGTTATATTCATGAAACTCTTCAGGCACTACAGCTGATTAATTTGAATCACTTTGGAACATGAAAAGCTCATATTATATATATATATATATATATATATAGTTAGTTAGTTAGTTAAATTGAATTCGTTTGGGTATGCGAAGCTCCAATAACATTCAAGAATGACATTTAACAATTATTGTACTTTATTTAGCCATAAAATTAAAACCAGGAAAAAGCTGTAAGCATAAACAATAAATTTAAACAAAATTAAATTTGAAAATAAAAATAATAAAAAAAAACTAGCAAAAATAATGCTAGGAGGCGCAGCAAGCTTAACTAGCGGAAAATACAATGAACTATTAGTGAACTATAAGTGAACTATTAGTCTTGATACTTCGATATTGGAGCTTACGTAATGTGAAGCAAAAGAGAAATTTCCGAAGAAAAAATTTATTTTATGCCTATTTTTAGTTAACAGTTTACAATCTATAGTACAAAAATTATTAACAGGATCAATTTTAACAGTTATTATTTTTTACTTTTTTTAAATGACTGCAAAAAATTTGCACAGTATCACGCAGACTTTTCCATGTGAGTAGATAAATTTAAAGTAATGCTCACAGAAATAAATATATAGAATCAATACATTTGAAATGCATATTGAAACTGTAAACTTGAGAACTATGTAGTACTTTTAAATATTTTAACAAAAAATAAATGCATTTGATGAGATCAAAACTAAGTATTTAAAACAAGTCAGCTAGGATTTTAAAATACGATCAAAAAGAAATAGAAATTACTCGCCAAACAAAAAATAGATATAAAACTATTATTTTAAGAACTATCGCATAAGCAATAACAGACGACAAAGAAACTAAATTGGAATACCAAAACTTAAAAGTCATGGATAGATAGGATATGTTAAATTCAAATATTATAAGCTTTTCTACAAACAGCTTATTGAAATTACTCACGACAGGACCCAAAAATGAAGAGGGATATTTTTTCGTACCTGTTACATCCATGGTGTGGAACAAATTTTCATCGAGCGTTTTGCTAATTAACCAGGATCAGGGCTCCCAAAAAGAAAGGACTCATTTTACAGAAAGTATAGATTTATTCTACGGCGCATTTTAAGAAGGTTAATGGTGGTTAGCTAGCTACCTTCGATGGTCATTAGTAACCATTAATGGATTCATGGATGGAAGATACTTCCTCTTTTGTTCTCGAATATCCCTTCCGTATTGGAATTGGGTACTGCATAAATTAAAGGTTTCGGTCAATAACGCATTATCGGATAGACGGTGGATCGTTTCGATCTCAAAATTTTGCCCTTTGATAAAAATGGGATACAAATTTGTTTGCAGTCTTCTGGTAGGACAATGACATGCTCAGAAATTATTCATGGTTCGTTATTTTATTTTTTTCCCCTCGCATTCATGTTTTTAAATATTGATGTTATGCTTTTTTAAGATTTCTTTGTTGTTTATAATTGAAAAGTTTTCTAGTTTGCTTTAAGCATTGAGAGTTTAAATATTTATATAGTGGTATGAGCATAGTTCTAAATAAATAAAATATGTAATAATTTTTAATAAAAAAAGCATAACCATTGAAAAAAAAATATACTCTCATATGTAATTATGAAAGCAAAATCATGTAGCACATAATAATACAATTGGCTTTCTTTTCTAAAATATAATAAATTCAATGATATATTTATAATTTTATCGAACCGTATTTACTAGTTTACACTAGACATGAAAGGTAATAAACATGATTACTTTAATTTTTTTAATGTAACAAAATAATTGTTTTATTCAAACCTAAAACATATAAAAGAATGACAATTTTGTAAAACTTTCATTTAATTTTTTAAAAAAAAATGAGCACTTGAGAACTGATTTTTGAAATACCTCGTCTCAAAATTTTGCACAATTCTGTTATTGATAAAATAGATAAAACTGACTAACAATGCAATTATAACTAATTGATATTTCAGTTTTTGGCAGAGTTGTATGCAAAAAAACACGATTTCAGTTTTTTGTCCTATTTTTTATACTTATAACCGTCGTTGAACAGGCGACCGAATTTTCAATTTACGGCAACCAATGTTCAACTCCGTAGCCTTGTAATTTTGAACCCAATCCAGAAGACAAGGGAACTCCTTTATCAAGTATTGGGAGAAATTTGCTTTCGTATAAGACTTTTTTATAGAACTAACCCGCATTTGCGTTACATGGAGAGGAAAACCACGGAGAACTCCCATGGTTAGTCTGACGGCAAAGAGAATCTAACCCACGATCCGTCTAGAAGGATATTTTACGTCAGCACTGTGATCGGTGTGGGCCGGGTGCGGAATTTGAATAAACCAGCCTTCGCCGGGATTCGAACCCAGTTCACTTCATTGGGAGACGAGCGCTCTATCCCCCTGAGCCACCACGGTTCTTTTGGATGAAACTACGTCTTTCAGATGATTCGATAAAAACAAAAGAAGCTTGATTCATAAATTAGGTTCATCATGTATATTTTAAGAAGAAAAGTCACCACGCTTCTACTGATCAGATATCTGGCTTTCTAATCAATGCATCTAGGGCTTCTTAATTTCGGGAAGATAATTGAAACTTTTATCGAAACTTTAAAAATGTCACCAAGAGCATTAAAATAGTTGCTAAGCTGGCAATGGTTCCACTGTCAAAAAGAGCACCTTTCTTTTGCCTGTATGATGTTACTGTTAAAATAAAGTCTCTAAGCTAAAGTGGAATTTTCTCAAAATGGTGCCTCATACACAAAAAGTAATAAAAGATCAGTAGTTTTCAGCCAAAATGTATAGGAACACATAGTTTCTTTTTTATGTTAATTTGTGATTTTTTGTAAAATTTAGATAATGTATTTACTTTTTAAAATAAGTTGCAATAGAAAGTTTTTTTTTTTTAAAAAGTCCTATGTTTAATCAGTAACATTTTATTTATTTTTTTGTTTTAACTCCTTTCTTTCCAAGAAATAATAAAATTCTTCAAACAAATATCGAAAAATCCACCTTTTTTATCACTATTTTGATATTCATCAGGTAAAAAATGAATGAAATATTATTAAACAAATACCTTCATATCCATCAACTAATAATATCAATTTAAAATTTAAAATATTTGCTTTTTTTTAATGTTTGAATACAAAAAAAAAAATTATTCACAAACATAAAATGCAGCAACATATAACAAATAGTACACATCTAAACATCATCTGTTAGATATCTTTAAAGACAGTACAATTAAGAAAATCCCTGTTGAGAAAACTAACTGTCTTCAACGGTTTAATATTTTTAATTTATGATAATAATTGGGTAGATTTTGCTTTAATCTTTTTTCCCCAAAATTTTTTGATTTATCTCGTTAATTTCCGTTTCTTTTTAAATTCTCGAGAAACCACCAGTAGACACGCACAAATAAGAACAATACCCTTATTCTCTGAAATACCCT
This sequence comes from Parasteatoda lunata, assembly GCA_949128135.1. NCBI lineage: Eukaryota > Metazoa > Arthropoda > Arachnida > Araneae > Theridiidae > Parasteatoda > Parasteatoda lunata. The sequence goes on along the minus strand of OX421972.1, from coordinate 39,839,553 downwards.
CTGAAAAAAAAAAGTATATAATTTTTAAAGCTGGCTCTTACTTTTCTAAATACCTTAAAGAAATACAAGTCCGTTTTCATTTTTATTAGAAGAAGCATGCGATACACTAATTTGAGCACGTATATATGTATACATAAAAAAAAAGAGAACACAATTGCAACTGCTCAGATGGTGGTTATTGCGAAGATAAATACATAATTTCTATGGCTGACTATTTTATGGTTCTATTTCGTTACACGAACAATGCTACCATTGGCGTGATCAATTTGGCGTTTAAGATGGCGAAACCGGCTTATTTCGATGGTTTTGCACATACTTAACATTATTAATGCATCGAGTTATTGAACTATGAGGGCCCGAAAGAATGAAATTTTTTGTTGAACACTGCAGATGAAAATTGTTTCAATTTGTTAGTGTATGTATGCACAAAAGAAAAAGGTACAATCTAAATAACTTTTGACCTAATGGTAGAATTTTTACGCGCAAAAGTGTATTTTTCATTGTTTCAAGAATCTCGCCAAAACTATGAAATTCAATTTGTGCAGATGGTAATTTAAATCATGAAATCGATCATAAATACAAATTCAACAAATAGTTTTCAACTACAATTAACTTTATAAATGCAACAAAAATTACTTACACAAAAGAATCGAATGGCAGAAAAATGTTCATTTCTCTATATCTATCTATATCTATAATACATTTTATTTAGAGAAAAATAAGTTTTTCTACTCACCTAAGAAACTACGCCAAATAACATTTCACGAGCATAGTTTAAAAAATATAAATAAGTCACACAATGTTTTTTTTTTTTTCTTTTAGAAATTCACTTATTTAGAATTTAAAACTTATCAAGTTGCATTCAAAAGCATTCCACACTCTTAATATATTTTGAAAGAATAAAAAAAAAAGGATCAGAATTATTTTATCATTTATTATTGATCTAATTTATGACGAACCTGACCTAAAAATATTGAGGTCCTAGCTTAAAGAAAGAAAAAAAAAATAGTTTCATCTCCGTTTCCGCTGCAAATATTTTCATATGCATAGGAGATATAATTATTTAAAAGGCACCGGAATTAACAACGGAACATTTTTCCCTCTTCATTTTTGCGTCACCGAGTTACGTCAGACCTAATCCCTTATCACAATTCTACATATCATCGCGCTATGTTTCACATAAGCCGCACACGACTTTACAAGCTTCCTCCCCCCTTTTTCCTATTCAAGCGGATTTGTTAATTATATTTTTACTTCACCCTCGAACCCTTTTGTTCCAGAATTCCACTTTCGGAAAATTCGTACGTCCTGTCATTAGGACTGGCGGTGCGGTCTGTCCACGTGTCCGCTTCCTTGAGCAATCTAAAAAGAAATTCGGCGAAAAAAATTCTCAAAGCGGATTTAGACATATGCAGTAGGTTTTTGAACAGAAAGGGTTGCCCGCGTATCAGATTAGTCAAAGGGTTGAAGAGGGGATTAATGTAAGAGAGGGGTAGAACAACCCTTATTCCTTTTGCGCAATGATAGAGGGCAACGGCATTGGCAAAGAAGTGGTGTATGGTCCAGTGGCGTAAGTATAACGATTACGCTATGTGCCAAAGGTGTATTTCATATTGAAGAGGAAGGGGAGTTAAAGATCAGAACTGTGTTTAAAATGAATGGTTCCGTATGTTTAGGGAGATTGAGGACATTAGAGGACATACATATCCTAATGACTTCAAGTAAAAGCGTTGGCAAGGAGTTATTGCCCACAAGAGCCGAAGGGAAATACGAAATGGTAAATCCATGGTGTTCTTCATTAATTTCAATGTTGTTTTCGTTCGAAATGTTATGTTCATGCTTATTAAGTTTAACGATTTCAGTTAAAATTTTTGATATATGAGTGAACTTAATGAAGGAAAGGTGCGTCTGAAATGTCTGACATTTCTTAATCTTAAATTGCGTTGCGTGTCACGTGATTAGAAAGTTGCACTGTGCGATAATGAATTTTGGTGAAACAGACGGCAGTGAAATCAGAGTGCGAGCTTTGGGGATATAATTATATGGTTGTAAGCCTACACAATCTACTATATACGTATAATAACCTCAGGATATGGCACAGTAATTCCATCTCCTCCTTAAAAGTGTAGTAGACAGAGTTATGTATAAATATGGTTTTAAGCAATTCTTTTCCAAGTAATTGAATTTTAGTAAATAATGTTAACAAAGGGTAGAGGTCATAAATTATTTGGAATTAATAAAAGAAAACATTTTTATTGTTTATAATTACTAACTATCTAGTATATGTAGATTTCCAGTTGAGATAGTGAATGCAAATTAAATTTTAATAATATTTTTGTTATAAATAAAGAAAACACGAAACGGTACATGGCTTTTTTCGCTAATGAGCATTCGTTAAAAAAATTTAAATTTAATTATTTTTAACTTCATCTGAAAACGATATATATGTATTTTTTTTTAAAGTTTACGAATTTATGTTCATTTAGTTCTTCAACTGTTATTTAGAAATAAATAGAGCTGCATCTGGTAAGAGTAAATAAATAAATAAATTAATTAATTAAAAAGAGTTTTTTTTTAATGGATTTAACGAGATTTAAAATTATGTGAACCATTTATCCATAACTTTTGTGCAAAAAATATACCAAGTTGCATTTTTACTTTCTAACATAAAAACACAACGAGAAACATAAAAATAAAAAAATTTAAAAAAACGCATTTTTACCACAAAAAAAAACAATGTTTTTAAAAGACAGATTGACACCAATCATTTAAATTAAAGAAAAGAAAACAATATTAATTCGTCGCAAAATAAGGCAAAAAATCATTTCAGCGAAAGTGACTGAAATATTTTACGAACGCATCCAATCCCACGCGTAATCTACCTTATTTGCGCTTTGAATAATATGTATTATATGTATTTTCCTTCTATGTGACTTACTCAAATCGGCTGCTGAAAATGTCTTTTTTTGTTAGTCTGCGGCAAATATGGAATAATAGACTTGTAGGAAAAATTTTCTTTTTTCGCAGGATTGACTATGTTACGCCCGAGTTAGTATAATCTCTTGGCGAAAAATAACTTATCTGTTGGCATAGAAAATTACGTTCTTTATCCCTTGACAATAGTGAATAGTGGGCTTGCAAATACGTTAGAAGTTCAAATGTTGGAGCTTCAAAAATTGTTTTTTAATGTTGTTTTGTAATATTTTATGATATTTTCTAAACAGTTTGATTCGGTGGCTTCTTTTAAATGATTAGATGATACAAAAATAATTTTGAATTGCCTAATTTTGCTGTATTTAGGTTATTTCGAAATGCTTTAAAATACTTAATTAGCTGTATATTAAATTAAATATTATCTAATATTTTATCAAAGTGATAACTATAATTGTTATTGTATTTATGAAATAATGTTGAATAATTTTAGATTAGAATATGCATTGTATGTATAGTTTTGAAGGCACAAAAGATGGAATTGTCTATACTGTGGCATACTTAGACGGTATTACATACCCAAGGTAAGGAATTATAACGGTGTTATAAACTATGGCTGATGCAAGAAGACAAGGAAATATGGAATATCACTATTGTCGTAAAAACGGAAGATATAGGATTAGTTACTATTATGGAAAAGGGAACTAATCTTATCGTATTTTGTTTGAAATTTTAAATTTGATAATTTTTTTAAAAACAATGCAGCATTTTAAACTTTATAATTTACTTTTCGTTCATTTAAACTCATTTCTTCCATACTTCAACTTGCTAAATTACTAATTTAGTTGAAAGAAAATTTGGCATGAAAGGTTTATTTCCCGGTTATAGCATCTTCTTAAAGCAGTTTTATTGTATTAATATAATACAATAAAACAATTTAATAAAAAATTATCACTCACTACAGAACAATAAGTAATTTTGTGCAGTGCTCTATAAAGAAAGTGAACTCCTTGAATAACTTTTGGTCTAATGATCCGATTTTCATGCACTTGGACTCTCTTTTAATGGTTTGAAGGTCTGAATAGCCATTCCTGATCATTTGACTAGTGATGGTGCTGTCAGTGATAAAAAATGTTCAATGTAAAAGCGGGAATTACTGAGTGATGACAAATGTAAGTGACAACAGAATGATGCCAACTGTAAGTGACATCATTCTGTTAATTATTCTGTAAGGGACATCATTCTGTTAATTATTCTGTAAGTGACATCATTCTGTTAATTATTCTGTAAGTGACATCATTCTGTTGTCTGAAAATATAAATAAGTATACTGTACCAGCCTATATTTAAAGTCGTCCCTCATAAACTCATGTCGATTTACTCAATGATGATTCACATTAAAAAGAGAATACTGAATAACTGTTGATTAAAAGTACACCTTTTAGGTATAATTTGTTTCTGATAATAACAGTCGTTTAGAGTAATGCATTTTATCTAGACTTAACAGACTTGCAACGAAATAAGAATATATATATGGTAAATTTTATTATGGCCTGTGAAATTGCAACTGGAGATTCAGATGTCACTAAATCATCGCTCATCCTCAATGTTGGACATTCACTGGTTGTTCGAATTAGCATAAATATACCATTTGTGGTAGAGGACATATTGACACTCGCCTTCCGGGTGTCTTTTAGGGATAGGGATAAGCCGGACTCTGTGGTACTTTCAACCGAACACCCCTGGGAGTTTGGGGATCATCATGAATTGTCTCTGGCAATGGAGCATCCACTCCTCGAATAAATATCGTTATTTACTTAAACCGTCGGCGGTTACAGTGTCTGTTTAGATAAAACACGACCTCCTACCCTCCGTATTTCCTTTCATTAAGGTTACTGCTGAGTGGACGTGACAAGGGTGGTAAGTGGCGTCATGCGAGTGGTGAGTAGGGGGAATATTGCAATTTTTGGGACTTGTCCCACCATATAATTGGACTTCATAATCACGAGGTATTATAGACAGGCAGTGAAATGGTTTGAGCCCTTGGGGAGGCTTGAGCGGCTTGTTTGTAAAGAAAAGCGTGACTGGCGCAACAGACGTGAAACTATCTGGTTTGCAAACTGGGGAAAGGAAAAAATTAGATACGAAATCGTGGTTCTCACTGGAAATGTTTTTGGATGACATTTGATTTCATCTCCGCTGCAAGAAACCATTACTAGTTTGTGCAACTGCCAATTTTCGATAAGTTCATAGGAGAAATTGATCGTGGCTTTTCCAAATAATATTTCCTATTTGGCCGCTGATGAAAAGAAAATGTAATTTTGTGTAGATTAATGTACTTAAGAGGATTTAGTAGAGAGTATTTTAGAGTAGAGAGTTTTAAGAGATTTATCTCACAACTTGTGCCTTTGGATATTTGTGAAATTGGGAAATATCCTCTCATAATTTTGTGAATATCTAATAAAAGGATCTTGCTTTTGTGAAAAATCGTAAAATCCAGTGGCCTATTCAAACTTTTGGTAAAAATGCCAATTTTTGAGAAATCATGAAAATAATAACAAGTTTTAATGAAAAAAATATGTCTTTCAAGGAGTTTTAGTTTAAGAATCACGAATTAAAATGCTATTGACACCGGTATTTTAGCAGAAAAGTTTGATGAAGAATCCATTTTTGCAATAAAGTATTTTGTGACGGACATTTTCTAGCGAGAAAAAAATGTCTTAAGTCCATTCACTGACCCATATTTCTGTTTAAAAAATCCCTGTTATTTTAAATTCTGGCAAAGCAATATTTTACCACAATTTTGTTAGCCACGTAATGCTCAAGTACGAAAACAAGTTTTAAAAATAATAATTGATTTTAGAATAATTCATGACGTTTTTTTTTCAAAGCAGATATATTAAAGATCATGAATGTATATTATTAGCACTACTATCAAATTATCGTGGATGACATTAAAGTAGAAAAATTTTTGAAAACTCCATTGAAGAAAAACTCCATTGACATAAATTCTTTAAAAACAATAAAATAAAAATACTTAAAAACTGAGACAAAAAGATATAAATATATTTATATCAGCTCAATGCCTTCACATTTAATCACATAGGAACAGTTGAATATATTGTTTAAAATTTATGAATATTTCCTCGGAATTCTCCAGTGTTCTATTCACGCCATTTTTTTTTTTTTATCATACTTAGTTTAAAATACAAAAATTTTGTATTATATCGAGCCGTTTAACTTACTTCAAACTATTTCCTCACAAATATATTTATTTTTGAAAAAATATTATTTATTCTTCAGTGTGACGACGGAATAGAGAGTTATAAAAAAGTGTAGAAAATGTATACAAAACCAATTTACCTATCGGCAGAAAACGTTCCATATCGATTTCGAACGGAATGTTTTTTTTTCTTTATTCAAACTATTTTATTCCCATTTTTGCATGGTTTTATTCCTTTCCAATCAATTGTGACTGTTGCCCCCCCCCCCCCCACTTTCCCTGCCGCGGGGAGATTGGAAAAGGTATAAAAGAAAATAAAAAAAAAAAAAAAAATTTTAAAATGGAGGGGGGAGTCGGTTTTAAAGGAAATCGAAAGTAAAATCTTTCACAATCATCTGAGAAGTTTTATTTATTTATTTTTTTCCTCCACGTTTAGCTTTTTTGGTTGTAAAAATGTTTCTGCTTGAATCGATGACCTAAGCCCGAAGAAAAGCCCGTCAAAATTTTTTACTATTTAAAATTTTTTATTTCTGAAAATACGTGAATAGCCTACACTTTTACTTTTGATCCCTTAGAAATTTTTTGAAAGATCCTATCTAAAATCTTAAGAATACGTATTGCATATATTATTTTTATTTAATGCGAATTCAAAAACCACATAAACGAAAATCATCCATAACAGCGAAAGATATTGAAACATTATGAAGTTTCTAGAAAAGAATAACTTGAAGTTTTGTATTTTATTAAAAATTACATTTAGTAACTATTATATTCATATGCAAAAGTTTTTTTGATTATGAATATATAAATTTGTGAACCTATTATTCTTTTGCTTACTTAATTTGTTTTAGTAAATTAAGATTATATAGTCCAATGAAGTGATAAGTACAGTATATCCAACTGTGTTATAAAACCGATTATATTTTTTATAATAGGTATAAATAGACGGCGTATTTTAATTTGGTCTTATAGGTTTACTTAAAGATCACACAAGCACTTTTTATATCATTTGACAGTTTTGTATGATATGTTAAAAAAATTGTCTATTTATTTAAATATTTAACTAAACTTCTACCAAGTATATAAATTATAATTAATTTGTATAGACGTATATTAATTTGTATAGACTTGCCACTGTTCGGCGTTATTGAACACATATGTATGTTTACTTATAGATTAAACAGTTACTTTTTTTCGTCTCATTTGACGGTTTTGTATGGTATTAAATAACATAATTGTTTATTTATTTAAATATTTAACTAAACTTCTACCAAGTATATAAATTATAATTAATTTGTATAGCCGTATATTAATTTGTATAGACTTGCCACTGTTCGGCGTTATTGAACACATATGTATGTTTACTTATAGATTAAACAGTTACTTTTTTTCGTCTCATTTGACGGTTTTGTATGGTATTAAATAACATAATTGTTTATTTATTTAAATATTTAAATAAAATCGTATCCAGTACATAAATTATAATTAACCAAATTATGATTAATCAAGTATATAAATTGTAATCACTGGTAGGCGTTATTGGCCATAGTGGTCATATAGGTTCGATTATTAAACAATTACTTTATGGTCTCGTTTGAAGGTTTTGTATAATTTTAAATAACAAAATTGTTTATTTTTTTAAATATTTAACTGATATCTTGCGAAAAGATTACAATATAAATTAACATTGCCAAACGTTAGTTTTATTATAGAGTAAAAATTTTTTACAAAGCACTCGTGAAAGCATTTTAATATTTACTTATAAGAACAGTTTAGTGTGTACTATTAAAAATTTATTAATATGTATTCGTAAATATATTTCAAGTTAATATGTCGTTATTACATTTCAAGTAAACAGTTAATTTGCTATGACACGGAGAAAGAAAGGGAAATTTGAGGAAAACTTAAGCCTAGTGTAGTTACTGATTTCGCTATTTTTTCGCAAACCTAATCTTGAAGCTGCTTGAGGAAACTTCCTTTAGATAGAGAAACTGTACTGCGTACTAAAAACATTTAGTGTGTTTAACCCTTAACCCTTTGTTTAATCCTTTCCAGGCATCAAATTTCGATTGAAAATTTTTATCAAACAAGATAATCGTAAGTGTGACAAATAAAGTGACTGCACATTCTGTTAAACGATGTCCTTTAGCTCTTTAATATGAATAGTAGTAATGTGAATAGTTTAGAAGAATAGTGGTTGCTAAACGTTTAAAAGCAATTAGTTTTACATTTCTAGAGGTTTGTAATATTTGTTGAATTAGTGTTGCTAGATTGGCTACACTGCACCGGAAGCTAATTTAGAATCCAGCATCCTTTAACGACTCGCTCACTTTCTTGGAAATTTTCCTATTGGCTGTTATTGGTCGTAATTATAATGTAAGTTTTTATTTCTTTTAAAATCTCTTAACTGAACTTGATAAAAAATTAATAATAAAGTTGTTTTTGTTTTTTTAATTTTTCTTGTTTAAGAAAATGCTAAACAGGAAAGCGAGTCGTAAAAGGCCGCTGGATTGGAAAATCGCTCACCGAAAGGGTTAATTTTTTGAGTACAACAGGTAAAACCAGCCAAGTAATAAGAAAATCTGAAGAAATTGTAAAGAATTTAACAGTTAACTACGGAAAAATTAAACTTTTGTAGCATGTTTCGATAAAATTCAAAATATTGTGGGGAAAAAGATCGTTACTTTCTAACATGCATTTTATGTCTTACTTTTCCGATCTAAATTTTATTTTATTTTATAACCGTCGTTGAACAGCCGACCCAACTTAATGGGTTTACGGCTACTAATGTTCAACTCCGTAGCCTTGTAATTTTGAACCCAATCCAGAAGACAAGGGAACTCCTGGATCGAGTATTGGGAGAAATTTGCCTTCGTGGAGGACTTTTTGATGGAGCTAACCCGCATTTGCGTTACATGGAGAGGAAGACCACGAGAACCTCCCACGGTTAGCCTGACGGCAAGGGGACTCTAACCCATGATCCGTCTACCACTGAGGATATTTCACGTCAGCACTGTGGTCAGTGCAAGCCGGATGCGGAATTCGTATCGACTGGGATTCGAACCCGGTTCGCCTCATTGGAAGGCGAACGCTCTATCCCCTGAGCCATCGCGGCTCTCCGATCTAAATTGATTTGTCAGATGATTTTGACACAAAAATTTTTTTTAAAAAAATAGCAAAATTATATCGTTTTTCATCACTGGAAAAATACAATCGCAAGAATTTGCTTAAATCTTGGACAGATTTTAAGCAAATCTAAAATTAACATAATTCATAACAAAAATATAAAAAAAACTGAAAATATTCTAGACAGATAACCTCAGTCTCCAAAAAATACATAAAAAATAGTAATTCAAAGAATAAAAAAGCAGTATCATGCAATAAAATTTTCACTAATTCTTTTTTCGCAAAATTTTTTTTTACCTAATAAAAACGAAAAAAAAATATTAATAAAATCCAATTCTGGTCTAAAAAAAGGAGTATACGTGAAAAAAAGTGAGATTAATGCACGTGAAAAGCAGCATAATGAAACGACTTTTGCTTTATTTCGTCTAATTAGTCATGGGGATAGGTAGCCTTGTCTTTATGAGAATTAATTTGAGATTAATACTGAAAAGATAAAGACTGGCTCTCGTTAACCAAGCTTTTAGCGAAGTTAAGGACAAGGATTGATATTAATGTCTTCGGAGCCACTAAACAGAGAGCTGACTCCATTAACAAGATTATTTTCCGGAAAAACACGCTTTTCTCTCACATTAAAGTAATTCTCTTTAAGAAGTTTTTTTTTTCCATCCTTGTCCTCGGCACTGTTCCATGAATAAAGAGAAAAAAAATAAGCTAAAAATCCTTTTTTTTTCCAGTTTTTTTTTATGCTTTCCATTTGTAGTTAATTTTATGTAATAAGTATTTGAAAGTTTACGGTACGGATTCTGTACACTTTAAGTAAAACTGGTGATACAATGAACCATAATATTGGTACCAAGAACCATAACTCGGTAAAAATTTGCTGCACCTTTCATAAGGTGTTAAGTCGAAGGTGAGAATTCCCTTGATGTTGAATCACAGTATCGTGTCATAAGCTTTAAAGAATTCGGTGTACAATTGGACCATAATATTGGTACCTTAAACCATAAAACGGTAAAAATTACGGTTTAAGACTCTAACAAGAAAGAAGATCTTGTCTTTATGGGAAAATTGGATCAACATTGAACCATAATATTGGTGCCTTGAACCATAATATTGTATGAATCACAGTTTGTTATAAGTTTGAACAAAATTGGTGCAACACGGAACCATGTTAGTACCTTAAACCAGTATTTCTGTATGTACTTTGAGTAAAATCAGTGTAATATTAAATATTAATATTGGCACCGTGAACCATATTACGGTAAATATTTGCTGCAACTGTCATACGGTGATAAGTCGAACCATGTTTCAATTGATGTTGAGTTACGGTATGGTGTTAAAATGTTTAACAAAATCGATGTAAAATGGAGCCATATTAGTATCTTAAACTATAATAATGTAAAAATTTGCTGCAAAGTTAAGATGTTAAGTTCAACCAGGTTTTCTTTCACATTGAAGCACAGTATCGTGTAATAAAGCTTAAATAGTACTAGATTATGACCTAAGTTAGTACTATAGTTAGGTTAAAGCGAATGTGTTTGACACAGTACAAGACGCTTCAAAATTTTGAATATTGCACGAGTACTTTTAAGAAAAGATTCGCAAATAAACTTTGTTCAATCGCTTTTCTTCGTCGCTTTAAGTTTAAGTTATTTAAAGAATTTTTAGGAAGTTTTTAAAAATTTGGTTTAAGTATATAAATTACACGAAACGAAAGAAGCATACGACCAGTAAGAAAAATACGACTTATTTAAGGTTAGATTTTTCAGGAACTATTCCAGAGATTTAGTTGAAATTTTGTATTTCACCATACAAAAGTTTCATTCTTGAAAATGAGGAAAGAATTTGTACAGTTAAAATTTTTTCGACTATTATTAAATAAATTAATAAAAAATAAATAATTATTAAAAATTATTTTTTAATAGAATTATCTTTGAATTAATGGATTTTATAGTTGTGTGCAAAATGTTTTTGATTCACTTAAAATGTATTCGATATATGGCGAAATACGCAAAAAGTAAAATTAATTCCTCATATTTAGAGGGTCAGAAATCCAAATGCGTCGAAAAAAGAAATGCTTATTCAGAGAAAGTACGTTTTTGTGACTGATTTAGTGACTTAAAATATCGTCTGCATTAATTAATTAGTATATTTGAGACCACACCTTTAAACCATTAAGGAGTCCCTGTACTTAAAAAAAATTTCAGGATGTCCTGCCTTTTTTTCGAATTGTATATACATAGTTCATCTTATGTTTTTATTACACTTAAAGCGGTATGTATTGTTTTTATTACACTTATGCCAAAATATGCGGTATGTATTGTTATTGTGTGCTATTGATATTGGTTACATAAATTGCATTAAAATAAGCGTTTCTGTTGCACCTGGGATTTTAGAGCATTAGTTTTTTGTTTAATTAAATGATTAAATAAACGGAGATGTATAAGTAAGTGTCTCTATTTTTATAGTTAATCCGAAAATCATTTCGCCATGCGCCTATAGTAGTTGTTAGAATCCTAAGCCATATTGCATTCAGGCGTGAACTATACTTCCATAATTTGCATTTTCCAATTCAAGCCTACTAACATCATAAGTAAATTTTTATATTTAGTTATGAATTAGGAAAAAAAAAAAACAATATTAATTTTTAAAAATATTTTTCATTCCATTTTATTTTTAAAAATATTGCTACCATACACACTTAAAATTAATTCATGCCTTAAAACAATATTAGCCGAGGAAATTAAAAAAAAATATATATTATCATCTACGTTTTTTACTTCTTTATTCAATTTACTTTTTGACTTTAAGAGGAACTAGATAAACTCCGCGCCGAAGAGTTTAGTGGATCAGCATAACTTGCAAAAACTTGTTGTTTTCCTGCCACATAAATATAACTTTTTCTGATTCACCCCGAAAAAAGTTAAACTATTTCTTGGATCCAATATCGGACGCTCGAAGCTGCCATTTATTTTGATAGCCCGTTAAAAGGATCAGGACAGACAAGGTGAACGGAGATCTATAAATAAGCGTCTCTACTTTTAAAGGCCCGGACGTCCGGCAATCGCTCCCCAGAGTCCTGACTGCCTTGGCATTATTAGGTACTAAGGCGGGTTGTATCGGACACTGGAATTTATGGCCCACCGGGTGCACACCAAGCATCTAGTAACAACACGTTAGGATTATTGGAGGATTAGCTGTAACTGTGTTTACGCGTCAAATGAGCTGGTTAGCGGGAATTACGGTCCGTATATTTTCTCACGCTTTACCCCTCTTTCTAATATTGTCTGTTTTATTAAGGAATTTTTTTTATGAAAGGAATTTATCGATATTTATTGTTTCAACTATCAAAAGTTAATTGGTAATAAGAAAAGAGAAAATTAGTGTTCGGATATTGGGTGATGTATGGTAGTTCCGTTTATTGTTAAATACAAAACAGTACATAATTCATTTGCAAAACCCATTAGTTATATTACAAAAGTTTAATTAAAGTAAACGATGATGCAAAATACATTAAAGTAGGTTTGCTACTCATTATAAATTACTGATATTAATAAAATTGTTTTTTTTTTTTTTTTTTTCCGAATAAATTACTGACTTTAAACAAAAAGAAAGAAAAGGACAAAAATACTAGTATAATTGAAATATATATGCATAAGACAAAGAAGTTTTTAAGTACATAGATTTCTTCAAATATAATTACACTCTTACCGAGTTCTACACAATTCTGTGAAGCATTTTATGAAACTAATAATCATCATACCACACATTGTTAGTACTTTAATAAATTTAACTTCGATAACGCTTAATTTTTTCCACTCCTGACATATTATCTCCTTTCTCATGCCTTTGAGTAGTGATTCATTTATAAGTATACCAATATCTTTGTTAATAACTTCAATTATATCCGAACCCTTCATTCCGCATGGAAATGCATTTTAACCCAATTTGCTTTCTTAGGCCACCACAGTTCTCCCGACTGTCGCATTTTTTCCCCTTCTTTTTGCCGCAGTGTCATTATTTTTCTTTTCATTTTGTGTTAGCAACTGTTCTTTTTCATATTTCAAACATGTTTTCTTTTATCATTCACGTAACAGTTGTTGAACAGTAACAGATGTTGAACAGTCGACCCCATTTAAAGCGAATCATTATGAAATCCTTTAGAATGAAGGAAAAATGATGCGGTTTTTAGATTCTTGTTCCAAATGGTCGTAATCTACAGTAAAAAAAAGCAATAGTATAATTAATTTGACTAAGTCTTTTGCTTTATTTTACTTTATACCGGAGGATAAACAGCCGACCTAATTCTGAGTTTAAGACAAACAATGTTCAACTTAGTATCCTTATAACTTTGAATCTGACTCAGAAGACGAGGGAACCCCTGGATCAAGCATTGAAACAAACTAGCTCACGTGGGGAACTTTTTAGATGGAACTAACCTGCATTTGCAAGCAGAAAGAAACCAAGAAAACCTCTTATGGTTAGTCTGATTGCAAAGGGATTATAGGGATGTGGTTCGTGCAAGCCGAGAGCATAATTCATATCGACTAATCACCGCTGAGATTCGAACCTGGGTCATCTCAATGGGACGAAGCTCAACTCCATCCGCTGAGCTTCCACTGCTCATTATTCACCTATTATCTTCATTCACGTGATGTCAAACAGCATCGCGTTTATACGATCAAAAGATGTTTTTTTTTCCTTTTTAGTTCTGAAGCTAATTTTACAGTCAAGTAAATTTTGCATTAGTTCATTATCTATTTATTATGTTTCGTTTTGACAAATAGTTTATATTTGTTTTATCTCAGTAAAATGACCAAAATAAAAAAAGAAGCACGCGAAAGGAAAAATTAATCGAGCATAAGTAAAAGTAAGCTTAGTTTGCATAACCAGCAAATAACAGAGATATAACAAAAAGACTTAATAAAATCACTTTTAAATTTGATAAAAATCTTTATTAAAAAAATCATCTTAACGTCATAGTAAAAAACCTTTGTACTTGGAATTTTCACGAGAACGAAACAAATAATGCTTTAAATTAATGAGCAAAAAATACTGAATTGCAAAATTAGAAATATGGAGAAATAAACTAATGGATAAAAGGAATTAATTTTGAAGTTAAAGTGAACGTAAGAATCACTTTCAGAAATAAAATTTAAAGGTTGTTCCTGTTAAGACAGTTAAACTTTAAAAAGTAAGGAATTCTGTAAAGCATTCTTAATAAATTACATGATCACCTTTAAAGGTATTATTTAGGAACAAATTTTTAAACCTAAAAGAACAAATCACTGTTTTACACAAAAAAAGAAAACTTTAACAAAAAAAAAAAAAAAAAAAAAAAATCATTGCAGAATAAAAAGACTTACAAAAGGTATATTCCCAATTTTCGACAGTCATTTAATGGAAAATAAATACAGGTTGAGGCCTCAGGTGTTAAAGAGTTTTATAACTGAATTCTCTTGTATGAAAATTTTTTATAAATTATATTTATAACAATGGGAATAAAAAAAACTACATATTGTTCCAAAGTTCTAAAAAAACTGGAAACAAAGAGAATTTAATAAAGTGAGACCTAGAGGCGGTGTTAAAGAAAAGCAGACATTAACTGCTATTTCTTGAAATTCTATTTAAAGGTACTTGTTTTTAGGGTGAGTTTTTTATTAAAAAATGTAAAAAAGAAAAACATTTTTTCTTTATTAATAAAATATAATTTTCTTTTTGCTTAATTCAGTAAAGTTCTCACAATCTTCCTCAATACTTTTACAACGCTTCGTATCGTTTCATGTCCACTTATGTAAGATGAAAAATGTTTTCCAAGGTGAAAAATTTAAGAGTGTGTGAAACACGATAGCGTTTAAATTAGCTGAAATCTAACAGTAGTAATAGTATTAACTAATAGTGCACGCATTGTACATAACATTTAATTTTGAACAGAATGGGATTCAAAGTAGGTCCATGTACCATTGCATATAAACCCACAATGTATTGTGATCTCAATAAAAGAGACATAGCTTTGTGAGATACCATTATCATAAGTTCAAATATTCATAGAAAACCTAAATATTTTAAAATCATTATTATTTATTAAATTATATATAAAAATAAATTCAATAATCTATCAACTTTATAGCCGTTTAATTGCAGCTGCCCCTGAAACTTAAAATAAAAATTAATAATCAAATCTCCTTTTTTATTCACTTTGAGCAAGTTTTATTCATAATAATAATGAATTATTAAGTACTTGATTTTAAATTAGGAGCAATAGCTTTTAAAAATAACCACCTTCAATGAGAATTTTTGTTAAGTTGCAGAGATAGCCAAGAAGAACTTAAGGTACTCTTCATATTCTCTGAGCCTTGATGGCAGCTTTAACGAATTTTCATTTCGGTCATTATGCCAGGTAAAAATAGAGACATCGTCCTCGTGCGGATATTAAATTGCACGAGCACATCCGTAGAGTCCGCCTTTCCCATATCCGTTCGGATGATTGATTTTTAATATCCGCATTTTGAACCACTTGCTACACCTTCTCTTTCAAGATACCGAGGACGAATACTGAGTTGGGCTTAAAATTGGTGCATCAGTCGTGTTTTGCCGCCAGAATTCCGAAAAGAAGAAGAAAAGAAAAAAAAAAAAAATGGCAATGAAGAATAAAAAAGTCATTGGTTTGTAATTAAATTTTCATAAAGAAGACTGGCAACTTATTCACCTACCTAGACTATTTTATTATTTTTATTCCAGTATTAAACAGAGGAGAAAAATAAGTAGAGTAAAAAATAGAATAATAATAATAAGTAAAATATGTTCTATTTTTATCTGACAGGTATATTATAAAATATCTCAAAAATAAATTTAAATTGCTTCATCTGAGTTTAAATCCAAAAAAATTATTCAAATCTAGTACTTTAAAAATTATAAATACTGAAGTTATTTTTTTTTTACATTTTTAACAATTAAGAAAAAAAAAAAAGAGAAGAATGAATTACACTATCCCGTTTTAAAAATATTAATTGATATCAGGATTTTTATTTATTTATTTTTTCAATTTTCTAATTTAAATATTTTATAAGACTCATGAGATTATTATGATTCCACTTCATGCTATTTTGTAAAACCTCTTATTGTAGTACATCCTGAAATAATTTGCATTTAATTAAAGGAATCAATGTTAATTTTTATTTTATTTTTTTTTTTTTTTAGAATTAGTTTTCTAGCTTAGACGTAATAGTTTCCTATGGAGCATGCGCTAAAAATGACCCAAGTAGCTCTAAAAATGTTTAAGTTTTTATATCAAACATAGATAAGTCAGTAACAAAATTTCTATTTCAAATAACAGGACACTTGCCTAAAATTGAAGTGACCTGGGTTCGAATTATAGCAATAGCTGAATGATTTGTAAACTGCTCTCAACTCTCACCAATCACAAAGCTAACATAAAATTTCCCGAATGTAGACGGATCATGGATTAGAATTTCCTTACCATCGGGCTAACCGAGGAAGGTTTTTGTAGTTTTTTGTAACTCCAATGGTGTATATTACTTTTTAAAAGTGCCTCAAAGGAGAGTTTGTCTCATTGCTTGATCTAGGCGTTATTTTGTCTTCTGGGTTTGGTTTAAACCACATGGACATGAAATTGAACACGGAATCTATTCTTAAATTAATTGGTTAAAAAGTACAATCATGTAGCGTCAGATCAAGCATAATTTTTCTATCTACTGCACAGTCGAATCGTCTGGCACGCAAGAATAGTTTGCACTGGCTATAAGTAAAAATAATATGAGTCCATAATTAAAAGGGCATTTAACCGTAAGTACCAGCCATAAAGTCGAAACGGCCTTGTAAAAATGAATGATCGCGTCTGGACAACGACTTGCATCGAATCAGATTCGTGTTTGGTAAAAGATGGCGATTGAAGTGCAAAGTCAACAGCTCGGAACGGGCGATAAATTCCGAATCGCGCTGTAACCGTCGCCTATAAATCGAGAGAAAATGTCGCCGGCTAATTGAACCTTAGAATCTTCCCCGTGAATGGGAATTAAGTACTCTGTCATTTTGCAACCGACCAATAGGAATTCTCAATGACCAGGACATCAACGAATGAGAGTGAATGGAAGTGGTCCATTCTTTAAAAGACAAATGACATCTTTTGTATAACAGTGAACGCTGCCTGAATAAATATGAGATATAGAAATTGCTTGCTTTTAGATATATTCTTTGATTGTATCGCCACCGGACTTTCACAATTGCTGCTGGAAATTGATTGAGATGATGGATTTTTAGCTCTATGATGAATTAACTCATTGAACGATTGTTGGATGTTATATCTTTGTATTTTCATTTTGATTGTAACTATTCACGTTAAAAGTTCTTCATTGAGCTATAAATGTAATAGATTACGTGCTTGATAAGTTATCTTAGCGTTAATGATTTATTTTTTTGAAAATGTGCGGTGTGAGAATTTAAACGAGAATTTTTTTAAATTTTTATAAAGCTTCTTTAAAGACAATTTCTATTCTGAAATAGATTGAGTTAGTCAATATTTTATTTGTTGATTATCTTTATCTTTTGTTTTTGTATTTCAGATAAATATAGCTTATAAAAACTATTTTTTTCACACCCACAAAAAAAATAAATAAATAAATAAATAAATAAATTAAAAAAAAAAAAAAAAAGCGTTGGTTAAAACAAATTTTAGTTGTTAATTTCAAAAAAGAGTAGAATAATAGTTTAATATCAAACAAAAATATCATTTTTTTAACGTAGTATTTTGTATGAAATTTTTTGTTAGAAAAATAAGAATTCGCGTAAGAATTGCATGTGTCATTGCATAAAATTGTTTTGATTTTCGTACAAACTTTCGCAGATTTAGTAATTCGGAACTAAGAAATTCATCACATTATATTTTTAAAATTAGTAGCAGCCTTTTTTTACATTTCAGCTAATGTCTTCAAACCTAACGTTCAGTAAATTTAGATTTAGTTTCGAAACGTTTGATTTTTTTTTATTGTTATTTATCAGAACTATAAAAAATTTGTTATAACTAGAGCTTCATATCCACATAATCATCGTAATTTATACGATATATAGTAAAATTATATAAAATTAATCGTATTTTCATATAATATTACAATAGCATTTATAATAGTAATTTTCAACAGAGATGAGAACACTTTAAAATAAGAAATTTCTCAAATATTGTCCTTATTTATAAGAGTTTTTCAGAGTTTTTTCATTTTTCAAAAGATATTAATTTATTTCAAAAACTTAATTTGCAATAAATATATCTGCCAGTAGTTCAATGAACATAATAGAAGATAATCACCTTCTTACTTCTACATTTCTTTTATCATTTTATAGTTTGATATGTAATAATCATAATAAATATCTGTTATGTATTTATTGTACTTTGCGTTAAAAGAAGAAGACAAAGAAAATCCTAAACTAAATATTGAGCCTAATTCGCCATTTTAGGGAGCTTTAAGTTAAAGGAGCGCACTTACCACATAAGAGAAATGTCAAGTAATATTTTTAGAGTTATCCCGATTGCAAAGATGCATTAATTCAATATCTAAAAAGATAACTTAAATTTTTGTGGGAATTAAATGCAGCTATTGTTGAAAATAACTAATAATGTAACAGGAATTATTTCAGACTTTTAGCGTAAGACAAATTTTTGTGTAACTTCGTTTTGTAAAAATAGGGTTCTGAGGTTCGAGATTTTGTGAAAAATCGTGAAAAACAGTGGTTTGTTTGAGCTTTTTGTGAATTTCCCGTTTTTGGAAAACTATGAAAAATTTGATCGTTTGCTGATATGATAGAATCAGATCCTGTTTTTTGTTAATTTTAGCGAAGCCCTTTGATAATGATGCTGGTAGAATTAATAATAAAATATGGGTTTATAATGTATGATAAAATTTGATAAATAAGGTAAAATGTGGTAAATTTATCATGATATCTTAGAGCATGGCATAAAAACTATTTATTCGACTAAGTTTAATTTCCGTTTTGAAGACAACTAAATGTGTAGAAATCAAAACTATAATTTTGAAAAACTGAATTTGAGGTGAACCGTATGAATGAAAAAAGTACTAAATGAATGGTTTATATAACCGTATATTTTATTTTAATTAACTAGAAATATATATTTTTTTTACCATAATTTTTTTCTCTGCGAGAAAATTCAGTTGACGAACTTTAATTCCTTTCAAAATGACCCTAGAAAAAGGCTAGTTGAGTTTGAAATTATAACATTTTCTAATTAAATGTAGTTCTTAATATTAAGCTGTACTATAATAAAATTATTTAACACTCCCTATAATGCACCTGAATTGTTGTCGTCGGTCTGTAAGACAGTCGTTATTTAGAGAAAGTGAGACAAGGAAAAAGAAACATTCCTCGGACAACAACGTTGATGAAATTTTTGGGTGATAAGGGCATGTTGCCACACCAAGAACTCTAATATATCATTTTATGACAGGAAAAGCAAAAAGATGTAAAAAAATAAAGCTAAAAATATAACAGAAGAAAAAGAAGCAAAAGGAAGGAACTAATCAAGCAGGTGGTTGTTGTACAATGAAACTTCGAATGTCATTTAATGGTATAAAATCTAGAATGAGGCTTAAGTATAACTTTGTCGGGTGTTCTCATCTTAATATATTTTAAACCGCTCTTCAAAATTGAAAGTTAATTATTAAGTAATAATTGTTTAATATATTTTGAGGTATATCTATATAGATATTTAAAGTATGTCAATCTGTTAATCATTTCTATTCTTACAATAGTAAATTTGGCTAACTGCTAAATTCTTACAGCTGAATACTTAAATGGTTACACGAACCATCATGAATTAAATTCGTTTTATTAAAGAGGGGAACATGCCATGTTAGAATTGTTGCTACAGTTACTTAAACATTCGAAAAAATAGCACATTACATAAAAAGAAATCATATGATCTTTAAAAAAAAAAAAATTGTTTAATTACGTCCCACAAAAAATATTTGTAATATATTTTGGATATAATATTAAGGAAATATAGGTTTTTTGAAAACTGTACAAAAAAAACCTTCCTACAAGTATATTTAATTTTTTGGTCTCATAATATCAATACCACGATATCTTATAAATACCATGCCTTACGATAAATATCAAGTATATAACAAAATCATGATTATTTCGAACGACAATAAGTATTGAATAAGATAAAATCATAATGATCGAAGTCAACATCGCAAGTTTTTATGTAATAACTTTGTTTTATAGTGTATACAGAATAAGATGAAGTGGTGAGTTGTGCTACACTCTCAGAAATAAAACTCTCACATTTGACGATTCAGCATTTTGAGTTGTAGTATTTCGTTAATTTTGAGAGTAATTTCGTTACGAAATCACGTGATGTGTGACAAAACGCGAACTTTCAAATATATGACAGCAATGTTTCCTTATCGTAGTGCATTCTGGGAGATTGTTAACAAGAAAGACGAAACTCGAATGAAGACTGGAAAATCGAAAATTAAAGTGATGATAAAGCTGACTGACGGTATGGTGGGTAAGGGGTTGACCTCGTACTAGTGAGATCCCGGGTTCGAATGCCGTTTCGAGTTAGTTATTTTGTCACTTTGACAAAATTTTTGCTCGGAGCATATAACAGTGAAAGGTTCCGTGGAAAACGAAGAAAGTTTCTTGAAATTAGAGTATTCATTTTTTATTAAGGGGACCGAAAAGTAATTTCGTTTCGGCGCATTAAATATTCGTTAATCTTAAAAACCAGTTCACTTTTTTTTTTTACGATTCATTTTCGATGCGGCATTGAAAGATTGTCACTAACATTATTGATTAAAAATAAAATCTTGGTAACAAATATAAAATGCACCGAAACGACATTACTTACCTGTCCCCACAATACAATGTTGCTTCAATGCTAGATTTTCTTTAGTTACATATTATTAAAGTTTTTCAATCATTAAATATGAACAATTTTGAAGTATATGCCGCAATATTAACTAGCGGTTAGTAAAATTAAAACATCCAGTTACTTCAACGATTTGTTCTCAATTTTCATCAGTAACAATTTAAATTTAGTTTCAGATTTAATAAGTTTCATACAACAGTGTTTAAATATCGCTGAAAATACAATGTGTAAATATCACTGATTTCTCCCCTAAGGGATGAACATAAAACATACATTTCAAAATACTTGCCCTCTCTAATTAAGCAATCGAGAGTTTAAGAAGAGTCTACAGTGTTCACTACAACACTGAATTTTGCGTGATTTGTGGTAATAAGAGAAAAAGGAAAAATTAAATTTAATATTCCTGCAGCAAATTCTGTTGTTCTGAATCCATCGTTTATACTAATTAGCATTTAGCTGTGCTATCTATTCCTGAAAGAATTCTAACACTGATAATAACGATCGTATGGTGGTGAATATGGTATTTACAATACACTTGTGTTCTGAGAATCAATATTAAAAAGAAAAAGTGGTACAAAAAATAAGAAAAACAAGTGTAAGTTATTAGTTGATTGCGTGTTACAAGTTATTTGCATATTAAATTTCAGATTTTCTTTATTTCCTGCAGACGCGTGTATCATTAATATGATTTGCACGAAACATGCAGAATAAGTAAAGTTTTAGTTTGAATTTATAAGCTAGTTTTTAGTTTGCTAAGTTATAATTTTTAAACTCGTTTTTTGTGTCTGGGTTTGGGTGAAATCTTTCAATCCAAATTTTAAACACTTTCTTACCAACTAGAATGCTAATATTTGATTTATCGCTGTAACAGCGACAAACGTAATTTATTGTCATATTTCAGTCAACAAAAAAAAGAAGTTCATACATTTGCCGTTTATAAAAAAATAGCTTTTTATCGTCAGTAACATTTTGACCACTTTCCGACAGGTTAAAATTCTCGAATTTTAGATGTAGATCTGTGTTTGGTGACAATATAAGTTGAAATCGTTTCCTGAAGCATCAGTTTCGTAATTAACTTTTTTTTTATCACTACCGAAGTCTATCTTAGAAATTCTATCTTTTAAAAGTAATGCGTTCTACATTTTTCATTTTAGGTCTTTAAAAAAAAAAAAAAAAAAAAAAAAACAATTATAATCTGTTTGCAAAATGAAAAAAAAGTAATTTTTAAATTTGTTTTTTATTTTTCTTCATTATCATTTTTTTAATAAAAAAAAATTGTGCTAATCATATTAATATTTAGGAACACTCATGTTTGCGACAAAACATGATTTTGAAATAAATTTAGCACATTAATTGAAATAAATTTAACACATTAATTGCTTTTAACACATAAAATAGTAATATTCACAATTACAAAAATAATTTTAGCAGAAATAAGTAAAATAATCTTACAATCTTTTACAAAGAATGAGAAACTAAAGAAATAATTCCTTATTAAAAAATGTAAACCTCAGAAAACAAGATGCATTTAACAATAATGGAAAATTTTATTCATTAAAAATCAAATTATTCATTTTCTTCTACAACGTTATAAATGCCTCGTTTAGTTATCAAAGCTTTATTCGTTCCTGCACTTATACATTTACAATACTTAATTTTTGATATTAATTTCTTACGAAATGAAATTGAATCGCAGTGGACTGATTGTATGGACACGGTTCCCAAATAGAAAACGGAAGTATAGCATAAATGTCTGCGGTCAGTGAGCGGGCGGGTGGCCACTTTATCGGTCTACGTAGAGATCGACGGTGCGGGTTATATTAACTTTATGAAGAAAACGCTGTTTTCATATGTATGATTTGCACAAAGGTAGACAATGACTACGATCTGGTAGTGAGTAAAATAGTTGAAGAAATTTTTGCTAGCGAAAAAACAGGGTCTACATGTTAAAAAATATCTTAAACGTTGATCATGCCATATATTTTTAGCATTGATATCAAGAATATCTAATAATTGCCTATAATGCTGCGAGGGTAGCATTCGCAACCCAAAGTAGCAGTATAAACATTTCAAACCTGTTGATAATAATCTTTGTCTTGTGTGTAATTTTGGTTCATAATACAAACCTTAACAAACACATTTACGGTGATTGAATGGACAAATGAGTACTTTAGCTGCTGCTTTACGTAAACAGTAAGGTTAACTTTATTTTCCACCCCTTAAACTTTGGGAAACTTTCGCGCATGTACTTTGAAGTTCGAACATCAATAGCCATAGAGTTTGGGATAACAAAAATGCTTTGCAAAATCTCTCTAAAACAAAACTTGTCAGGTTATCATAATTGAATGTCAGGGTCTCACAGTAGATCGTAAGATACGTTTGCCAACTGATCACCGAAGACAAGCATCAGGGGCAGCGGTCAGTGAGTGGTTAGTTAACCATTTTGATCAATCTGCGATAAGACCGAGTTCCCTTCGCAGACGAGAACCCTTCAGTCCTGGCTAAACTGTTCTACCGTAAAGTGCCCGACTCCGCTTGCAGATCCTCGGGTTACCAAAACAAGGCAGCCATCCCCTCTGCGGAGGAGCAAAACAGTGATGTCATGTCTTCGGATCACCCTCACGGATGTTTCCCAACCGTCGCCAATAGCTCATTGTGCAGCCTCAGTGCGATGCATATAAAATACAACTATTACGAAATGAAATAGTTTCTCAATTTTCATGCATTTGAATAAACTTTTTTTTAAAACATAACTTGTCTTACTGATATCTTAGAGAGCAACTGCTATGAGAAAAAAGAATTTATTAGGCAATATGACGCATCTGTATAAAATATCACTTAAGATAGATTGCATCTAACTTAGTTTAAACTGTAATGCCTTTAAAGAAATATCAACTGTTATTTTAAAAATGCTATAGGTTTGAAAAGGACGGCTAAATTCTTTTGACTAAAAATGTAATACTATCAAAAACAGTATAACTATCAGCGCATTTTCAAAGATCATCTTTGAAAAATTGAAACTGACTAAAAGATTTTGATGTATAGTGCATTAGAGATATTTCCTACTTGATGTAAATGCAATAAAACAGGTATATGAAATATATAGCTGTTGTTGAAAAAAATATAAAATGTTATGGAAAATACAGGGCAGATTCTTTTGATGCAATGTATTAAAGCTTCCAAAGGAAATATTTTCTCGAGAGAAAACGGAATAAATGCTGACTTTTCGTACAAATAATGAATCGCTGTATCTTGTTTTCAGAGAAAACTTTATTCCCAAAGTAAATGATTCCGCTATTAATAAATATATATTGAAATATTTTTTTCTTACAGAAGTTTAATGAACGATACAGTCTAAGATTTAATTATTATTGATCAATAATGAATAAAAATAATGAACATTTTATGAACTTCAATTTGCTTTGTAATTCATTGAAATTCGATAAATAAACAGTGCGCAAAATAAAAATCGGACCACCCTGAATGAGTTTTGATCTAATGATTGGATCTTCACATTCTAGTTCTTAATGTTCATGGTTCAAGGGGGTGGCCTTAAATGTGCTAAATAATTGGGGCAGACGATTTTTTAAGTTACAAAATCAGAAAATAAAAATACATTTTCTCTGAATAAACATACCTTTTTTTCAACGCATTCACATTTCTGACTCCCAAAATATTGGGGGGGGGGGGAGCTGCAATTTGGGAAATATGGTACCAATATTTTGGTCAATTTCGGACCATTTGTTGTTGATTTTACTTTTTGCGTATTTCGACATATCTCGAGAATTTCTTCAGCGAATAGAAAAATATTTGCACTAAATTATAAAATTCGTTTACCCAAAGATAATTGCATGCAAAATATGACTTTCATTAAATATTTATAATTTTATTTAATAATGTAAATGCAATAGTCGGAAAAATTTTAAATTGTAAGGTATATATTTTTTTCATCATTTTAAAGAATGTAATTTAAAATGACAAAATGAAAAATTTGAGCGAAATCGGGCGAATAGTTCATGAGAATTCGTATTTTAAAAATATGACTTTTTTCAAAATTTAGAGTGGTTAGCTAATTGTTTAGCGCACTATATGTCTTATAAACTCAAATATATTAGTTTAAGTCTGGTAGTTAATGAATACAAAGATGTAATATAATTACTTGATAGTATGAGAAAATTAAAATAACACGAATAGTACTTTATATTTTCTTATTCAAAATTTTAATAATTAAATAATGATTTAAAATTTATATTTAATATTTGTACTCAGTTATGTGATTTTTTGAAAAATATTGATAAAACTAAATCAGTCATAATATCTAATAAAGTTTAATTATCATTGCAGTTTTTAAAAATGTTTTTTGAAAATTGAAATCCACTGAAATATTTACTCTAATTCTAATGCACTAAAATAGGATAATAGCAAATAAATATTTATACATAAAATGACAAGAAAAATATAGAACCGACTATTTTGATGCAATATACCAAGACCCTCAAAGATATATTATGATGCAATATAATAAGCCCCTCATAGGAAATATTTTTTTGCGAAAGGAAACTGTATAAATACAGCTAAGACATTTTCTTACTAATAGTATAACACTGAATCTTGTTTTTCGAAAAAAAAAGCTTTCTTTCTTCAAGAAAATGTATCCGAAATTAATGTTAATTATATATCTGTAATGAAATGAACCTTTCCAGAAAGTATTAAATTAACGAAAACATTAAAAACCTTAAGATTAATATAAAAACATATAATAGGAGATAATTTATTCATCAATGCACTTAAAAATTAATGATGCAATGATCTAACCATTAATGTAAAAAACCCGATAATAGACGCTAATTTATTCAATAATACACATAATGGAATTAATGAGGCGATGATCTAGCGATTAATATGAAAACAGATAATAGTTATTAATTTATTCCACATTATTGGAATCTATTGAATACATAAAATAACAAGACCTAAAGTATTTACAAAAAATCTATATTCATATTTTAAACAAGGATGAAGATTATCAAGAAATATAAACATCCTCGCAAAATAGTGAATCCTTTGGTAAATATATGCGGGAACCAACATAATATAAACAATAGATCAATGCTTCTCGAGTTCTAGAACCACCGAAAATTAGTTGGATTATTGCATGATTTTTTTTAAAAATATTGTTAAACTAGTTCATCGTTAAAGAGATTTGCTCATGGGTTTAACAAACAACGTATGCTATTTAATTTAAACTATTTATTCTTCAAGATAAATAAAGACGGTTTAACACTATAAAATTATTAGTTAACTGTTATATGCGCGTTGTTTAATCACTGTAATAATAAAGATGGGAAAATTTGGTGACGTTTATTGCTTGTCTTGCTAAGAATGGCTTGGCGTAAGAAATTTTAATGTAGGATTAAATAGAATTAAGAGCCCTATTCCCACGCCATAGGTTAAATTTTTGATCGATGCTTTATTTCACCGAAAACTTTTTTGATGATAGTATATCATTCGATAAGATAATACTTTTATAAATTTAAAAAGAAATAAGCATAGCTTCATTAGATAAAGAAAAATAGATTTTATTATAAATTTAAGGATATAAATTGGAGGAAATAATTTAATCAAATTTTATAAATTAATCTCTGGATTTTCTTTCTTGAAAAATAAAGCAATTATGTAGCTAGTTTTGTATAAATAATTTAATACTGCACTCTTCTTCTTGCCTAGGTTTTTAAAATTTTGCTTTTATTGTTATTTAAACGGACAAAAACTTATTTATATGAGGTTAAAATATTTTTTTAACGCTTTGTTCTAAAACAAAGATACCTTTAAAAATTCTCAACGCAAAGTCATAATACAAATAATAATTTTAAAATTGATGCTTGAAGAGTGATATTGATACAACTTAATCAGAAAAAATCTATTAAAATTGTAAAATATCGCATTCTTTATTTCCCCAATTTTGATTAGAAAGGTCTTGTGTTTCATACGTTTCACTAGATATTGCCATGGAAAAAAGTAAATGATTATTCATTCTTGAAAATTAAATAATCTCACGCCTGACCATGGCAAGAGGTATCTGTTTTCCTGTTTTGTCTATTTTTTTATTCATTATGTTGGCAAAAACGGGGAAAGTGGTTTTTTAACCTAATAATTGGTATAAGAGCAGTTACAGTTACATGAATTCAATAAGTACTAAAATCTGTAGTATTTGTTTTACAGCGCTATTTATCGGCGTGTCTTTAAATTTGTTATGTTATTCCTAAAGTCGAACTTAAATGTAAATAAATTTTTTTTCGAAAACATCATGAGTTATTATATTTTTATTATAGTTGAACACTTAAAAATAAATTAAGGGATATTATTTATTAGCATCTATAAGTGTGAATATTCCCCGAAGAAAAAGAAGTCACATTCTCATTGATGGGCCAGCAATGATATAAAAGCAAGGAAAAAGAAAAAGAAACGTAGTTCAAGAAAAAGTGTCTAACATTTATAACTTTTTATTTAATTTTTTTTCCATGTTCATTCGTTTTAACACTATTAAAAGAAACGCTGTTCCTAGAACGGAATCAAATTAAAGAGCACGCTACTTAATGGAACACAATTTCGTTTAAGCGACGCTTCTGCTGCACCAAGCCATCAATTTTCTACCCTCTCAAAAATCGAACGTTGTGACCTACTAAGGATTTGATAAGTCAGATGCAAGAGAAAATGACACAGGTTACTTCAAATCACACCTTGCTCAGCGCCAACTTGCGTGTTGTTTTAATGAAATTGAATTTGATACTGATTCAGACGATTTCACTGTTCCAGGAACATCTGCACAGAATAAGTTGCTTTACTTTTTTTAAAAAACAATTTCCGTTTTAATTTATTTTGTTCTGTATCTTTATTCAAGCGTTACGAATTCTCACACGGTATCAAATTTTTCATTTTATTTCGGAAACATTATTAAATTGCCAAAAAACGTAACACAATTTCTATGTATTGGGAAAAAGGATCTAAGTGATTTCTTTCTTATTTCAATGTTGAATTTCAAATTTGGGAAACATTTTTGGGACTTATAATTTAGAAATTCAGATGAAATAGTTTTGAGATAAAGATGACAAAAATAGAAAAGATGGATAGAAAGTAAATAAATACAAAATAAAATAAAACGAAAATGCTCTTAATGTGCATCATAGTCACGTGGTTCGTTACGTTCAGCAAACACTACCCCCCCCCCCCTCCCAGGAGTCCCAAGTGGATTTCATGTGATTTAAAATAATTCTTTTATTAGTGAATTATGAGCTGAATTTAGAAATAAATATAGTCCTTTTCACTCTTTGTTTCATAATAGAATGATTTTTGGCAGAGAAAGTGTTCTGTTTATAATTCAAGACTTTTCCTCATTTATTGCACGAGCAAAATTTTTGGCATTTAATAAAAAGTAACCGTTTATTACAGATTTTACAATTTTTGTTGATATATTCAATTACAATTAGTTTATCAGTTGCGATTCCAAAATTGTTTGATTTGTGGAGTGGATATAAGAAATGTTAAAAACATTTTTAAAATACATAATAATATTCTTCATTATAATAATCATTTTATAAAGAATAAATATATATTTCTTTATCTAGTTTCATAATAAAAACCAATCTTTTACGTAGTTTCCGTGTTTTTCATTTCTAAAATTTTTTCATTCTTAAAATGTTTTTCATTTTTAAGATATTATTCGTTTTTAGAAAGATGGATTTTTGTTTCTCCAAAAACAGCGTGTTCGAAAATTCATTGATAGAATAGGCAATGCAAATGACACATATAATCATAATACCGTAGAAAACAGTACACTATAAAAACTAAAATTACGATAAATACTGTTATATCCTTTAGTTCGGATAAATTTGTATGGAAAATATCTAGATATGCGTAATTTTTTCAGAAATGATTAGGAAAAAGAAAATGATAAATAAATTTTTTTTTAAAAAATGCTACATATTCTATAAGATGTAAAAATTGCAAAACTGCTGGCAAAAATAAAAACTCTCATTTGATAAAACAAATTTATTTCAATCCAATTATTGATAATCGACTAAAAATATAAATTAATAATGTGGTGGCAGAAATGTATTGATATATAATTTATTTATTGATTTCCGAATACTAGCGTTTCCGATACACAACAAATTAATAAAATGTCTTATAGTATATTTGCCCCTTACAAATTTTTTATTTTATAACCGTCGTTGAATCGTCGTTCTTGGGTTTAGGACTACTAAAGATCAACTCCGTAGCCCTGTAAATTTGAACCCAATCCAGAAGACAAGGGAACGTCTGAAGCGATCATGTATTGGGAGAAATTGCCTTCGTGAAGAACTTTTTGATGGAACTAACCCGCATTTGCGTTACATGGAGAGGAAGACCACGGGAATCTCCCAAGGTTAGCCTGACTGCAAAGTGACTCTAACCCATGATCCGTCTACCACTGAGGATATATCACGTCAGCACAGTGGTCGGTGCAAGCCGAATACGGATTCGCATCGACTAGCCATCGCTGGGATTCGAACCCGGTTCACCTCATTGGAACGCGAACGCTCTAATCCCTGAGCCATCGCGGCTCCCTTAGAAATTCTAGAGTTATATTCTTTTTCATTCTGATTAATATCATAATCTAATGAGGAAAATTGGATTTTAAAAACACACATAGTAAAACAAATCGCTGAGTTTGAAGCATAAAAGAGAGAATAAACTAGATATACTAACTAATAAAACAATTTTTCTAAAATATATTACAATTCAACAGATAAGTAAAAGCATTGTTAACAGTTTTATAATAATAGGAATAGCATGCAATATTTTAACTGTCTTCATGTCGCATGTTTTCGAAGCATATTTTGAAAGTTTCATCATAAGTTATAACATTTAGCTAAGTTAAAAAAGTTAGCTAAGGTATAACATTTAGAGCTAAGCTTAGTATATATTTATACTTTTAATGAATGAATGTTTGTTTTAACCGTATTCCTATTTATATTATTCATCATAAAATGTTTAAGACGTATATCGGATAATTTGATCTTAATAAATATACTGAAATAAATAAATAAACAAAAACGTTTGCAATTTTCTACAAGGATTTTTCTATCAGAAAAAGAGCGACAATATTGCTTCTTTACAAACACTTTTACTATCTTAAAAATTTATTCAGTTTCTCTTGAACTTTATTAAACCGTAATTTGACATTTCATAAACAGATTATCTAGTTAATTTCATTTTGTTTATTCAATGAAATGAGTCGTACTAAAATAATACAATGTGAAACAGTTGATTTCTTCATGAATTACTAATTGAACAAGCATAATTGAATTTTTGTAAAAAAGAAGAAAACATAATAGTAGTATTTTTTCGAAACTAAATAATAACGATTTTTGCGTATAGAAATATTATTAATTGAGTTGATATCACTGTGGCCACGAAGAAGCATTATTCTTTGTTAAGCTCTAATTGTATTAATATGGAAACATTTACTTGGTTGGTTCAAAAAATGTGTTGTAATCTGTAATTATTCTAAAAACCAGATTTCACGTAGTATTGAAATTATAATATTCAAATAAAATTACGCTAAAGAAAATATAACGAATATCGGTAAAATAGGAAACAAACACAATAATTAGAGCTAGGTGAATTGCATGAATTATCCGATAAATTATCTGTTGTTGTGTTTGTAAAATACATGTTTTAATTTGGTCAATAATAATTATGAAAAAAAAAAAAAAAAAAAAAAAAAAAAACGAAAAAGTAAGGTAATGTTTTAATATTCATGTGTCTAATATTATTATTTAAAAAAATATGCATCGAAAAACACAATTGATAAATTTGAAGGTTATAAACATGAATTAAGTTGAGCTGTTTTGTATATAAAAACAATTATTTAGATTAAAAGTGAACGGTCTCCATACAGGGTGAAAGATAAAAAAAATAATAACAGGAATGCAATGTTTGCAAAATACGATATTATTTAGAGAGATTATCTCGACATAATATTTTAATCGGAAATTACTATGTTTTTAATTGTAGCGTGAATAATTGGGTTAATTTTTAAATCAGTGAAATATTAATTACATTTAAATATTAAAACTTAAGTTTAGAGAAAGAAAAAGAGGATAAGTATTAATAAGTTTTAAGATGTGACTACAAAGAAGTAAATTTAAAGGAAGAAAATATCATTGTAACATAAAATATCATTGAAATAACATTGAAAATATCATTGCTGTTTGGAAAATATCATTGTAACACTAAATATTCAAAAAGTCAGATAGCTTTTCAAAGACATTTAACGAATGGGGGCTATTCCTAATCATGAATTAGTTCTATCACATTAGATCGAATCTAAGTACGTTTAAATTATCATTAAGGAAGTATTCAAATTAAAGGAATCTAACTGGAGTGCAAGATTTTTTAAGACTAATTGAAAGTTTTGCACAGTGTAGCTAAAATGTATATTACAATCATATAAATAATTCAGAAACAAATACGTCGTTATATGATCTTGATCATGTTTTAGCTTTTGTTGCGACGTTTAAACAAATTGTTCTTTAAATCATCGGTTTGAAATTGAAACAAATTCATTCGAAAACAAATAGCTGAGTAACATTTATTATTGAAAAAGTCTTATGCTATTTCAAAGCATTTCTAAAAGACATGCATTTAAATAATCGAAAGGAACATTCAATCAATTAAATAAATTCATTTGAATGAATGGAATCAAATTAGAATGCAATTTAGCTCGCATACAGAAAAATAATTTTTAGACTAAGAGATACTTTTGCGTAATTTAAGATAATTCCGTAATTGAATCACGGAATGAAATTAAATATTCTGCAACAATATTTTGTAAAAGAAGATTTCTTCTCACAGTAACTCTTTTATATTTCCGTTTTACGAATATATAAACATTGAAGAACGGCATTATGGTAATGTAAAAAAAAACCTAACATATAAATATTTAAGCTTCAGATTCATTTTTAGTTTAAAATTTTATTAGCTATAATTATATTAAAATCTTATTTGTTTACATCAATGCTAATTGATCCATTTAACTGTGTACTTATGCGTCATGTGCTGAATACAATTGGCGCATTTTAGTTCTTTTTTTCTTAAGATAAATTTAATTTGCTATTTAAATAAACTAACCATTTTTTATTTTATATAGAGTTCAAATATTTTTCATTAATTCGATAATCATAATTTTTTTTCTCGACACCTTAAATCCTAAACATGACAAGTGAAATATTTATATCTGAGTTACGTTTATATTACTAAGAGTCTGTTTTGAAAATGTGATAAAATGCTTACATAAAGTATTATTTTACTTTCATTAACTTTGATAAACCTTATCGGTGATGCGATCATGTCATATCTTTACTTGATGTAACCATTTAAAGTCAACGATCGTAAAAGCTGAAACGCAAGCTTTGCTCTTCTAATTTCATTATGTCAATCTAAGTATGTGCTTGATCAGTCATACAAATAATATTAATTAGTATATTTAATAAAATTTAATTACTATCAATAGTTAGGATAAAATACTTTAATATTTATATATTTATTAACTTTGATAAACCTAATCTGCGATTCATCTGTTTTAGAAAATTATTAGAAGTTAACGATCCAAAATGTTGCAACATAAGTTTCACAGTATTGCTCTTTTAATCTCATAATGTCAATCTAAATATGTGTTCGATCCGTCATACAAATAAAACCTAATTGGTAACATCTTTTTGAAGGTTAAAAGTTGGCTATTATGCATCATTAAAAGTCCATAATATTTGCGATAATCACCTTGCTACCGGAAAACCATACACTAATCGTTCCTCAATTACGATTTCTAAATTGAGGTTTAACTTCAACTATGATAGTAAGAATCATCGAATAAAAAATTGCGACACGA
Source organism: Parasteatoda lunata (assembly GCA_949128135.1). Taxonomy (NCBI): domain Eukaryota; kingdom Metazoa; phylum Arthropoda; class Arachnida; order Araneae; family Theridiidae; genus Parasteatoda; species Parasteatoda lunata. Next base: position 39,806,434 of record OX421972.1, on the reverse strand, counting down.
AGACAGCTAAAGTAGCATCAAATCCTTAAATTACGGCTATTAGACGTGCAGCACATAATTAAAACGTACAGAGGAAAACATAAATCTCTTACCGTGACACCCGACGTCATTAAGGGAGCCGCTCGACAAATAGAAGGCGGAAAAAAAGTATCAGTTGATATCAAAATCACACAGTTTCGAAAACATTTGTCATCAAACAAAATTCTTTTTTTTTTATCGTCTGCGGTTACTTTTTTATCCACTTCCTTACAAAATTCATATAAATTATCCCGAGCAGCAGACGATAAAATTGCCTCTTTTTGCAATCGCTTGCAATTATTTAATCGATCACTGAGAGTTTTTAATTATTTTTTGTGTAGCACAAAAATCATTATAAATGTAACCGGCAAATTAATATATTTCTTTCCTTTTTTTACCACAGGGCAAGAAGAGAAATATGCAGAGCGTTCCGCAATCCTTCGAGTTCGGAGACGCACTGACTGAGAGTGTAATGATCAAGCAGAGCAGTTCGAAAGAGTGGTTTCGGTATGGCGTGAAGATACGCTCTTGGTGAGAATATCTCGCCAAGCTGAGGGTTGCATGAATTTCACTTATTCCCAGAATTGTGTATATTCTCGATGTTTCGGAAAGCATAAAGATTCATTTATCGCCTAAAACAGAGTTGTGATGCGCTTTCTCTTTAGCATTTATCGAATGTTTTTCTAACGCGGATTTAGTTTTGGTTTTGTATTCGCAGTTCATTCGTTCAAACTCGCGAGTTTGCAGGCGCGTGCGCCTTGGGGAGAATCACTTATAAATTGCCGCTCGTTTTTTATTCATATCAATATAAAAGAAATTCGAAATTTATTTAGGTTTGTAAATGATTCCTCCTCATTTTTTAACTCATTCCCTGCTCTCACTTAGATTATAATTTCAAAGGAAAAAAAATAGATGTTGAGATCCTTATTGATTTTAAGTCAATGTTACTTCGTTACTTTTTTTTGTTTCTATTAACCAACGAATTATTACACCGATTGTGAAAAGTAAATGTTTCCCTGATAATAACCAGTATTTTATTTCGAATGTTTATACGAAAAAGTAAATATTCCTTTATTTTTTCTAGCCTTACAAACCAGACAGAATAATTTATAAATATATTTTTAGCATTTTTACTTATTTGTTATATACCTATTACAGCAGGCAATAAAAAAAAGTAATTTAAAATATTGTTTGTATTTTTTATTTAACGTTTTGTTTATTACGTTGAATACGTTAATGTACGTTAACATTAATTTAACCGCGACATAACTTTATAACTATTAAAATTTTAACGATCTGTTTTTGCGGCTTCTTGTTGCTTTTGTCTGATATTACTATTAATTTTGTTTTTGCCGGCACATCATGCGAATACCTTTATCTATTGCTTTCAGAAATACATATTCCTTTATTTAATTTATGTGACGTTTGGCAATTTGTGTGTACGTCTCCATTTTAAATGCATTGAATGACACACACGTATTAATAGAATTTCATACTACTGTAAAGCAGCAAAGAGGTAAAAATTTTATATTAAAAACATGATGCTTTTTTTTCTCTTAAAGAATGTTGCTTCGCTCATTTTAATATTTCAGATTTTTTACATAATAATCACTCAGCAGCTTTAGTTAATTTTGATACACATTAATTATACAACGATAGTGGTATATAGTGCACTCAATAGTTTAACAATAGTTTAGTTACGCATTAAGTGCACAATAGTTTTATTTAGTTCTGTTGCATCAATACAAATGATCAATATATTTAATTTTGTAGCACATTAATTACATGAAAATTACAAGTCACTATGGTCACAACAAGGATTAAAATATTAAAGAGTACTTGCATTATGCACATTATATATTTTGTTAAGTTTTAGTATAACGTAAACTAAGGATTAATTGCTTGACTAAAGTTTGGTTAGAAAATTCAACTATATTAGCTGATGTTTCTTTTTTTAATTGTATAAATTTTCTCTTTTTAAAAAGGAAAATAAATTTTAACTCTAATGTTGGACAGAATATGGCTGACGTTGATGATATGATAGATATAAAGATAGCTTTATAATTGCTTTATAAAGGGATGTAAAAAGAAAACATGCGTGCAAAAAAACTTAACACACAAAACATACATACAAAATCTCACTAAAATGTAGTGAACAAAGTCTGTTTTAATAAATCCAAATTATAGCAATTTTTGTGCTAACTGACAAACATTGACACATTATAATACAATCAAGCTTTATGAAGAAAAAAAATTAACCATATCAAATAATGAACAAAAATTTAATTAAGTATTCCAAACATTATTAATTTTAATATATTCTGTTCTCTTTATATATTCTATTCTGTTCTCTTCAAAAATTTAAACTACAGACTCATATGTTGCTGCAAATTTCTTTTAGAGAAATTCACATAGAAATTTAAACGGACAGGCATTCATTTTGCAGATATATCTAACTTTTACTAACCATTAACTGGACGGGGATGTAATTAAAATAGTTAAAAGAACAAAATAAATGATTGATAGAATTCTCTATATTAACTAATCTAATGCTTTTTTTCCGTTAAAGCAACCCTTGAACCAGTAAAATGAAGTTTTAAAATATGCTGAGTATGAGAGAACTTAAAGCTCATTTAAGGGTTAGAGAATAATTGATGCAGTTTCTTTTGTGAGGAGAAAATTAGCAGATCAATGATTAATGCTTTAAGTAAATTTTCAAAGAGAACTTGTTCTCCAGCTTCCGTCATAGTATATTGAACAAAAGTTATTGATTACAGAGTTACGGACAGCGAAACAACAAGTATTGGAAAGTTACGGATAGATTGATGAAAAGTTGTTTAACCAGTAAGATTTATTTTTGTTTTATTTAATCAAGGAACGATATATTTCCTTATTTTGAGAATAGATTTAATAATTTTTCTTATGAAATTTTATGCTTAAAATAATGATTTCCTCAAAGTTAAAATTTTTTAAGTTTAAAGCACAAAAAATTAACGATGGAATTTTCTTACGTTAACTAATATATTACTACCCTTCGCGTATGTTTGAATTCGAGCATTCTGTGACGCTTTCATGTAAATTATACACTAATTAAACTATATGATACTAGTTTCCATTGAAAAATTGTAAATGTTTCAAATAAAAATTAATTTCTGGTAGAAAATTTAAAATCAATAATCCTCTACATGCTTAGAAATAAAACTCACTCATGATGATTAAGCTATCTTTGAGATGTATTTCGTTAATTTTGAGAATCATTACGTCACGAAATCACGTGATTTTTGACGAAATGCGAACTCTCAAATATATTACGAAAATATTCCCCAAACTAGGAATCTCATCGAGGTGCATTGTGGGATATTTTTAAGTAGTATAACGAAACTAGAATGAAGATATATTTCTTTACTTTTGATGAAATTCATTTCCTCGCAAAAGTGATGATAGTTATTTCGTAACTTTGACGAAATGTTTGTTCGGAGCGTTTACCAGGGAGCGGTTACTCCAAAAATGAAGAAAGTTTCGTGAAATTTGAGTATCCATTCTCTACAGTGCATCAGTTAACTTATGGCTCAAAATCTAAAATAACAAATTAAATACATATTCATAAAGACTTTTTAAAGGCATTCGGGATTATATTATTTCATTATAGTTCTAAAAATTTTTTTTGATTCAGATATAATACAATTTTTCAATCAGAAGAGATATGTGTAATATTTATGTAAATATTATTTTGAATTTTTTAAGATATTGGGAACTACAAATTGTTGATTTATAATAAAAAAAAAATTAAAAAAACATCTTTAAGGCATTCGAAATCATAATTTGCCCTTTTTGAAATAATCATATAAAACTAAGACAACTATTAACTTTTATTTAAAAACACAGTTTTGAAAAAAAAATGTATTTAATAAGTATGAATTTTAAACTAATGTAGTTATTTATTTTCAGAATTTATGTTGATAAATATAGTTAATAATAATATTATTAACGATAGAAAGATTAAAGTTGTTGCATACCTAGAAAGACTGATGAAGTCAGTGTGGCCCTTACCAGAATTTTCGTCTTCTGCAGATCAGTTAGACAAACAAAATCTTAAAATTTTGTTATAATTATTTCAAACATATTTCAGACTTGATCTATGAAAGTCTATGGTATGTATTTGGTAAACGAAAATATTTGATAAAATGAAATACTTGATTTTTAATTATACGTATACATTAAGTTTTCTATTCTCTATAATAAATAGTTTTAGATCAGTTAAAATACTTTTATTTAAATGAAACTGCGGTACTTTATGTGTACTAAACAGATAAATACCGCATAACCATACCTTACAACCGAAATTACCTGGGGTTAGGGAATACCTACCTAGTGTTAAATATTTAAAAATCTAAAAGTACTTCATCTAAACATGTAAAACATCTAAAAGTATTTCGGATGTTTACAAACATGAATATCAATAATAAAATCGAAAGACGCCTATTAGAAAGTACAGAAAAATTTCTCAGTACATTTTGACTGATAAAAAGAATGACTTTCTTTGAAGGGTAGTCCTTAGAGACGAAATAAACAGTTGAATAGCTAATTGGCCAAGTGGTTGCAAAATTGCAATGGTTCTCGGTAAAATGGTGCTAGATGTCTTATCAGTTAGCACACATGATATATAGATCACTAAAAATATTAATAAATAGATTAAGACAAATAGTCACCACTTTTATAGCTATAGCTGAAACCATTCCAAAAAATGAGAAACTTTTGATTTCGTTAAGCGCCATATGCATGCTACTTAAATTTATCTATGTAATTATGTTATTATTGTTTATATTTGGGGTGCAAAATTTCATTATTTTATTTGCCGAAATTTTTATTGGAATAGAATCATTATCATCATGAATAAGGGTTATTAGTTAAATTTCTTTCATAGTGAAAAAAATGTGAAAAACATGCAAAGGAAATTTTAAGAAAGAAATGAATGGAATCGATTTTACAACGCAGTAACAACCAGGTAAAAAGTATCCTTTTTTACATAAGGTCAATTATACCTGATAAAATACTATAAGCCTATGAGTTAATTTAAAGTAAGCAGTAAATTTAAGTCATCACATCTCTGAAAATTCACTTGAATAAAAAAAGTTTTAGAGTAGTTTTATTTATTTATTTTTTCGGAACATTGATTTCGTAATGCACATAGTACAGTATAATATATCAGTATAATATAACAACTCTTCGCATTAAATAAAAATAAAAATTATGGAGTTTTTAACTAATTTCTATGTCTTTATAACAACCAAATACAGCGTATAAAAATGAATTTTTAAAATTTAAAAATGCAACCTCTTGAAATTTCACGTTGATACTTTATGGATTTTACTTTTAATACACAATTCAGAATGGAAAACATGTTTCATTAACTGATGATAAAATAAAATTAATGGTTGGAAATAAGCATAAAGTGAAGAAATTGTTGGATAAAATGGTTTTAATTCTTTTATACTCCTTTCTGTAATTTTATTGGAGGCGATGAAAAATAGAAAAAGTTAAAATCGAATTATATTTTTCCCCTGAATACCACATTTGCCTAAAACGTCTTTAAAATTTTTACATGAATATGTTATGTGGGTAATTTATTATAATTTATATTTAAATAGTCGTCATATAAATCTTTTGTCAACTCATTCTTTTTTGGAAGCCTTATAGCAGCATCTAAATTCATGTTTATTAAAAAAGTCTTCACTAAATGAATATTCACAACAGTTAAAGTGTCATAAAAGTTTTTACATGCATTGTAGATTCTAATTTCCCATTCCAGTAAAATAAAAAATGCAATATTTCATAGTTTTTTTTCTTCCTTTCGTTCTTTTAAATTTTAGCTTGTTTACAGTTAAAATTCAGAGCTTTTACCATCACGATTTAAGCTTTTAAAATCATGATTTTTATTTATTTAGTTTTTACAAAAAACAGTCAGATTTATCACAAGAAATGACAATAGACAAAATTGTTCAGATTGTTGGAAAATTGAAGAAAATAAAATATTTGGTAAATTTTTTAGCACGTAACAGATTCGATATTTTCTAAACATTGATATGCACTGTAAAAATAATGATTAAAACTCACGACATTTGCTACGTGTTTTTAAAAAAGTTTTCCTCAATTCCAACAGAAGGATTTCGGGAAAATACTGAAAGAACCTATCGTCATATAGAAAAAACTAATATTTTTGCTAGTTAGAGGATACAATTTTCGTTAAAATCATTAAGTTTAACGCTACATACTGATTACCCAATTGATTTGGAAATACAACATAAAATAAAAGCAGTATGATTACTTTAGTAGTAAAGAATCGAACCCAAAAAACCTGCTTGACAAGAAAATGCATTAACCCCTGCAGCATCCCGTCATATAATGATAGCTGTCGTAAAATAAAAATATAAATGTTTGCGAGCTCCCAGATTCCACTGTGATGAATCCCTTACGAAGAAGCAAGGCTGTCAAATAGAACGTGATTTTGTGACGTTTTATTTCTGCATGAGGTTTGCGTTGCAGATAAATAAATCTCGTGCAATCATGAGCATTAATAGTTTGACTTACAAAACCCTCTTTCAGGTGCAAAGTAACTATTTTATCGGTGTTTTATTAAAATAATATAAGCTTGTTACGTTACTTTATATTCCTTATGATAGTTTTAATAAAATAAAATAAATTAACGTGTCCGGATCAGCTATTGGCCGACAACTCAAATACCTAACACCGTTTACCCAACAGCTCATTTTGCCAGACAGGTATGAAAACGGACCCCCCGGAATAACTTTTGATCTAATGATCGGATCTTCTTATTCTAGGACTCAATCTTAAAGGCTAGAGAGAGTGATCTGGAATATGCTAATTAATTTGTACAGGCGATATTTTAAGTTACGAAATCAGACACAAAACGTTCTTTTTTTGAATAAACATAACACATTTTCGAAGGATTTGGATTTTTGACCCCCGAAATATAGGGTGGAGCCGCAATCCTGAAAAATGTTTCCATAATTTGGTCAGGAGAGCGGTCCAAAGTTGAAAACCTTAATGCAAATTTTACTTCTTGCGTATTTTGCCATGTCCCTAAAACATTTTAAGCAAAAAGCGCTTTTTTGCACTTAATTATAAAATTTCTTTACCCAAAGATAATTCCAAACTAAAAATAAATTTTAGTAAATATTTATTGTTTTTTTTTTAATATTATTTTATTTACATTTTTATTTCATTTAATAATAGCTGAAACAATTTTGAATGTAAAGTATGCAATTGTTTACATCATTTTAAAGTATCTAATTTTACATGGCATACAAAACTTGAGCGAAATTGGTTGAATAGTTCATAAGAAATCGAATTTTAAAAAAAGTCGTATATTTAAAATTCAATTTCTCAGAAACTGTTCAACCGATTTCTTTCAAGGTTTGTATTTTGCCATGTAAAATTAGATACTTTAAAATGATGTGTAAAGTTGTATACCTTGTAATTCAATGTGTTTTGGGCTATTATTAAATAAAATAATAAAAAAATTTAAATATTTACTGAAACTTATTTTTTTACGTGGAATCATCTTTGGGTAAACGAATTTTGTAATTGCGTACAAACATTTTTCAAATTGCTTAAAAAGTTCTCGAGTTATTGCGAAATACGCAAAAAGTAAAATTAACATTCAAGGGATCCAAATTTCGTACCGCTCTCCTGGTCAAATTTTGGGGACCATATTTTCCAGATTGCGGCTGTCCTCTCTCTATATATATATTTATAATTTTTTTTTTATGGGGGGGGGGGGTCAGAAATCCGAATCAAACGGAAAAAAGGTATGTTTATTCAGAGAAAGTACGTTTTTGTGTCTGAATTCGTAACTTAAAAATAAAATCTGCACTAATTACATAGCATATTTCAGGTCAGTCCCTCGAGTCATTAAGATTGAGTCCTCGAACGTGAAAATTCGATCATTGGATCAAAAGTCATTTAGGGTGGTCCATTTTTTTTTTTTTTTTTTTTTTTTTTTGCGCACTGCTCATTTTTTCTTCAATTTTATTCACAACAAGTACATTTTCCCATTAGTCATTTTTTCGATGTTTTCCTGTGGCATGTAAAGTAATTGAGTATAGATTTGTGTTATTCTTCCTTATCATTTATATATTATATTGCTTGCTACTGTTTAAAAGACATTTATTCAAATTAAATAAATTAATGCTATTTTGCCTCTAGATTACGAGCAAGATTCTGAGTTCAAGACTGATTTGAAGATTATTCGTATTTAATGGGCGGTAAGATGAAAAAATTTGCTGAATCAAATTAAAATAAATGTCAGTTGTTACATTAAAATAACTATGCATTTGTGAACAAAAAAAAAAAAAAAAAAAAAAAAAAAAAACGATATTTAATGTAGCGGTTGTTTCAATGGGAAGGTGCCAGAATTGCAGTGTTCGAACTAAAGACAAATAATTAGTATTTTCTAAAAATTAATGATTAATCAGGGCGACTATATCTGTCAATCAGTCAGTGTTTTCGTAATTTTTTTGTCGGGTAAATGCAATATCGAACCGAAGCAACACTGGGCAACCGAGTGTCGGAAAAGCATACCAGACCCGAAATTAAATGATTATTCAAACAAATAATCTCAAGAAACTGAAGCGGTAAGATGTTACTTGATTAAAAACTTCAAAATACTAATTAGAAATAACAATTGACATATTTCAAGCTCTCAAAATCAGGCGACCGTTTTCAAGGAGTTGTAGTTGATTATTTTCGTCGCACTAGAGCTGCACAATGGCACCTGCTTTCAAGACTTGCTAAACGTGAATGAGAAGAAACAAAAGTGATTTGAAATACAAAACGTAAAGATTCCAACGAAAAATGGAAAAATGAAGGTAAGGGAAAAAATTAGTAAAACCATAGTGGCAAATGAGGGAAAAGGCGCTCCAAAGCGCGTGGAAATGTATTTTACCCTGATTTGCCCCCTCTCTGTGGTTTTTCTTGTTCTGTTTCAGATATCTTTCTCTCACAGCTACTGTGGTTTCTTTTAGTTTTTTGCCTCACTCTTTTTATATTTTTCCTTGGCAACTTTACGTTTTTATTTCAAATCACTTTTGTTTCGTCTCATTCACGTGTGGTAAGTCTTGGAAATGGGGGGCGTATTTTTGAGTGCTTGACCATGTCGACTGTTTTGTCCAATTTGTATATATTTAAAGCGAATGAAGGGTCAGTTATTTAATATTCTTTAACTTTGGCACCTCTTTTGCGCAATTAGTGAAATTAACAAGTTTAAACATCTACACTGTTTTTACCATGTAAAATGCACCTTGTTATTGTTTTTATGCGTTTAATTTAAAAATCTAAATATTTCATGTTGCATTTAATGAATGAATTCTAAAATTTTCTTGAATTTGATTCATTATATTTATATATAAATCAATTTTATTTATTAAGGAGGCAAAAAATAAAATTTCTTAAAAAAAAAAAAACAATTTTATTTTGTGTACAAGCATATCCCGTACATATATATAGTTGTTTTATTTACCGAAAATAAGGAAACAATCAAAATCAACACTTAATGTTTCTAATATCGTATTTTCGAAATTTAACTTAGTTACATTAAATATAAAAAATGATAATCTTATTTAATTAACATTCGCTTAATTTTAACTAGCTCAATTTCAAGAGAAATAAGTGAAGTTAAAAAATAAAAAATCTTAAGATTAGTTCGACTTATTTTAAACGTTGATTAAAAGTGAACTTAAAAAATCTGAATGACAAAAATTACTTTTTCCTCAATAATTAAGCTTTCAATTACGTAATTTAAATACATTAAGTAGTATTACATCAAATAATGTAGTTAAAGTTAATTAGGTACTGATTTTAAATATATTTTAAAAATCCATTTAAATAAATTCATTTGAGTAATATATTAATTCCAATAATGTCATTCAAGAAGAAATTTTTTAACCCTGAAGCATTCACAAATTGGTTGCCTTTTACAGACCAAACAAAGACATTGATTTTCTTTAACTATTTCATTCAACTTGTGAATGGAAATAAAAAGAAAGAAAAGTTGAATTAACTGCAAGAGAAACCTTATTCAAATGAGAGATATAAAACTTAAGTGATGTTTGAAAACTTTGTTTTTTTTCCCCCTTCAGCAAAAGTTTCAATTCTAAAATCCATAAATAAAAGCTCATCAAATACATTTTTCTCTCTCTCATTTTTTGACGTTTTGCAATTTAAATAATTATATTATTTGAATGTATAATTTAAAAAAAAAAAAAAACTAAATAAATTAAGAAAATAAATAAAAATGGGATAATTTAACTAGTAAATAAATTTTTTAAAGAATTAGCAATAAGAAAAGGAAATATATATTCCTAAGATTGATTTCGCTCATAAGACAATAATCCCATCATATTAAAAGTATAGACAAAATCAATAACATTTAAAGAAAATTTTTTTATAACCGTCTTTGAACAGCCGACCCAATTTTTGGGTTCACAACTACAAATATTCAACTACTTAGCCTTAAAATTTTGAACCCTATCCAGAAGACAAGTAGACTCCTGGACCAAGTATTAGGAGAAATTCGCCTTCGTGGAGGACTTTTTGATGAAACTAACTTGCATTTGCTTTATATCTAGAGGAAGACCACGAGGAACTCCCACTGTTAGTCTAACACCAAGGGGACTCTAATCCATGATCCGTCTATCACTAAGAATATTTAACGTCAGCACTGTGGATGCAAAATTCGTATCGACTAGCAATCGCTAGGATTCGCCCGGTTCACCTCATAAGAACCTCAAAAACATTACTATGAACGTCATTCGCGTTCGCATAAATAATATAAACATAATACTTATTCATTTAAATTCAATAAATTATTTTAATGCGTCATTGATAACGTTTCATAATTATTAAAATAATTAAATAATTAAATTATTAATTATAATTAAATAATTATTAAAATAATAAAATAAAAAAAATTTTAAATTAAATTTTTTTTTTAATTGAATAGCTTTCGAAAAGTTTTCATCAGGAAATTGATGTAAGTTCTCTATTTTTTCTTGATGTAAGACTATGCATTTTCATATGGAAAAAAATATTTCTGTTATTAAATATTAATCACAAATCTTATTATCATTATTTATTTGTCATCATTAGATCAACCATATATTATTATTACAAAAATATCTATTTATACCCATAAATGGTTCATAAAACTCTAACAATATTATGTAAAAATTTATAGCAGCTAACATAACATAAAATGTTAGCTATTAATTATTGGAATCAATGTCTGAAAGTTGTAAAAATTACTGCTATACTTAAATAAAAAATCTTAAAATGAAGTTTTTCAAAATAATAGGATTATATGATAGCTAAAATCTTTAAATTTGAACTAATAAGCAATTGTAAACATAATATCTTTCAGAAGAAAAATTTAATCTCAGATTTTAAATTCTTTTCCCGAGAACCAGCATAAGAATTTGTAATTTGAAATATATTCGAATTGTATTATAAAATTATTTTTACTTTATATTATTTTTGGTGTATTAATCTTTTCCAATGAAATAAAGGATAAAAATTAAAATATTACACATTATTATTTTTTAAAATATACGCAAATCATTCAAAACTAATAAAATAATTCAATGATTGCTTGAAATAAAGGATAAAAGGATAAAGGAAAGGATGATTCCAATGAAATAAAGGAGAAAAATTAAAATATTACACATTATTATTTTTTAAAATATACGCATATCATTCAAAACTAATAAAATAATTCAATGATTGCTTGCATTCACAAGGCGGTGTATCAAAGAAAAAATAATTTCTGTGGAGAAAATTGTACTAGAGATTCTTTTCTTATATGCAATTTAAGACTTTATTATATTAATATTAAATAAGTATGTATTTAAAAACAGAAATGGGCTTGATTATAAGAAATCTATTTAATTAAAATACAAAGGGTTGGGGTTAAAAGTAAACAAAAATATGGGTGAAAATTGTTCCCATATACCTTCACACTATTTTTTAAACAAATATTTATTTCAACATAGTATACCTTTAATCACCAAAATATTTTTTAAAAACATCATTCACCATAATATTTAATATAATAATATAAGTAAAATTAAATTTTCATTATAACTCAATAAGCAAATATTTATGTAATCAATTAAAAATAACCAATGACTTCATAAATAAATAACTCATAAATGGAGCTATTTTATATCGCTAACCGTTAAAAATATATTTCTAAAAATTTAATAGTAATTTCTATAATTTTAAAGTTTACTTTTATTACTGTGAAAAGTTTAATTTTTTTTCGAAGTAACAAAATTTTTACACCAGATAACTAAACATTCATCTAATAAGACTGCCAGTTTTGTGAATTCGAGATGTTCCCGTTGGCGATTTTCCAATCCCGCGGCTTTTAACGACCCACTCTCCTGTTTGGTATTTTTTTTTTAAATAAAGAAAACATGATTTTTGTCTTTTTTATAAAATTCAGGTAGCAAATTTAAAAAGAATTGAAAGCTTGCATAATAATAGCGACCAATTACAGCTAAGAGAAAATTCTCCAAAAACGAGGCTTGTTGCTAAAGTCCGTTGGATTGTAAGTTAGCTTACCGTTGCGCCCACAGTACCTTTATAACTAGTAAAATAAGCTATGCAAAGATGATAATCACGTCTACACATTTGTTACTTTTCGAAATTTCCAGTAATTATAGTTGAACAATAGACTCTTCAGTTACAACATGCGGATCTTTGCATCAATATTTTTGCCTTTTTTTTAGCATTTCGTAACTATTCTGAATATTGTTAATTCCGTACGTCTAAGTGACAAAATACGTATAAAACTACCTCAACAAGGTTATTTCTAGAGAGAACATTTACAATTTTTTATTGAATTATTAAAATGGTATAATACTTTAAGTTACGCTAATCTTGTTTGCAATAAATAAAAAAAAACTGAATTTGCTTTTAATTCATAGTCTATTAGTCGAATGATCAGTTACAAGTAAACACTGATTTAAGTTCACTAGGGTTAAATCATATCAGGCGAAGTTGTAGTGTTTACTTTCCACTAAGTTGTAGTATTTTGTAGTTGTAGTGTGAAGTTGTAGTGTTTTTCTAATAAATGCTAATGGTAAAGTAGTACAAATAAAAGAAAAAAATTTATAATGAAAGTATATCAAATAAACATTATATAAATTTCCGAATAATGCAGTAGAAATTGCAATATTTAGCACTCAATTACTATAAGTATTAATCATTAATCGTTTCAGATTGTAGTAATTAAATAACTAACTTTTTAAACAAAGATAATATTTTTGCTTAAATAACATCCAATACTTACTAATCTTTCCTGTTAAATAAATACTTTTAAAAAATGTTTAAATTTTAAATAAACTCATAAGTGATCCATGTCTTCATGGTTGTAGAAAAAAAGTTTCGTAGTTTTTAAGTGGGTAGATGGAAATTGCAGCTATAAAAGAGAATGATTTAATCTTGGCAATGTCCATATGATGTCCTTAAAATGTCCATATGAAGAAAAGCACAGTTTTGTGACAATGAAAAGCGTTTGTGGTATAATTGCTTTTTAATATTTAAAAACTTACTCCGATGCTGTATAACTTAGGCTCATAAAAATTTGTAAAAACTGAGAAAAAGGCAGTGATTTTGATAATTTTCATATCTGTGGAAAAATGTCACTGAAATGGCGATTTTTTAAAAAAAGTTTAATAACTTTTAGAATATTTCCGTTATTTCTCCTTTCTAAAGCCCATATAATAATCACGGCAAGATGATATTTATAGTTTAAAATCGCATTGCTTCAAGTATGGCATTTAAACTATGGCTTTTTTATTTTCTTGAAGACAAAGATCCGAAAAACCTCGTTAAGCAGCATGAATTTCTTTTTTTGGAGTACACTGTAAAATGTCTTGTACGCAACACCTGTGGGTTCTGAAATGAATCTGATTGCAAGAATCGTTTGTGCTGTTAGGGATATCCAACGAAATCCAGGTGTATCGAGTGCCTCAAATCATATCTCGACGGTGTAACACATAAAACACTAGCAATGTTGGAAACTTTGAACATCTTTCGTGACATTTTCACATATCATCCACCACAGCACATGTAATATCTTTGACCAATAAATATTTCAGAAGATCTCAGTCATGTGTCCCTTTGTTTCTTGTACCTGTCTTACTATTTCCCCATGAAGTTTTCGATCATGGGTTGCTACGTAATTCTTAATCCTTGTAATGTCTCCTACCTCCCCTTAAAGTTTGCTCCTGGGACACACTGTATAATAAATATAATTTCTTGAGTACTTTAAGCTAGACTTTTGCTAACTGCAAGTTTGTCAGAATAAATTCTTATAAAACATCTTATTGTTTCTAACAATTATTATAACTATATGAGGTCTGATGAAGTTGAGGTTGATATTTTGCACTTTATGATGTGACTCGTCATAAAAATATTAAAAAAAATTTTTTGATGAAACTCCTAATAAAAATGTTTCTATAATATATTTTAAAAACTTTCATGTTGATGTTTACTGAAGAATCAATTAAATTTATCTAAAAACTTGAACGTGATTTGATATAGGGCAAAATCCTTACTCCATAGATACTCAGATGATTATGCTAACATATACATTCTTCTTATGGACTACTATACAATTTATAGTCAAATCAATCTCAGATTCACCATAATGTATTCCATTAAAATAAGCTTGACTATTTTATATGTGCATATTTATTTCTAAATCCTTTTTTCTTTACATTTTTATTATAATTGTGTGCATAAATTCTTTCATAATTCGATGTAATAATTCTTTCGATATTATAATTTTCTGCTTACAAAAATGCAAATTCTTACATTTAAAAATAAATTTTTTTAAAAATACTCCACTTTTATAGCCAAGAAAATTTATATGAATTACGATAATTTTTAAGCATGCTTTTGTAAACAGTAAAAATAAAGATTTCATTTTACAAATGCGTAGTCAACAATCATAAATTTCGCAAAAGAAACTGTATTCGGGAATAAATTTTTACACAGTAATAAACAACAACCTGTATAGCATTTTAAAACTACTAGTAACTTATTCTGATTTTCAAATATATACATTATTATTATGCCACAATTATTGCATAATTATATGTATTAATTCTATTCAATGAATTTTAACTCTGAAATAAGAAAAATGTAACTAAGACATCCTTGTTACTTCCTGAGTATGTTCCTTTTTAAATTAGCCATTTTTTTCAAACAATCTATATATATATTTTTTCTCTGAATAACCATTTGGAAGAAAGGAAGGAAATATTTAAATTTCATGATTCCGAGAACCTCTCAACTTTCTTAATAACGTTCCCAACCTATGTTTGGCGGTAAAAGAGAAATGCAAATTGGCTATAAAATTCGCCGTAATGCGATTAAAAAAGGTTAATACAGCAGAACTTCTATGGAGCATCAGGGCGCCTTCTTCAGAAGTGTGCGAAAGGCAGTTTTCAAGGAGTTGTACTTTTTTTGTTTTAATCATAATGAATTTTACTTGCAAATGTGGGTTTGAAGTAGAATGAAATTCAAGTTAGTTCCAAGAAGGCTCTTCCGTTTGAAAAGCGTGCAACCTATCAAATTTTTATAAAACTACCCTCCCATTTCAGTTTCCGTCTAGTTTTGCATAGTATATCAGTCTTTTTTAATGCTAAATATGGAAGAGAGTTTTTCGGATTCATATTTTATAGATTTAATTTTAAAGAATTCGTTTATTTATTCGTTATACTGCATGTGTTTTTGAAAGATTTCAAAATGATTGGATTTTTTTCTTCATACATGAAATTCTTTAGTAGGTGTTTTATATTTAATACAAACCTTACATAAAGATAAATAACTATGTATAATTTGTTTTATAGTATACTATAAAATGTAAAAAAGATAATACGGATTACAAATAATGAAACATATTTTTTTTGATTATATAAACTCTAATTAAAAATATATTATTTTGTCAAAAAAAATCAATAAATAAATCTTATGGACCTCTATAGACAATGAGATTTATATTTCTATAAACTACAAATATTTACCAAGAATAAATCAGTAATAAAAGCATGTACTAAGAAATAAATTTCGATAATAAAAACACGAGAAAAGAGTGAAAGAAAGAATTAATTTTCCGTATGTGCTCAAATCAAGTGATTTTTTAAATTTTACGTGTGAAATTCAAGTTAGTTTTAAAGAAAGCTCTTCTATTTGAAAAATTTACAACCTATCAAATTTTTATAAAACTACCTCATATTTCTGTTAGTTTTTTTATTTTTGCATAGTATATCAGTCTTTAATACTAAACATAGAAGGTAGTTTTTAGGATTCATATTTTATAGATTTAATTTTGAAGAATTCTTTTGTGCTTTTGAAAGATTTAAAAAAAATTGCATTCTTTTCGGAAATGATAGTCTTTAGTTGATGTTTTATATTTAATACAAGTCTTACATAAAGATAAATAACTACGTATAATCTATTTTATAGCATTCTATAAAATAATAAAACGGATGAACAATGGAAATAACAAATTATGAAACATATTTTTAAATTATCTAAACTATAGTCAGAAATAGATTTATTTATTTTATCAGAAAAAAATATCATTAAATAAATCTTATGGACCTCTATAAACAGTATGATTTATATTTTTTTAAACTATAACATTTATCAATAAGTTTGTAATAAAAACATGTATACTAGGTAATAAATTTTGGCAATAAAAACTCGAGAAAGGAATAATAACGGAAATAATTAATTTCCGGCATGTGTTCAAGACGGGGATTTTTAAACTCCACGTGTAAAATTTAAGTTAGTTCCAAGAATGCTCTTCCGTTTAAAAAGCGTGCCACTTATCAAATTTTGATAAAACTACCTCCCTTTTCAGTTTCTTTCTAGTTTTGCATAGTATATCAGTCTTTTGTAATGCTAAATATAGAATGAAGATTTTAGGATTCATAATTTATAGATTTAATTTTTAAGAATTCATTTATTTATTCATTATGCCATCATACTGCAAGAGTTTTTGAAATATTTCAAAGTGATTGCATTCTTTTTAGGCATGCTATTCTTTAGCATTTTGTTTCTAATACATGTCTTTTATAAGGATAGATAACTAATGTATTATATAGTTCATGTTATTCTATAAAATGAATAAAAAATAATACGGATGAACAGTGGCACTAACAAATTATAAAGCATTTTAAATGATCAAAACTCTAGTTAAAATTAGATTAATATTTCATAAATAAAAGTATTTATAAATCTTAAAGACTTCAATAAACAGTTCGGTTTAGATTTCTATAAACTATAAGTATTTACTAAGAATAATTTTATAGTAAAAATAACAAAAATGGTGGCAACTATTCAATGAAATAATGGCAATTATTCAATGGAGTAACTTTTAATCTGCCTTTTCTTTAAGAGACAGAAGTTTTGATCAAAATCATTCTTAATATACGTTTTTTACAGCTTGCTAAAAATGTTTAACCGAATTCAAATATAGCATGCCTGAAAGCGTTTTTTAGATATTTAGAAATAAGTTGAAAATTACAGCAACGATATTAAATTTTTAAAAAAAAACTGATATTTATAGAACCTTCCATTACATTTCGTTAATTTTATTTACAGTTTTGTACTATTATAACTATTATAACTATTATAACTTTCTTGTCAAATTTTAAATTGCATTCGACTGTGTAAAAATTTTTATTTGATTTTTTATGTTCTTGCGACAACAAAAAAATGCCTATGAGGCTTTTAATGCATTTTTGTTTTAAACAAAAAATTTTTATGAAAAAATAAAGTATTTTCCTTTAAGAAGGAACTTTTTTAAAAAATAAATATTTTATTTTATATGTATGTTTCCTACAAACGGAAAGAATTGATTTCAAAATAAAGTTTTAAATAAATTGATAGAATAAACGAGCAAAAAATCACAACGATAGATGAAAGGAATTTTAAGACTTTTTGAAAAAAAAAATTAAAGAAACTTTCTAAAAGACTTTGCCTATCTTTTGCTAATATACAATAAATTTTAACTTATTTTTATGTGTTTATACAACACTGGATTTAAAAACTTACAGGTTATTGAAGCCATCGAGAGAAAAAAAATGAAATTATTATCTTTGAACAAATATTACATTCATTCTAACTTTTTTTACTACCTTACTAGAACCACTTTTAAATGACTTTTGCAATTCACTGATATTCTTTAAATTTTTAACTTACTTTCCAATAACTGTTAGTTATTGGAATATAAAAATATAATGCTTTAAATTCAGCTAAGAGAAAGCATTTTACACTCCGTTAGATATTCAAAAGATAATTTGGCGAAAAATTTCAAAAAATCAGCACTTCAATTTTTTTAATCGTTCTTTAATTGTTAGGTGGTATGGTTATGATTTTCAATATTTTTTTTTTTTTAAAATATCTAATAGAATTTACTTTGAGCTTCTCTTTTTCCATCTAGAGGAAGAATTTTTGAAAAAGTTTTATTTAATCAATATAAGGATTTAGCTCTGATTTTTTTCTTGAAATTAAATGAAGGAGACTTAACCTTTTTTAAATCTTAAATATAATTTTTCTTTCGAAATTCAATTATGATAAAAGATTTTTAGTTTTTCGCAAAGCTATCAATTTATATTTTATTTTTGAACAACAAAATAAATTTTCAGCTTAACAGTTTCTCGATTCATTCTAATGTTTTTTTTTTTTTTTTTTTTTTTTTTTTTTTTTTTACAAAAATACTTATAGTAATTCTTATTAAAACACTTTGCAGACAAGCAATTGTTTTTGTAAAAATGATAACTATTACCTAATATTAGGTTTAGAGATAATATCAGTAGAAAATTCCAATAACTATTATAAATACAAATAATATAATCTTTGTATTTTTTAACTATCTTTGTGAATGGTAAAACAAGATTTCATATGATCCTTTAAGGAATTGCATAGATTAAAAACAATATTATATAAGTTTGTGTACATAAGTTTTCTGGCTTCTTTAGTGCTAGTCTCAATTTAGTTATTTTGCTATACATAAATTATTTCACTGTTTAAAATTTCGAAATTTTTTTTAATTAAAAATTTTAATTAAATTTTAAAAATTTTTTGGATCCATAATATTTTACAGCTTAGACTCAATTACAAAATGTACTAAATTCCTTTGGTATTTAGTATTAAAATTTTTAAACTTGAAAACTTTTTTTTGTTTGTATTAGGACTTAACAATTGATACTTTAAGTTTATTTTTAGAGAGAATGAATTTGAAAATTTATATTCTAATATAAGTACTAAACACAAAAAGAATTAATTTAAAAATCAAGAATCAAATCATGAAAGTTAACACGAATTAGGGGTAAATTGCATTGGAAAATGTTTTTTTCTTCTGTTTCATGAGATTTTTAAACGGATCTTGAAATTTTTACATCGCTAATTTCAAATCTGTAACCCAATACTCTATCCAAACTACAATTTTTTTACATGAAATTTTTTAGTCTAATTTTATCAAAAAGTAGAAATTTATTATATGTAATTAGGTGTCTCATTAATGTTGTGATAAACTTCGAGGGGAGTTAGGGCGTCACATCAGGATTAAAATTGCATAGAAGCTATAAGATAAAATTGCATAGAAGCTATAAGATAAAATTGCATAGAAGCTATAAAATAAAATTGCAAAAATATGATTCAATTGCCTAGAAACTATGCGACATATGACGACTTGACTTTCTGGGCATAAGTTGCTATTCTATTTTAATTCCGATGCTGTGCCTTTATTCCTCTAGAAGTTTATCACAACATTTATCCGATTCTCTGGTATACGTCGAAATGTTCAAACTTGTACATTTCGACAAAAATTACACCAAAAATGTTATTTAAAAAAAATTGTACTTTTAGGTGGAAAACTAATTCCATATTTGAAATTCATACATTGCAAATTAGGCAAGATCAGGTATGTATTTTTCGAAATACAGCAAAAAGAATTTCCCCTCTGATTTGTTACGTACAAATGCAAATTTGAGAATAAAGACGCTATTACAAATTCAGAATTTATTACTGTAAGCCCCCAGGTTGGATGGCAGAAATATAAAATTAATATGTGAACAGGACAATATTATTTCAAGCACAATGAGCGGCCATTTCGCTATGATCATCTTTTTCATCACTGGCACTTGTTTTTATAAGGACATACTTTATTCCTCTTTAAAATGAACCATATTCTAGATGATATTCATAGGTCGTTCGAGGCACGTTCATAGCATTTCATTTACCCGATATGATTCTATTACGCGTTCTCATGTGCGTATATAATGCTCGTTAAATTTTTAATAGTTTCTAAGAACAAAATTTCTTATGCTTGCGCTCTGGATACTTTATTTCTCTTTTTTTTATGCCCGATATACCTAAAGTTTCAAAGTTATGCAAGCAATTAATGCAGTTTATGATTTTAAGCAGGATTTATTGCTATTTGTTTAATTCAAAGTACATGACAACTTTTTTTAAAAGTATTAATAAAACATTGTAAGATAATTAGTTTGTTTTGTTATGAGTAAAAACTTGTAAAATTAGCAAAAAGATTATCATTATTATTATTTTCATTTTATATGGTCATTTTTAGATTAAAAAAAGGTATTTTTTTGGATATATGCTAAATAATGTAAAAAAATTTCTATAGCCTGAAGTAAAAAAGAAAAACCTTTGAGAAATTTATTTAGAAGGCTATCAACTATGTTTTGAACTATTATCTTAAAAGTAATTGCATATACTACTGAGTTAGGGATCAATCTAGTTAAAAAAAAAAGCAAATTTTTAAAAATTTTCGCACTTGTCTTTACGAAAAAACATGAATAAAAAACGAAATTCTTTTTTATTCTCTTTGTCTGTAGTTGAAAACATGTGTGCTATAATCATAAGCAGTCATGAAAAATTTTAGACAAATATTTTAAATACAACATGAGATATTGTGTTTGAGGTTTTGTAAAATATGAAAAAAAATCTGACTTTAAGATAAACGCATTTTAAGACTTAAAATCATTAGTTTATCCAAATGTATTTACATATTTAACAAATGTGTACATGAAATATAGTATGAAATGTATTTATAATCCAACCTTAACAATTATAACGGTCAGCAAGAAGATATAATTAATTCGCTGGAAAATTTTTTAATAGTTTAATGGAAATTCCTGAACTTCTTGAAATGTTTGTTTTAAAAAAAATTTTTATCTTGTAAAACACTTTTTGTGATGAATTTATTTTTTATTGTTTTATTTCAAAACCAATCATTCATATATATATATATATATTCATATATATATATATACATATATATATATATATATTCATATATATATATTCATATATATATATTCATATATATATATATATATATATATTCATATATATATATTCATATATATATATATATATATATATATATATATATATATATATATATATTCATATATATATATATATTCATATATATATATATATATATATATATATATATATATATATATATATTCATATATATATATTCATATATATATATTCATATATATATATATATATATATATATATATATATATATATATATATATATATATATATATATATATATATATATATATATATATTCATATATATATATATATATATATTCATATATATATATTCATATATATATATATATATATATATATTCATATATATATATATATATATATATATATATATATATATATATATATATATATTTAAATTTAGAGTTATGATAATTTAAATGAGTAGAAAAAAAATACCATAATTCCAAGGATGAATTGAGAGCATGTATATTTTTTAAAACAATAAATAGTTTTTATTTCAATAGTAATTTTCACACTCAAATTATGTTTTTAAGAATCGACACTTGCACTAATTACATTTTTCAAATAATAAAGTACTTCTAGTATTATAGCTTTATTTCGAAGTAATTAAGCCTTTTTTCTTAATCAGATTAAATCTGATTTAAAAATTTGTCATTAAAAAATGAGAACAAAAATCTAGCTATTCAATTAGAAATACATAAGTTTTTTGAGTTAAATAGATAAAAAAAAAATCCTGTTTTTTTGATCATTCGAAAAACTGAGTTATTCTCAATGGATGTTTAACAAGAAATCAATTTTTTTCTTTGAATAAACGAGAAAGAAAAGTTATTCCGTCAAAAGAGTTGAATTTTCCGAACGATTTCTTTCTATTGAATACGTATGTAAAATTTGACTAAGTACAATATTTTTCTTGCGAGAAAACAAAGAATGACTGAATATATTTTTACTACTTACTTATTCAGTGTCACCTAAATGTTATATTTAGATTTATTTGATCAAGGGATTTTTTCCTCTTTAAATGTAGACATTACAGTAGGTAAATATGATTGCAACTGGGATTAAACTGTAAAATTCAATAAAACATATCGAATACTTTTATTTAAATAAGCTGTTTTTAGTAAATTGTTAAAGTGTTGATTTTAGTGTGAATTTATATTTTTTCAATAAAATGGTTTTCTAGGAAGTAGTTTTTTTCAAATTATGTTACATTCAGTTTAGCTGCACAAAAATTTTGAGTTTTGGAAACTTCAAATTACGAAGGGGTTTGAAAACTGTACAAGGATTACGATAAATGTGTTACGATTTGTACTAGAATTATAAACTGTTAAATTAATTTGTCGTAAAATATATCAGAGCTCTGCAGCTCACAAAAATTCGACAAAAGCATTATAATTTGACGCGCCAAAAGGGCTATTTTCATTTATGAACTTGGCGAGATTTTTTCGAAATTCCACTTCGTTCGAAAATTAGTGATTTTCTTTAAAATTTTTTCTTTACATAACTATACGCTACACTTTGTTGCTTTGTCCAAAACATTTCATAGTTAAAAACTTATAATGAAAGGCTATAAGAAAGTGTATAGTAGAATATTAAAAAATATTGAAACTTTATAATTATCTCGAGAATTATTAACTATTATTCTTGGAATTTGACGTGCTGAACAAGCTATTTTTGTTCATGGACTTATATCGATTTTTTTAATGAATATTTTTCCTTATTGGTGCGAGAGCAATTGCAATATTAAGTGCTTTTTCTCGATTTTATTCTTTTTTCTTTTGCTTTAATAATTATATATTTATTGTAGTAAGAAAATTTATTTATCTCACTCAAAATCTCTTTCGTTCTAGCTCGGGTTTGAGCTTATGACAAAGTAGCAAAGAAGACAGCGAGATTATATATTGCCAGATATAAATCTTAACATTTAAATTGAAAGTTTTAAAAACATTAAAAGTTTAATTCAAGGGCGGTAAAAAACATTCTTAAACGTTATAAACATATAAGTCTCATTAACAAGAGTACAAGTATTCTCCTTAATTTTTTTTATTATGTCTCACACTTCGTATTCAGAAGCTTACATTTTTCTTAAAATACAGTTGAATATTTTTTAAATCCAGGTAATCATTTATTCCGCTACAATTATTAACAAAATATTGCATAAAACTACACATTTCAGGTTTTGGGAACCACGCAAAAATAGGAAGGAGTGCCTGTCATTTAGCCAATAGGCCTTTAGACCATGGGCCTTCCAATAATTTCCCACTCTAAAAAGCACGTAGTGCATAACCATCTAGAACTGCATACGCATAGTAAAGGGCACTTGTCCTTGCGCAAAACCATCCAGACTAGTCAGGATACCTAGGTAATCATACTTATTTTCATTTGTCCTTTATAACTTCTGCATATGTTATTTATTTCCAACCTGACTTCTTCAACATTTGTCGTTTCTTAACTCGTTTTTTCCCTATAATTTGCTAAAACAAATTTTAAATATTTGTTGAAAGGTATTTTCTGTACTGCAAAGCTGGTGCTTTTTCGAATTTCGTTTTATCCACGTGTAAAATTTTGGATACCTGTTTGAGAAGTCTTTCATCTTTTAAAATTTTTTGTGCTAAATGTTCCTTGTTGTCTTTGTATGAGTATCTACCTGAAGTATCATCTATAAGTATTTATATGAGCTGAGTCAATTTTCCAAGATAACTTCATTAATTTTCGAAAAGTCTTGAAATCGCAGTTCGAACAGGACATTCATATTCGACCTCATTCTCCTGATTTTTTGGGATTTCATTTATAACATTCGAAAAATCAAGACTTTGGCAATCAATCATCGCTAAATATCATTTTTTAAAAATAAAGGAATTTTTCCACGTTAAATGGCATTTATTTTTTCACGATTTCCCGAAAAAAGGAATACAAATTTTAATTTTATTGCAATTTAGGTACTCCATAAAATGAGCCTCTTTTTTAATCAAAATAAATAAATAAATAAATAAATAAACAGGATAGAGAAATGAATTAATGTGCATTAATTAATTAAAAACAATTCAATGCCAAGTTCTCCTTACAAAATCTAATATCTAAAGCATACTCTGTCTTGCAATTTAACTTTCATACTTAGTCAAGTTATAGGAATCATACTTGGTCTTGCAACACGACCCATTATTATTATTATTTCAAATTTTTTATTAATCCGCTTTCTTGTATAAGTGCGTGTAATCTTTATAGCAAAATTAAGACCGATTTTCGACAAGCTTGGAAAGCAAAGTTTAGTTCCATATCTGATTGCGCGTTTCAATCGTTTTTTGACCACTTTAAGAATTGGTTTTCAATAAACATTCTGACAAATTTTAAACTAATTAGACTGTTGATATCTAATAGCTCAGCGTCTCATATATCCAGCATACATAGTATATATTTCATGCCAATTGCTTTCAAAACGCCACTAGTAGAATTTATCACCAGATTATCAACAAAGAAACATGTGTGACCCATTAAATCTTTGCCACTTTGCTAGAGGGTTTAAAACAACTTGGAGTCCTGAATAAAATGGCAAACGTTTCGCGATTGCGGTTAGAAAAAGTTTCCAACGACGGTAAGCTTCACAATCCGAAGAATGTAAGTTCTCATTTTAAACTTCGTGCACCACGCACTCTTTTGCAATGCTGAACCTGTCGCTATTAATCCTTTCCGATGCAGCCAATTCCGATTAAATATTTTTGACAGGCTGCTGCTACTACGACCGTAGGTAGTGACTTAAGTTGAGATATATACTTGAAATCTTTCATTAAAGAAAGAAAAAATACGCATACATTGCCTTGCTGTATATGTGAAATAGTCGTTGCTAAAGAACAGAGAACGTTTCGAAGCAAATAGTTTATACTTGTTTAGTAGTTTGTAATGTTAAGTGTTACCAGACAAGACACACAACCCCGGAAAGGATTAATAATATTCCATGCAGAGGTGGAGAACTTTTATAATAATAAAGGTATTAAACTTTTTATTATTTTCATAAGGTTTCACAGTTCCAAAAATAGAATCTTACTCTGGAAACATGTTCTTATGATATAACAACCCATGTTTATTCCAGGAAATATGGATAACTTAAGTTTGCCTGTTGCAGAATTTTTTTTGAACTTATCGTGACTAGATTTAATAAGGATAAGGCATTTCTGTTTTGCGGTGGCAATATTTTATTAGGCCTTGATATTATAAAAAAACAACAACCTCAGGTTCAAATCCCAGCAGTGACTGGTAGATACAAATTCTACTCCCTGCTAGCACAGTCCGCATTGCTGATGTAAAATATCTTCAGGAGTAATGAGTTAGAATCCCTATTCCATTGGGCTAATCATTTGAGGTTTTCGTGGTTTTCCTCCACATGTAATGTAAATTTCATCAAAAAAGGTTAGTTCCATCAAAAAAGGTCTTCCATAAAGGCCACTTTGTCCCACTACTTGATCCAAGATTTACTTTGTCTTCTGGGCTGTGTTCAAAATTACGACACCACGGAGTGAACATTGATAGTTGTAAATTCGGAATTTGGTCGTTTGTTTAACGCCGGTTATGAAATAAAATAATAACAATAGAATGAAAGTAGAAAAAGATTAAAATAAAAATTGAAAATAATTTATTGAAATTTATTGCATATATGTGCATATTACAATATTTTTTTAGAAACCGTAGCTAAATCAATGTATTCGGAACTGTTTCAATAAAATCACATACTTTTTTTCCTGGTGAATTTAAATCGCTTATTGTTAATGATATCGAGAAACTTAGACTTAACAAATACACTCCAATGCATTAACAAACGCTATCTAAAAGATTTTAAGAAAAAATTTTTCACAAAAAGGGTAAAAGTCAAGTTTTGGAATTTCTTTGCGCTAACATCGTTACTGACATTTTATGGCATCTTCTCTTTTCCAGTCAAAGAGTTTCTCCTTTTTGACAACTTAATGCAAAAGAGGGAAAATCGACAGAGCAAGCTTTCCTCTCCAATAACCGAATCAATTTCAACCGACCAGTCTTCCCCACATCTTCACCCTACCGCCACCTTAAAATAGAAATCACGCCAAGTGGCGTTCGCCAAATTTGGCGAAAAGGAAAAATGACAGCGTGGCATGATATTTCAGAAAAGTAGCGCCATAGGAAGATCACGGGTGTGGCTAACTTTCCCAAGGGGGTGACGGGACAAAATTCGAAGGCGAGGGGTGTATGAAGAAAGGGAGAGGGAAAATAGGTTTCCCGTGATCAATATCTGAGTTGACGCTAGGCAGTAGGGGAGGTATGTCGTTAGTAACGGTCCACTGGTGAGATAGCAAGAACGAGAAAGTTTAGGGTAGATTTCAAAAAGTTTGAACTAACTCTTAAAATGGTCAGTGAGAGTGGATTCGATTTGAGAACTCCCATGACAGAAGTTTAAATAAGTTTAAGGTCTATTGCTGCCCAAATTTATTTTTTCCCTGCGCTAGAATGCATTTACTTTAAACGCCAAATCACCATTCATGATTTTTTTTTTCCTTGATGAATTAATTGAAAACAATCCTAGCTTTATATTACATAAACGGTACTTTTCTGAGCCTATATTTCTTGTTACATCTATTTTTGTAGAGTTTAGAATATATTGGAAGTGATTATGCTGAGCCAAATGACCGAGTTACATTGTGCCAAATTCTTAAAATGGCCAGTGGGAGTGGATTGGATTTGAGAACTCCCATGACAGAAGTTTAGATAAGTTTAGGGTTTTTTACTGCCAAGTTTATTTTTTCCTTGCGCTAAAATGCACTTACTTTAAACGTCAAATCACCATTCGTGAATTTTTTTGATGACTAAAAAAAAAGCTTCAACATGACAGTGCGTTAACTTCCTCCGATAATGCTACGAATGGCTACGTTGCTTTCTGAAAACGTATAGCAATAATTTACTATTTCAACATTTTAAACTTTTAAACCGCTCTTAAACATTATTTTATACAATATTTAACCTTTCAGCAGCGAAGGGATAAAAATGTTCCACCTATTTCAAACAATGATACAAATCACTAAAATTGTAGATAATAATTTTTATCTTTTAAACTTAGTGGCATTTTGTCAACCACTTTATTTAAATTTTGAAAAAAAATGTAAGGATAAAACAAATTGCTTCTTTCTGGGCCTGAATCCGATAGCTACTATGCCTATATTTCTGCTTATATAAAATTTTGGATCAAACGTTTTTATCCCGTAGATGGTTAAAACGTGTTACAATAATTAAGTACTCTATATCGTAGAATTTTTTTTTATTCAGATAATTGAACTCTTACTTTAAAAATATTTCCTTGTTAATTTAATTCTTTAACTTTTAATTTTAAGATTTTACCAATAGTAGTTTAAATTTTTAAAAAATATTAAATAAAAGTTCTCAAGACTAACCTTATTTTTAAGCTGTATAAAAAAATACAAAACAAAATAAAAATTGAAACAAATAGCTCCGAAAACTATTTGTTATAAAATTTTTTCAGTAACTATACCCAAATCCCATTATAGTAACGATGAAACCATTAAAATCATTAATATTTAAATTTTTTTAACGAGTCTTAAATTTCTGCTTAAATAGCAGGTAAAAAAGGATGGTTTTAACAACTTTATTAAATGTTATTAGTCAAAAGGCAATTATAATAGTTATTGAAAACTATTACGAATTCTTAATGAAAACTTAAATTTTTCTTTTAAAAGTGTTTTTAAAGTCTTAAAACATCTTTAGATAATTACGAATTAATGGAATATTATCAAATAATTTTAAAAGAAAATGTGGAGTACAAGTAAAATGCATACAACTATCTCTAAATTGTTAGAGGAAGTTTCAAATAGTATGAGTCAATTTTTCATTATGATATCCGTGTATTCGTTTTCTTGGTCTAATGACTCTAAGCATTAAAATTGTCATTAACCAAATGTTTTGAAGTAACAAAAGCATTAGTGTTTAACTTCAGCAAATGTCAATGGCACTAACTAAAAATAATACAAATTGGTTATAGATTAATTATTAATTCAATTAGATTGATTTATAGAAATAAGAAGATGGCACAGGGGAAACCTATTAAGTTGACCACCTCTGTAACTTGATAACTTGTATAAGTTAATCAAGTTCCAAACTGACAAAAATCACCCCTTAGACAACTTTTCTAAGTGAACTTCACCAATTAGACAGAATCATCGAAATTACTAAACTGATAATTTATATTAGAAATTTTTTTTTCCGGTGACAATTTTCGTTGACCATCAAATTGTGGCCTTATAACTGGTCAACTTGCATTCAATAGGAAGAAAACTTTTCAGAAACTTGAAGTATCAAATAGCAATTTTATACATTTTCCTTCAAATTAGGAAAGAAAAGTAAAATTTAAAAAAAAAAAAAAATCTTTCCATATGGATTAAGTTTTTATTAAAATTTACATTGAAATTTTCTTTTCATATGGATGACCAAGATGCTGCGCGGGTGATACGGTATCAGCAATATATCAATGGCATGCACAGACTTATTCAGTTTTTATTTTTTGCTTTTTTAATGGAAAAACTTCACATCTATGAATTCAGTAGAAATCTGTCTAATTGTCATCATATAAGTGAATTTCACCATTTCGATTGATATCATCGACATCAGTAAGTTGATAATCATTAAGTTTAAATTTTTTTCCCGATGACAATTTCAGTTGACTATCAAATTATTGTCTTTTAAGTGATCATCTTATACTAGTTTGACTGTACAGCTTATAGAAAGCAAATTTTTCAAAACCTTAAAGTATAAAACAGTAATTTTCGCGCATTTTCCTTAAAATTATGAGAAAAAAAATGTTTAAGTATAGAGCTAGAACACTATTTATATATATATATATTTTTTTTTTAATATGGATGACCAAAACCGCTGCAGGAGAGATACGACGTGTCACAAAATCAAGTTTCAACAATGGTAAAAAAAATATTCAATTTTATTTTTTAAGAAAGAAGTTTTTATGAACTTGGTCAAAGTCCGTAACAACATTACTCTTCAAATTTTATTGATTTTTAGAAAGCCAAACCAACAAGCAATTTACCAAATTTTCAAGATTTGATTGTCCGATATTGCAACAGTATTGGAGCAACACCTAACTTTAAATAAATGTTTTCTATTATTTATATAATAAAATCAAACTACTGTTCAATATTGACTACTAAGCATCTAAAACGCCAACTTTTCTGAGTATTTTGATGAACTAATACTCACATTAGATGACTTCATTAAAAAGCTACAAATTTAAAAGCAACATCAAATAATACTGACGGTTAATAATTTATTCAAATAAATTGTTTCTAGTGTTTTATGTATATTTTATAGACTATCTCACCTGAATCTTTAAAAATACATATTAACAATAAAATTTAAGTTTGTATTTTCGTTTCATATATTCGTATTCTTTTTTGAATCTTCAATGAGTCGTGTTATTTTTTTGGAATCTTTAACTAGTGTAAAATTCCCATAATCAGTCATATTTTATTTTAACTTTTTTTTCATGTGTTATATAAACTTAAAAAACATTTTTGTATCCTTTTTTTGTTTTGTTTTTTCATCTGATAGTGATTTCAGCCTGTCCTCAAAAATCTGGATATCTCGATGTGGAAGAGAAAACACAACTGAAGATACTTGCTGACGGTAAGATCAGCATCGGAAATTCTTTAAAAATCCATCAGTTCAAATTATCGTTGCAAGTAGATTTTTTTGTAAATAAAAGCTATTCCTTTACGAAATAGAATCATATTGAATGAAATAGGTTTCTTAAAAACTCATATGAGAATATTCGCGTAAATTATAGAAGTGGTTTTTGCTACAAGTAGGATATTTGATAATGGTAGGTCTTTTAGGAATTTCGCTAAGTCTATTAAAAAAAAAAAAGCTTTTTATAATATTGAAGTGATTTTCGTGGAAAAAAGAATGTTTATTTGTTACAAAATGTTAATTGATTGAATATAAATTTCTTAAAAGGATTTTTAAATATCGTAAAAAAAAATACGCATTTTTAAAAAAAAAGGATTCAGAATAATTTTGCTATTTTTAATATTTGTAATTTGTATAATATATTCTTTTTAAACAGTTCTTCCTATATGATTTTCCATTGAGCCTTAGAGTTCAGCAGAAGAGCTAAATGGGTCCCGAGAATTAGAACTATAAGCAGTTTTTTTAAACATTTCTGAAACCTGTAATTATATTTAGATCCAATTAATAATTCATTATCAGTAGCATATTTAAAAAAATACATAATTTTTTATATAAAAATTTATTGAATAAACTATATAAAAAGAATATATAATCATAAAATATTGCATTTCCCATCGTGCTCTTCAAACTAAAATAAAACAACTAGAATTTTAATAAAGAAATATATTTATCACAATTCCCATTTTCAACGCTTATAGTAGTAGTTCTCAGTTTTTATTTCAATTTCGGTTATTTATTTTTCATTTTCAGCTTATGTTTATACACCAAAAACAAGTTTATAATAAGGTAAGATTCAACTCCAGGACCTTGAATTCGACTTCCGAATATAAAACCAATCTTAAAATTATTACTAAGACGATAAAAAAATGCCATTCTTCTTAAATATTTTCAAAATAAAGCAGTCTTTTATAGGTTAATAATTCTCTTTATATACTTTAGTTATATAGTCGGAGTTAAGAATAGTTTTAGTTATAAAGTCGGGGGGACAGAAAAATATTGAGAGCAAATTTAAAAAGGACTTTAATTTAGGTCACAAACGCATTGAAAAGCATACAAAAATATGCTCTACTCAAGAATCCTTATTTGCATTTAAGGAAACAAAATTAAAATATTTTATAAGACTCTTCAAGTTACTTTCTGTTTTTCTTAAAATTTTCTTGATGACATAAAGCCATTCAACATATTTTTAATACAATAAAAATTCCGGCTACTCAAGTTCAAAGCATTTTAGTTTAATAGCTCCAAGAATATTTTTAACACTACAGTTTTCCCAAACAAAAGCTTTCCATTCTTTTGCAAACGTTACATATTTTCCCTAACGAAGAAGTTTAACAACATCAAGTCAACTTACTTTGTCGGCAGATTTCTAATGACTTCGCCACATTACAAAAACATAGCTTGCCTTTTCCTTTCCCAATTAACGTTAACGTCGTCTTATGCAAGTAAATCGCCCTCCACTCGTTACCATAATTAGACAGCGATTACGTTTTAATTATGGACGTTGCCCGGGAAATTAATTTTGTTCCATTCTTCTTGAATCGAATTAAGTACATGTACGAAATGTGGGAGCTACTTTTCGTCCAAAAAAGAACATTTTCTTCGCTTTGTAAAGTCGTAATCGCGTTATTACACCTTTATCGAATAGAGTTATATAGAGCCTTAAGATGGTGAAGGTTGCTCTTTTAGCCACCAATAATTGCAAATGAAAATGGCGCAGTAGCAGATGTCAAGAAGTGGTTGGAATTACATCAGATTTAAAAGAAATAGAGTAAAGTTTAGAAAAGTAACTGTAAAATATGGTTTCATTCAACAATATAATGAAGATATAAAATTTAGGTAAATTGACGTGGAACCATAAAACTGCCCATTTAATTGCAGTAAATTCTCAAATCGACAAAGCAAAAGAGTTTTATATACATTTTCACTCCATTGTATTATCTTCAGTAATTTATTTTTCTTAATTGATCGGAATTTTTAAAAGAAATACTGTTTATGGTCAAATAAATTTCCTGAAATCGTTGTAAGAAGTATTTATAGGAAATGCACACATGTAAATTTTTTTTAAAAATTCTATATCATCTGCGTTTGGCCAGATTTTGAAACTACTTAAAACAAATGGCGAGCATAGTAGATAAACAAGTGAGTGAATTTAAAGAAATGAACTCTATGTAAAGACATTGCTGGAATAAATAAATATTCTTTGCCAATCGAAACTAACTAACAAAAGCTTTTTAAACCTATTCATATCAAAAGACCTTTTACAAATCTTAACATTAAGCTATAAATTATTCTCAAAGTTAATTTTTTAAACTTATTCACTTATAAATATTTTTGAATTTTTGGAAGATAGCTGTTAAATTAATTTAATGCTATCAATGTCCACCTATTGCATTTCTCAGACTAATACTAATTCACTGGTAAAACAGCATTATATATGTATGTTGTTTAGCATTTTAATAGTTTATGCTTTTGAAATAAAGTCTGAAATAGCCAGTATCTTTTTTTTACGTTAAAAGTAAAATCTTCTAAACACGGCTCACTTCAAATCACTAATTGTATCAAAGTTTCACTTATTTGCAGTTTTTTAGATCTAAGAGAAACATTTATTTATCATTAAAATTTCTTTAATTTACAATATAAATTATAGATAAATTTTTGAATATGAATGAAAAAATAAATTCCAAACTACTTTTTATGGATTTTATATTTTTCTACAAATATATTTATCGATAATATAACAGGTTTCTTTAGTAACTATTAGACTGTTTTTTGTAATTAAATTCGCAGATACCGAAATATATTCTTTCTTGTAACTAGAGCGTCAGAAAAAAAAATATATATAAAACGAAATAAAAACTTCAATTCGCGTTCGAGAATCAGAAAATTTTGCTTAAATAAAGTTTAGTATAACAATACAGGAAGAATAATTTTTTTGTTTAGGTAATATCTAAATTAATTTTCACTTATTACTTTAAAAAAAAAAGGAAAAAAAATCATAAATTTAAGATGTTTCTTAAAAAGAGAAATTAAATAAGTCTATTTATAAAATCAGAAAAGTTTTGAAGATAAAATCCAATAATTAACTGCTCTGACAACCCATGCATGTACTTTAATTACCAAGCGCAATACACTCAACCTCATTAATCGAACAACTCCATTCATATTTTGCCTCACAATACTAGCTGGAATATACTTCCAAAAAATAACTCGTCTTCTTTGTTTCCAATTGGATGTTCCATCTACAGGAGATGGAAGACAGGAGAAGATTGGACGAAGCATAACCCGGAGCCATGGAACACCACTCGGTTTCCGCAATGAAATTTATACGGCCGTTGCTGATGCTTGCTGAGTCAGTAGAAAATAAATAAAGGAGCCAGAAATGCCAGATAAAGGGATATTCGAGGGACATGATGATTGCATTCGGTATTCTGGATAAGAAGGGACAGTGTGAGCTCTATGCGAGTCTAATATGGTTGAGGAGTCGGGGGAAATCTTAGACGATAATGGAGTGAGCTTCCAAGAAGTATGTAGCTGGCGGATTTGAGGATGCTTCTAAACCGTAATGGGTGCTGCTTAGCTTAAAAGCTTGTAAGAATTCGAAAAATGAAGAATGTTCTTTATTATTTTTGCACCAAAAACGAAATTTCAACTTAAGAGAGAGGTTTTTATACGAATTTTTTCCTGAATTATTCGTTAGTTTGGTTTCTGAGGAGAAGCGATAATTATGTCTTAAAATATTCATAAATGTTAATTTTCTGAGTAACAACTAATGACTGTAATTTAAAATATTAGGTGGACCGAAAAGTAATGTCGTTTTGGCGCATTAAATATTCGTTAGTCTTTAAAACCAATAATTTTTTTTTTTAGATTCATTTTTGACCCGGCATTGAAGGATTGTTGCTAACGAAAGTGAATACATTACTGATTAAAAATAAAATCTTGATAACAAATATCAAATGAGCCGAAACGACATTACTTTCCTGTCCCCTTAATATCTAACTGCAAAATAACAAATATAGCCTATTAACTACAGTGAAAGAAAATTTAGAAATATTTTTAGAGTGGAATAATATCATGAAAAGAACAGTTTATCGAGTTTATTTAGTGTCAGTTAATTTCCAGATATCATGTTCATTTCGCAGAAAGTTAGTCTTAAAAAATGTGTTGTAAGAAATTCTTATAAAATGTTTAAAGAAAGCAGATGAAAAATTTGTGGTTTTCGAATAACAGTCACATAAAATAAACCTCCAACTTTTCACCTGCTGTTGTTTTACCAATGAAAATTAAAAATACCTTAAAACTATTGATGTACATAATCCAAATTTTAGGAAGTGAATAGAGGTTCAATCTTTCTTTGTCTTCATTAAAAAGTTTATAAGAAGTTTTTGCATTATGAAATAGTTACGTATATTAATATATTTGCTACCTTATAAAAACCGCATCAATTAACATAATAGCAGTAACTATCAAAATTAATTTATTATCAAAATTAAGTAACTATAAAATTAAATAACTATATTAACATTAATTAAGCATTATTGGCCTAAATAATATACGGCGATCTGTTTACCGCTCCCTCTTAAGAATTAGTACCTTTTCTCTATTGATTTTGCTTTTTAGTACATAACTTATTTATCTAAATTTCAATTACCATTAATTTCCCCTTGCCGGCAGTCTAACCGTAGGAGATTTTGGTGGTTTTCCTCTCCATGCAACGCAAGTGCGGGTTAGTTCCATTAAAAAGTTCTCCACGAAGGTAAATTTCTCCCAATACTTGATCCAGGAGTTCCCTTGTCTTCTGGATTGGGTTCAAAATTACAAGACTACGGAGTTGAACATTAGTAACCGTAAACCCAAAATTGTGTCGGCTGTTAAACGATGGTTATAAAAGTACCATTGTTTTAAAATTATTTAGCTCAATGAAAACAAGTTTTAAAAACAAAACTATAAAAAAATTAACAGTTGTTTCAGATAGCTATACTAACGTAGCATCGATCTACATGCCTTTCTCGCTGATTTCTGAGCTTTTAAAAAATAATTGAACAATAAAGAAAGTGGAATAAAATCGTATACTTAATTGTCTATAGTTTTATTTAATTGTTATTGTTAATGTTAAACCTATACTTTAAAAAAAAAAAAAAAAAAAAAAAAATTCTCCCGGACTGAGTAATAAAACTTTTTATATGGTTTTTATGATCGCGGGCTTAAATTGTTCTTTATAGTTGGTGTCCAAATTTCAAAATCCTAGACCAAACTTTTCGAGAGTTAAAAGAAGTTTGACACTATAGGCAGACAAAAATATTGAATAAACACAAAAGGAAATATGAAAAAGCAAATGAAGTGATTTTTAAATTTATTGAGTCATAACATCAAAAGAGTAATGTTAGTTATATTCAAAGCAATGAAAGAAACCTTGGGAGAACAAAGATTCATGCCTCTAACAGAAAAATTAATGTCCTGAAAGGTGATTACGAATATATAATTTGATTTGATTTGATTGTTAGCGTGAGACTGGACTTGTTAATTACAGTACATGGTAATCATTCTAAGTGATGATCCAAATACACGAGCAAACTGCTTTACAGCAATTTAGAACTGAGATCAGCAAGTGCGGTGATAGTAATTACCAGGTCTGCGTACCTGGCATACGAGTTTTTCAGCTGCTTACCAACATTTCCAACTTAATAAGCGCCAAAGATATAACATAAGATTGATTAGGAAAAGTTCATTCAATCAAACGTTCTTTATTTTTAAACTGGAAGAAATTAAAGCTAATATTAAACCTAAAAAAATAAAATTTACAATTAACCAATCAATTGTACTTTTATTAAAAATTATTTATTATTATTTTAAGAAAGATATTGCTGCATTGAAAGAGTTTCATAAAACATCGTACTCTTAAAAACTTTTTTTTTAAAGAGTTTCTAAGTATTTTAGTTTCTCACATTACTCCAAAATATTCATCCCACCCTTCATGTCATAAGATAATTTATTTGAGTTGTTTTAAAATTGATTTATGAGACTACATTTTATCAAATATGAATATTTATCGTACATTTCGTCTAAAGTGACAACCACATATGCATTGGCTATTAATAATTAAGTTACATTAAACAGAAATGGCGTTAATACATCGTATTTCCTATCCATTTTGGATGAAAGGCATCCGTAAAATATTAGTTGCCCAACAAAGGAAGGTACAGAGCAACCAAGCTTTGATGTAATCAAGGTCTATTTCCGTATTATTTATATAATAGGATAATAGGTATATTCCCTCCACAATCTATATAGAGTTTCAGCGTTTCAATCCAATGGTTATTAGGCTCTCTTCACCCTTCGATGGGAAGGTCATGCCGAATTCTGGACACTAATAGGATGTTCAGGAGCTAGATGGATGGACTGTTGTATAATCTGTCGAGTTGATGGGATGCCTGATGGACAGGCATGAGGGATGAACAAGGGTGGTGTATCGTTCCTGTTCAACCTTTCCGCACTCACGATACCCAAACTCTGAAAGAGCCTGTCTAATGCGAGAAGAGTACCGCTTGATTGTGGTAAAAGTTGTTAAAGAAACTACGGAATCGAATACGAGAACCAATTCTGGAAGTAATGAAAAAAAAGTTTTAAAATTTGAATTCCGAAATAAAACGTTTAAACAATACTAGAATATGAAGCTTTTTTTTATTATTTATTTATTTATTTATTATTATTTTTGCTTTAGTCTACAAAGCATGAAGTATTACCCTCTCCTTTGTTGAATACTAGAATATGAACACTTTACGTGATCTCAAAATTGTACACAAATCAAAGTTAAAAGTGTGAGTAATGAATTTGATATTTAAAAAAATAAAAAAGTATTTAAATGGATTTACAACCCAGAAAGAGATACATATTTTCTTAATCGAGATATCAGTTGTGAAATTTAGTGAATTTTTTTAGAATGTCACAAAAAGAAGATTCGAAAAACTCGATAATATAGAATGGAGGATGCAGTAAGATGGCAATTTACCTTTAAAGTTTGAATAATCATTTTAGCGGTGAAGGATGAAAGATTTCGCTTCAAACTGGCAGATCCGAGGTTCGATCATCGGCCACCAATTTTGCCTTGCACTTAGACCTTTCTGATCAGCTCTTAAAGTGATTGCTTGTTCGGCGAACTTAACACTATCGGTAAAGACTTTACGACCATTTCAGTATAAAATTAAGCGGACAAGGGACCTAAGGTTTTTTAGTATACATGCGAATAAAAAGAAATCGAAATAGGATGCATTTAATTAATATTTAATCCTTAAATGTATAGCGATGTAAGTGTGCACTGTTTGTTTAAAAATTAATATCTCTTTATGTAGCAACCTTTGCATAGTGTTATTTTTAATTTAAATTTTACCTCAACTAATTTATAGTTTCCGAACGCCGCTGGACTCTTTGACAGGTTATTTCTTTGTGTGTATCAATTTTCATTGTTATCATGCTATCTGATTCCATTTTAATTTGGCCAGTTTTTGTTACGAAATACGATTTTTTATATAAAAATTCATTGCGTTTGAAAATTATTATTTACATGAAAATTTATGTTTGAAATATTATATTATTATGCGCAGTAGATTGATTGTTAATGATGGTGTAAAAATAAACCAATATGTTTTTTTAAATTACAAAAATTGATTCTTATGTGTTTTTTTCCTTTTTCCTAATAACTACCTCCATTTCCTGGATAGTTTTAATATTTTTTTCATAAAATAAAATATTATTACTGAGACTCTAAAAATGATATTACCTGTTTGGAAACTTTTACAATAGCTATTTGTATAAAATATAATACCACACTAAGATAAAATACAGGAAATAATTAAATCAAAATATTTGTTGCGATATTCAAATTAAAAATATAATTAAAAGTGCTTCGCATCATGGAGAATCTTGCATCAATAGCATTGAATAGATACATTGAAAACCTATTCACTGTAAAATAAATTATTTAAGACGCGTGTACTTAATGCTTAGATGTACGATTAGGAGTTTTCACTGAATACCTCATTCATAATACAAACATATGACTCTGATTTATTATTCCTAAGACGCTCTGAAAATGTTTCTGATATTGTTTAAAGTATTGCATTTCTGCCACTCAATTAATCCATTTCAAGTTTTTTTGAATAGCTAGTATTCAAATATGATGACTACAAAGCCTTCATCATATGTCTCCTTACAATAGAAATCTGTAAATGCTTATTTTACGCCATTATTCTTTAGGTTCAGCCAATCAGAAGAGAGAGCTTTCCTTCAGAGAAATCTACCACGAAAACTAAACAGTTCTTTGTTTCTCTCTTTTCGCGGGCTTCGAGTTGAGTTGAGTGATGATCCTCCTGATGCAAACAGAGCGAAAGAGAGGAAAAGGATAGAAACTAAAAAAAAAAAAAAAGAAAAAAGATGGATGCATTCTACCGAAGCAGCAAAGATTCTGAACCAGATATAGAATAGATAAATCGAGATAAATCTGCTTGTATTCATTATAATCCATAAACTTCGTCGCATTAATCTTCCACTCCTCTCGCTCGAAATGATATATTGAGAAAATTGAAGAAAGAGATGTGCCGAAGAATTACGAAATGATTCGAAAGAAGAACAAAAGGGAATGATGAAGTAACAAAAATGAAAAGAAAAATTCATCGATTATAAGACCAAAGAAAGAAAAAGTATTGGAGACAATATTTAAAAGTCTCCATGGAGCTCTAAGTTCTTAAAGGTTGCCAGAAAATACAGGCGAAAAATGGCACGCTAATAGTAATAATAAGAAAAAGCAAAACGGACGAAAACTAGTGACGGCGATATGTCATTGTCAAAGTGATGATGAATCGTTATGATCGAAGTGTGAATAATGTAGCACCCCTGAAGAGTTATTAAAATTTTCTCTTTCTGGTTTGCGCATCCATTAGTATTGGTAGTGAAAAAGAAAATGGCTCGATCATTCCATTTTGTTATTTCACTAACAACTAAAACTTCAAATGATTCTCATTGTTGCCACTTTTATGGCGTTAAAAAGGTATTTAAGTTCATACTGAGGTCATTTCTGTTGCCAGATTGGCAGTTATGACAGGACTACTTAGATGAAGCTAGATTTATTTTTATTTAACCTAATCCTGTAGCATAATATTTAGCTTGACACCTTTTTAAAGCAATTTGAATTTCTTTGATTTGGGCGTAAACGTAAAAGAAGCTTTCAGACAAAATAGTTTTTTTTTTAATCTACAATCTGAAGTGGTTATATTTTTTGATGGTTATCGGCCACACAGTTGTAAAAACAATAATACAATAGACTATAAATACTAATTCGAGTTTTTTTATTTTATGTATATATCTATCTGTTCATACTTTTTCTTCAAAATAGGAAAATAAAAATCGTTATTTCAAAAAATTAGCTGTTTTGAATTGTCTATAATGGCAATTCCTTCAATTATTAATGTAATATTTGCAGATTTTAAATGCATAAATCTCTATTAGAAAATCAACTTTTTGTCATATAAACTTTGATGTTATTTACGCTTACTCCAAACGTTAAGTTCTTGGAATTTTTTTTAAAAAATCTAAGACTACCTTTTATGGACATTGAATATTGTGTTATGTTCGCAAGAGCCAGATTTTAATCAAAAACACTATTTTAAACTAATTTAAGATACTAAAATTTGAAGTACATAATTTTAATGGTACAGAAATGTGAATTTATAAATTAAGTCACTAAATTTATGAATCTCATTAAATGGCAGAAAGAGTTATTTTAAAAAAAACTAATTAGAATTGCTTGATTTCTATTAACTGAATTGCGTTTTTAAAATTTGCATTTATGACCTTAGTAAATATTAATTCAAAATGAGAAACCATATTAATGTCATAATAAATATAAATGATGTAAAAGTAGTTAATTGGTGGATCTGAGTGATCAAGTGGTTTGTAAGCGGTAGCAAGTAGGGGGTGGTAGACCCCTAGTAAGCAAGAGATATATGGATATCAGTAAAATAAAGACTACAACTTTATCTGTTTTTCTTATTAATTAATAAATACAGTGAGCGAGAAAAAAATCTAGCACCTTGAATAACTTTTGATTAACGCATTTACGCGTTGTAGAATTCTAATCCTAATGAAAACCTTACCTTCGAAAACCTAACCTTAAATATCGTAATTAATTAGCTTCGAATACAGACACAGAAATGTATTTTCTCTAAATAAACTCTTCCTTTTGACAGGTTAGGATTCTCGCGCTTCAAATTGTGGGCGGTAGTCATAACTTAGAAAATATGGTATATTCCCAATAGTTTAGCTAGGAGAGCAGATGAAAGTTTGTATTATTTAATTAATTTCACTTTATCAGTACTTCGGCGTAACTCCGGTAACCTTTTAAACAAATAAAACAAAAGAGAAAGAAAAATATGCAAACAGTTATAAATTTATCTCACCAATAGTAATTCTAAACTATACATCATTTTTTCATAATTATTAATAATTATTTTTTATTATCCAATTCATAAATGTTCGATACATTTTAGAATCTTAAAGTATACAAATGTTTACACCAATTTAATGAATTTTATTTAATAAAAGGATGAATCCAAATTTTGACGGAAATCGTTCAAATAGTTTTTGAGAAATAAAAACTTTAAAATTAAACTTCTTTGATACGGCGATATATGTGAAAAGTGAAAATAATATAAGGAGCCAAAACTTTCGATTGTTTTCATTCCTAAGTGGTATTTTCCACATTGCACTTACCTCCAAGATTCCAAATCCTTCCAAAAAAAAAAAAAAGTTAGAGCCAGAACTAATTAGTTAGCATATTTAAGTCTTAGCCTTATGCACAAATTAATTCCTTGTAAAAGAAACTTAGACTATTAAATAAAAAGCTACTTAGGGTTTTCACTTATTGTGCTCTGTACATGAAAACAATAATCGTCTTGTTATTCTCTATATAGTTCTATCAATAACGACTATAGGATCACTAATTCTAATTTTTTCAATTGATCCATGTTTAAGAAATTTTGTAAAGCACGCTGACAGAGAAGCGTCATCCGCATTCGTAATACTATGCTACAAAAGACTTGCCCCCCCCCAAAAAAAAAAGTATACAGCTTTTCACGTCATTTGTAAATCATGTTTTTGAAAGAAAATTGTTTTTAATTTTATAATAACCGGTTTACAATACAGAGAAGAAAGGATTTTGTTGCATAAATTTTATAAAACTATTTTTCAAGTACGAAAATTTTCATCTCATATTTATTTAGATCTGAACGGTTATGGAGCAATGGCTCTGGCAAAGAATATATAATGTGAGATATATAATGAATATAAGAATATATAATGTAAGTATATATTTTTTGGCTCTGGTACCGGGTTGCGATTTTTTTTATAACCGCCGTTGAACAGCAAACACAATTTTATGGGTTTACGACTACTAATGTTCAACTCCGTAGCCTTGTAATTTTGAACTCAATCCAGAAGACAAGGGAACTCCTGGATCAAGTATTAGGAGAAATTGGCCTTCGTGGAAAGTTTTTTCATGAAAATAACCCGCATTTGCGACACACGGAGAGGAAAACCACGAAAACCTTCCACAGTTAGCTTATGGGCAAATGGGCTCTAATACTTTTCCGGATGATGACTTAAAAGTCATCTTAACTTCCGATCTACAGGTACTAGTGGGAAGTAAACGTGGCCAGTGTGCAAATCAGATCATGTGGGTCTTTAAATTGGAAAGCTTAAATCTGCATAACATGCTTGAAATAATTCTGTTAAATCTTTACAAATAATTTATTATCTAAATTCCATTATAGTTTATATTAATATAATTTTATTCAATTTATTACTAGCTAAAGCCTTATTATATTTATAATTTTTCTATTGCTTCATATTAGTTTATTTGAAATTTTCAGCACATTTACAATTTCAATTAATTAAAACTGGAAAATAATTTGAAAGCTAGAATAAATCAAAAAATTATTTTTTGTAACATTCCAATAAAACAATTAAATGCAACTAAATACCTCAAATATTATACTGCTGAAATTTACTTCTAATTATAAAGATAAAACATAGAATTCAGGGAAAATATTTTTTATTTAGTTTTTACACAATTCTCAACAGGCTTCAAATGCATGTTGCGATTTAATTAGTTTTCCATTCATATTAAATGTGTATTAATTACTCAACTAAAATAACTAAAAATATGTTCTGCATACAAGCTGGTTATATTTTAGCTTCATCCAGTTATTGAATGTTCTTTAATTAATGTTTCTCAAAGTGGAGACTGAATTATAAATGTAGCAAAATAAATGATTCGAGTAAAAACTGTTTTAGTTCACTATAAACCCAATCCTGATTCATTTACTATTAAATAACTGTAATTAAAGGTAATTCCATGTTGTCTACTATGCAAACATATAAAAAACAACAAATTGTAAATCATTCAAGACTGATAAGCGACTTTAAAAAAATAGTTTTTTTGTTGTTGCCAAATCTCAACAGATTTAGAAATCCAAGCATAATTTTTTTTTCTTCTTTTATTTAATTGCAGATATTCCGCCAATTAGGTAAACATTTATATATGTTTATTTTAACAATTAATTATACAGTATAAAGCATATTTTTGTGACAATAATTTCTAAGACGGATTTATTCAGTGTTCACGAATTTAAAGTAGTGTGAGCATTTTGAGAATTGTTTCCTTAAATGAAAAAATTGATAGATAATCTATGTGTGATATAGACTGACAACCAAGAACTTAATTTTCAAAACATATTCTTCTGACTGAGTTAGGAAAAAAATTACTTCATCTAATTATCATTTGTTTCAGAATGTCGTTTTTGATTATATTTTCCAATCTTAATTTCTTAGTCTCTAAAGGTTATTCTTTTTACCATACGCACTCAGTTCGTGAAATTTCATCCTAGCTATTACACGGTGAACATATATCATATTACACGGTACCATTATAACATGGTGGTTGTTTTATTATGGCATTGCATAATTAAATATTATCTATTTTATTTAACCATTTATATATAATACTTAATGATTAAATTTAAATATTAAAATTTAAGATCAAGACTGACTGGCCGAA
Organism: Parasteatoda lunata; assembly: GCA_949128135.1. Lineage (NCBI taxonomy): Eukaryota > Metazoa > Arthropoda > Arachnida > Araneae > Theridiidae > Parasteatoda > Parasteatoda lunata. Next base: position 39,763,143 of record OX421972.1, on the reverse strand, counting down.
AAATTAATCAGTAATCAGCACGTGTATAAAATTGAGAATAAAAGATAAATTTAAAACCTAAGCATAGAAACTGTATAATGAGAATAAAGCTGCAATCAAAAACTACTCTTAAATTTTATGCTATAAAATCATTTATAGTGATGGTAACACGTGCTGCGAAATAAATTAAGATCATAGGGTTAGTACAAAACATGTGAAACGCTCAATTCTCTAGAATAAAAAAAGATTTTAGAATAAGATCAAATCAAATAACTAATCAGTACAGAAACATCAAGGAGAATAGAATCAGAATATACTTACAAAAACATTTTTATTTTCTTGGCTATAATAGACAAGTACTTTAAGTACTGAAATTTTACATCAATTTTATGATTTCAAAACACCAAAATAATTTGCCATCGTATATCCATACTGGCAATGAAATATAAGATTGCTAAAACAGCAAAAAATTTAGATAAAGATTTTGAGATTAGAAGAGATTCTTCCAACTCTACAGAATTTACTCCCTAAAACTGGAGCTGCACACTCTCTCACTTTTTTTTTGCTAAGGGGCCGAAGCCCCCTCGCCTCACGAAAACCAACTACCAACTCTTTTCTTGTTTCAAAGCTCGCGGCAAGGATGAAAATCAGACTGATGCCAACAAAAACGAAAAGTTTTTCTATTTTGTCTTCGGCTTATCAGCCTTACACTTAATCGCCTCATCTTAAGCGGAATTCCAAGAGTCTCATTCCTTCATCTGATTGGCTCCGCTGCCGTTCCATTGCCCAATAAGAGATGAGTGCATCCCGAAAGATTTGCTTTCTTCAGACACTGCTTTCCATGTTGTTTTGTTTACAAACTGAAACTAGAATGTCTTTGAAATATGTGAGAAAAGATTTGTGAGTTCTTGGGCAAAAGTGTGATATAATTATTAGCAAGAGTTATAACACTAAATGTTAAATTCCTATTTAACATTATCACCTCTTTTTGAGAAAAAAAAATGTAAAAAAAAAAATTGTTGTGCCAAGAATGTAATACTACTGGAAATAATTCAATTATAACATATATCATAATCATAACAATATAGTATTTCTGTTCATTTTCCTTGAGAATTTTTGCTCACTCTCTCTCTCCCAAGTCATACAAATATTTTAATGATGTGGAGCAAAAAAAATTTATCTATACACATTTGATCCACATAGCTCACTCAAAGATTTGGTTTGTATAAAAACCATTTCTAATATACTTTGTTTCTCGTACTTTCAATTTGTGATAATACCCTCAATATTATGTTTGTTTTTTACATTGTTGTTATTTCAAATTATCATACCTTTATATTATCAATTTTCTCATACTTATTATTTTCATTCACATTTATTATTCTTATTACCATATCAAATCTTTCTATTCATTATCACTATCTAAAATAAAAGTGATTGAAATGACAATATAACCAAAAATTTGCATCACAAGGATTGTAAAATTTCTTAGTAGCTAAAAAAAAATAAAATGGTTATCAGAAAGAGAAAACCAAGAAAAAAATCTAGCTTAATTTTTGAATGGGATGTTTCCATATTTAATGATGATTGGGCCAGCCATTTATCATCAAATATTAAATTTTGAGCTCGAAGGAGAAAGATGCAATTCAAAAATCTAACCATGAAAAAAAAATATTGCTAACTAAATTTTTACATTAAATAAATTTCAAGCCAAAATTGTCAATATCAATACCTTATACAATACGTGATAAATAATTTACACTATCTCAGCTTAATATTCAAAACTCCCATCAAGATCATTTATATTAGACATGTCATTACTCAATTTTTCTTTTAGCAACCTTTTTTTGAAAAGTTTACTTACATGATATTTTTTATAAATATCTCTTTTATCATCTTTAATGTGAATGAGGTAATTATTTCCTCTGAATTTTTAGTGACCTTAAATGGTCCTTCATATTTAGGTTGAAAGGTATTTACATCAGTGTTAATTTTTAAATATATCAAATCATTATTTTCAAAATTTGGGATTGCTCTCCCTTTTATTTGTTTACTGTGCTGCTCAAAGTATTTACTCTCATTTTTGGAAACTATATCTCTCGTCTCTGCAATATGTTCTTTTAAATTCTTGAGAAAATTAGTTGGTGTCTCTCCTTTCCTAGCCGAAACATGTATATTTAAAGGTATAGTTAAATTTCTGCCAAAAAATAATTCAGCTGGTGTATATCCAGTCACTGCATGAATAGAAGCATTATAATGAAGTTTAAAAAAAAGTAATTTCTTAGTCCAATCCCAGCTGTTGTTACACATAGATGCTAAAGATTCTTTGAGAACTCTATGTGACCTTTCTATTAGTTTATTAGCCATAGGATAGTAAAATGAGGTTTTACGATGTTCAATACTCAGTGCCCTAATAAAATTTTCAAACTCCTCCGAAGTAAAGTTAGTACCATTATCAGAAATAATGGATTGAGGCAAACCAAATTTGGAAAAATATTCATTTAAGTTATTGATAATTGTAGAAGATTTAATGTTAGTTAAGGGTATTGCCTCTAAATAACGTGAGTAGTTGTCAATTATGGTTAAAATAAAGAATTTATTATCAATTGATCTGGGTAATTTCCCTACAATATCTATTGATAAAATTTGTCCTACACTTAAATCACCTTTTTCAATTAATTTTGTCTCAGTTAATTTAGCCTTAGGCTTATTTGCCAAACATGCATCACAAGATTCTACAAAATTTTTAGTATCTGCTAACATTCCATACCAAGCATAATTTTTTTTTAATAAATTATAAGTTTTAAATACACCAAAATGTGCTGCATGAGCTGCCTTTAAAATTTCCCCTCTTAATGAGATGGGTATAAAAATTCTATTCAAAGTCTTATAAGGGTGTTTAGGTGGTCTCACCTTCATCATCAAAATACCATCATTATTTAAAAAAAATTTCTTAGAAGTTAGTTTGTCGTTATCATTTAGTTTTTTAAAGATTTCCTGAGTTTGTTTACAATTTTGTTGAGAATTTTTTATATTCTCTATTTTAAGATTATCATTAACCTCAAAAATGTTTGCATTATTTACTACAGCATTATCATTAGTTACTCTAGATAGATAATCAGCAGGATTTTTAAAACCAGGAATATGTTGAATTGTGTAACTGAATTCCTGCATATACATTAACCATCGACTTACTATTTCAGGTTGTTTTTGTAAATTTATATGAAAAGTTAGAGCTTTAGCATCAGTAAAAATAACAAAATTTTTGCCATAAAGAAACTTATCAAAATACTTAATAGAATCTACAATGGCTAAGAGTTCCCTCCTGATAGATGGGTATTTAGATTCAGAATGGGTTAACTGCCTAGAATAAAACTCTATTGGGTCAAAATTGTCATTATTTTTTTGCATTAGAATTCCACACAGAGCATTGCTAGAAGCATCAGTTACCAAGTAAAATTTTTCTTCATCATTTATATTCTTTAAAGTAGGTTTAAGCAATAATTGTTCAGATATATTTTTAAAAGCATCCTGACAGTCTTTATTCCAATTAAAAGTAACATTCTTTTTCGTTAAATTTACAATAGGTTTAACAATTTCTGCGAAGTTATAAATCAAATGTCTGAAATAACCAATCATACCTAAAAACGTTTGAACTTGTTTCACATCTTTTGGAATAGGAAATTTTAAAATCTTATTTACATTTTCAGATGCAGGTGAAAAACCATTTGAATTAACATCAAAACCTAAATATTTAATTTCAGACTTGCAAATTTGTATTTTAGCTGGATCAAGAGTTAAATTAAATTTCTTTAATCTGTCAAAAACCTTAACAAGTAACTGTGACATTTCTTCCATAGAATTTGCAGCAAGAACAATGTCGTCAAGGAAATATTGCAAATTAGGTCCCTTAATATCGTCTAAACATTTAGAAATTAAATTATGGAAAAAAGATGTACTGTTGCGAGAACCAAAAGGAAGGCGAGTAGGTTGAAAGTTGCCTATCTCACAACAAAATGCTAATTTGGATTTATCCTGTTCTTTTAATTTTATCTGGAAAAATGCACTCTTGAGATCTAATACACTATATAATAATTTTCCAGAAATGTTATGTAAGATATCATTGATTTTTGGAAGACAAATTTTAAAAGTCTCAGTAACTGAGTTAAGTAATCTATAATCTATTACCATCCTGAATTTTTGTAAGTTAGGATCATTTACATAAGGCTTTTTCTTGACAAAAATCACAGGAAAACAATAATTGGAAGAAGATGGTTCAATAATTCCTGCATTTAATAGATCATTAATCTCTTTTTTGGCAAAATTTTTTGCAATATTAGGAATCGGATATGGTTTTGTTTGTATAGAAAAATTATGCAATAAGTTAAATTCAGGTATTACTGCATCAGTAGATCCTAAAGTTGTATAAGATTGAGAGAAAACTTGATAATTATTTAACAAAACTTGAAGTATCTTATCTGCATCTACCTTATTTAAATGACTCAAATCAAAATCAGAGGCATTAAGTTCTTTTTTTCTCAGTTGATGAATTTCATTTAGATTTAAATTGTTAATTTGGTAATTAGTATTTTCTTTAGGTTTAATTATATCATCATCTTTAATACCAATAACATTTCCTAATTTTGTACCTTTATTAATCACAATCTTATTATCTGTGTTATTTTCAATTAAAGTACTAAATTTTTTATCCTTAAATTCATTAACAGATTCATAGATAGTATAATTTAGTTTGTTCTTGCTTGGAGAAAAAAGCATTTGATTACTATCTTTCATATCTTTAGACATACATAATTGAATTAAAAATTGAGAATGGGGTTCTATCACAATCTTTTTTGGTGCAAAAGCAAAATTATTTACAATCTTTACATCACTTAAAACATTATTTACAATACGAGGAGTATCTTCGAGAAAATCAAAAGAATCATGGTTCACTATAAGTTTTTTGTTGGGTATATCTAAAATAATTTTATTCTGTTGAATGAAATCATACCCTAAAATTATTTTATATTTATAAGCCCAAGAATTCTTAGTTACAAAAAATATCCCTTGAAACCATTTAGTGTCAATTTTGAATTTAGAAGAAATTGCAGACATATAAGGAACAGTATTGTTGTCGATAGTATGAATTCTTACAGATCTAGATAAATAACTTATTTTAGTGTTTTCTTTAATTTCATTAAGAGTGATAGGATCAATTAAACTAAGATTTGCACCAGTATCTAGTAAAGCCGGAATGGTTAAGTTACCAAATCTTAACAAAATAATAGGTAGAGATTCTGAATCGTTACTGTTATTACAGGTCATTACATGTTTATTTACTTTTTCTACTCCTTCATTTGTATCTTTTATTTTACTATTTTTTTTAGTTATATCCTCTTCAGTTACCCGATTACTATTCTTATTGTTATTAGAAATTTTTGAATTATATTCCTTAACCTTATCATAATCTGAATTAAAATTTTTATCTTTAAGATTACTATTGACATATATTTTAGTTTTATATATTTTGTTCTTATCATTCGGAAATCTATCTTTTTTGCCAATATTTCTCTTTTTTAACCTTAAGTTACCAGTTAATTTTTGATCATTTGAATTACTACTGGTTCTTGTAAGCTTTGTATTTTTCCACTTGTCACAAGAACCATTAACTAGTTTAAATTATTTTGTCTTCTGTCCGTACTGTTGTTACCCCTATTCCTAAAATTTCTATTGAATCCTCTTCTGAAAGAGCTGCGGCTTCTTTCATAAGGCTTAAATTTGTTGTTTACATTGGAATTTTTAGGATAATACCAACATTCTGTGGTGATATGATTTCTACTACATATATGACAAGTTATCTTTGGTTGATTCAATTTGTTCGATTGTGAGATGTTGTTGACCGATTTAGTTTTAGTTAAATCATTTATTTTTTGAGTCAATTCCTCAATTTTTTTGTTGCTTTCTATCTGGCTTCTTAATAAAATTTCAATTTCTGATGATTTTGTTACATTATTCAGATGGGCTTCATTCATTGAAATCGCATTTTCAATATCTATAGCAATTTTGCCTATTTCATTGAAATTTGAGGCTCCCCTTTTCATAACCTCGATTCTAATATCCGGACGCATGCTGTCAAGCAGCTTTTGTGATTTCATTTTCCTAGCTAGACTTAAAGTTTGCTCATTACTATCTCCATTGATTTCTAGATACTCATTAGTAGCCTTTTCTACCTCTTCAATTAAATTTCTTATGCTTTGATTTGGTTTTTGAATCAATGAGTTAAATTTACTTTGTAACTCTGCATAACTTAATTTCCTAGAAAATTTATCTTTTAATAATTTAACTATGCATTCGTATTCCGTGTCAACATTTGTTTTGGCCTCACTAACTACTTTCAATGCTTCTCCTGCAAGATTTAACTTTAATATCAGACTTTTTTTTTTGTTGTCCCATTTTTCTAACTGAGCGATTTGCTCTAAATTATTCAGAAAAAAATTTAAATTTGCATCTTTGCTGCCATTGAAAGCTTGTAGCGAACTCGCTAAAGAATGTGAAGATTTAGCCATAATGTTTCAATTTAGATTTAAATCACAGAAATATTTACAGAAGTAATAGCTACCATTAAAATATCAATGAAAAAATATATCAACAATTAATAAATAGCATCAATTTTTGAGAATTCTACTGTTACACTGAAATATATATATATATATCATAATCATCATTTCAAATATACACATAAAATACACCACTGTTTACTATATTCCCAAAAATTTTCAGTTTTCTATTTAATGAATTATTAATTTCATTCTAAATTTTGCAAACAAGAATGTTATCACTCAAAAAATATATATACAGATTAATAGGTATCACATGAAATACTTTGTCATAATACTGATATTTAGAAATATCAAAACATATGTCCAAGTTAAATTATATTTTCAAATATTAAAAACAATATTCCTTACAAGGAAATAAAGTATAAATTCACAGTAAATTTATCAATGATGTAATATGCAAAATATTCATCTGAGAGAGAGTGAGAAAATAAATCATTAAAATATCCTAGTGTAATCATCACTAGAGTAATAATATATAAAAAAAATTATTTTCACACATTGATTACGTTTAAATTTAGAGCCAAATATCTAGAGAATTGAAAAAAAATTAAACTAATACCAGGTTCTGACCATAAACGGCGCCACATATTACACGGTGAACATATATCATATTACACGGTACCATTATAACATGGTGGTTGTTTTATTATGGCATTGCATAATTAAATATTATCTATTTTATTTAACCATTTATATATAATACTTAATGATTAAATTTAAATATTAAAATTTAAGATCAAGACTGACTGGCCGAAAAATTAATCAGTAATCAGCACGTGTATAAAATTGAGAATAAAAGATAAATTTAAAACCTAAGCATAGAAACTGTATAATGAGAATAAAGCTGCAATCAAAAACTACTCTTAAATTTTATGCTATAAAATCATTTATAGTGATGGTAACACGTGCTGCGAAATAAATTAAGATCATAGGGTTAGTACAAAACATGTGAAACGCTCAATTCTCTAGAATAAAAAAAGATTTTAGAATAAGATCAAATCAAATAACTAATCAGTACAGAAACATCAAGGAGAATAGAATCAGAATATACTTACAAAAACATTTTTATTTTCTTGGCTATAATAGACAAGTACTTTAAGTACTGAAATTTTACATCAATTTTATGATTTCAAAACACCAAAATAATTTGCCATCGTATATCCATACTGGCAATGAAATATAAGATTGCTAAAACAGCAAAAAATTTAGATAAAGATTTTGAGATTAGAAGAGATTCTTCCAACTCTACAGAATTTACTCCCTAAAACTGGAGCTGCACACTCTCTCACTTTTTTTTTGCTAAGGGGCCGAAGCCCCCTCGCCTCACGAAAACCAACTACCAACTCTTTTCTTGTTTCAAAGCTCGCGGCAAGGATGAAAATCAGACTGATGCCAACAAAAACGAAAAGTTTTTCTATTTTGTCTTCGGCTTATCAGCCTTACACTTAATCGCCTCATCTTAAGCGGAATTCCAAGAGTCTCTTTCCTTCATCTGATTGGCTCCGCTGCCGTTCCATTGCCCAATAAGAGATGAGTGCATCCCGAAAGATTTGCTTTCTTCAGACACTGCTTTCCATGTTGTTTTGTTTACAAACTGAAACTAGAATGTCTTTGAAATATGTGAGAAAAGATTTGTGAGTTCTTGTGCAAAAGTGTGATATAATTATTAGCAAGAGTTATAACACTAAATGTTAAATTCCTATTTAACACTAGCATCAAAGTGTAAAATACTACATATGTTAAATGTATTAATTAGTTTAATAATTTATTATTAAATTGCTATTTTTATAAGTCTCAGGAGCGTAAAATGGAGGTTTAAGGTATGTTTCAACAAGTCTACAAATAGAAAATTATTTTTATACGACACAGAAGTAAATGTAGAGGAATAAGCATAAATTTGAGGTCCTCAAACAACAAACCCTAGAAAAAGGATATAAGACGCTTTATTGCTCAAGTTCAGCTTCCGATTATTCCAACTTCAGATCATCAAAAGTATGCAATTTTGCCGTGATTGGACTTTACAAAATGTGTTATAGCAATATATATATATATATATATATATATATATATATGTGTGTGTGTGTGTGTGTGTGTGTGTGTGTATGTATGTATGTTACAGCCAAAGCCCGAATTCGGCCAGATCGATCGCGAATTGGCCAGGAACGCTGTAAATTGGCTGACCAATGTCCGATCTTTTCTTGATTTCGGGAATTGGCTGGATATAATTACATTTATTCGATGATATAATTACATTTATTCGATATTTTAATACTTACTGACGATAGATTAGAAGATGCATACCGGGCAGTGACACTGAACCTTAAAAAAACATCAGTGTAGGGTATACCGGGCAAATGTATACCGGGCAGTGGCACTGAATCTTAAAAAACATCAGTGTAGTGTATACCGGACAAATGTATACCGGGCAGGGGCACTTGACCTTAAAAAAACATCAGTGTAGCGCATACCGGGCAAATGTATACCGGGCAGTGACACTTGACCTTAAAAAAACATCAGTGTAGGCTATATCGGGCAAATGTATACCGGGCAGTGGTATTTAACTAGACCTAGTATGACTAGACCTTTGGTAAATGTCCGAAATATATACTAGGTCTAGGTTAAGTGCCACTGCCCAGTATACATTTGCCCGGGCATTCTTGAATGAGCACATTGCGTTTTGGCCGGAACATCGTGGCTACTTCGCGAAATGGCCGGCCAAAGTGCGAAATAATTGATCGTTTCAATTATTTCGCACTTTGACCGAGAGGTATGGCCAATTTACGAAGTGGCCGGACTTCGGACTTAGGCCGTGACATTATATATATATGTTACGGCCAAAGCCCGAAGTCCGGCCAATTCGCGATCTGTCCGGACCTCTTGGCGAAAGTCCGAAATTTTCTTGATTTCGGGAATTGGCCGGCCAGATCGCGAAGTGGCCGGGGATGGCTGGCCAAAGTGCGAAATAATTGATCGTTTCAATTATTTCGCACTTTGACCGAGAGGTATGGCCAATTTACGAAGTGGCCGGACTTCGGGCTTAGGCCGTGACATTATATATATATGTTATGGCCAAAGCCCAAAGTCCGGCCAATTCGCGATCTGTCCGGTCAGATCGCGAATTGGCCGGACCTCTTGGCAAAAGTCCGAAAGTTTCTTGATTTCGGGAATTGGCCGGCCAGATCGCGAAGTGGCCGGGGATGGCTGGCCAAAGTCCGAAATAATTGAAACGATTAGTGAATATTTTACTTTGGCGGCCTTCTATAATTATATAAATAATTCTTATAAATCTTCTAATTTAAAAATTTAAAATATAGAAGTTTTTAAATTGTCTATTAAATAATCATTAATTTAATAATTATTATTAAATTTTCTATTTAATTGTCTAGTCATACATACACCAAAGGTCTAGTCATACTAGGTCTAGTTAAGTGTCACTACCCGGTATTCATTGGCCGACTTCGGACTTTGGCCGTAATATATATATATATAAAGACATTAATTTTCGAAAACTCATTTCTATTTGAAACAATTCTCATAGAAAACGAACTTATTTACTATTCTAATTGATAGTTTAAAAAACAAAACAGAGAAATAGAAATAATGATACGCATATTTCAAAATATTACGTAACGACCAAATTTTAAAATTACAAATATTCTTTTTAACACAGCAATATGCTTAGCTTTATTTTCAAATTCAAGTTTCAAAAAGCCTTTTTCTTATTTATTTATAAGTTACAATAAATTCATTTTAAACCGGCGAAATTACTATGAATAATAAATTATTTCTCCGCAACTTTAGAATAATTACACTTCTTCCACAAAACCGATTAACCCTACGGATAGAAACCAATAAGTCTCACTTTCTCTCTGCTTCTCTTTCGTTTAGAGAAATGATTCGAAAATAAATTCTTTCCATTTTATTTTCTATTATCGAAAATTATTTTCTTTTAAAAGATCGTCTGAGTAGAATATATATTTTTTTTGAGAAAAACTAAAATATAATGGTAACATAAGCACAAAATGGATATTCTAAAGATCTTAATTAACTAGTTAAAAGCATTAGATTAAAATAAATCGAGTTTTGTACGATTATTGTTTTTCTTCGTAGCCTAAGCTGCAATGCAAATTTACTTTAATGTTTACCGATCTGAATTTTTAAAGGTTCATAAATATCTCGAAAGCATTTTCTATTTTTGTTTACATTTCTTTTCTGTTTTCCGTTCGTTTTTCTTCAAAAAGAGTTATTTATTCGCTTTAAAGTTTTCAGACTAAATCGACTAAGATTGTTTAATCCGTTTTGTTTGAATATGCTCTTTGATAAATTTTACTTAATTCAAAATATATACAATTCCGCAGAAATTTCTGTAATTATAATTATAAAATCGTAGTTTAGTAATACTTAGGATAAAATGTTTTTCTCAAATTGTATTAAGCACTGCATGCTCGTCATGTAGAATTGCATGCAGCTCTAAACTGCATTTTACAAAATATTTTAATTATAAAAAATTTCCTGTTTTTTAAAAAATAGTATCGGTGTTATTGCATTCTTAAATTTTTAACTTTAATCATCAAAGATTTAAGACCATTTACTCGAAATTTTCTTCCGACGCTTTTAATTTCTTTTTATCAGGTTTGCTTTAAACTTAATTTTTTATGAATTGTAAAAAAAATTACATTAGGGGGTTAAAAGTTACATTTACAAAAAAGAAAAACGCTATCTAAATCTAACAAATCATTACTGGAGAAGGTAGGACTGAAAACATTGAAACAACATATTAAAAGCGGTCGTTACAAAATACCTTGTTCAAACTATTTACCAATGTGAACCATCTATATTTATCTGGTAACCATATACCTGTATACAATGTGTTACAAATAGTTGATCAATCAATAAATACAAAACTTTATGTGGACAAACTTCGATATTTACTCTATAATTAATCTCAGAATCCAGATTAAATTTGACAAAATTAATCTAAAACAATAAATGAGCAATATTAAGTAAAAAGTAATTTTTTAAGAAAAAAGTTATGCAGAAATTATAAAGCATTAATTGTAATTTATAAAATGATAATCTGATTACAATTATGTGATAGTTTTATCAGATAACAATACTATTTATTAACTAAATATATTTATTTAGATAAGTTTTATAAAGTGTTAATTATGATTTATTAAGAGTCTCTCTCTTTTTCAGCCATAAAGTTTTTAAATCTAACTTCAGCTAAGTGGTTTTGAAGATTATATTTATTAAATATAGCAGTGCTAATAAATCTTCCTTGAAATATTTATATTTTGTATCTATCTTTGAGCTATGGACAATATCCTGATTTGAATAATAAACTAATATTGATGGCTCAAGTTAATAACAAAAGATCGTTTTTTCAAGTTGAGTATTATTAGACTAAGAGAGATAAAAAATGTTTTAATGGCAGTAAATTTTAGTGTACAAAATTATGTGAGTAAAATGATAGAGAATATTCTAAGACTAAGAACACACCCTGTTTGCCTTTTAGACAAAAAGACTTTACGACTTGATCGTGTTATTATTATTTTTTCCTTCCCGTATGATGATCCATGGACCACACAAGAGTTTCCTTTTTGTTGAAGTGATAAAAAAAGTCAAAGTCAAGGTATTTTTTTATGATAAATGATTTGAAGCTAAATTGAAAAAACCCTATGTATTTTTTTTTCTGTATTAGATGGTTAAGTCTGTCAGGTGTTAGAGCATGGTGAAAATATTAATTATCGATGACATTACAACGCTAATTTTACTTTTCTGATGAAAATTAATTATTAAACGTAACAAAATCTCTTATAAATGTCTATTAATTTCAATTTTTTTAATATTCTTAATATGCCTTAAGCGATTTATTGTTTTGTTTTATTTCTGTGGGGTGGCATTGACCAGCAGTTCCTAATTTTGTTTTCAGCCACGGAGCTCTTAAATGTGTCGGAACGCTGACTGTTAAAAAAAGACGTTTTTTTTTGCAAAAGTAAATATAAAAACAAAAAAAAAAAAAACTCAAATTAATTTAGAAAAAATTATTGTGAATGAAATTTTGATTCATTGTTTCATGAATAAGTCTTAAAATTAGGTTTTATGTTAGACAGTTGAATTCGCAAGTCTGCAGAGGTAATGTATTTTGGTGTGGTATTGGTGTATTTTGCCGTTTAAGTTGAAAACGAATGAAATAAGCTGAATTATAATTTTTGAAAAAGAACTGCTATAAATTGTGAGAAAAATAATAAGAGAAAAATAATTCTTTATTCCAGAATTTGGCTATTTATTTTGAATTTCAAAGTTTGATAAGAAATACAGATGCACTAGTTCGCAAATACATATCGTTTATTAATTCATTTAATATTTTGTTATTGGGTTTTATTTTTAAATTTCTAATTTCAATTTTATTGCAATTTTACGTAAATAATTTCATAAAAAAACACAAAAAACAACCTTAATATTAAATAAATAATAAATTATCGGTTGGAAACAAACCTATTACAGGTTTAAAATATCATAACTGGTTAAAAATATTCTAACTAACGGAACCCCTTTGTGTTTCCCACGAAAGCACCATACATGGATGGAAGCAATGGTATAAATGAAAGCTACGTGTTTTACTTTCAAGTTTGAGGAATCAGAATTATTTTCTGGACATTTATTTTGGAATTCCTGAATGAATGTGTAAAAATAATAATGGCTTTATGTTATTAAAAATTTGAATCTGTAATTAAAATGATAATCGAATGATCACATTTCTGTAGTTTAAGTATGTTGCACACGTTTATTTTAGTGTCCTTTACAGTCATAATTATAAATCTGTTTTAACGTAAGAATGAATGACTTCCAACAGAAAGGAAAATTAAACAATTCTTTGCACCAACAATAATTTAAAATTTTTTTAATTGTAATATTTTTGAAGTTTATGTAACTATATTATTTTACAAACGATATGGAAGTTCTCTTTAACAAAATGTTAATACGAAAATATATATTAGTATCAGTCCAACTAAAATGTTACATTTTTGACAGACCAACAAATTGGATTTTTTTTAACCTGACTTGTATTTTTATGTATCTGGTATAATTAGAATTGATAAAATTTTAAAACTAAAGATGTTAATGTATATATTTGTTTTTTTAATTATTTTTTTATTACATTTAATAATTTTAATAACAAAAATATCTTTACAAATTTAAATTTTTGTTAATTCGCTTAGGTGTCCATGCGAGTGAAATCTTGTAATGGCAATTTTGGTAAGTTTTCAACTAAGTAGAGCACTTAAATCTCATCTAGAGCTCTGTTATTGATAAGTTAATTAACCTCAAAGTTAAGTCTTCGTAAGTTTTAAAAATTTCCTGAACACAGGAAAAAAAACAGAATTAGTTATAAATTAAAAATAATTTAGCTAGAATTTTAATCTAAAATTACATTTGAAACCATGTGCTTGAGGACAATAGTGCCGTGCAAATGAAAAAAAAATTAAATTATTTAAAATAAAGTTGTTTGATAAATATATTCTTTCTATTGTTAACGCTATGAGCGCTAAAATAGAATTTCAAAAAACTGTTAAAACAAAATTTATATTTGAAAAAACAGTTTATGCTATAGGTAGCTTATTATACAATAAGATCAAATGTATTAGTTTTTTGTCTCTTGCATTGATTTTTCTATTATAAGGCAGAATACGAGTTGCAATCGATTTCTGAATGCTACAAGCAGAGTTTATCGTCAATCGAATTTTTTATCTCTTTTTGACAAATGCAAACTAGCAAACACAAAACTGAAAGATGGAAATAATGAAATTGAATTAAAAGTAAAAATAAAATAATAAAAAATTTGTATCGCCACTTTCGTATTAAACATTTATCACCACCATAAAATTCGTCCTCGTCTATTGACAATAATGCAGCATTAGATCTTTAGTTTGAGGAATGACACAATTTAATTCTTTTTTTTTTCTTCTTCTTTTTTAATCTTATTGAAAAATGTAATTCATAAAATCTGTTTGTAATTTTATTCTAAACATATCATAATTCTTATTTTTTTTAAAGTAGATTTTAAGACACACTTTATTCGTTTTTGCTGCGAACAAAATTAAAAACAAAACTCTCTTCTTTACCACGAAACGAGACATAAGCAAACAAAGAGTTTACAGAACATGCTGTCCCCATTTCAAAACATATACAAAGATATTCTCGATGACAGGGATCTCTTATAAAATGATAATTGGCATACGGAGTTAGAAACTTATTAACTCACTTCATTTCAGCGAAAGAATAAAGCCTACGGAAAGAATTATTAATGAAGTGAAGAATAACCTTACTTTTTTTTTTTTATCAAACATAGAATGGGATAATTTAGAGCAAGATTAATCCGGTTAGGAAAAAACTTTCTTTTTTGTTTTTGATTCCTGCCAGGTAAAGTGGGGTAAAGTTGAGGGAATCATTACGTTGAAGCGTATGGTTAATGGGCATTTCGGGTGGGCAGAGTACTCCGTGTTGTTTGAGTGACAGCTCCGATGTTAATATGAGCTCAGGCCTGATCTATTGTCTAAGGTGCGGCCCATAGCAGTCGTAAATCATGAAGAAGCTTTCTTTAATGTCGGATTTTTACTATTTTTTTTTATGGGGATTAATTCGGTTGTTTTAATACTGTTTAAATTTTCTCCCTCAAATATTTACGAATGTATATTCATAAAAAATAAACCATAAAAATGTTAAGTTAGATTTGAGCACAGTGATCCGGTATAAGTTTATATTTAATGTAAAATGTTACACTTCATTACTGTAAAATATTATATTTACGACCTAAGTTGCCAAACTGGACTTCACAACTTTTCTTTTGTGTTTACTCTGTTTTTTTGTCTGTTCTTGTTCGAATCTCTTATAGTTCCAGAAATCTGGACATAGACTACGAGGAGGAAATTAAGACCCCGATATGAAAAATAGTTGAATTATTCCATTCAGTAGAAATGTTTGAAAAATGATTTTCTCGCATTACTTTAACAATAGCCATTGATATAAATAAAATTGTGAACGATTCTGTTTACGATTTTATTGCACGTTCTTTAATGTTCATTCATTTTTTACAACTTCAAGTCATCCGTGGTTGATGTAGTTGGTGAAAATAGTTGAATTATTCCTTTCGGAAAAATTTTTGAAAAATGATTTTTTCACATTAGTTTAACATTAGCCATTGATATAAATAAAATTGCAAAGAATTCTGTTTAAGTTTTTATAGCACTTTCTTTCATGTTTAATTATTTTTTACAACTTTAGTCAATTGCATGTGGATCTGTACAACATTATCGAATCAGCTTTTCTAAAGTTATCTGAAATCACTCTTTTATTTTGCTTCGAGTTGTGCTTTTAAAAGTGTTAGTGAAAAAAAATGAAGTGCAATTTTTTTAGAAGACTTAATGAATCCTACGACGAATAAAAATATGAAATAAAATAATTTAAGAATTAAAAAAAAAAAACATTTCTACGGTAATTCTAATAAATAAAATATTACGATAACATATAAAAATTTATTTTATATATTCTTGGCTAATTTTCCAGGTATTATTGTACATTTCAGCAAAAAATAGACTAAAAATGTTATTAAAAAAACTGCAGCTTGGAAATACGAGCTAATTGCAGATTTGAAATCAGTGACGTGAAAATATCTAAGATCCATTAAAAAATATCATGAAACAGAAAACGAAAGAAATTTGCTCCCCTCTGTAATTCGTCGATAAGTTTTTAAATCTGAATGTGTGTTTATGAATATAAACACCGCTCGATATGCGTGTTCAAGAAAATGGACTTTTCCCAACACCAATTTTATTTTATTTTATAAGCGTCGTTGAACAGCCTACACAATTTTTGAGTTTACGGCAACCAATGTTCAATTCAGTAGCCTTGTAATTTTGAACACAATCCAGAGAACAAGGGAATTTCTTAATCGAGTATTGGATGAAATGTTTGCTTTCGTGGAGGACTTTTTGATGGAAATAACCGGCATTTGTTGTACATGTAGACGAAAACCACCCGCGGTTAGTCTGACAGCAAGAAGACTCGTACCAATGATCTGTCTACCACCGAGAATATTTTATCAGCATTGTGGTCGGCGCGAGTCGGGTACGTATCCTCCAGCAATCACTGAGTTTTGAACCCTGTCACCTCACGGTTAAACTCAACACTTATTATAGTAGATGTTTAAATAATTAAGGAAAAGTAAGCCAGTAATTCTTCGTTTAGATGTTAAATTCGGGTAAAAAACTTAAAAGGCGCATTTCGTGAACACTGTGTCCAGATTTATAAAATGCTGCACATGCTAAAATAATTTAATTTTTCAAATTTATTATAATAATTTGTCCAGCCTTTTAGCTGGGTTTTTTAAAAAAAATCTGATTCTGGTTTTTTTTTATCTCGTACGGGATGGCATAAAAGTAAGCAATCAATATATCAGCACTGAAATCTTACACAAAGCAAAAAGACATATACCAACACAAATTTAAAAAAAAATTCAATTTCTTTAAATATATTATATTCTGTAATTTCAGGTGGCTTGACGTTTCAGATTAAACGAAACACATTTTTAGTAGTTAATCCTATTATAATAAAATTAAACTAATCAAAATCGTCAGCCATGATCTTGCTACTCAAGACCAATTCATGATGATCAAAATTCTTTCACTATCGCGCAATTTTCCCTGGTACTTATTCCATTAAAAGATCTGTGGGAAGCCTCTTTTCCTAGTATATATTCAGTATTGATACAGTTTTTAAAGGTATCAAATGTATTAATGGTAATATATTATGTATTAAGGAAATATTATACCTATATTACCATAATATCAATAGCGCCTATTTCCTAAATTTTGCATTATTGGGGTCATTAATTTTATGGCGATTTTTTACATTTCTCTTAATCGAATTAGTGGAATTTCTCAATTAATTTTACTTTATAATACATTGCATAATTTTTTCATTTCAATTACTACTTATTATATCGAATTTAATTAAGCATCATTGGAGTCTATAATATTTAAATTTTTTCTTACATTGCTATTAAATGAACTCATACCATTTTGCCATTTTTTTTTTTTTTTTTTTTTTTTTTTTTTTTTTTGAATTTTAGTTCGCAGTTTATTTTTTATTTCAATGGTATGACGATTATAATAGTAAGATAATTATAATAGTATTGCAATTTCTTACATTTCCTTTAAAAAATAACCTTTTCAATATTAATTTTGCCTTATAGAGGCTAGCTATTATTTAAATTATTACTTAATAACAAGTTTAATCGAAGCATGATAGACGTCTATAAGAGTAAGTTGATTGTTTACGTTTCTCTTACACGGATTAGTACTATTTCTCAATTTTGCTTTTCTATACTTATCTAAGTATTTTATTTAGATTACTATTGATTTTAAATTACTTAGATTGTTTAATAGATTTAAGTTTTAAAAGCATAATTAGGCACAAAATAAACACGTGATTTCAAATGACTTAAAAAATATTAATTTAGTGACCCATACTATCATGTTCATGCTGACCATTAAGTTTATCTAATATAAGGAATAAATAATAATTAAATATTTAAAAACGTGCAAAATTTTTTTTTTTTAATGCTGTCTAAAAGCTAGCAAATATCACTAATGTAATCTTATTTGATTTAGGGAAAATTGCCTGCAATCTCATTACATTTATCTATGGCGAATTCTAAGCTAATGAAAAAATTCTATTTTTCATTCCGCTCTACCGAACGAACTAATTGAAAATTTCAGACAAGTTTCAAAATCGGGACTGAATTACCCTAAGCAACCGCTGTCCAATTAATAGCAGGTTACTAGCCGCTTTGGGCAAACAGCTTGGTCACCTTTCAAAATTATCTTGCAAAATAAATAAACTTTAATGGTAACCAAGCCGAATGCACAGCACAACTATTTAAATAATCTATTTCTTCAAACCCTCCTCCAATCCAAACACCTTAATTAGTTTCAAACAATATATTTACCAAATGTTTGTACCGTCAACTTGTTGCCCGCGGCTTTTTCTCGTGCAGAAGTACTTCGATTTGAGCTTTATAATTACAAGAGATGTCCTTGATATTGTCTATGTTCTTTATGTATTGAATTTTACTAATAATTTAAAATCTGTCCGGCAGCCAATAAATCAAATAAACCACATAACTATGAGTTCGGGGCATTTCAGCGTTGTAGGCAGCTGAATTATTACAGTTATTTCCATCTCTGTTGTGAGATAAGATTTTTAAAAAAATTAAAGAAAAAAACTTATCCCAATGCTCCATTATGTGCTGCACTGCTTCCACATGCACCTCTTTAAACACAACTAATATATATATATATATATATATATATATATATATATATATATATATATATATATATATATATATATATATATATATATATATATATATATGCTATTTCTCGAAAAAAGAAAGCTCTATCACCAATAATTGTTATGAGAGTATGCAACACTACAGCATCATCTATGTTTGAAATTTCCACAGCGATTTTAGAAAGAATCAGAAATAAATCAAAATAATAACTTAGTTTTTATTTAGTTCAAGTTTTTATTTCTAAAAAAGAAAAAACAATTTCTTTTTAATAAATACTAAATAAAGGATAGATTATATTTGTGGGTGCCCCTTGATTCTCGCCAAGTTGTGATCGCGGTTGATTGTCAAGCTGGGCGATGTTGAACCCAATCGTGATTCTGATTGGTTTAGATTTTAGTGTTATTTTTAAATGTTCAACAGTATATGTAATTTCAGAGATCTGTTAGTTCTACGTTAGATACCGGCTGGTAAGTTTACTTTTGCTTCTGGTCAATGAGATCGAAGGTATGTGGGCAGTCATGAAAAGGGACTTAAGAAAAATGTCAACGCCAGTCCTGTACCACGGACGCCATTTTCGAATCGAATTTCGCCGGGTTCATATGGCGATGGAGGTACACAGATTCTATTCATGATAAATTTAGACAGTATCTAACTGCTATTAGAGAATTCTGTGCACCTAAATCTAAGGAAATTAAAGCTTAATGAAGAAGTGAGTTGTTTTTTTCCTTTTCTTTCTGTGCTTACTCCATTAATTTTTGTTTCGATTCAAAATGCATTTTATTGGGTTTATTAATTTTGCTTATATTGGGTTCATTGCAATTTTATAAAGTTTTGGCCGATGTTTTGATGAAATTTTCCAATGTTTTATTGAAATATTACCCAACATTGCAAACCCAACAACAAAGGACGAAGTCTATTCATTGACCATACCGCAGCTATCAGTTCCAAACGACTTGAATGATACTTTTCTTCCTCAGGAGATATACGGCGACTTACGGAATAAACTAACCGAAAAGCACTAGACTTATTTCGTTGCAAGAGCATTCCAGCTAATCCAACAGAGCTTGCATCAGTGTGTAATTCAGTTTCATCGCGTGGATCAAATAGTTTCAACACTGGTCTCGATACTAATTTAGAACGAAGTTTTCAAGCGCATCATTTTGATCATCACTCCATGTAAACGATGAATTTTTCTTTAGCATCCTTGTGAGGGGTTCAGCAATTGAAGCATATCGTGTTATAAATCGGCGAAAGAAACTTGTTGAACCAAGAAAACGACGCAATTAATCTTTGGTCTCAAGGACGGGGTATTCAGCAATGGCAGCAAGTTTTCCTGGACCTGGTCGTATTCTATTTTTATCAATTACAAATCCCAAATACTCAATTTCTGACATTTCGAATTCACATTTAGATAGCTTCAGTGTTACCCCAGCTTTTAGCAACTTTTCAAGCACTTGTCGAAGCTTCATTATCATATCATCAAAGCCGATCGAACCGAAGAATATTTCGTCAATAAAACATGATACACCTTTCCAAAGCAAATCACGCAAAGCTAATGACATCGCTCGCTGAAAAACAGGTAGTCCATTCCATAAGCCAAAAAACAAACGTGCAGGCTCATTATGTCCATCAGGAGTTGTGAACGCTGCCTTTCGTGAGGATTCTCCACCCATTGCTATCTGATTAAATCCTTGACATGCATCAAGGATGCAGAATAAACTAAAACCAGACAGTCTTTCAAGCAAATCATCGACGCTGGGTAATGGAAATTTATCCTTAATAGTTTGTGAATTTAAATGTCTGTAATCAATTACCATACGATGATCACCCGTTTTCTTAGATACAAGCAAAACAGGGCTACTGTATTCTGAAGAACTGTCACGAATAACACCCTGATCTTTTAATTCTTGAACGATTTCTCTTAAAACTTGTCTCTCGTAGTTCGAAGCTCGATAGGGTAAACGAGAAACAGGTTTACTACCCGGTGTCTCAACGATACGCATTATAGTATTAATAATGCATCCTAGTTCATCTTGTTTTAAAGCAAAACACAACCTAAATTCATTTAACAAATCGCATAAAATTTGCCGTTGTTCTTTATTTATTGATGGTCCAATTTTAACACATTCTCTATCGATAGGATTTCGCACAATTTCTTTTGCTAATAAAACGGCTGGGGTTGAATCAACACCTCCTAGAAGAAGGAAGGCGTCAACACGGATCTGTCAGTAGTCCGATGTGAAGAAGTTAACTGCGCAGTTGATGAAAAATAAGAAATATGTCATTACGTTCGGGGTACTAAGCTGCGCGGTGGTTGAAAATATGAAATATGTCATTACGTTTGGACTACTAAAGGATATTTATGGTAACCCCTGCTGAGGTCTACTCTTTTCTAGGAGGTGTTGGTTGAATCTGCATCTTCTTTAACCATTGAATTCTAACTATTTTCAGATACCCAATTTCCTCGCAAGATAACACAATTTTTCCTTAACTGCAATTTTGCGCTACTAGGATTCACAACGGGCACTTGTGATTTACCATCACGGATAGCAAACGAAACATCCTTGCTTAGATCATCTCGACCACTGCAGGAAATAAATCCAGTTTGAGATTTACATGCACTGAAGACAGTTACCAATTGAACTGTACGCGGTTCAATCACGAACTGTTTGAGGGTCTTCAACACAACCATATCAGGCATTTCATTAATCTAGAAATCACGCAAAAAATCCAACTCTTCTACATGAACAAACTTGGATCTGCCTTGATTTCTAACCATTATTATCTCGGATGAGTCAATGATGTCATTCCCAATGAGAACATCAGGGCCTTCAAATGTATCATCAGTCATAAGACAGAACTTACATAAGACTAACATAAGACTACATAAAACAGAACTTCCTTCAGCTTTACCCTGTCTATAGTCACATTAAGTATGATAATTCCTAGTGACTCCCTTACACCTCCAATACCTCGAATTCGTGTAACTATATTTTTATGTATATTTTTATTAAACGTTTGTGCAAAACTATATTTTAACATAGATATATCAGCAGCGGTATCCATAAGAGCACTAGTATTTACTTCTTCTATGATAATATTCTTCGTTGTACTATTACTGGAACTGGGTAAAAACGAAACTGCATTGACTAATGAGAAGGACGCTTTTTTTGGACATTCCTTTGTACCATGTCTTTCTGTTTTGCAGGCAGTACAAAACTAGGGACGTTTTGGCTTTACACAATCACGGGAAAAATGGTCGGTATCATAACAATTGTAGCAAACAGTTTGATTATTAGTTGTACTTCGACTTGGCTCTGTTTGTTTGCCTTTGACGATATTTTCTTCTTTCAAAAACTTATTGTTACTAGATTTATTATTATACTGAATATGATTCTTAAAAACATCTTTGAGTTTAATAAATTAATCTACCTTTTCAGCTAATGTATAAGGTGAAATTTTAGGGGTCCACTGATCCAAGTAACGTTCTCGTATATCTGGAGACACCTGAGCTTTCATTCGATCTGGGATGATCAGGTCTTTTAAACTCTCAAAACTACTTATTTTAAGTCCTGCAGTCCACCCATTAAAGTACGTTTCAAGTTCGTGGTAATATTCTTTCCATGACTTTCCACCAGTATTCTCATGAGAATAAAAAAATTGTCTAAATTTTTCAGGACTTAGTCATAATTTTCTGACTGTTCTTCTGGTTCTCTCATTATCATCTGGACAATTTCACTTGGTAACTGGTTAATTAAACATGCCACCTACAATGTACTTGGCATTTGTACTCTTTTCATTACTCTCTCGAAATGTACTAAATAAAGGCTGATATCCTCATTATTCGTAGAAAACTTTCTCAGTTGTGACTGCCAATCAACTTTTGGTGCCGATGTTATTACTTCAGTTTCGACTACTTCTGAAGTTTTAGCAGCAATATATAACTTCTTGAATTCCAATTCATGTTCCCGATCGGCTTTTTCTTTCTCTTCTTGACGAAGGCGCTCGGCGTCTTCAACCAAATTTTCGACCATTCCTCGAACCATTTCTTTATCGTATTTCTCGCTATTCAATATTAACTTTCTCAAATCATGGATTTTCAAAGTAGCAGACAAAACATCTTCAGATAACTCATTAGTTACGTAACGTAACTGATCTTTACGAAGTCACGATAAAAATGCCATTTTAAACTCAAAACTCACAATTAATTACAGTTGCCTGTTTATCCCACTTCTGATAATGTGAGAAACATCTTTAAAGAAAAAAACAAAACAAACGAAGTTAATTTACTGTTTACTTTTATTAAAATTTACGCACACCGTTATTCTAAAAACTCAAATTCTATATCATACACAAGAACTGCTGTTGCCAAAACATGGAATACTAAATATGTAATGATATTATAATTAATGTTCACGTTCACACTTTTACATGCTTGCCTATGTCAGAAAGAGATCAACGCTTTGATTTGCGATAAATTTTGCTCTCTTCATTATATTGGCATCAGGTTGGCAAATTTAAACACTAAAGTAAAAAGATAAAGAGTATAAATTTTGATCAGAAATAAAATCCATTTGGCAATAATTTCTGGTTGCAGTAGTCAGTAAATTATCTGAGAGTTTCAGTCCAGTAGTCAAAGAGTGGGCAAAATTTTGATTCAACTTCACGGACAAAAATTTTAATAATACTACATACTAAGAAAAGCAAATTTAAATTATCACGTTGAAAAAAATAATCATTTTAAAGCCTTTTGTATATTAGAATATTAAGAATATAATTTTAAAATTGGATCTATAGACCGCTATTTTGTTTGATTCTTTGGTATTTTAGTTTATTTTATAACCGTGGTAGAACAGCCGATCAACATATGAGTTTACGACAATAATGTTCAACTCCGTAGCCTTGTAATTTTGAACCCAATCCAGAAGGCAAGAAAACTTTTGGATCAGTACCCACAGAGGTATTGATTTGTTATGGGAAATTGGAAGACCCCTTAATTTGTGACCCCGACAGATTTAACGTGCAACTGTCACCATTTAATGTACGGAGATTCTTCGGTACGAACAAAAGTCCTACACCCTACCAACCAGGCTATCCTGGCCCATGATTTTATAATTTTGCTATTAGGGCAGTAGTTGTGGTAGCTCAGTGGTTAAAACTCTGAACTGTCATTGTAAATGATTGAGACTCGACTTGTGGCGGTTGAAAGTTCACCCATTTTCAAAGTGATGAGACCCAGCTTGTCTGGGAAGTAAAGTCGGTTTGTGCTCAACGTTTGTCACATTGCCGCAATCCCAACGTAGTCTCAAAATTGTAGAGCATGATCCCTCACTGGCTCATAAAGAAATATTGCGAGAATGTTTCACTTTTTATTAGCGCTGCAGTATTAAGTGTTTAAGATTATTCACAGTACAAAATATTTTCAGTTTACATTTATCGTTAGTATCTATTATACTTTTCTTTCGACAATAATCGCTATTTTTCTTCACGTGATCAATAAATGAATTAAATCAATAAATAAATTTATAGATTTACCAACTTAAAGATTCAAAGTTGCTCGCAGAATTCCAAACTACACTCACCCTAATTCCTAGGAGGGCAGCTTAATTTGAGTAAGTGGTCATTTAGCCATCAGATAACTACGTCACCTCGTGTTAGCTAACTCTCTCTGAAATGAAGCTAGTGCCCTAATGTTGCAGATAAATTCAATCTAAATCTAAAACAAGTATTCTAAGATAATTAAAACGATTCTATTGTTAAAAGACTCTTAATTTAGGTTACTTTTAGTTCTGTGCCAACTAAAATTCGAAATTTAAGAGAACCCCTTTATTTTGCAAATTAATCTTTTGAGAAATGTTAGTGTCCTAATAAGTGCTGGCCTGACAAATATCTCTCCTCCAAGGGAAGTCAGGTGACCTTTAGAATTGTCTTCCTTCTTGGAAGGGTCCTTTTAAGGACTGAGAAGAGTGGTTCGAAGAAGATGAATCGAAGAAAAAGGTGAGAGTCGAAGAGAAGTGGAAAACCAATTAATCAGCAGTATCAGGTAACGAAATTCATTTGGAGTACAGTTCCTCATTAGTTAATTTCAAATCTACGATTCTATTAATGTTCATTATTCTTTTGTGGTTGAGGGGTAAGACACATATTAAACTAAATAAATTCTTCTGTAGTTTTAATTACATTTTAAGATTGCGGGTATGCTCTCAAATATATTTAAACAGCAAGCATAATTTCTGTAAACCCAGCACCAAATGTAAAAATTATTTTTTTGTTGATGAAACTGAAGTTTTTAATAAAGGGTTTAAAACTGGTGTGTGTACTTCCAGTTAAAAATAAACACATTAATAAAATGGCTTCTGCAGAAAGGAATTTAAAACGCATATAACTCGTGTTACTTGTTAAAAAACTTTATTCGCTTCAAAAAATATAAATTGGAAACAAAGGTCGGCTTGTTTCTAGCGCTCAAAAATAGTCTAACATTTTCAAAACTTGTGGCAGATGTAAATTGAAATAAACAAAAATAAAATTTTTTTTTCGTTTTTCGTTGGCCACCTATGATTTATATTTCATGCCACCTTTTCTTCTCATTCAAATCTTGAAACTGGGTGCCTATTTTTGAGCACTTGAAACTTAACATCTGCTATTTCCAATTTGTACATTTTTAAAGTTTTTAAACAAGTAATATCTTACCACTTCAGTTTCATAGAATTATTTACTTAACATATAACTCGTGTCAATCAATAAGAGGTTTGGTTAACTGTCCTGTTCCTATTATTTTTATAAAGTTAGGGAAAGAAGTATTGAGTATTTACCACATGATAAAATCGTATTTACCATAAGAAAAAATATTTATATCCCTTATACTATACAATGCATGGGTTACTGCCTCAGAAATCTATTATCATACAATAAAATTATGAATTTTTTTAAAGTTTAATTAATACCATAATCTTGGCTTGTAAAAATGATTTTTTATCGGTTTTAACTATTATATATATTTAAAAATGTATTTTGAGTTCCTGGCATGTCACAAACTATATTTTGAATAATCATTTGCTTTAAAATGGAGTATAGATGGATTGAGTGCATATGAAAAGATTTCTAAAATAATTTTGTAGGAATAAGTTTTTCAGTCAATAATTTGTATGCGACTCGAAAATATGTCATTTTCCTGTCCATTTATTTTCCTTTCTCTGTAACCTATGTAAATGCTAGCAATTATTTTTGTATAAATGTATGATTAGCAAGCCATTTTGTTGAAATTAAGCTTCCAATTCCAGCTTTTCAAACAGGGAAGACAATTTTAAAGATAAAATCATTTAAGGAGATTTTAAAAAATCAAGTAGGTTTATATGTAGTCATTTTTCTGCCTACTCTAATCATCAATAAAATGAACTATATTATTCAGGGTGATCTCTTTCAAAAATTATTTTTGTTAATAACACAGAGTAAACACGTTAGGAAGGATGCATAAAAAGCTATAAAATTTAAAATGTCATTATCCCGGCAGTCACCTTCTAGGAAATAATTTAAAACTGCATAATGTTCGTAAATTACACTGCTCACTATCAGGTATTTTATCAAGGCTATTAAATGAATACAAATAGTTTTTTTAAAAAATAAACTATTTTACTAGAAATTGTTACGCTACTCGTGACATATAATTTTGTATACAATTGACATAAAAAATAAATTGATAATAACATGCTGAGAGGGTCTCAATTGCAACCCTAAGTAGTACCCAATTTAAATAAAACCAGAATAGAAATTTTAAATCAGTTGGTAACAATCTTTGTCTTGTTTATAATTTCGGTTAATATAAACTTGCAAAACCAAATTTCACTTCCCTTTAACAGGTTTTCCGGGGATTGAATGAACAATTGAATACTTTAGCTTACCGGCTGCTTTACGTTAACCGTAAAGCAAACCTTACTTTTCACCCCTTAACCCATACTGTGATTTGTTGGGAAACTTTCGCACATGCGCTTTAAAGTTCAAATAACATTAGCGATAGAGTTAGGGAAACCGCAATGTTTTGACAATAGACTGATCGTAAGATAAGGTTTCCAATAGATCAACCAAGAGCACCAGAAAGTATCACTGGCAACGGTCAGTAGAGGGTTAGTTGACCACTTTGAGGTCCCTTCTCAGGTGAAGTTACCATATAGTGCTCGATTTCGCGAGCGGGTCATCTGGCTACCAAAACGGGAGAGGCATTCTCTTCTGAAGAGGATCACAATCGTGATGGTATGTCTTCGAATTGTCTTCCAGGAAGTTTCTCAGACCATCGCCAATAGCCAGTTATGCAGTTCTAATCTGACGTAAATTAATATAGTACTAAAAGTACTACATAAGTTCTTTACTTTATAACGTTAGTTTTCAACAAATGGGGTGTAGGTCTAGGCGAATCTACGTCTAATAAACACTGTATGCTAAGACCGGTGATAACAGAACATTCTGATACAGAAACCATTTTTTTTTTTTTTTTAACATTTATATTATTATATTTTAAAACTGTGACTTTAAGATTTTCTGACTTTTTCTTTTACATTTATAAGCAAGTTCGGATCCCGAAAATAAAAATTAAAACTTCCTTTAACCTACTTTTACACCCAACTTTACACTTCCCTTTCCATTTATTAAGTGGGTTTTCATGAAAAGGCAGCCGGACGATTAAAAACTCTATCCGACAAGCCCTATTTCCCATAGCAACAGCGGAAGCAAAGCCATAAACAAAGAATGTGACATTGCCGTAAATTTTATGGCAGAATCATTACTAGACAGGGACCAATGCTTGAAGATCGCTCGTAAAAAAAAGAGAAACATCAGCTGTGGGACATGCGGGGTGGACCATGTTAACCAAACGTTTAAATTAATTACCAAACAATGAGTCCGGTTACTCGTTTAATGTTACGGCCCGATTGGCTTAGAGACGAGTTTATTTGCCTTCTAATACTGCTGGATCGTGGAATTACGATCTTGGCTGAGGTATTATCAAGTTATTGGCGGCTTTTTACGCACTGTGTTAAGGAACAAAGTGGTAAATTGCATTCATAAATTATCGAATAAAATGAAGCATCGGGGGCACTGTGAATATCATTTGTTTAAAGGTGTGGTCAAGGGGAAATATTAGTTATTCATGATACTTTGGTTTTATTGTGAGCTTTTATTGGCAAAATCTATACACGCGATTAGCACCGAGATTTTATTTTTGGTATACGTGAGAAATAATTACTACGTTTTTATAATGATAAAACGGAAAAGTTTGCGTTTATGTTTCGCATTTAAAGCCATGCTGAGATCCAGGACTTGGACAGAGATTATAAGAAGGAATTTTAGCCCCCGATTCTTCAAATTGTTCAAAGATTTTAATTTACTCGCTTGGAAGGAGTGTCTGAATAACGAATTTTTCTAATACAATAATAATGTTTCAATTGGTTACGGGCATTTCAAGGATAAGAAGATCACGGATACCAATACATGCGACCTATGACGTCAGCGCCAACTGATTTGTTTTTTAATAACAGTCGCTGAGCTACCGAACAATTTTTGGGTTTACAACTATTAATGTTCAACACCGTAGCCTTGTAATTTTGAAACCAAATACAGAAGACAAGAGAAATCCTGGCTCTAGTATTTGGGAGAAATTTGTTTCCGTGCGGAGAACTTTTTGAGGTACATAACCCGCATTAGCGTAACATGGAGGGAAAAACCACGAAAACCTCTCACGGTTAGCCTGACTGTAAGGGGACTCTAAGTCACGATCCGTCCACCACAGAGGATATTTCACGTCAGAACTGTGGTCTGTGTGAGCCGAGTATGGACAACTGATTGCTTATAAGCAAAATGGCGTGTTAAAGTTGAGCTACATTTTTCCACATAAAGTAGAATATTAATTAACATGAAGTCAATTAAATACAGCAATGTATCGCGCATCGAATTTATTGAAATATAATTCTTTCTCGTCTACGCCTCTTACCAAACTTAGATTTATTATTGTTACTGTGATGTATTTTTGTTTTGTGTACTTGGCAACTTCGATGCCTAATTAGTTTTTTATGTTCCACAAGGCTTTGTACCTGTCTTTATGTTACGTAAGAAAATATATAGGGGAAGAATTGAAATCTCTGTAGAAGAATCTTTGAGATAGAATCTAGAATGTGTCATTTAAGGAAATTGATAATTAACTATTTTTGACTTACTCGAAATAGGTTGGAAATAAGATTTGCTAACGTAAACAAATGGCACGTTTCAATAACCACACTACATCACTTGCAGGTATCACATTATTTAAATGGAATCATCAATATTATTTGCTAGCTTACAGCTCTATTCCATGACGAAATATATCACTAAGAGTTTATAAAAATTTATTTTGATTCACTATATCAGGAGAGTGACATGCAGTAAAGTCAATAATTATAAAAGTAAAAAAAATTATACTAAAATGTAAAACTTTCTGAAAATCAGTAGATTGAGGTAAATCTTGACTATCGCATTGATCACGATCTTTCATAGCTCTAAGATTTTGAATAAATTTAATTTTTCTTTTGGTGTTAGTTTCTAAGGTATTTTCCGAAGTGTACAAATGTTAAGTGAAGCAAAAATAAAGAACTAAAAAATAATATTTTAAGATTTTTAATTAGCCTGGTTTATGCCTTTTATTTTTGCGGCATGATTGCGTTGCGTTATGTGATTCTCTGCTCATTAATAAATTAATAGCAATTCTTTTTTTTTAGGCCTGTGCGAAAAACTACATTATGCTAGCCTAAGTTATATATAGTAAACATATAGAATATGCATTTTTAAAATTTTCAAAACTTAAATATTTTGTCTCTACAACGCGCAATGGCATAATAATATAACTATTTTAATTAAAAGGACTATCATTACTCTGTTAATTTTCGTACTAGGTAACTCTATTTTATTACCTACAATAACACTGTACCACAGGAAAAATGTTGTATAAATGAAAATATGCATTTCTTGAATATTTTTAGAATGAAAATAACGAATCGGTCATTATTTTCAGTTCATCTAAACTGTTCTTATCTGTTTTGACTTCGTTTATTTTAACAACACAATAAAAATTTATAGGCAAAGGAAAGTCACTTTAATTGGCGACCATTGGCGTTCAGCGAACATTTAGGCTACCTTGGTGACATTATTGGCGACAAGAGTTCTATCTTCTTCCCCTAAATCAGTGTTTCCCAAACTTATGACTTTTGTGTACCCATTCTAAAATTTTTGTAACGCTGTGTACCCCTAATAAAAAAATTTATGTATTTTTTTTAAAAATATGTTTATTTAGAATGGAAAATAAAGTTAAAAATCACAACTGGCTGTTGACACCATAGAGTTAATAAGACACCAGTATTTCAACTCTATGGTTGACACCACTAAGTATTATCTGTAAACAATGCAAAAAATTGCCAATAGAAAAATACGTAATCGTAAATTTTCATGGCTAGCTTTTTATTTCATATAAAATTTTTTGAAATTTTCCTTTGTAGCAAGATATTTCGCATAAGAACGCGTACCTCTTCTAAACTGTTCCCGTACCCCTGGGAGTACGCGTACCACACTTTGGGAAACACTGCCCTAAGTTATGATACTCTAGAACAGTGCTCCACAATCCCCGGTCCGGGGATCAAATGGTACCGGGCCGCCCATTTCATTGAAACTGAATTTAAATTCCTAGGTTTATACCCCAAACTAAAAATATCTGCGTTCCATTAAAATTTTATTAATTTAAAAAAAAGGGCCCCCGAAGGTAGTGATATAAATTTTTTAATGTTTGTAATGCATCATTGTCTCCGATTGCCCCAGATGGAACCGTCTCATTGCAACGAAACAAGCTCAGGGTTCTCATTGATTTAACGTTCTAGTAAGTTAAAATGTTAAATCCCTTTTTATTTATTTTTTGATGTAACTGTATTTTATTTTGAAGGCATGTTTAAATACAATTAAATTCAAATTTTTAAATCAAAATAATCTAAAATATGAACAATCAATGCCCCTAGCGGGCCACGGTAAAATTATCAAACGTTGACAGGTCCGCGGTGATAAAAAGGTTGGGGAACACTGCCCTAGAAGCATTAGAAAGCGAGATATCCGAGAATTTACTGGAAGCTTGGCAGCTTTTCTCCAGCAGAAATAACATATGATAAAATATTATGGTTTTGTTATACAAACCAAATACATCGTTTTTTTTTTTTTTTTTTTTTTTTTTTTTTTTTTTTTGCATAATCACATATCTTTATCTAAAGGACAAAGAAAAGAAAAAAGAAAAGAAAAAAAAAAAGAAACGTTTAACTTTTTGTATAATGTAATCAGTCATCCAGTAGTTGAGGTAAAAGCGTTCATATACGATTTTTTTTCTCTGTCTAACTTTGAACACGAGGAGCAAACTCAATTCAAAGAGCCCCGCAGTGGACTAATTGTTAAGACACGGTTCCCAGCAGATTCACCGAAGTCAAGCATCCCTGGCTGCGGTCAGTGTGCGGGTGGGTGACCACTTGGATCAGTCTGCGTAGGGACCGAAGGTGTGTGATATTGGTTCTCGTTAAAATGTTCTACCGTAAAGTGCTCGACTTCACGTGCAGGTCATTGGGCAACCGAAGTGGAGGTGCCATCCCCTCTGCAGAGGATCAAAATTGTGATGGTATGTCTTCGGATCATCCTCAGGGATGTTTCCCAGACCATCACCAATAGCCCATTGTGCAGCTCTAGTGTGAGGTAAATGAACTAAAACAACAATTTAAAGAAGAATCTAAACATTCGTGAAATTAAGGAAACCTCTCAATGTTATTCTTACGTCCAAACAAATTACCCAAGATTGAGTCCACCATTTGTTTGGTTTCAATCCGGATCAGTGCAAACGAGAAGTTGTATTCGATTTAAAACCACTGACTGCCAGGATACGAACTTTTAAGTCAGAAAATTCCCATCCAGGGAATAATTTTTAAAGTCCCTGAACTTAGTCAATAAATAATACCTAAGGATGTTTGGCAGATAAAGTAGCTGAAAGGCTCTTGTTTGTATATTGTTTCTAAATTTTGTGGGTGGTGTAATTTTAGTGGAAAAATTGGGCCTGTAGTTACGTTACAAAAAATTAGATTATCGACAATTAGGTTATTTATTATATTTACTCAAAGATTATAGACGTCTTTAAAAGTGCGAAAATGCAATGAATTAGATATTAAATAATATAATATTAAGTAATATAATATTAAATAATAATATTAAATAATATAATATTAAATAATATAATATTAAATAATATAATATTAAATAATGTAAAGACTATGTTATCTAAAACATACTATGGCATTTTAAATGCAAAACATTGAAATCTAAATTTTAATTTAAACGTTAGAATTGTTTATTTCAAGATTCATCTTTCTATTTAGAATTCATCATGATTAAAATATTTAAACATTAATAAAACTATAAATAAAAAGATACCACAAAAAAATCTTTTTAATGGATCTCTGAATCTAAAGAATAGAGTTTTTCAATTAAGGGGAAAAAAGTCATTTATCAATAGTTAGGTTTAAAAGTTTTTGTATTGGTTTATAAATTATACAGAAAATCATTTAACTATTTCTTGGGCTATGTGCTTTTTTAAATATAGCTCTAGAAGATTTTAAATATTTTATTTCTGATGACTAATACCGAAGAGTAATCAAAATACAGTAAAAAAACGAAAAGCAATCAATGCGAATATTTCGTATGTCAAAATAATCAAACTTTTAAACTAGTAATGCTGTAAAAATAAATATTAATGATAAATTTTTCAATTTATTTCTCTCTTTCCTTCGATTAATTTAAATGTTGTTTATTTCAGTGTTTAAGTGAACAAAAGGAATATTTTAATTTACTTGAAATAGTAAATATTAGATAACAATAATTATGAAATATTTAATAAAAGTTATTTACCAGAAATATTTTTCTTAGTTAGTAAGCATGATGAATGAATATGAAGATAAACTGACATAAATTTAGAAATTCTTTAAAATTTTTATATATAGTAAGGCATAGAAATTCATTTTATTGTAAACCCGATTTATGAATATGAGGATAAACTGACTTAAATTTTACACTTCTTTACAATTTTCATCATTATTATATATGAAAACTGTAACGAACTGCAACTTTTATATCAATTTATCTCAATATTCATTAACGTGCTTACTGACATAAATTTTGCTCTTGTTTGCAGTTTTCATAAATAGTAATGGATAGAAATTTATTTTATAGCTAGCAAGCATGATTAATGAATATGAATAAAAACTAACATAAATTTTATACTTCTTTACGGTTTTCATGTATAGTAATGTATAGAAATGAGTTAAATAGTATTTAATTTCTAACCACTTCTGTTTTATTAAGCCTAATTCAAATTTGTTTTAATGTGCCCAGCGTTGACAAATAAATTAATTTCATTTCAAGAATCGTTGAGCATATGCATTTCAAATAAATAGTTCTTGCAGACCTGAAAATTTAAATTTTCAGTTAGTAGCCAGCTGCCAGTAGTCAAATAGCTTAGTAGCCTTTTTTTTCTTCAAACCTTTTGGGTCGGTTATTTATATCGATAGAAACTTTTAATTAAATTGCTACTTTTTGCAAAAGTTTTTTTTTACTTGGAAAAAAATATTTTTTTTGAAAAAAAAAATCAGAAAAAATTAACGGCTATAAAAAGTTAATTCAACAATGAAAACAATATAAATATATGACAAAATTTAATTTAACATACTGACTTTTAAGAACTTTGTTTAAAAATGCGTTAGGAGGCAAAATGCATTTACCGCATACATTACAACTTGGAAGTATGTGAATTGTTAAAGAACTCGTCTTCCACATGAATCTTTCCATCAAAAATTGATGGATTCAGCAAAATCAAAATTTTGAACGGAGACATAGAACATTTGATTGAAAATTCTGTTTTTCAGACTTTTCCTGCGTTAAGGTATTTCTATCATTAAACGAGTTTTCAAAAATAAAAATAATAAAAAAAGAACCCATGGGGGGAAAAAAACATAACCAGTTGTTTATTTTATTTTAGTAGTCATTTTCTTGGCACGCTATGTAGCGAATGGCGTGCAATCATTTTCAGGTCTAAGTTATTGCTATAAATTGTGTTAAAAAGTAACTTAACTGATTTGTACGTGATTTTGTCATGGGCAAGTGTTTTCACTAGAGCCGGGATAGCCTGGTTGGTAGGACTCATGTCCCACCAACCAGGCTATCCCGGCCCATGTCCAAGAGATCGTGGGTTCGATCCCCGGGTGCCGAAGACTCCCCGCGTAGTAAATGGTGACTAATGCACGTTAAATCTGTCGAGTCACAAAGTCAACAATGTTCCCATAACAAATCATACCTCTGGGGGTACTGATCCAGGAGTTTCCTTGTCTTCTGGATTGGTTCAAAATTACAAAACTACGGAGTTGAACATTGGTAGTCGTAAACCCAAAATCGAGTCGGCAGTTTAACGACGGCTATAAAATATAAAATAAAAATTGTTGTCACAAGTTTTGGTTTTACGAAACACCAAAAAGGTGCAACTACCTTACACCAAATGAAATGTCATTTGTAGTGTCTACTATTAGTGCTTCATTACACCATTTTCTGTATTAAGTAGTGGCCACCAATTATGGTGTTAAATAAATTACACTAAAATAAATTTTTACTGTGTACAAATGATACTTTTCAATTATTTTTGCAAAATAACAAGATTCACAATCTTTGATTTTATTATATACTTCCTTTTTAAACTACCTCCCACATTTTAGTAATAACAGCGTTGCAAACAGATTTCATATAAAAATATTCTCTGACAATATATTACATTAATCATGAGGAATAACATATTGAAAGTTTATTAAATTTAAACAAATTCCACCACTAAATAAAAGTATGGTAAATTTTTATCTTGCATTCGAAAGTCGTGATGAAAACGAAATCATTAAAAGCTACCACGTCGAAGATAATCCCATTTATTCTTAAGTCTTTTAGAAGCTTAACTGTCATTATAATTCAACGCAGTTAGACGAATTTAATAAGATTTTAATAACGTATAATAGTACAATGGAGCTAGTGAAAACGGTATTTGTTATACATTTTTATCATTAAGATCATTTTCTCGATAATCACTTTAAAGTTACGGTAATATCATTCGTTCTTTTTTCAACGGTAAAATCGAATGATCGTAAGTCCCTCAACATTAATGGATTTCATGTCATTAAGAATTCATTAGATTTTTTAATGAATTCAATAATTATTTTCTGCGAGAATTGGAAAACGTATTTTTGATCGTTTTAAAATACTTTAGAGTTAAAATAATACAAGTACAAAAGGATAATTATTTAAAGTTTATTTTGTTTTGTGTTTTTTTTAATGGTTTTTGATTAATTCGCATTTTATTTGCTCGTGAATAAATAAGTAAATGTTTATTTTTATGTGAAAGTTTAATGAATAGAAGTGACAAAAAACCATTTTAACGTTTACTTTCATAATCCTTTGGAGTTTAGTTTTAAAACATTTAAAAGTTGTGTTTGTACATGCGTTTTTTTCTTCATTTATATAATTAAGAGTGTGCCAATTACTCTTAGCTCTCTAATGAATTATTTAAAAAAAATTTTGTCAGTAAAGAAAATAAATATACAATTAATTAAGAAAGAGCATAATGATCTTAGATCATTTATATTTGAGGAGTTGCTTTATTAATTGTTTAAATAATGGTCTTTTTTCAGAAAATTTGATAGAGTACTTTTTTGACATAAGAGAAAACTTTTTTTTCTCATTCTCAATTAAATACTTAAAACATAAAATGCTTTGGGTATTAAAAGGATATGCCATACTTTGACTAAGGGTGGAATTTTTAATTCAAACTGTGCCAAAAAAATCAATACAATTCAATTGTATTGATTTCTGAAAGGACTTTTTCCAATTTCCTCAAAATATACAGACATATCTTACTGATTAGATAGAATGCGGAGCGACTTTCTCTAAAATGTTCTCTTAAACACGATATCCACAAGGCTTCGCAAACCCGGTTGCTGATTTCGATGTTTTACCCAGTAGTTCTACACTATAATACGTTCAAATACGATAATATGATAAAAATACGATCAATACCATAAAAATAAAATTTTCATTTTACATTCTTATAATTTATTTTATAAATAATAATAACAGTCGATTAAGCGTTGAATATAATTATAGTAATATAGTAATATGGTGAGTTAGTTCATTTCAATGAGGTAAGTGTATGCAAAGTTTCAATTCAGTACCTTTTCATCGAAATTATGATTTTCACTGTCTAAACTAAAATAAAAGTAATGATTATAAATATTTAAATATCTCTTCAAGATAGTGTTTGTTTTTCTTAGAAATTATGGTGGTAAGACTGTACGATAATAAAATCAAAATCATATTAGGGTATAAAGTACCGGGCGAGTACTTTTTACCGTAAAATTTTACGAAACAAACAATCTGATTTGCGTAATTTTCAGAACAATTAGATTAGAGAGTAATTAGATTACTGTAACATTGCTAAATCATTAAAATCATTTAAATATTACTGTAATAATTACGGTACAAAATTTTTCATTAAAAATGGATTTTATTAATGCTACACTCAAGATGCTACACTCTTTTCGAAGTCATTTGATCCAAAATTTTTTACAGTTAAGGG